>BSYO01000001.1:2917165-4117165 GCA_033239525.1 Nepenthes gracilis
AGACAGCTTCACGATCCTTTTCCCACATACTAAAACAACATACCATAACTAATCAGAACTATTTGGCAGATATTCCAGTAATATTCGCCCACGTATGCATGATCGTTCCTAAAATAGCAACTGCTATAATTGGGTACATTTTTTTTTGGCAAGTCCATAATTATGTACATAGAATCACCTAGAAGAAGGAAAGGATAACCGCCAATAGCCGAGATAAGCAAGACGGGCATCCACGATCGCATAATCATTCCCAAAAAAGGGAACTGTCATTTACAACCCCCAATGATTATCTGCAAAGCTCAGTGATCCCGCGTGAAACAGCTATCTAACACTGACGCCCAAGCGAGGCTGAACCGCTTCTGTCGCCTATAAGCACCTCCCCTCCTCAACGGAAAAGGGGGACTTTTGGTAGCAAAAGAGCTGAGAACACTGAATCCAGAGAAGAGAATTCTAAGAAGCAGACAGAAAACGGATGAGTCCATCCCTCCATCCTGGAGGCCCTGCTTCCCCTCTAGGAAGCGCTGCCGAAGGAGTCCATCCCACCTTCCAGGAAGCCCTGCTTCTTGTCCAGGAAGCCCCACCCAATGAGTCCAACCCTACATCTAGGAAGCCTTGCTTTCCGTCAAGAAAATGCCCTCTGTCCAGGAGTCGCCCTCTGTCCAGGGAATGCCCTTCGTCTAGGAGTCCTACCCACTAGTTCTTTCAAGAGGCCTGCCGTCCAATCCATCAAGGAACCCTCCTTCCTCCATTCCAGCGACCTATCTTCCATCCAAGAGCATTACTCCTACCCTCCACCTCTAGGCCGCCACTCAGTAAGGCGTACCTATAAATCGCTCCTCAATAAGGCACCCCTCAATTTTGTACGCCTCAAAACCATCCCTCAATTGGATGCACACATACACTGAATCCCCCATTACATGTATCAATATATTTTCTTACATTCTCACATCTTTCTATTACCTTAGAAAGACTACTAACTTATGCGTTGGATGATATACTAGGGAATGAGTCCCACCAATCCTTTGATCTCTCATTTTTGAGTTGTAGTTTGTAGGATCCAAGTTAAGGAGTAGGAAAATAGGACCCCATGTCAGTTCAATCTTGATGGGTTCGGTAAATTCGATCCAGGAAGAAAGTCCACAGATGAAGTAAAAACCCTAATGGGCACGATTAAGATTGGACTGACCCAAATGGAAGAGCCCAATAAAAAGGAGGTCCATTAGAGAAGCAACCCGATACTTTGGCATGAAGTGGTACAGATTAGTCCCAATGCCCAATTGCTACAGTTGATTACAGTTTACACTTCAGCTTGTAACCGGTAACCATATCCTCCATAATGTTTAACCCAAAACTATCCTTCCTAGTCCAGATGTGGTTATCGGAATGGACATGAACAATCAAATGCTGTCCTAGCATTACAAAAGAGGCTCTCCTAGACAGAGGCAGAGGAGGGAGAAAAAAGAAGGAAAACCTGACCACCAGTCTTTCCTACAAGAATCCATCAAAGAAAGGAGGAGACAGAATCCAGAATAGAGGAGGAGGAGAATCCAAAAGGAGGCTCTTCCATCCAGCCTTCCGAAAGTCATGCGCTTCGTCCAAAAGGTAACACCTAAGAAGGTCAGCCCTCCATCTCAAAAGGCCAGCCCTCCGTCCCAGAAAGCCAGGAGGTTTGTCCTTATTCAAAGGATCTCTCTCTCGTCCAAGAAGGCCTTATCCTCCAATTCCAGAAGCCATCTCTCCTACGAGTAGTCAAACCTCTCAAGAGTCCATCCAAGTAAAGGCTCTCCATTTAGGAGATATTCCACTCAAGTAACTGACCATCCCTCTAGAGCACTCCAGTAATGATTAGACAGTCATACAATCTATAATAGCGCATCTAATACGTCCCTCTGCGGATGTAGCTCTAAGCAGCTCCTCTACCGAGCGCATCTCTAAATCGCCCCTCTGCGAGCGCGCCTCTAAGCTGCCCATCAATTGAGCGCACCCAAACGCTCAATCTACCGATGCATGTATCTACACATCCTTCATCTTTATATTCTCTAAGAAAGACTTTCGACTTGAGCGTCAAAAAATATATGATAGGAGCAATTTTTATCGTCATTTAACCTCTCGTTTTCAGTTGTGTTGCACAGGGTTCAGGTTAGAGGTTATGAAGACCGGATCCACATTAGATCGACCCATCATGAAGATCCAATTCGTTGCCCTCTGATCCATAGAACAATCCAAATTTGTGGTACACAATATTGGCGTCGTTTGTGGGAAGCAACCAAAAGGCTAACTTTACCACCAAAAAACACAACAACAAAACTGATACGAGCGCTCTTACTAAGGATACCACCACTCCTGGCCGTCTCGCAAATAGCTATAAATAAGACCAATAGACGCTCTTCATGAAAGAGATCAATACTCGAATGAACAATACATCCATTCTAGGCTCTTTGTGCCCGACGTGGTCATCAAAGACTAGAGGCACTTTCTTTAAACGCCTACACTCCGTCTTCAAGAAGAAAAAATGAAGAAAGCACCCAGCCTAGAAAACATACAGGCCTAATATCCAAATCCAAGTCGGCTCTAACAATCCAATAAAAGGCTGACTAGGTCTCAGATTGAAGGATGAAAACCCACAGGGGCAACATCCTTGCCACTCCCAAGAAAGCCAGCAACCTTTTTTATTACAAAGAAGTTTATGCAGCATTCGAGGACAATCTACTATTCGGACCTCTATTCGTGAGCCATCTCGCTGGAGCAGAAAACCTGGCGTACATAGTAGGGCCAATTAGGAGATACCATGATGGGGGCTTCCCCTCCAACACCAATATCTAACACGTGAAAGAAAAAATCAGAAGACGATACTGCTATACTTAGAAGAATCAATAGCCTAACAAGTCTTGCGGTCAAAATGGCCACAGGAGGCAAGACCTGACCACGATCGAAGGGCCAACCAGGTTGTAAAACGATAAGAAGCCCTTTGCTGAAGAAAAGCTCCGTGAAATAACCAAAATCCACACCAGCACCAAATGCAGAGTGAGCTGGACCAACATTTTATCTTTCTGCCAGCCGGATCCATTTCAGAGCCCAAAAGGCATTCCGACAATTATCCATTTCAAAGCCCAAAAACAATTATCCATTTCGGAGCCCAAAAAGCATTCCAGACTCTCCTATCACAAGCAACCGACTTTGCATTCCGAAACTTCCTCTCACAAGTAGTCGACTTTGCATTCAGGAATCTCCTCTCACAAGCAGCCGGCCAAAGTTGCGTTCTGGAATTCCCTCTCACAAGCAGCCGGTTTAATTAAGTCAAACCAGCTCCCGCATATCCATCCTAGTACTTTCTCTAAGAAGCAGTCAGACGCAGATCCATTCCAATATTTTTCCATTCTCGTCACTTTGGACATTTCGGTCTTTTAGGCCATTCCAATATTTTGGCCATTTCGACACTTTGGCCATTCCAGTCTTCTTTGGCTATTCCGCACTTCAACCATTGCGGTCTCTTTGTCCATTCCGATCTTTTAGGCCATTCTAGCATTTTGGCCATTCCGGTCTCTTTGGCCATTCCGACACTTTGGCTATCCCTATCTTTTTGGCCATTCCGGCCTTTTTGGCCAATCCAGCATTTTCCAAGACCCACAATGCCACTCCAACAGCAGCTCAAACTGGCATTGACAGCCACTCCAGAAATGCCCCAAATTCACTCCGGAAGCTTATCCACTTCAAAATTATAATCCAATCCCAAAGTTTGGCCACTCCGAAAGCTTACCCACACCGGAAGTTAGGCCACTCCGAAATTCTTATCCACTCCGAAAGTTTGGCCACTCCGAAATTCATGTCCACTCCAGATTTTGCACACTCTAGAATTTTATCCACTCCAGAAAATAATTCCACCCCGAAAGTTTATTCATTCCGGAATTCTCATCAGTCCGGATTCTCAATCTACTCCGAAAGTTTTATCACTCCAGAAATTCTTTCACTTCAGAAGTTTTGTTCACTACGGAGGTTTCGTCAGCCCGAAAATTTCACTCTGGTGATTTTGTCACTCCAGAGGTTTTGTCATTCCAAAAATTCATCCACTCCAAAATTCCATCTCATTTCAGAAGTATATTCATTTTGGAATTTTATCTGCTCCGAATTTTATTCAATCCAAATTTTCATCTCTCCGGAATTCCACTTTGAGAATTCCACCTCGGAATTCTCTTGAGGCCACATCGCCACTTGCGCAACAATACTTCCCGCAAGGAATGACCAAACCCAATACAGTGGCCTTTGTTGGCAGTCTTCTAGCAATTTCAACTATTTCGATTTGCGCCTATCCCAAGATGTTACCCTAGGGGCTTCGCCCTTCAACTCCCACGTAATTGAAGCGCTCCAGCATTCGCAGAAAAGCCTATGAGCTGATAACCTCGTAGCCCAAATGGCCACAAGTGATAAGGCTTGACGGCAGCCAAGAAATCGATTAAGTCATCAAGCACTGATGAAAGATACGCTTTGATCAAACACACAATAATAGCCAATTAAATGTTGAACGGGTATAAAACTCATGCAACTGTTGAGCCTCAACCAATATAACGCTTTGATCAAACAATCAAGCCAATTTCAAAGATAGGCTGATTGACATTAAGATTATAAATACCTAAACTCCATTCAGTCGAAAGGGAGGAAAATCGGGAAGCTTAAAGGCAATTACAAAAGCTCTTGCATCCTTCTAATACCACATAGCGAAGTTCTCATATTTGATCAATCTCTCACTCTTAACTCATCCCCGTTCCCTCTTTATCTTTCATTTCTGTAAAAATATTTTTAATTTGAATGTCAAATAATATACTAAGAAATAGATGACAAATGTACTATCTAGAAGGTTTGATGCCACTCATCTGTCCATGTAAACGCATTCATCTTTGCTTATCTAAGAGCCTTGAAGAATGATAGGCATTTTTCAGATTGCTTAGCTATATTAATTGAGACAATGCTGCTAACCATCCAATGGGTTGTTCTCTGTCTTTGATAGACTTTGGTTACTTTATGTCTATGATAGCTTTCATCTTTTCTTAGTTAGCCTTAATTCACCATTAAGACACTATGAAACTTATAAACTTCACTTAGCGACTCAGAACACCCATCTAGCTATGTTTAGTTTCATTTGATAAGATTAGAGTTCATCAAAGGTCTCTAATAGATCACTAATGTGGTCTTTAGCGTATATGCTTTCGACAAACATGTCATTAACATAGACTTTCACATTACAGCCAATTTATTGCTCAAATATTGTGTTCACGAATCTTTGATAAGTGGTTCTAATATTCTTTAAACCAAATGGCATAACTTTACAATAATATATCCATTAATTTGTCATGAAGTCAATTCTTCATTATGAAGGTCCATCCAGATTTGATTGTACTCAGAGTAATCATCCACGAAACATAGCAGCTAGTGACATAAGGTAGAATCTACTAGCTAGTCTATTCGTAGAAGTGGAAAGCTATCTTTTGGACATGCCATATTTTTATCAATGAAATCGATACATATACTCAACTTTCCGTTAATCTTTTTTACAAGCACCATGCTAGATAACCAATTTGGAAACTTAACTTTATAGATTTGATCCTATTTCGGCCAGTTTCTCAAAGTTCAACCTTAGGTCCTGACCCAAGGAGGAGGAAGAGTTGATCTCAATATACTTCTCTAGATTCCACGAGTCCGGTGAACCTTTGACTAATGTTTTGTCATATTGACCACATAGGAGGAATCTCTTATCTCTAAGGTCAAATTTTCTATCAATTTTGGAATGATCGGACCATTGATTTGTATCTTATTAAAGCTTCTTCCTGCGCCAGGTCCCCTTTCACTTATCCAATTCCTTGCACTTTTTAAAATGTCATCTTTTGGTGTGGAATGAAAACGGCGACTTCGAATATGGCCAGACACGACTTGACAAGGATGTCATTGTAAACCAAGAATAGATCCACTACCAAAAAAATTAGAAGGTGGGAAGATATTTGGGAAAGCATTCCAAATGTGACTTCAAGGTTTATTATGCCCTACACTTGAAAAAGCTCATTTCTAGACCATTAAAAGATTTGTCCGACGATGACACTTAAGCCCTAGTCTTTTAAAGTTATCAAAATTCACATTATTTTTTGAACTTGCATTATCAATAAAAATGCATTTCAACGGGTAGTGTTTTGCTCTATTTGAAACAAATGTTGAGACAGTAGAATGTTAGAATGTGAAAATATTACATGAGTTATATCATCGTCATCAAAATTAATGATTTCCTTCCCTATCTTTCACCTCTTGTTTAGAAATGCTTCCTCTAGCTTCTTTATGATAGAAACACAATCTCCATTACAATAGAAACATAAGATTCACAATAAAGCACCGAAGAAATTCACAGAAATGCTCTCCACTTTTTTTCAATAGAAACTTAAGGCAATATATTTTCCTACACTCAGCAAAATTGTATTTGCAATTGAAACTCTACAATCTGCAAAGTAACTTACTCCAACAACAAAGTGAAATTCTAGACTCTAAGAGACACAAGTCCTGCTTCTGTATTCCTTTTATTTGTGCATACTTGTACATTTCATTTCTAAGTCCTACTCTTTAATTCAGATCTACAACCCTATATATTTGGCAAAGGATGACCCTATTACAGATTGTACTCCGCACAACAGCTTATGTTAAGTAGTCTAGTTCATATTCTTTTACATATATTAAGTGTCTTTATTATACTCCTATGACTTAATGAATTACAGATTTACACCACATTTTCTTTCCTCTTAGAATTTTGATCTATCCAAACAAAAATCTAAACTCCGAACTTTTGAATTTCTATACAAGCTAATTGTAGTTTTCAGCCATTTGCAAAAAATTTTCTTCTAACACCTCACAAAATTCTATTACCTACTTTACATCCATTCACTTTATGACCCTTGGAGCCTAATTCAAAGAGGATTGTAGGGACTCATATTCCATCATTCATCATAAATACACCACATTTTTCATGTATCAACCAAGGTGACAGAAAAGAATAGAGAACACAAATATTTTTGTTGCTCATTTCAATAGCTTTGCGTTGCTTGCAATTCAAACATTATTAAATACTGTGTTTGATTCTTTGGGCATCCAAAATTCAATGGCAAGTACAAACTTAATAAATTCGAGCACTGTTTCAATTAGAAAGTACAAACACTGCCATCCAAATCCTGCAGCTACTTCAAGACTGTTATAGTGATGGTAGCTCCATCATGTGCATCACCTATGCACAACAATCAAGGGCTAATAAAATCCTAGCAATTCCACTGTCACTGCAATATTCTATAGAAATGGAAACACCATCTAGTTTTTTGGCCTTTTGGGACCACCATAACTTACAAATATTAACTAATTAACAAGTAAAGCTGCTCTTGTGCCTCATGGCCATGACATTTAGTTCCCATTTGATATATTTTGACAATATGTGATATTTTAGAGTATTTTGGATGCATAAAATTAATAGTATACAATAAAATTTTAAAAAAATTTGAATCAACGGGATTAGTATTTGAAACGCCGTTTACCGTGGGCCAACACCCAACACATGGCCAAGGATTGCGCTCGAGTACCGATTTTTGAGAGATGACGCTCGAGCGCCATTTGAATATATAAAGGGAAAGCAGCGCCACTATTCGGCATTCACACGGGAGAAGGAAGAAAGAAGGAAGATGAAAGAGAAATAATAGAAAAAGTAGATCGGAATATTTTTTTATCAGATCTACTTGGTATAAGTTTGAGACAAATATCCTTACAAGGAAGAAGGAAGGGAGGAGAAGGAAGAAGATAAAGGATAGATCGGAATATCCTTTTATCAAATTTGTTTGGGATAAGGTCCAGACAAGTATCCTTACGTCCTATCGTTAGTCTACTTCAATATCTAATAAGTTTTGTATATGTTTTGAACGTTTAACATTCAAACATGTTATTTTTATTTAACCAACTTGTTTTTTTCATACATGCATAATATTTTTACCTATCATTTGGGAGTTTTATTCAAAATTTATGAATATTTGAGAATTTTGTTATTTTACAAAAAATGAATAAATATTTAAAACTGTATATTTTTGTATTATTATATTTATATGAAAAAAGTTATAAAAACCTGCATGAACCGTGCATTGGTATATATATATCGTTATTTAAGGTTCGGGATCTCACCTTTGTGATATGTGATATGATTCAATTTCATATGTGATATGTGGCTCCTCTCCCGATGGGGAGAGCTTTGTTTCCCTACAAAAAAGGTTTTGTGATTCCCTTTTCTACTAACGAGAAAAGGATTTGTTTGTAGATGATCCTTCCCATTTGTGTTTAACAAAAACCATCATATCAGACAATTAATAAAATTAATATATTTGAACATCTTAATATATATCAAATAAGTTTGAGGAGTGCACTCAAAATCACTAATAACAAAATATAGTGAATACGTTCCTTATTTGTGAGGAACTGAGTACATCGTAGGCCCTACCTATAGATCTAAATAGTGGTTGATATGATGTAAGGTTATTGAAAATATGTGTAACCCTTTCTCAAGTTAATCATTTAAAATATTTGGTTCTCCGACTTATATATATTTTAGATTTTGATGTGTTTTTAGTATTGATTTGCATTGAGTTTCGATTTGAGATACGTAAGTTTGCCCACGAATGAGATTCGGTCAGTCTCGTACATTGGATATGTGATTTGTTTCAGAATATGTTTCGATTTATATAATTTCGTTATAACCCTTGTTTATTCATATATGATTTGGATCTAGACTTTGTTTTTCATTCAATGTATATTCCATATGAATTTTGATATGATTTAGATTATATGACTTAGATCCGATTCACGATTTGTTATGAGTGTGTCCTAATGGGACTATATTTTGATTCGTATTATGATTTGAGTATAAGATTACCCTCATGACTTTTGATTCAGATTATAATTTGACTTTCGATATTAGATTTTTAAATTTATGTTTTTATGCATTTTGAATGTGTTTATGGGCCATCTCTCTGATTTCAGACACTATTACTTATTATATATGTTATTGATATTTATTAAACTTTAAACTTACGTTTTATTCTTATCCCTTCAGATTAGTAGGTTTAGATAATACACAGGAGTTTAGATGTGATCTAACTGCAACTACGTATATTTTGATGAGTTCTAGCTTCATTTGATTCGAGTTTGTATTAAATATATTTTGGATATTGGAATTGATCGAGTGTAGGCCCATGAATACGTATGAGATAGTTGGGTCAGTGTGTATAATAGATATATATGTATGTTGCGTCCGCGTGTTCCAGCCATCTGTCCATCAAAGTCTGAGCGGCGTTATGCATTCGCAGACGGACAGAAACAGGCAACACAAAATAAATCGTGAATAAGAAATGAAAAAGGAGGACGAAGATGCAAAGAGCACACGTAATTTACGTGGAAAACCCTTGTTATGCAAGAACGGGGAAAAACTACAATGGCGGATGGACAGTCCGAGAGGTTTCACTATTATGAAGAAGATGTACAACGGGGCACCTGTGGAGCGATTTGCTACCACAGAGGATTACAAAGTGGGGAGTCTTGCTCTTTCTCCTTGCTTTTTCTTTGTGCTTTCGAGAGTGGTTCACAATGTGTGTTCAGATAACAGTCAGTGGAATCCTTTCCTTGTTGCCTGAATGAGGTATTTATAAGGAAAAATTATACCGTTGGCAAGGGGACACGTGACACTAGCGTGTCAGGGACACCTGCCACCAGCCCTGCAAGCACGGCGTGTCAGGGACACATGTCACTAGCCCTGCGGATACGGCGTGTCAGAGGCGCCAACTTTGCGTATCCGGCGTGTCAGGAGCAGTTGAATCTTTCATGACAATGCGTGCTTCTTGGTAATAACGAGTCATTTGAGCTGACATGCTCGGTCATTTTGGTTCCTTGTCCTGAGGGCGCGGAAACGTTGAGGTTGTCCTCGTCCGTTGAAAGCCCTATGAATCTTTTCCTGGTTCGTTGAGCTAGGTTCTCGAATGTTTCTCCGGCTAAAGGTCCTCGAGATTTTGTTAATGACGTCAGCCCCCTGTGGCGTCCTCGTGCCCCTTTTAGGTCAAACTGACTTCTCGGACTGTTGTCGCTATTTAGGGCTTCTTGGAACACTTAGCCCAAATCCTTGGGCTTATGAGACCAGCTTAGTTCTTTGGGCCAAGTTGAGCTCGTGGGCCTCTTGGGCCAGCTTGTCCTTGTGATCCTCTAGGTCCGTGGTCGTGATTTTGGGATTTCCTTTCTGGGCCTTGGGTACCGGCACCCATCAATGTATTTGGTCCAAACCGTTGTCCAATAAATGGCTATGATGGGTTTTGGGTTCTGTTATTTGTTATTATTAAATAATAAAATTTTACAGTTCGTTTGTTTGTCATGCTTGGGCTTATAATTTATTGATTGTTATGGTATTATTTTTAGATTTTTAATTTTTGTGAATTGTAATTATTAAACCAGCTATGGTCCAGGTTTGTAACAATGGCATTATATCAAATATGCACGTGCACTCTCACAAGGGGATAAGCCACTTATTATAGGTTATGGGAGCCCATATGAAACGCAACAAGCTAGAAATATGTTATATGGAAGAATTTATTGGCAATGTTGCAAACAATCTCCAATATGTTTTTCCTATGCATGTTTCCCTTGGTTATGCCACGCAAAATATATTCTTGATCCAAACGTCAAAGCTGCCATGACACCTTCATCCTTCAAATATCAAATGACAGTGCAGGACAATGTTTATCAAGTCTTCAAACCACCAACTTCAAAGGAAACTTCAACAATGGATAGCCCAAATCAACAATACACAAATTGGCCAACAAAATAGTTCAACAATGAACACAATTTGCGTAGATTCAACATATATGGTTACACATTCTAAATTGCCAGATATTGCACCAACACCTAGACATTTTCAGACAGCACAGGCGAACAAACAGGAGCCACAATAGATGCATTCAACAAAATCCACTACAGTTAAACAACAGACCTAACCGATGCCATAACAAAAATATAATGATCAGATTCCTCATCAGATAGGGTTACATCTGCAAAATTCAACAATGACCGGCCAAGAACTTTACAAGGATAGGAATTCAGATCGTCAACCAAATCATGTCACACAATCAAGTAGTATCATAGAAAAATTCAATCAATTACAAATCTTAAGCAAAACAACAACAGAGACCTAACTCTGATGTCGCCAGTTTTCATGAACAAAGGAGAAACTATAAACTTAGCTTACTCTTCCTCTAGCATTGTCAGCAAAAGGGTTGTATTTTCATCAATAAGTCGCCTACCAACTGTGTACAACATCATTGGGATCAGCAAATAGACAAATTTACTTACAAGCTCACAATCATAGTTGAGAAGGAAGCTACCACATCATAATAGTGTAGTGCATTTGTATAATTGTAAACTAGTATTAGTTGCATCCAGTCGTCATTATTGTACTTCTTGAAAATAGAAAGGACACAGGACACGAGGAGCCATCTCCATCCCATCCCTGAGGACAAGGATGCTCTCATGAGGCAGCTGTTATGTACACATAATAATAAGGATCAAGCTGGCCAACTCTAGCGAAAAAATAGTTTACCAATATGGTAAGGTTGTTAACCTTGAGGTATATTATGGTAAATGTAGCTACAAAAGACTTTAGGATATATATTCTCATACTTCTAATGTAATGGCAACTTGGTTGCATGAAAGAAATTTAAGAGTTCTTTATTCTTTATGGTAAGACACCTTCCTTTGAACATCTTCTATTTTCCTTTTCTTTCCTAATCTGCCAGCCCCCTGCCCTTCTTGTTATTCTCTTATCACTTCTTTTCTTCTCCTCGTGATGTTCTCATCTACTCTAGACTTTTACATAGTATACTCCTACTGCCACTTGATTACACGGCGGTTCTGGTGGTGCATTACCATCATGATTCTTCTTGCAGGATGGATTTAAGAACCTGCAAGTACTTCTTGAGATATCCCCTCTAAATTAGAGCTTTGATCTCTTTCTGTAAAGTCATACAGTCGTTTCTATTGTACCCCAAAGAATGGGGCAGTGGCACTAATTGGATTGGTCTTTTTCACTGAATTTTTGACCGACTTCGACCATTTTAAGAACTTATTCTAAATATACATCAAGATGTTGGTCTGGATGTCTATAAATGGAGTAAGGTACAATTTGAAGAACCGGTGAAAATTAAATCTGATCTTCTATTTTTTTTGATAATTAATTGTCAAACTACCATTATTATGCATCTTCTTTCCACTTCCAAGTCGTCATGGATAAGATCTGTAGTTGGGCTTCTCGGGGCTTTTTCCTTCATTAGCTTCTTAGGCAGTAATATAAACTTTATGCTCATCTCAGTCCCAAGAGCATCTTGAGGTCTAGTTGGACTAGTGACTTAAAGGAGTCACTGAGCTGAATAGTCACCATAAAGGCATTTAGTTTTGCTACATTAGTAGGTTGGAAGTATTATGAGCTTCATCATTGAATTGGTTGAGGAAGCACTTTAAGCTCTCTTTAAGAGCCTATTTGATCCTGGCCAGTTGTTAGGGCTATTTCTTTCCCTTCTACTAAGGGCAAAGTGAGTCAAGAATTGAGCAATTAATTTTTTAAAACTTCAATTAAATTAGGTCAAAACTTATAAAACCAAATTCTAGCATCTTTCTTTAGAGTTAAGGAAAATATTAAAATAAGGGCCCATCCCCTAAGTTTTTAGGGCCCAAGCAACGTACGGAAGTGGTCAACATAATCCATGGATTGGCATTTTCGTCATACAACTCTAGGGTTGGCTTTTTGAACTTGTGGGGAGTGATTGCCTTAGTATGTCTTGGGTGAAGGGAGTATGTCCCACCTAGGCCGATTGATTGGAGAAGTTCCTATAAACGGCTTGCTTCAATCCTCTTGAACCTCTTTCTTTTTATTTTTCTTTTTTTTTTCCACTTTGGTGGTGGAAGTGATTTTCCGAGCATTGAGAAAAGTCCTTAATTTGATATAATTCGTAGCTAATTTGGACACATGCTTGACTGGGAGAATCTTTGGGGTGTTGTTACACCCTTCTTCCTTGTAAGACCAAGGTTTTGAACCTCGAATAGACTTGGGGTTCCTCCATTCAAGAGTTTCCCCTGATCTCTACGGTTCAGCAGTCTTTCTATACGTGAGGAGAAACGTCAATGTGGGGCCTCACAAACTACTAGTGACTTTGGCGACATTTGTGTCTTCTTAGAGGAGGCCTACTTTATAATGCCTAATTTTTATTTATAAATTATGATATTATTAAATTAATTTTGGATCATTTTGAAAAATAATTGTATAATAAAAAATTAAAGGAAAAGTCGATTCTAGGTTCAGCTTGGCGACTAAAGGGCACCTAATCAGCACTCTTACGTGTTTCAAACAGAATATGCGTGCCCGAAAAGTGTCTTCGGGGTGCTCATGCGTGTTTCGGGCAAATTATATAACGTCTGATGTGCGTAGCACTCGTGCACAATTTGGGAAGATTGCTAGTGCTTGAATCATACCGGATGCGGCGCTCGTGCGCGCCTAAGAGTTTAAGCGATGCCTGATGCGTATTTGATCGATACTTATATATTGATTCGTTTACATAAGCATTGCAACACTGTTTTTTAACCAGTTTTGTGAGAGAAAAAGAGAAGAAGAGAGAGAAAAAGAAAAGAAAAAAAGAGAATGAAGTAGATTATGAAACTTTAATTTGTCATATTAGTAAGATTAAAAGATTAATACAAGTATTTTAAATCCATTTCTTGGGTATATTTATGAATCCTTATATTTTATCTATGCTTCTTGCCATGAGATGCATGCATCTGACCCCCTTAGCTCTCCCTTCAAATATTATTGCGTGCATGTAACTTTTACTCAAAGCTTTGAGATTTTTTTTGCATTTTATCAAACATTTGAGGAATTTATTCATTTTGTACAAAATAAGTGAATATTTAAAGTATTACATTCATATATAAAAATATTTATAAAGAAAAAGTCAATAACCTTATACATTTAGGCCTGACATATGGCAGTTCATACATATATTTTGGACAGAACTCTATTTTGTTATTGGTTTTAATATTTATACTTTCTCACATGGTGAAAAAATTTATATTTATATTTTTTAAAGAGTGAAAATTTTGTACTTTTCCTACAATGAGGAAAAGTTTTAAACATTTTGTTATAAAGTTCCCCTATTTGCTATTTTTTAGAAGTATTGTAAGAAAATGCACTAAATCATATATTCAAACGTGTTAATATATATCAAAAAGATTTAAGAACTACACCTATCATCCATGAGTGATAAAAAAAAGTAGTATTTGACCCCATTTATAAAAAAAAATTTACAGACAGTCCGCCTACAGAATAGTAATAATATAGCCTAAGATTATCGATAATACGTGTAATTTTTTACTCAAAGTTAGTTTTTTTATCATTAGTTCTCAGATTTTAATATGTTTTGGATTTTTAAAATTTTATCTACATATGATTAAATATTTGAGATGTATGATTTGAAAATTTATAGGCTTTGATCAATGTTCGAATTTATCCAACTTTTAGACTTAGACTTTGGAAACCCTCTCAATAATTTCATACTTTGGACTACTTTGCTATTCATATATGAATTATAAATTTTGTGTACGAAATCGTGTTTGGACTTCGACATTGGACGATTGACATTTAAGTCATTTAAAATATCGAAATTTAGACGTGTTTTATCATGTTTCATTCTTCCCAACCGTTTTAACATACATGCATTTTATTACTATGTATATATATATGCGTGTACTTGTCGAGTTTTCGCCTCATAATTTTATACAGTTTTTTAACCATTTCATATTAGAGGATTATGGTTCACTTGTAGAGAGCTCAAACGAGGATAATTGGAATGTTTTTGTTTGTATTTCGATGTATTTGGACTTGTATTTAGATTTCGTATATTTGAAAAGCAATATATATGTTGTTGGTAGCAGTTTATATTATTTAGAGATTTTATTTTGGACTCTTTTATATTGGATTATGGTATTATTTAGATTCATGTAGATTTGATGTTATGGTCGTATAATATTGAACTGTCATTTTCCTTGCGAGTTTGAGTAAGCAGGCTATTACCAGTTATTCGGGGACCAAACAAATAGTTCGAACTGGTCATGTGTCCATTGCGATGCATCATGATTATGGTTAATGGTTTGATTTGGTCTGGTCCGACCCGATTTTTAGGTATTCGCAATTGGATTTGTTTCTTTTACGGATAGGGAAGTTATTGTTCTATTTTAATTATTACTATTTATTACTTACTTTCAGTCTGGGGCTATGACATACATATTCATTGATCTTCTTTCAAAAGTTGAAGTTTGCTAGGTTGAGTCCTAAATTGTTGAGACTAGCCCCTGAACCTGTCCCACAATGACTTAATCAACCGGGACATGTCTTGGAGTTAGGTTGCCAAAGCTTCCACACAAGGTACGAACTTCAAAGTTATAATTTTAATCATGATTAATTAAATTAAGATAAAAAAATTATTAAGATCAAATAAAAACTTGAAATAAAGTTAATATTTTGACCAAGTCACATCAGATTAAATGATGCCAACCGGCACCTAACATGCGCATATGTGTGTTTTAGGTAGAAAGGGCGTGCCTGAAGAACGTATCTAGGGCCGTCGTGTATACCTTTGACAAATTGCTCATATCCGATGCACACCTAAGAGACACACGTGCATAATTTTAGCAAATTGCCAAAGCCTAATTTGCACCTAAGAGATACTCGTACGCTACAAGATTTCTGTCTTGACACTTGATGCATGCCTAACAAGCACATGTGCACAAATCTTCTATATAAGTTCCATCCTGCTGATTTTTTGTCCTTTTCACCAAATTTTGGAGAGCAAAAAGAAAAAAGGAAGAGAAGAATAGAAAGAACGAGAGAGAAAAGACTAAATGAGGAAATTTAAAGTGAATTTAAGTAATTCTAAGTTTAAAGCAGGTACATCCAAAATTTATTTTTTTCTTATTATTATTATTTCTAAACTCTAAAGATATTTATTATCTTAAATACTCATACATACTACAATTTCATATATAAATGTTCATATTTAACATACATATATTCTCATTCCCATTCTCTATAATTTTTTATAAAGTTTATGCCATTAATCTGCATATATTTGTTCTTCTAGCTAAGTTCTACACTAAAACTCATGCATATTCTGAAATCATGTTTAAATACTCTTATATATTTTGATTTTCATATATAATGTTTAAACATGCCCCAAATCCTTTAACATATGATTTGCATGTCCTGAATTTACTCTTAATCGGTCCTACATAATTCATAGCTGAAATAAAGTGACAAAATTTCACAAAATCATATAAATTTCCTACATTTTCTAAAATATATTGCCTTTGCATGTTTGAAATTTCATAGCATGACTTCTACATACTTTAAAATCCCATAATTTAGCCCCTACATGAATTACAAACTTCTACATGATAAAAATTTAAAATATTATGAAAAAACCCTACAATTAGTTAAAAGACAATGATATTTCTCTGGTATGAGAAAATATAAGAAATTATTTATATCTATATAGAGTTTTTATTTGTTTTTACACACACCATTGTAGAAATTAGTAGTAATATATTATAATATTTTTAGTATATTATATTAATAATCGTAGTTCGAACCTATCATTCGTAGATTAAAAAAAATATTTGATCCCATTTACAATGTTAGATATATGGCGGCCCACCTACAGGTCTTAAATAGTAACATAAGACCTTTGATTATATAAAAATATATATATAACCCGAGTTTTAATTAGTCACTCGTTTATTGTTAAGATCCAACTAATTCTTGGTTTATAAAAATTTATATGTTTTGAACACATTTTAAGGATGCATTATTGTCTTAAGAAAGAAAATTTGATTATCAGTCTAAAGTTTGTACATCAATATTGTGAAAATTATATTGCATTGTATCTGATTTTAAATCATATTACTTTTAACATATTTTGATGTAAATTATATATTTGATTATGAAAAATTATATATCACACTGAACAATTAACTCATTCCTATTTTCATTTTTACTAACTATTCAAATTGGAAGGCTTAGGATATACTTACAGGTAGAGGAAGTTGATAGAAAAGTTATTTTAGAAAATAAAATTAAGAATCTAAAATTTAGATGTTATATCTTGTTCAAAAATAGTAAAATTAGAATTTTATGTTGCTATAGTTTATAATGTTGTAATAATTAAATTGTGGTCATGTTTAACAGTAATCAATTTCATTTTAGTATCACCTAATAGTATGTCTAAGTTATGATGTTGTTGACTCTGATCTTAGTGATGACGTTTCACCTTACATATATCTCAAAGTCATGTGTGGTTGTAATCAAAATCGGATTCGGGTGTGGCATTTCTGAACTCGTGATTCTACTTATTATTATTTTACTTGGTTGATGGCTAGTAGTTGACTTTTGATTCAAATTCACGTCCAATATTATTTGGAGTTTTATTTGGTCAGTACAATAAAATATTACGAAAGTTACGTTAAAATCAAGAACTATAACCCATTTTCTCGGTTAACTAAGTAAATAAAATAAGAAATTCGGATCATGGAAGTGACATTCCATGTTCCAATTTGCCGAAGAATGAGCACTAATCTAGCTCTTATTATTTCTTAGGGGCATTCTAAGGAGTAATGTCCCGTGGGATTTGGCTTGACTAACCATGTGCCTTAGTATTAGCTATTGTGGCTTTCTTGTGGATCTTTGTGGGTAGGTTTCGCACGAAAAACTTCCTAAACTTATTCCCCTAAATGACACAATGATGTGTACCTGGAATCTACATTTAGATTCAAGAGATTTCGAAGCAGGTTTTAGATCTTTAAATACAAATCCTACACATTACAAACCCAATTAAGAATTCATAGTTTAGGGACTGACTTCTCGGTTTACCCTCCGACGTCTAAATAAGTGTTTGAATATCAAACTATAAAGTTTGAGAGTGAATGAAGGAAAGTAGAAGTATTTAAAGGACTAAGTCCGAAAGAATTTTAAAATGAGGTGCTTTGAAAGACAAGCTCCTAACCTATTTCGTATAGGTTTAAGTGTTGCAAAACTTATGTTTTTACAAGAGTGAAAAACAGCAAATGCAAAATATCTCAAAGATGCCATAATATGAGGACCGTTTAATGTTGTTTCTATGTTTAGGGTCTTTGTATTTATGAGGGTGTAGAGCCCATTATTCAGGGTGATTGGTGTCTATCCTCCTTAGGAGTTACCGTTTGTTCCCTTAAGAGGTTACTAGTTATACTCTAAAAAAGAAGTTATTAGCCTTCCTCATGAGAAAAAGTTACTGGCTACTCTAGTTGGTTATCCAGGAATACTGTTAAAATGCACATTTGTCATTATAGTTCTTGGTGAACTTCTTTAAATCGTGAGATCATAGGCATCGTGGCGTCATGCTCATTGATGAGCTAATATTAAGGAATCTAGAACTTAGCTACATATAGAAGGATGGCTATTTAGATTAATACTTTGCCACTCTTTAGCTTGTCCTTTCTGATTTACATTTATCAATCTGCTCCTAGTACAGCCATATTTAACTCTGTTAATTCTCGACAATTCGGTCAATCGACTTTTTTGCAATTGGTCCTATCATTAGAGACTTCGACTCTGTTCCAATTGATGGTTGCCCGATTACTAGACTAAACAATTGACAACTTTATCTTTTGGCAATTCCAATCCATCATCTTGATTTCAACCCAAGCCGATAGGTTCAAGTTAGCTTGAATTTTCGCTAGACCTATCATATGTGGAACAGTAAATAAAAGTTTTTAACAACTACTTTTATTTTTAGATACATAATAGATTTGTTTATTTTAGGTTTTCGAAATGAAACAAAACTCAAGTTTAAATTATTTACCGAAATAAAAAGGTATCACTATTAAAAAAAGATGACATAAAGATCAGATACAAAACACAAATAGCATGGAATGTGACCGGAGGGAAAATATTTTCAAATATTACATCAAGCATGTAAGGAATCAATTGCTCATGGACAGAAAGCATATAAGCAATTAAGACCAAAGGAATCGACAATCAAGCAATCAAAATAGATACAATCACATCCACAGGCACACCACATATTTGACAACATTTTACCAGGAAACCGGTCATGTTATGCTGAAAGCCATCATAGATTGCTGTTATTAAAAATGATGGAGAACTTATTTATTACTTTTGCTGTGATTGTCATAACCCAAGAGAGCAAGACCTTAAAAAAAAAAAAACAACAACACTTCAAATGTGTTTTAATTAAATCAAAACATTGAAAATAGGGGGCCAATGAAAGAGAAAATAAAAAGAGTAGAATCATAACCATTAGTTTCCATTTGCTTGCCATAGCCTTACAATGCAATCAATTCAGAACCCTTAGGAGTTAGGGCTGCTACCTTTCCTTTTCTAAATGGGTAGCCAAGAGAGGGAAAGTAGTTAAGAGCATTTTTCTACAAATAATCATAATTCCTCTATAATTGGGCAATTTATTGATACTGAATTAGAACAAAACGGAAGAAAGTCATTAAGCTATTAGTTGTCTAAGACTGATTTGATTCCAAGGGATTGTGGGTTACAACTTGCTACCCATTTCAAACACATTGTTCATCCCATTTAACATAGTTGATTCGCAATTTATTTAAAAATTTACAATAGTTCAACCACATAATTCCCAATTTGAGAACTAGGGGATAGTTTTGCGTCTAGCCTGCGCTCACAAATACTGTTTCAATATCATGAACGTCAAATCTTGAGTTAGAACTCATGGAACCACATCAAATATCCATACCATAGCTGTTCAGCTATTACTAGAGGAAAACAGCAAGACTTATTAAAACCACTTGAGAAAAACACTAAATTGTATTAATCATAAAACAAATATGAACAATGCACTAAACCAATATTCCACCACTCGAATACCTATTTAGAAAACCAAAAGATACACAAAAGAGAGAAAATTTATACCTGAATTTTTCAGCTACAAACCAAGTAACTAGGATGGATAATTGTTGAGGAAGATTGTTGATGTCGCATGCCACAAGCGGCACACGACTCCTTAGGTGCTTGCAGTAAAAGCCAATGTTGCTGAGGCCTCTCTTTTATAGCCCCTTGATTTTTCAGGTAGTAGCTGGGAAAGTTATTGAAACTTTGGGTGGGTTGGGGAGGATATAGATGCTGTTGGGTTTGACGAAGAGAAGATTTTTCGTTGTGGTAGTACCTACAATGCCAACCTAATTCAGATTCCCACCATCGGCCATTAAAGTTTTCATATCAAGATGTACACACTCATGTAGTGTGTCTACAGCATTCGAAAGTAGAAAAATGTGTGAGAAATATAAGAATGTATAACTAAAACCCAAATAAAGTAGCAATGGTCTACATTAACAAATAACAAGCCTTCAATTTCTATGCATCTTTCTTCCTCTGGCAAGGTCTCTCCAACAAATGCTAAATGAAACTTGAAATAAGAAGGTTGTCACCTTAACTATGATGGAATATTTACAATAGAAAAAACACTTTAAGGCTCGGGAAAGCCAAAAAACTACAATGCCAACATGATTTTTCAAAAGGATTATTGTTGCTTCAGATTTAACAACAAGAGGCTTCCTGTGAGTAATTTTCAGTCAAATATGCATACAAAAGAAGTTAATTTCAAAAAATCTTATACCAATACATCGTCCTCAAAAAAGAAGCGAAGATTGCTATACCTGGCAGCTACATTTTGGCAACATTACAAAAGATATTTTAGCATTCTTATTAGACTTTATCATGCTCTGCAAATGAAATTTCTAAACAATGCATTGACAATGATTTGTAATTACGGCAACTAATTTTGTGTTTGTATTTTTTACAATCATATATCTGATTTGTAATCACCTTTAATTTAGTGACTGGAAATCTTTTAGACCTATCACCCGCCCCTAAAAAAAAATCCAACTTATATAAGTAACCAATACCATAAATTATAAACGGGGTGAGATGATCAACATAAGACTTGATGATAAAGTAACCTTTCTATTCAATGATCAAGCCATTTTCTTGAGTATTTTCATCATAATTTCTTCCCTCAAGCTTGGTTGAACACCTTGCTTTGACAAATGTACCATTGCTTAGTTCTAATTCAAGTTTCTCGAGCTAGAACTGCCACAAAATATTAGGAAAATACTTTAGTATTATTCAGTTTCCATGCATAACGCTGGAGCATAATCCAAAAAAAGTAGATGGGCTTAGAGAGCATTCAGGCATAAAAACTCATGAAAGAAAAGGGCAGACGCTAAGGGCACCGTCATTTGCCTATCAAATAGAGTTTTAAGGCACTAGCATCCTAGTGATGCTCCATTGGAACTTAAAAAAGGGAAAAAAAGGAGCAGCCGGGAGTCAAATCTGTCAAACCCACCACTTGCTGGTTTAGAGTTTGTATCAGGAGTTAATCTATTCAGTGTGCTAATATGACAAACTAATAAAACATTGCATGAGAAAACTAAAAATGTATGGTTCCAACCAAAACCCAAATAAAGCATCAATTGTTTCTATATGTAAACCTGCTATTTTAAAAGCATAATATGTTCACAGTGACTTGACAATTTTTTTTTTAACAAGTACCTGAATCAAACTTGAGTCATAGAAAAGGTTGAAAATATTAAATCTTGACATAAGAAGGTATTGGTCTCCAACTGAACATTTACTAGGTGAAAATTTTCAATGCTATAACTAGTTTCTACACCTGTCACATTGTGGGCAACATTTTTCTTAACTACAAAAGATTGGAGCAAGAATTGATGCCTCATTTTCAAAGGAGGAATATGCACGACAATAAGACCAAACAACCACGTTGAAAGAGGGAAAATACAAAGCGAGAGAGCATTTGATTAGTCTAGGAATACGATGATAGTAGTGAACACCATAAAATACTTGGTGACCCAAATGATCAAGATTAATACTTAATGGTTAACAAAAAGGGAAATACCATATTATAATAAGTCTAGGCGTTATATTTAGGTATTTTTATCCTTTTTTAAGAATAATATTTGTGATGAACTAAAAAGGGAATACTTTTTAATTATAAGTCTAAGCATTATACTTGAGCAATCTCACCCTCATTTCTTTTCTTAACTAGGCTAAACTCTTTATTGTGATTTAACGAAGCCATCATGTAATTTTAAATTCATGTAATTTTAAATTCAGGTTCCTTGAGCCATGTGAAAAAAAATTTAAAATTTTCACATAATAAATGCAACTATATCCTAAAATTAAAAAAATTATATTAAAAAATACGTGGCATTGAAAAATATTTTTAAAAGAGGGCAAAAACAAAGATTCCTACCATTTACCTGTAAAATGGAAATGTGAGGCATTAACATCTCTTTGATACTTCATTGGAGTTTCCTCAAACCATTTGTTGATGTTGGCTTTATTTGTTAATGTTGGCTGTCTCGTTAGGTCTGAAATATTACTTCAAGTCAGCATCAAGCCATCTTAGAAACCAATCAAAGCACTTGGTGAAAGCAAAAACAAACCTTTTATCTTCCTATTGAGTCTTGGAGTTTGCAAAGAAGAAATTGGGGGTCGTGCTAGTAAAACCTAATATGAATTTGTGAAGCAAATTTCAAGATCTGATACTGAGATTTACATCACGAAGTTAGAAACTTAATAACAGTCAAAGCTAAATATCACCAAAATTATAAATAATAACCACAAAAACGATGGTCTACTACCTACTTCTTCCTTCAAGCTTGTTGTTCTTTATGGCTTGATTTCCTTGGATGAAATAAGAAGTGCTAATGAGATTACATCCCAATCAAGTTTGGCAAAATTCAAACCCTAATATACAAGAGCAAAAGAACAAAGAAGATAAACACAATACAGTGGGTGATTGGTAAAAATATTTCTTTTTACCTTTTTAAACTAGATAGTTGTATGATTGTATAACTAGTGCTAGGGATTGTAAAGAAGAATAGCAGCCCCTTTGATTAAGTGAATGCACGTCATCTCCTTCCTCTAGAAGATCAGGATATTTTTTTTTCTTTCTTTAACAAAAGATGCATATAATGTAACAGATGTTGCAGTCAAATAGCTACCTTAACATGAAATATTGCAAAAGTGTGCAACAAGTGTTTAACCTACATCACTCTCGACAATCCAAAGTTGTGGAAGACCGTATTAGCTAATTTCACTTCCACATCAAGAGTTTCACTGACATCACACAAGAATAGTTATTATATGGAAAAACTCTCTCTCCCATTAGAGTTCTAACCCAAGTAAAGCAGCAAGGAGCTTGAACAAACATTTTATTTTTTT
Organism: Nepenthes gracilis; assembly: GCA_033239525.1. Lineage (NCBI taxonomy): Eukaryota > Viridiplantae > Streptophyta > Magnoliopsida > Caryophyllales > Nepenthaceae > Nepenthes > Nepenthes gracilis. The sequence continues at coordinate 2,940,573 of BSYO01000001.1, forward strand.
TGCATACTACATCCTTGGTAACCTGCTGAAATACTTCCAAGGTTCTGATTGGTTTCTTCATTGATCATATTAGGGTTCATTGTTTTCTTAATTTCAGTAGTTTAAGCAAGGATTGAGGGATAGTATTCAACGGAGAATATACAACACAATGAGACTGAACAGCATGCACAAAATGGGGGAAAAAGCCAAAGAGCATCAATTGATAATTGAATAATCATCTCAAGATTCTCGATTGAATACCAACTTTGATGCTTACTTACAAAGTGTCACGTAGACTTTTGCGTTAAACATTTCTATTGGTCTTCATTCCCAATATGAAAGCTACAACAGATCTAAACAGCAAAAATTTACATTATCTAGGTGACTATAAATAAAAATTCTCACATACAATTGCTACCCGAATGATTTATGCATGGGACAAAAGTTTTCTAGTATTATGATCAGAGTGATCACTTGGTTATTCAAGCAGATTTTCTAAAATAAAGCCAAAATTTGATGCACCATATATGAAAAAAGACGTAACAAAATAGATAATTATAATACATGATAATGAGGTAAGAGCATCAGGATGAGCATTGAGAATCCTATGTTGCCTTCTTCCACCTGTGTATGCATATTTTTATCTGAAGTTACGAAACAGTCTATTAACCATATTCCTTATTTAGTTTAAAACAAAAACAATTGTTTAGAGAATTTAAAGCAGCCTATGCACTGTTGGCGCAAAAAAGGAAGGGGACGGTGACTGGTCAGACGCAGACCGCTCTGTCACCAACAGACACAGGCACTCGGACAAAAAGGCAAGAAAAGAGAGATAAAACAAAATAAAAGAACACAGTAAGATTTTACGTGAAAAACCCTTCTAAATGAGGAAAAAACAACGGGACTTCTTCCCACCAAAGAATTCACTAAGAATGATGGTTGATTACAAAGAACTGTTGGCTACACAAACCCAAACAGTTGAAAAAAAATAAGAAGACAATCTTTTCTGCGTGTATATCTCTCACTATAGCTCTTAAGCACTCTCTAAACATGCCTCTCTATCTATGATTCATGCACACATACATATATATACAGAGGTCAATGGAGGCGCCAACCACCCTAACTGTAGGGTGATTGGAACACGCTTCCTAACCCTACAACAGTAGGCACACGCCCGACGTGCATAGTGACAAACCTGTCAACCACCCTATGACGTCTTCACAATTTCCCAACAGAGTAGGTCAACTACTAAACTATAGTTGCAAACTACTATGTGGCAGGCCTTTCATAGACGGTCAACGTCTGCATCTCAGGGTCCTCGTCGATACTTCAAGTCCTTGCCTTCAGGCATCTCGGACTCCATAGAAGGTTCTCGGACATGTCTAAAGTATCCGCGTCTATTTTCCTAGAAAGGTTCGCGGACACATACCGCATAGAGAGTGACCTCAACAAACTTCCCCTCACGATCGAATAGGAATAGAATCAGTTAGATCGGCAATGTCATAACATGCTTCCAGCTTTCCCTTTGGTAACACTTTGGTCATCATGTCCGACCTATTTTCATCCGACCGGACCATTTCTATAGATAGCTGCCCTTCATCAATAACATTTCTCACCCAATAATATCGAACATCAATATACTTCAATCTTAAATGGAATGAGGAGTTTTTGCACAAATATATGGCACTTTGGTTATCACAAAATACCACATATTGTTCTCGCCTTAAGCCCAACTCTTGTATGAACCTCTTCATCCATTACATCTCCTTACAGGCCTCGATTACGGCAATAAATTCGGCCTCAGTAGTGGAGAGGGCTACACACTTTTGTAATTTAGACAGCCAGGAGACTGCTCCTCCAACAAACTTTACAAGGTATCCGAATGTCGATTTTCGAGAGTCAATGTCCTCGGCCATGTTCGCGTCAATGTAGCCGATCAATTGGAGCTTCTCTTCTTCAAAAAGTATACTCATTTTTTAAGTCCCATAGAGATATCTGAAGATCTACTTAACAGCAAACCAATGCTCCATCCCGGGATTCGAGAGAAATCAGCTGACAAAACCAACCGCATGAACAATATCCGGCCTTGTATATACGGCGGCATACATCAGGCTACCAACGACCGAGAAGTAAAGAATTCTACTCATGCGGGCTTTTTCTGTGTCCAATGACGGACACTGTTGCTTACTCAACCTACAGTAGTTGGCCAGTGGGGTACTTACTGGTTTGGAGCTTTCCATGTTGAATCGTTGCCATACCTTTTCAACATAGCCTTCCTGGGACAACCAGAACTGCTTGTTCCTCCGATCGCAAAATATTCTGATCCTCAAAATATGTTTCACCCGTCCGAGGTCTGTCGTGGCGAATGATTGCCCCAATTGCTCCTTCAGCTCCTTGATCCGAACACTATTTTGTCCTACAATTAGCATGTCGTCTACATAAAGGAGGAGGACAACGAAGTCATCCTCGGAAAATCCCTGGACAAAGACGCAGTGGTCAGAAGTAGTCTTTTGATATCCTCGTCCAACCATGACAGACTCAAATTTCTTGTACCACTGTCTTGGAGCTTGTTTTAATCCATACAAGCTCTTCTTTAGACGACAAACCATTCCTTCCTTCCCTTTGACCTCGAATTCTTCTGATTATTCCATATAGATTTCTTCTTGAAGATCACCATGGAGGAATGCGGTCCAGACATCCAGTTGCTCTATCTCCAAATCCAAAACAACTGCCAGTCTGAGCACAACACGGATCAAGGACATCTTCACCACAGGCACAAAGATTTCATCAAAGTCTATACCTTTGCATTGACTGAAACCTTCACTATAAGCCGCGCCTTGTGTCTTGGCTGCATAGTGTCCTCGAACGTTTTCAGCCGGAAGACCCATTTATTCTTCAGGGCTCTCTTCTCCTTTGGCAGCTTAACCAACTCAAAAGTATAATTCTCTTGCAAGGAGACAATTTCTTCCTTTATCGCCTCAAGCCATTTCTCCTTCTGAGCGATATTCATGGCCTCTCTAAAATCTTCAGGCTCACCTGCATCAATGAGTAGGACGTAGTCACTTCATAGCAGGTGGACGGACAGACGTCTTTCCCTTGGCAACTATCGCACAGGAACCTCCTCGGCTAGTTAGGGGGCCACGTCTTCGACCTAATCCTCATGAGGTACTGCGACTGCCTCATCAGTGTCGCTATTCATCCTTCGGCCATAGACCTCGAACACAACAGGCAATAGACGGACAGTTTCAACATTCACTTTGTCCGCCCAGCCAGTATCGGTAGTGACTTCTTCTCTTTCCTAATGTCTTCAATGGTCTCTTCCTTAACAAAGACAACATCATGTGATCGGACCAATTTCTTTTCGATTGGGTCATAGAGTCTGTACCTAAATTCATCTTCATCATAGCCCAAGAAGACGCACTGCTTCGTCTTTGGCTCAAACTTACTCCTCTCATCTCTCGGGACATGAACAAAGGCCTTACAGCCAAATGTCCGAAGATGATTGAAGGCTGGCTCCCTTCCAGTCCGTATCTTCTCTGGGACCTCACCATTCAAAGGCTTACTGGGGGACCTATTGATCACATGGGTCGCCATTTTCAAGCCCTCGACCCAGAAAGATCCCGAAAGCTTTGCTTCTGACAGCAAGCACCTGACCATTTCCATCAAAGTGCAGTTCATCCACTCAATCACACCATTTAATTGCGGCATCTTTGGTGATGTCCTCTAATGTCTAATACCGTGAGATCTACAATAGGCATTGAAAGCCCCAAGGTATTCTCTATCATTATCACTTCGGACGGCCTTTAACTTTTTCCCCGTCTCACGCTCAACAAGAGCATGGAAATACTCAAAGACTCCCGAGACCTAATCATTGGTCTTTAGTAGGAATACCGATAACTTCCTTGAGCAGTCATTAATATATGAGACAAAGTACTGTGCTCTTCCAAAGGACTTTTCCTTAAATAGTCCACACACATTGGTGTGAACAAGCTTAAATACCTCGGACCTCTTGGAATATGAGTCTCCTTGAAAGGAGACTCTCCTCTGCTTCCCCGTCATACAGTGAGAGCTAGTTTTTAGCCTATCCTCATCCATTTTTGGAATGAGACCCTTCTTTGCCAAGTAACTCATGCCTCTCTTACTCATGTGTCCAAGTCTTCGGTGTCATAAATCTGAGGACTCCAAACTGCTTGTGGGGTTTACCTCTCCAACCTCGACAGTGGCCTGTAGCACATAAAGGCCAGAGGTCTTCCTTCCTCGGGCAACCACTATAGACCCTTTCATCAACTTGTATCTGCCGTCACAAAAGACACTGCAGATACCCGCGTCATCAAGCCTTCCCGCTGAAATGATATTCATCCGAATATCTGGGACATGTCAGACGTCCTTTAGGATCAGTCGGGCACCACTGTTTATAACAAGGGAGACATCACCACGGCCAATAATCTTGAACGTCTCCATGTTACCCATCTTCAATACTCCGGAAACACCCGAAATGTAAGTTGTAAAGAGCTCTCTCCTAGAGGTGACGTGGATGGATGCTCCAAAATCCACCACCCAGTCAATCTCCTACTCAGCCACGTTAATGAAATCATCAATTTCACAAGCCAAAAGGAGATCAGCTCCTATAACAACAGAGACCGAGGACTCTTCCTCGCTACGTCCCTTTTCGCCTTTCTCTTTTTCAGCATTTTCACGCTTCTATTTATAACAAAATCTTTTAATGTGGCATTTGTTCCCACAGTGATGACATTCCATATTTTGGTACCGAGGCCGTGACTTACTACGTCCTTTCTCTCTGAACTTTAGTCCACGTCCTCGGCTCCTTCCCCTGGACTTGGTCACAGGGACCTCGGAGTGCTGAGAGGTCGACGTTCCTTGAGACCGCCGTCTTATTTCCTCGTTCAACATGGCTCCTTTGGCCATCTCCAGCATTATAACGCCATCAGCTGTGTTGGCAATGGTGATTCTTATTACCTCCCATGAGTCCAGGAGGGTTGCTAGGAGCCATAGTTTCAACACTTCATCTTCGAATTTAATTCCATGCCGCCCAGACGGTCTACACAGCCCTGGAACTCATTTAAGTGATCAGCAACGGACGAGCCGTCCTTGTACCGAATTTGCATCAGCATCATCAAGTGGTAAATTTTGTAATTGTCGGTCTTGGAGGCGTATAGCTTCTCCAATTTTTTCCCCAACGTCTTGGCATTCGTTTCGGTCCTAACGTGGTTGTACACGTTATCGTCTACGAACTGTCATATGTAACCACATACCTGCTTGTGCTTCAGCACCAAGTCCTCGTCCGATTTCGCCGCCAGCTTTTGAGTGGCAAATACCGGATTGTACATAGACTTAACAAATAGCAAGTCGGACATCTTGCTTTGCCAGGTATCAAAGTTGGTGCCATTCAAACAAATCATTTTGCTCCCAATCTCCATAACAGCGTTTAACAAAGTCACCGTACAAAAAACCTGACTCTGATACCACTTGTTGGCACAAAAAATGAAAGGGACAGTGACTGGTCGGACGCAGACCACTCGGACACCAACGGACACAAGCACTCGGACAGAGAGGCAAAAAAAGAGAGATAAAACAAAGTAAAAGAACACAGCAAGATTTTACATGAAAAACCCTTCTAAATGAGGGAAAAACCACGAGATTTCTGTCCACCAATGAATTCACTATGAATAATAGTTGGTTATAAAGAACTGTTAGCTACACAAGCCCAAACAGTTGAAAAAAAATAAGAAGACAATCTTTCCAGTGTGTATATCTCTCACTACAGCTCTTAAGCACTCTCTAAACATGCCTCTCTATCTATGCTTCATGCACACACACACATATATATATATAGAGGTCAATGGAGGCGCCAACCACCCTAGCTGTAGGGTAGTTGGAACACGCTTCCTAACCCTACAATAGCAAGCGCACGCCCGGCGTGTATAGTGACAGACCTACCAACCACCCTATGACGTCTTCTCAATTTTCAAACAGAGTAGGTCAACTACAAAACTGCAGTTGGCAGACTGCTATGTGGCAGGCCTTTTATAGACAGTCAATGTCTGCATCTCAGGGTCCTCATATTGCCTCTAGGCATCTCAGACTTCACAGAAGATTTTCGGACATATTCAAAGTATCCGCGTCTATTTTTCCAAATAGGTCCGCAGACACATACCACATAGGGAGTGACCCCAACATGCACCTTGAACGACAAAGAAAATAGAATTGATATCCCTGCATGAAAATAGGATGAAGTCAATTTGCATTGGTTGGAATTAAATGGTAACGGGTATGTTTTAAGTTCAGAAAAATCAGATAAAAAATAAAGTAATTACAGTTAATACCCTATGAGTGTAAATTAGATGAGCAATATAGAATAAAGGGCAATTGTATATTGTCAAAAAGAGCTGCAAATATTAACTCGTGGTGGCTGTATCCTCCACTCTAATAATTTGCTTTGTGGTGACACACAACAGCCCCGTACCTCTGGTACTTTCGATTACCAATAGAAGATTTGACAAGTCAGACTCCAAAAGAGAGAGACAACTAAAGGAAACAATAATTTGCCCCAATTCTCACTATAAAAGAGACTTCTACATGTTTATTCAATGGAGTAATGTTACAAGGCCCATTCTAATATTATATTCGATTTATTTATCTATTTTTATATAAATTTATTAATATAAATAGATAGATAAAATATTATATCATTTAATAATATATAAAAGATGTCTAAATAATATTTCTTAAATATTTTTTTTGTTCAAAGGCCAACCTTTGGATTTTGGATATCTTAATAACTCCTGCTCAATATTAAAAAACACTGCCATTGTAGATGGGTTTGCCATATGTGATGCCTGAAGAGGGCATGCTTTAGGATCAAAAAGATAGGATGTCCCATTCATTAAGTATGCATATGTAAGAATTAACTTCAGAAAACCCATGAATGCAAGGCCAACCCATTAGCGTCACAAAAAGGAGAGGGAGAGGGAATTAAGATTTATATACCTGGCGACAAGAATCTAAAAAAATGATTGAAGATACTTCAACAGTATTTTTTCTTGCCCTTGCCATAGTCTCCATATGAAAACTATTGAACTGAAGAGGAAAATGTGGTGAATATTCTAGTTGAACTTTAAAATTGAATATCATAATAACTGTCTTGAATTTAGCAGGTGAAGCAAACTTTAATGGGATGCACACTTTCAACCAATATAATGGGAAGAGTCAACTTATGTTAATAACAAAGAACATAAAAATATATGTACGGTGGAACAATCAAACAAAATACCTTTCTAATTACCAACTTTTTTTTTTTGGTACTTTTGCTATAACAAACCGACGTTTCAAAGGAGAATTCTTTTAGACAAATAAATATTAACCGAGTTTTCCTCACATAATAGAGGTGATTATCGAGTTAAAGCACATAAAATAATGAAAGGGCAAGGATGGAAGACAAGGACTCCTAGCATTTCCCTATAAAATAAAATTTGAGTTTGTAACATCTCTCTAGTTGTAGATTGTTAAGGTTGAGAAAATTAAATTACATAAATAGTTCATAAAAATTTGTGCCTAGTGATGAAGCAAATTCCATATAGAAGTAAGCAACACTGACAAAAACATAGCAAAGAATAACTCACAACAAAGAGTTGAGTTAAACATATCTGTTGTTCAATAAATTCAAATACATCTTGGCTAGAATTGGCTTCTTTTATCCTATTTCCCCTTTTTCTTCTCTTCCCTCTTCCTCCTTGTTTGAAGCAACAGGCAAAACAGGAGGAAATGAACTTTACTTCATGAAGACAGGTGACATAAATTGCACAGGCATGGTTTCATTGTGTTATATATAGCAAATAGCAAATATCAAAAACTTTTTGTTTTGTATCTTCCAAATAATTCTTGTAGGAGATTCGAAACCTTTTTTTTCCTGATCCTTTGATATTAGAGGCCAATAAAAAAAAAGTTAGGACTTTAAACAAAATAATGTTTAATCACACAGAAATTAATTTTCAAAATTCAACCAAATAGAAAGCAAGATTATGGCAGAAGAACGAATCAAGCACATTTGCACTTACTAAAAGAGTTTCCCCAATGTTTAACAGGAGAACTTGGGGAAGAAAGCTTCTTGCAATTGGATCATCATATGATTTACCCAAAGCCATGGACCAAGTGTTTCAATCTTACAACCCAAGTTTGTATGTATGACTTGTATTTAAAGAAAAAAACTACTGAAATAAAATTCAAATGCAAGCTTGAAATGCAATGCAAAGATGCTTAAAAAATACGGGACCATCCAACTTTTGTTTTTTATAGCTCAATTTCATCTTTTTATAACCCTATTTCGTCTTTTCTATTCACGCTTATCATAAAGACATTTAGGCGAGCTGTTTCTTATTATGATTAATGAGAAAACATAAAAACTAGCACCCTACCCCTCCATATAAAAACAAAAGACTATGATTCATACCCTTTTTCACATATATATATAAGTTCCAAATATGAAATCATTAGTTGTTAGCAGTAATATAAAAGAGTAGCATACATCCAAGAACATTTTTATTGAACAGACTGATTACTCCCCAGATCACAATATATCTTACAGCAACTCTGGTGTCATAGCCTTTTGTTTATGCAACGACCATTGCTTTTGTTTTCTTTTTGCTAAGTAAGCTGAAGGAACGAGAGGGTGGGAATTGAACTCAACACATTCATCACAGTATGCACCTGTACTAATTTCAAAATATATACCAAACGAAACAAAACAAAAGAATAAAACCAAAAATAAACAAAACAAAACAAAACAAAAAATCATGGTCATATATATAAGTTCCCTTCTTCACATATATATAAGTTCAAGTCATTAGTTATTAGTTATAGTTATTGCATTTTGAAGACAAACAACCAGCATGCATGCAACAACCTTTTTCTTTAACAAACAGATCACATTTCAAGTTCCTACAATATCTAACATTAACTCTAGGCCATAGCTTTAGTACATGCAACGACTATCGCTTTTCTTTTCTTTTTGCAAGGTAAAATGGAGAAGGAAAGCATAGGAATTGAACCAAACACCAAGGTTCCACAATGGTTTGGTGGATGAGTTCTTTCATCGAAAATAGCAGAGATTTGATGTGTTCTCAAGCTTTGATTCTAAGTTCGCACAATGGAAACGGCATAAAAACACATACCAAAACCCAAATCTCACACAAGCACAGCAAAATTTTTCAGCAATAATAGCATGAAAACAATGCAGATTGCCTCGTATGTTTGTTTGAATAAAAGTATGAGAACATCAGCAACATACTTGTATTTTCTGATAGAATTCTTTTCTCCTCTGTTTTTTTCTGTTACGTTTCTCAGTGTTAGGGTGGTGCGTTTTTGGATAGAATTGTCTTTGCTTGCCGCATGAACACAGTTTTCCAGGTAAGGAGAGAAAGATATGCATATCTCTCTCTATGCTTTGCTAATTTGCATATAGATTTCCAACCTGGGAGACCATAAATCTTCAACACATGTGCCTGCAGCCATATGGATGATCCAATAAATAAATATACTTGTGTGGCAAATTAACTGATGATGTTATCAGCAAAAAAGAGATACATAGTTAGGCAACTATACACCCGCCCAATTTGGATTATAGTCATCCAATCATCAACAGATTAGAATTTCTAAATCTCCGACAGAGTGAACTGCGGAGTAGAGAAAGAGAGACATGAGGAGAAAGGAACTAGTAGAGAAGAGGGCCATAAGTGTCAGCATTGCATTCAGCGTAATTTGGAAGACGAGCTGCTGAAGATGTCGGAATGATCTGGAAACACTCCCCTGCGAGCTACAAGTTCATGCCACAATTCACTGGATCCGCCACCCAGCGCCGAAGCCCTGGCATTACTGGGACTAGTTTAAAAAGCATTGGCTTCGTCCAACCACAAACCCGTCCTCACCAGTTCGGTCGCATCAACTTCTGCTGACTGTTTCTTCTTCGGTGAGGTTGTTTTCCTATTTCAGGGGCTTAGAATTGGGGGCGAAGGAGGAATTCCGGGTTTGCTCATCTAACCATTTTCAGCTACAATAGAAATGGACCAAAGATCTCCGCCGAATTTTGGCGGGAAGTGCCTGAGAAATGGTGCGAAGAGATCGCATCTCTCGCATCCACAGTTCCATCCTGGAACGAGATAGAAATAAACGTATCTATCGACATTTACCGGGGCGTTCGATCTGATGTTGCGTGTAGATTTAAATATTAAAGCCACAAACCAAAAACTTGCAATTCCCAAAATCGGATTAGACGCCCGCCTATAAAACCCACACACGAATAGAGCATTGGCAATATTAATCACTGTAGGACAAATCTATATTACATAAATTGCTAAAACGATCCAACTATTATGATGGATGTGGTGAGAGAAACAAACCTGAGTTTGATTCTAGGGTTTTTTGCTTGAGCCTCTTCCATCCCTGTTATGAGTCTCCAGCTTCGACTCCCAAAGACGAAGAACAACTACGAGGAAAGAAGACGTGGAGAGGGTTTTATAATCGTTGAGGTAGCGTCGGTCTTACGTCCATCTGTCTGTAACGGTCACACTCAAAGGCGGGATAAAGAGGAAGTGTCCAGGTTCAAAAAAACCGTTAGGCGGGAGACAAATGACAGCTCTATTAGGATTTAACTTCCATATATAATGGTTTTACAAGTCATTTTCAAAGGCTTTTTTTAGTTTTTTTTTTAAATTTCCTTGTTATAATAATTCGTATTCTTCAAATTATTTAATATGTAAAGATTACATGCTATATATAAAAATTAATCAATTCTACTTAACTCATTTATTAATAATACAATTAGAATATATTATTTATACGTATGTCTTATTTAAAATTTTTTATTTTTTTATTTCAATAAACTCTACATGAGAAAATTAAATTATAAATGAATAAAATAAATAAAATTATTCATTATTTTTTTACATCATTTATTCAAATATAAATTATTATTGTATTTGGATTTTTTGGTCACGCGTCACTCAACATATAGCCATTTACTCTATTATTGGGACTTGCTTATCAAACTTTTTTTTTTATGGTTTTATGATATTAATCTAAATTATTTTGTACTTAATAATCTGGGTCATCCATCCCATCCCATGGCATGGGCCATAAAAAAATAATAAATTGTATTATACTGAAACTTCAGACGGTAATTGTTGGTTGGGCTTGATGAAAATACAATATAGTGTAAATCCAATCAAAATCAAACTACTTAATCAGACTAATTCAATTAATCAAAAATTTTATAGGATTTAATAATGTATAAAAGTATTATTGGTGGACATACTTATAAAATTAAGTTTGACTAATTTTTTGGATTGGATATGGTCATAAATAAAAATATATCATTCAACCTGACCGGGTCCGTATTATAATTTTTATAAATGTATATTTTTTATTTTAAATAAACACTAAGTTTGAAAATTTATTTTAATATATTATATTTTATATAATTAATAATTTTTATGTCAAAAAATTTTATTAAAATATATAATTATTGGGTCTAGTACTGATAAAACCTAGGAAACGCCAGACCCAATCCAGGAAGTAGCGGCCCAAACCACCTACATGGCCCAGAACTTAAAGTAGCCTACGTGGCGGTCCAACTCCCGCAATCAATCAACGTTTCTTGTAATTCATTAATATAGTTGCAGGCAATAGATGCGAGGCAGTAAAAACAAACCAGTGAAAGAAAGGTTAACTCTGCAAGCCATGGCTCACGCGCTTTCTACAATTAGCCAACCAATCCCCATGCGACAAGTAAACCAAATGTGGCCAATAATGCACGATGGTCTCGTCACCGCTATAAAGCGACAACTGACACCACCAACTGCCAGCAGTAGTTAACGGCCGACAAATCCCTACAGAGAGGATTCTTACGCCCAAAGCTCCACTGCTTAAAACCTATAAATTTGCTCTCCTTCTACAAGAGAGGAAATCGGATCCCAAATCCTTAATCTAAGCTTGGACTTTGAGACAAACACTCATTGAGTCCTTATTCTTAGACTTACACCCAGCACCTATCTTTCACAGGCTTTCACTGGCTACCAAAGTAAGCCACTAATCGCAGTGTATTTTTGGGAGTCAGGCATCCCACTAAACACTCATCAACTCTCATACCCTCACATTCATACACTCCCACTGCACATTCGGTATACTTTCGCGCACCTCTAAGCGTGTGCTTCTTTCCGTTCATTGATGGAGGTTATTGACTTGAGCGTCAAAATATTTTCGGTAGGAGAATTTCTACAAACCTCTAGCCTCTTGATTGTTAGTTTATATTGTGTAGATTCCAAATTAATAGCGACGAAAATCGAACCTGCTCGTGATACCCTCCCAGTGACGAGAAATCCGAAGACTCCTTAATCCGTACGACAATTAAGGACTCGGGACACAACAATAATTATATAATATTTTATCATAAATATTATACTTTTAAAATGTTATATAGTTTTCGATATTTATCTAAACATAAATTTTTAAATAAATATACTAAAAATAAAAAATATATATTTTATTCCTGAACAGTTCAAATTAGCCCAGTTTAGCTTATGGATACGCACAATTAAGGCTTTTTTGGCCTGGGTGTTCAAGCCTTATTTAATTTGGTCCAATTTATCGATCATAATTTTTTTTCTAAATCTAACTCATGTGTCCACCCAAATCCGATTTTAATCTATACTGGTAGATGTAACTTATAGACAATGGGACCAATTGCCCCTATTTAAAAACATATAAATAAAAAAATTAACATAGATATCTCATAGGTCAAAATAAATTTTTAATTGACCCCATAAAAATTATTTAATTGACCCAATTAAATTTATTTATCAGTGGATCTGAATCACTTAACCCTGCAAGATTAGCTAATTTTCACTATTTTAAATAAATATTATGATACAACTATTTTAATTTACTACGACAAAAATGCAAAACTTATATAACTACTGACAGCACTGAAAAAAAAAAACCCTAAATCCGGATATTATATGCAGTTAACTATATGCATTATATGCATCTAATAAATTGTCATATGAACATTTTGCTTGGCTATATGAACAAAAAAATCCACTTTAGCCCAAAAATTTATTAAAAAAATAAAAAATAAATAAGAAAGAAACAAATTTGCTTAAAATTCCTTTTTTTTTTAAGTTTAACCATAAAAAAGTTTTAAAAATAATTAAAACAAAATCAAAATACTTTTTCAACTTTTTGACATCACTTTGAACGCTTCAACCTTCTTAAGGGGCCTTTCCCCCCTTTTGTCTACAAATACCTTCGTACAATCAAAACGCCATATGGGCTTGAAACCCAAACAAAATGCCACAATCCCATGGATGTGTCCATATGGGCCCCAATGACACATAAATATAAATTGAATTGGACCCGGTAAATTATTTTCAAGAAATAAGATTTTGTATCGATTAATCGCAAGTTTTAAATACCACAAACACAATAAGGTGTTACATGGCCTATAAATACATCTGTATAGGCTTATTTAATACTCAAATTAGTATTAATCCGACCTAGAATATATTTAAATATAGAGAATGAGTGTTAATTTGGTTATAAATATATGAAAATTAATAATTAGAGGAATCCTTATTGAGGAAAAATATTAGATATTTTGGTTAGAGGATTTTTAATTTGTGTCCAATTAAGCACTATGTGAGAATTGTAGTAATCCAAGTGCACCACAATGGGTCATGCCCCTAGTCTATCTAATAAGTTAATTACCAAATAAGCTTCTTCTAATATGATAATAGTGATCTCTTAATTGAAATTATATGATCTATGTTCTCAACAATATTGTTCATTATTTTTTTCTATGGAGCACTCCAACTTTTATTAAGGATTATTATAAAAAAAAATTATTCATCATAATTAAAAACCCACTGTAATCACACAGGTTTAATTATATTTATTGATATCCGCTTTGTAATATGTGTTTAATATATTCGAGCAATTAACAATGACATAAAATAATGATAGATAGTAACTTCTCTTTAAATATTATCTAAAAATGATCAAATATTTTAATATTTGACTTCCAAAACTTGGTCTCACTAATAAAGTTTAGCCCATGAGACTCAAATTTTAGGGGTCACCCTTTTAAGAGCTGATCCCTACTAATACTGCCATAAATTCATTTTTTCATATTAACGAGAGTGCATCGACTCATTTATCATCAATATTGCATTCTATTTTTTACCTGGCCCTGTCAAATATAATAAATGTAATTGGTTGATCGATTTGATTTATATACTAGATATTTAATTTTATCTTTTTCTCTATTGAAGCATTAAAAAAAATGAGGTAAGAATTTATTTTTATTCCTCTAAAGAGAGGAAGAATTTTACAATGTTAAGGAGACCAAAGATAATTAGTTTTGGAGTATAAAAGCTTTTCATTCTTTTAAATAGTTTAAATGATATGAAATTATAATAGACTTATGATATTAATGGGCAAATAAGACCAAATAAATTTTACAATATAGAATTTTTTTTTGGGGGAGGGGGGTGGATTTGAAAAGAGTAAAACTAATGTATATTATATGGCTATAAAACGGTAACAAGCCCATTCTAAAAATTTAGGTTATATAGTGAATATTCAATCTCTCTACTGTAAAATCCTAACGCATCCTGCCGCTTCTATCATTTTTATTCTTATTTTTAGGCAGTTAACATTTTTTATATATTTTTATTTTTATAATTTTAATTATTCTTATAAAATACTAACTCATATAAAAAAAATAAAATATAAAAAAATTTAGTTATAGATTAGACCAGATTTTTATATTTTATTAAATATATATATTTATATTATATTTTATAAACTTATAAAATAATAACTTTATAATCATACATTATTAAAATATTATCAAATAATTAGGATTATATTTTATAAACTTAACAAATAATAATTTTATAATCACATATTCTTATAGAATAGTAAAATAACTTATCCCGAGCAAGGGATTTCATTCATCCTCTTATGAAAATGGCCAATATGGGCTAAATTTTGGGAAAATATTTTAGTTGGATACTTTGCTGGGAGGAAATTGACTTTCCCTTGGATGAAGGCCACTCTCAAGAGGTTTCAAATAAGATTTGGCCTTAAGCTAGTTCTCACTGATTCTAATGAATTTCACTTCAAGATTAAAAAAATAGACAATGTAATGAGGCTTACCCTTATAATATCTAATATTAGAAGGTTTGAGCTATATTGCTAGCTCCTTTAAAATTTCTATAAAACTAAACCCACGATGGGGGTTGGGTTGGATATGTTAGAATTTGAATTAAAATCAATGGGGCTTTGGACTTCTGACTCAATCTCGTTGGTAGTTTGTTCTAACCTTAACTTAGGAGAAGATATTATTAATAAATTTGAAATGAAATATCAATAATAACCCACTAGATTCTCCGTTGTAAGGCTCTCGGCCATGGTGTAGAATCTCATCATTTGAAGCCTACAGAGATTTGCAAATTTACAAAGAAACTATCTGAAGATTAACAAGCCCTAATGATACCGATGGGCATTACGATGTCGTACGACATTCAATACCTATATAACGTGGCGTCGCAACCATTTGATGAAAATTTGACCCCCTTATTTTTCCTTCTATTTAAAAACATATATTTTTTCTTTTATTTTTTAAAAAATAAAAAATAACATGTGTCAAATTTTTATTTGACAGTTACAATATGCGTCATGTCGTAGCGCCCTTGAGCTCTGCCCTAATAAAGCCAGCTGTGGACTTGAAGGACACCTAGGTGGGGAGGGCAGTGGTGACTCTGAAGAGCAATTTTTCTCCTTGCAATATTTATTTTAGGGTTTTTTCCCAGATGGAGAGGAGTCACATTAGTTCTAAACCTTCCATTGATGTTGATGTTATACTTTCGACTATATTTCAGAGTCATAAGTTTTTGTCAAAATTGATATAAATGACAAATCATCTTAGACGATGTATTTATCAAGCATAAATGTGGAGAATGAACAAAATTTGAAGGAGATGTTGAGCAAGGAATGGCCCCATAGAATACCGGCAATAAGAAAAAAGAACAAGGTTCAGATAAGACCAAATCTCATTGCAAGGGGTGTTCAATCGATAACGGCGTAGAGGGTAGAGTCTTTAGGCTGATTGAATTTTGGGCTTGAAGTTGGGTGGAACTTGTCTTATGATAATAAGCCCGTGGTTAAATTGAATGGAGTATCCTATTCCGTAGAGTAGGATGCTTCGCCTTTTTTTTTTTTAATTTTTTATAAAAATTATAAAAAAATTAAAAAAATAAAAAAGGGTGAATCATTCTATTTTACGGAGTAGGATCCCCAAGCTTATGGTTGGACGGTGAAATCTCATTTTTGTTGAGGAGTTGTTGTTTGTTTTTGGATGCTTTCCATTTTGTCTCCCCATTTCCCTATACCTGGACTATATATTTTTTTTTTTTTAAAAAAAAAAAGCACACTAATTACTTATTAAAAAAAACTAAATATGAGTAATTTTGACCTAAAATTTTCTTTTTAATGAAATTATCATATAAAAATTTAAAATAAATAAATAAATAATAATAAATTGAAAACATGTTTAGGTACTTATTTCAAATATGAAAAACACAGCAAGCAATGGGAATACATATTGCGAGTAAATATATATTAGCGCTTACCATAAAAAAATAAAATAAAAATAAAAAAGGTGTAGCCAACGTTATTTCTAATAGACTCGTACACGTAAAATTTTTTTATAAAGCTGATTTTGATACATGTCGATTCGCCAACATTAATTTTTTTTCTTTAATAATTTAATTATTTATTTTTGTAAAATTTTATTTGTAAAAATGAACAATACTCAAGCAGAATAGATCGAATAGTTGGGTTTTAACCCCGCCACACTGCTTGATTCGTTAACAACTCGGTTATATTTATTTAAGGACTTATGAACAAACTAATTTATGTAATTATTACTAATAAATTGATTTGATTGTTAATAATAAGCTTATTCAGAAGTGCATATATGGACACGTTTAAAAGTTAATTGATAAGTTTTTAAAGATTATGAATTTGGTGTAATAATAAGAAGCCGAGCTTGGCTCAACTCGGGTCCATTTGACTTCACTTGCTGCTTGCAAATTGAGAAATCAAGCATTAGCTCGAGTTTAAGCTTGACTCATTTATAGATAAATAAACAAAAATGTGAGTCAAATTGAAGCCTACCAATTTGTTACTAAATCACGCTTGACCTAATAACTATACCAGGCTCGAGCTCTTTGTTGGGCTATGAATCATTTTTTTATGGGCCTATACCTATTTGCATGCCATTCAATAATTCAAATAATGATATATAGATTCTATATTGATACAGAGGACTAAAATTTTCACATGCACAATGAAGGCTTGAAGCACAAATTTCAGAGGAAGAGTGCTTGATGTACGTTTAAAATGCGCTCGAAGTATTAAAACCAGTAACTTTGCACTTAAGGCACTCGTTTCGAGAGGCACGTGAGGCACTGATTTTTGTGATACCTGTGCTTGAAGTACACCTAATGAGCGCTTGAATGTGACTCGCAGTATAAAATTACGAACCCATTTTTAGAGTTAACCGCTTATATTATTGAGACTAGAGAATGCCGTTTGTGAAAAAAGAGAGAGAGAGAGAGAAAATAGATAAAAAAATTAAATATCCACTTGATTTTTAAATCGTGTTCTAATTTTCACTGATATTGAATAACTATTCTTAAAATTGAGAATAATATTTATCAATTTTTATTCATTCTTTTTTATATTATATTTTCTATTATTTGTATTTATTTATAATAAGGTATTGTGTTATTAAATATTTTTTCACGGTTCAAATAAGAATATTGCATCCCAACACTCTTATATGATATAAAATTGAAAACCTAAGCTAAAATATACTGATAATTATTTTAATTTGACTTGTTTACGTTTTTTTAAGCAATAAAATTTATACAATACATAATAGTAAATACTCAATCACTTTATAGTATTGTTAATTATATAAAAAATATATACAATTTTTTTTAATACAAAATATACATGCACTGTTATATATTATCAAAATAAATTAATATTATTTATTTATTATTATTTCTGAACGTAGGAAAAAATCTACGATATTTCACATTGTGATACAGCAGGGCAACGGTCACCAAGAAGGCAGGACTACATGCCGCAACGGTAACTTCTCAGCAATCTGACCGTTTTGAATACCGTCCTTTTAAATATGTTTTTTTTTCTTTTCAAATTTTTTAAATTTATTTTTACAATGTATAAAATCAAAATTTTAAAAAATATTAAAATATTGTTTTAATTTCCACCCTTTTACTACAATTAAAACAATTATAAAAATTAAAATAATAAAAAAAATTATCTAAAATGGATTATAATGAAATCTTAGTTGGCTGCCGCGGAACTTTGCCCTCTGCCAGTTGCCCTTTGCCCCTCAGCATAAGGCGTCGACCACCAATTGCCAGCGAGACTCAGACCAAAGTGAACACAGAAAGCTCACTCGCTTAAGTCTCGTAGCATTTCACTGTCACGCCACGCGCACAAAGAAAACGTGTTTGACCCTCTATAACCACGTATACAAATTATGCATTTTAAATATAATATACTAATTATATTTTTAATTATATATATATATTAAAATATTTATTAGATTTAACTAATTTTAGATTTTATTACTGATGGAGCAATAATTCACCTATTTTTTATATGTTGTCACGTAAAATAAAATTATGAATATATTTTTCTATTGAAATCCCCAAATCTACTTTAAATATGAACACCAAAAAAGAGAAAAACCATAGCCGAAATTATTTATACGTATCAAAAATAATTACATAAATAATTAAACTTAAATTTTAATTCACTTGACTTAATTTTTATTAACATTAATAAATTTATTCAATGATAACTATGATTCAGATTGTATATAATATTATTCAAAATTTTACTTCAGCTTTTTATAAAAATAATAGCATGACTTCTTTAAATTTATCTGGTTAAAAATGATAAAATAATAAAATTATTAATTTTTAAAATAAATTTTATAAATTTACTTTATATATTAACGTAATGAGGGGGGCTGCAACGCCCTTCTCGCGTTACAGCCCATACGACTTCGACACAGCTGTCGGATGGAGAAATTTGACGGCTGCTTATATATATATTAAAAATAATAATTTCATATTATTTTATTTTTATTTTGATATTTGATTTTAAAAATAAAGCGATTTATTTTTTTTTTTAATTTTTCTTATTTTTTTAAAAAAAATAATTTGGCCGTTGAATTTTTCATCTGAGGGCCAAATTCGCGTCGTACTGGCTACAACACCCTTCCCGCGTTGCAGCCCCCCTGGACCCATATATTAACCCCAATTGAAGAAAATTCTTGTACTTGCCCTTAGAGTTACAGCTGGTGGTGACGGTGTTAACTAACAAATCGATATGATTATTTATTTTTATTTATTATCAATTAAAATTTATCAATAGCTAACAAATAGAAATTAATTTCAATTTTTTTAAACAAACTATTTCGATTTACTTAAATTATAATCAATAAAAATAATTGTGTTATAATTATAATTGTTTCGAGTTGCTTAAAAACAATTTCTCGGCTCAAAGGGTAGATTTGTAATTTACCATAGGCAAATTCGACAAATATCTAGCCCATTTTCAGTAAAATTAGAGTGTGTACGCTTGACCTAACTTCCAGAAGTACAAGGAGAAAATATCCGTCCACAAATTTGGAATTTCTTCGAGGGCATAATTGGAAGTCCAAAAATGGGACGTGTACAAATTAAACATCAACACTATATTTAGTTATTAAAATAAATTAAATTAAAAATAAAATAATTATTTTTATAAAATAAATGAGATGAAAATAAAGTTTAAATTAGTATTTTGTTATTTTTAGTTAGTTGTTTAAAATAAAATAAATTAAATTAAAAATTAATTTTTAATATATAATATATTATAATAGTAAAAAATAATTAAAAATTAATATAAAATATTTTTTTATTTTTATCTTAATCAATAATATTTTAACATACAGTAAAAAGTTTGAAATTAGCTTGATCCTATAAATTAAAAATTTTATAGAATTTAATTAATATAAATTAATATTATAAATGGATATGAAAAAAAATTATACCTAATTATTTTTTAGATAATTTATAACAACAGCAAAATTAACTAATTCAGACTAACCCAACACAAATTATAATTTTTTTATAAATATATTTTTTATCTCAAATAAATAACAAGTTTAAAAAATTATTTTAATAAAATATATATTCATATAGTTAATAATTTTTATATAAAAAATTTTATTTAAATAAACCTGTAACTTTAAAAAAATACTTAAAAAATATATATTTATGTCTCAATCTAAATTAATTTGATTTATATTATAAATATATCTGTTATGATCCAACTAAGCAGTATAAATTTTTACTTAAATTTAATTCGAATTTGATTTTAATTAGGTCCTATTTACAATAAAAATTAATAAAAATAAATATTAGTTGATAATAAAAATTAGAGTATATATTTATACAGTAAATAATTTTTACATAAACAATTTTATTTAAACAAATCTATAACTTAAAAAAATACTTAAAATAAAATATATTCATGTCTTGACTTAAATTAATTCAATTTATATTATGAATATATTTGTCTTGATCCAACTAAGTAGTTATAATTTTTTGCTTAAATTAGATCCAAATTTGATTTTAATTAAGTCATACTTAAAATAAAAATTAATAAATAAATATCTTAAATTATATATTAGTTGATAATAAAAATTTAAAAAAATCCAAAATAATTTTTAATTTATTATTTTAAAAGATTAAAAAATTCCTTTAAAATTATCATTTTTATTAAAATAACTACATAATAAAATAATAAATTTAATATAAGCTAAAATTGCTATTTTCTTCTACTAGAGTTACGGTAATTATCTAACACCAATTGTCCCCAACGATTCAAGTAGTGCACCGTAAAAAGCACATCTCTATACATCATATATATTTTTTTATGAACTATTTATAATTTTTTAATATAAAAAGTAATTTTATACATATATATTTTTTTATAATTTAATAAACCCTACAAAAAAAAATTCATAAAATGAGATAAATAATATTTATTTTATAAAAACGTTGGCCAGATCATACACTGATGGCCAAACCGAAAAAAATATTTAAAATTATATGATAAAATTTACCAGTTGATAATATTAATTAATTATTAAATAGCTACATATATATATAATTAATATTTAATTTAAAAAATAATTTTAAAAATATCACAACATTTTTTACTTTTATCATAGCACTCTAATTTAGTCAATAATATACCCAATATTTAAAATATATTTTTTTAAATTATAGCTCAAGATTTTTATTTTCTCGAACTTACTGGTAAGAATTTAAATTTTAATTTATTTACTATAATATTCCAATTTATTGATTAATTCAACCTATTTCAAAAAAGAGATTTTTGGATAAAATTAGTAATATTAAATTATTATGACCTAATTTCAAAAAAAAAAGAAAATTTAGATACGTAATTACTAAAAATATAAATTATTTTTGAATTAAAAAAATAAAAAAATCTGATATTTTAAATATTTATTCCAATATTTTATTAAGCAATTATAGTTCCCGTTTGATCGGTCAAAAGATGGCAGCCCTCACGCCCATTTGACACGGACTGTTTCGTTCTTGACCAAAATCTGACTTCTCCAACGATTCTCTGCCCCTTAAATCCCAATTCCTTCGTTCCTACTATAATATGCCTTCCTTCATCGTCTCTATCCAATCTCAAAGCCGAAGCCAAGCAAGAGCACAGACGCCAAAAACCAATTCATCAAGAAACAATTGAAACGAAAAGCTATTCAACCATGTGTACAGTTGCAGTTTCGAATTCTCCTGTTTTCTCCCCATCTTCTCTTTTCTGTAAAAGCCCTTTTGCTCAGGCCTTTTCTAGGGTTTCATCGTCTTCGAATTCCTCTTCTTCTTCGTCGTCGCCCTCTTCGCTGAGTTTGGCGACTGGGTGTAGTGGCGGTTGCACTGGTGATGATGGTCCTTCGACATGGAATTCGTCTCCGCCCGCGGTGTTGAAGAGGAAGAGGCCGGCGAGGCTCGATATTCCGATTGTTTCCTTGGGCTTCGGAGCACCGGAAGCGACGCCGAGGGCGGAGGGAGCTGTGGTGGAGGTTGAAAGGGATGGACTTTACTCGGTTTGTTGCAAGCGAGGAAGGAGAGCGGCCATGGAAGATCGCTACTCCGCTGTTCTCAACGTTCAAGGAGATGCCAAACAGGTAATTGATTCCCCCTCCTCCTTTTGCAAAATTTTGCAATCGTTGTTTTTAATCGGAGTAATACAACTTTGTCAAATCTGATTATTTATGATGCAAAAAAACTTCTGTAGTATGCTCTATGCCAATTAAGAGAACAACTGTGAAACTTCTGCATCATAAATATTGGTGAAATTTGCTTGTAATTTTAGATCTCGGTTCCTTGAGAACGATTTGCGATAGATTACTTGTGTAAATAATCTCGAGAATAATTGTGCTGAGCTGAAGCCTTCCAGCTTATCAGTTTGCAGTAGGTTTCAAATAATGGAATTCATAAATTCAATCAAGATAGAGTTTTTTTTTTTAAAAAAAATCTGGGAGGGGTTGATCTTTGAATTATTGAAGTTCAATTACTAATCTATTGGCATCGCGAGACTGCACAGACATCTCGAGCTCATATAATTCTATAGCAATATTTTAATCTAAAACTTAATTTGAGCACTCGCTCGACTACTTTCTGAAGCTTAAGGAAGCTTATAGTTCACAAGGTGAACTATAATGATTGCTGGATAACAAATTAGCCGACAATTGCAAGTTTTGTGTGTGTGTTCTCGAGGGGACACTTTTTGCAGCTTATCAATTGCAGATTATATATGATATTTGACATCTTGAGAGGCTTTTCCCATCTGTGGAATTAGACCTTGACGTGATCTGCTCCCATATTTGCAGGGTTTCTTTGGCATTTTTGATGGCCATGGAGGGGCAAAAGCTGCAGAGTTTGCCGCTGAGAACCTTGATAAGAATATTATGGATGAAGTTATGAAAAGGGATGACAATGATGTCAAGGAGGCAGTTAAACATGGCTATTTGAGAACAGACTCTGACTTTCTCAAGGAAGATTTGCGTGGTGGCTCATGTTGTGTAACAGCCTTGATTAGGAACGGAGACCTTGTGGTGTCTAATGTTGGTGACTGTCGCGCCGTCATGAGCAGAGGGGGTGTCGCTGAGGCACTCACGGATGATCACCGGCCTTCGAGGGAAGATGAGAAGGAGAGAATTGAAGCCATGGTAAGAAATCCTTCCCTTTTAATTGTTCTCCTTTCTGCAAGCTAAGAAATTGATACCCATTTGGCCACATTGCTCTCCTTATCAAAGTGTTTCCGAATAGATTTTGTCACAAATGGCTTCAGTTTCCTGTGAAGTAGAAACTAACTCCTGAATTTATTTTTCTTTTTCTTTTTTTTTTGGGGGGTGGGAATTTCGATTTTCTTCCAGTAGCAGCTTGTAACAAGCTGAACCCATAAACTAGCAGACTCTCTTTCTAGAAAGTATCTTGATTAAGCTACTTGCATTATTTCAAAAACTAGCAGACTCTTTCTAAAAAGTATCTTGATTAAGCTACTTGCATTATTTCAAAAACTAGCAGACTCTCTTTCTGAAATGTATCTTGATTAAGCTACTTGCATTATTTCAAAACTTTTCCCCAAATTTTTTTCCTCTTGACGAACAACTATTCCATTAGTTTGTTGTAACTTACCAATTTTATGATTTCTGCAGGGTGGCTATATTGACTGTTACCATGGTGTTTGGAGAATCCAGGGATCTCTAGCTGTGTCTAGAGGAATTGGTGATAGGCATCTTAAGCAATGGGTTATAGCGGAACCAGAGACGAAAGTTCACAGAATTGAACCTGATGATGAGTTTCTACTTTTAGCATCTGACGGTCTGTGGGATACGGTAATGGGTCCCTGCAAAAACCTTCCATTTCTGAACCCCGATAGCTGCAAACGCTTTAAACCAACTAATAGGCCATTCTTTCCTATTTGTTTCAGGTTACTAATCAGGAAGCTGTTGATATTGCCCGCCCTCTTTTTGTTGGCACAGGCAGACCGGATCCTCTTGCTGCTTGTAAAAAGTTGATAGAAATCTCCATTTCCCGCGGTTCTACTGACGATATCAGTGTGATGCTGATCCAATTGGAGCGATTTATGCAGTAGCTTTGTTCATTATTCTGGAATAGTTAAGCATGACTGACATAGCAGCTAGGCGCTGAGCTTCTCCATAATCTTTTGACATATAAGTAGCTGTCCGCGACTTGTGGTTTTATCGACGAACCGCAACAGGAAATGATGCTGATGTTGTAGGGCCCAGATTTTGGTATGACTTACTCTGTAGGGTATCTATGCCCATGTAGGGTAAATGGTCATTCTTTGATTTTTTTCGAGTTTCATCGGCCATTGTTTCAGGACAGTATGAATATGCTGTTAGGGCTCTTTTGCAATGTTTATGGAAACGTTATATGTCAAAAGTTGCTAATCAAATGATGTAATGAAATTGAGTTCGAGATTATTGGATATAAATTTAATAGTCAATATTTTATTCTAAAATATAATAAAAAAATTATTTTATAAAAAAATATAGGACGAGGCAAAGGGGTTGCAAGACGATAGACTCAATTTGGCTTTTTCAGCATGAAAATGTCTGATATGGACATTTTCCAGCAAAGTTTTATTCAATTATAATTTTGTAACAATCTTAAATTTATTCGCCATTAACTTTAGTTCAAACCAATTTCATTAAAATTTACATGGTACTTGTTTGAAGTTCTATTCAAGCTTATCATATAATAAATTTGGTAATAAAACTATGGATAAATGTTGAACTATCGTTTTATAAGAACTGCAACTTTATTTTATACTTCCTTTTTGTTTAATCGATTTACTAAGTACTTAACCATTAAAAATTTATCTGAGTATTTTATACATATTGATGACAGAAAATATTGTGAGTTTTTTTTAAAGTTGGATTCGTAACACTCAATTTAATTCTAAAATATAAAAAATAAAGGAAAAATAAAAAATAATAGGCAATAATGAAATTTTTTTTTTAATATTTTTTTCTTTGTTTAGATATTGAATGAAAACTACATAAAAATAAATTTATAAAACAGTATTTTTTTTTTCTTATTTAGTTTCCAAGGAAAAATTTTAAAAAATAATACGCTTCTTTTAACATAATAATATATATTTGTGTAAAAGAATATTTTGTTACATTTACCCTTCCCCACCCTTCATTATTTCAAATCAACCCCTCAATTTCCCTGCATACTGAGCTAATATCCATCACTAATTCTATTTTGAAACCAATAACTTTTCTAGAAGTTATTCGAAATCAAAGCAGATCTTGTCTGCTCCACCTTATGAAGAAAGCATGATCAAAGCCACAGATTTTGACAATGCCTTGAGAGAGGAATTGCCAATTCAAACCCTATCGGCGATCAAAGATGAAGAATGAAATTCTTGCGCAAAATGTGGAATGATTTATAACGATTTTCGACAGATCCATTGAGAAGATGGATGATAAGCTTTCAAATCTTTAAATATGAATTTTACACAACACTTAATAAGAGATGAGAAGATAAAAAATAATATTCTTAAAATATTTTTTGATATTTAAATTAAAAATCTTTCTTAAAAATTAAAAAATGATAAGAAAATAATGATAAAAAGAGGGAGATTTGAGAATTTAAGAGTTTTGCTCTGAAATTTTTCAAAGTTTGTAAATGTTTAAAGAGTTAGAACTCTATATTTGTTTTTATAATTTTTTTTCTTTTTCCTATTCAGGAAAAATAGGCATTTATAGCATTATTACTAATCAACATATATTTTCTGAAAATGCATGATTGTGCATTAGTTGAGAATTGCGTTAGTTAAAAATTTAATGGTCTAACCGTTATATAAAATCTTAATTTATAGTTTATCCGTTATATGTATTAATTGTTATCTTATCTGATCGTTCATACATTAATTTATATAATTATTTATTAGGATTAACCATTCAAATTTATTAACTGATTGATTATTTGATACCTTAATCTTAATATTTTTAGTAGTTCAATTATTTAACTATTTGATAATTTAGTCATTTGGTAACATTCTTTCCTAATACATGTTTAATAATTCAATTAGTCCATTTTTCTTCATAGGTTTCTTATTTATGGGCCCATAAATTAACGGATTAGATTGGTCTCACTATAGACTGTATCCAACAAGTACTGAGAACAAACCCAGAGAGTGTATTTACGGAGTTAACCTTCGAACAAAGAAAAATATTAAAATATTCCTCTTTTTTTTATTTTTTAAAACTTTGTATTAAACATTTTGTTTTAAAATGCTATCGTTTGCAATAAATCAAAAGCTTTTTTTTTTTTTTTTTTGGCAATTTTAAGTGTCTCTAAACCAATAAATATATTTTAAATTTTATCATGCTGTGTAAGATTTAACGCCCGCTTACGTAATCTAGATGAATTGATCCTGTTTGACTTTTCTAACATAGGATTTATTTTTAAAAGGAGTAATAGTGTTTATATATTTATTTATTTTAAAATTATTAAAATTGGATGTTAATTTAATTTAATTTTAATTTTTTAAATCTATCTCTTTTCATATCAATTCTAACAGTTTTCGTATAATTGGGTGTATTAAATATATGAATATGATTATTTTAAAAATAACAATAGTAGCTTTACCTAATTTACATTAATTACACATAGTTTATATGGTTTTAATTGCTCACTTGGTGTCACAAGTGGGAGCACGGTTGACGTAACGAAATCCACTACAAGTTCATCAGTATTTGTTTCATTAAATAATTAAAAGTAGTTTAAGTCAAAACAAATTGTAATTATTAAAAAATAATGATGCATGCTTAAAAGGATAACACGACACTTAATAAATGCAACCTAAGAAGGCGGCTTATGATTTCGTAATCCCATATGTCACAAATAAAAATAATAAAAGGTCTCAAATTGTATTCTTCAATAAGTCTAAGTGGATTCTAACTTGAGCTGATAAAATTTAAATAAAAAAGCATTTGCTCATTTGGATCGGGACAACGACACTCTTATTTAAGACACTAGGAAAATAAGGTTAAAAGATTTGGTGTATAGTCGCTTTTAAATAAATAATAATGAAAATCTTGTGTAATATTGATAATAACAGTTATAAAATTTCTATGCACATGTAAGATGTTTGAAGTAAATGAACTACTTAAAGAGGTAATATTATACTTCTCAAGTCAGATTCTATATTTCAAGTATATGAGAAGATTTGTCTATGTATTGCTTTACTGGTAATTTCTTAGAAGTAATGGCTTGTTCTTGAGTGGAAAATCATTGAACCTTTAATGATAAATGAGTGAAGTATTTATAAACACTAATTGAAGTCATCCAGTTGTATTAAGACTGTAAAATCAACCAGATACTGAAAATAGATATACCAACTCCTAATTTAGCGACGAATGCCCGTTAAAACTTACTATCAATCATTTTCAAACACAAAAGGCTGTCGTAGTGAATATGCTACCAGTCGATTAGCGGGACGTTAAAAAGGTCCTCACCAATTGTTTGGTATTAACACGGGACTTTCATAACAGTGATATTTAGTGTCTAATTAAAATCTATTCTGTGGACTGTTTTATTTTTTTTCAATGACTTTTATAAAGTCATCTCTTGATTAGTGGTCTTAATTGATCTAACGCTCAGAAGAAAACGCCCTTAATATTAAGACGTTACATGGGTGGATCTATATTATCTAAGGAACTAAGGCATCCAGCATAATACATATAGAACAATCAAAGACTTTGACTTCATAAATTAATTAAGTATTTACTTAAAAGAAAGATGGTGCCAATTAAATAAAGCACCCACTTCAAAGAAAGACGGTGCCAAGTCACATGCCTTTTGATTCGGACCGCACATCAAAAGTTGAAAACTTTGACACGACTTGGTCATTTGCATCATTATCGAAAAAAATATCTAAGAAATACACGTCAATTAAAACATAATTTTGTGTATAAATTTCTAACCACGTCTTGAGT
This sequence comes from Nepenthes gracilis, assembly GCA_033239525.1. Taxonomy (NCBI): domain Eukaryota; kingdom Viridiplantae; phylum Streptophyta; class Magnoliopsida; order Caryophyllales; family Nepenthaceae; genus Nepenthes; species Nepenthes gracilis. The sequence goes on from BSYO01000001.1 coordinate 2,968,792, forward strand.
TCCTTTTTTTAAAAAAAGGTTCAGATAACTTTAAAATTATTATACATAAGTTTTTATTTTGAATAATATATTACTTTTCATGATTTAATCTCATAATTTTATGTTTTAATTTTGATTTTTTTGACGTATAATTTTTATAAATAAATTACACACCCAAAATTCATTGTAAATTTCTTTAAAAATAGCAGAAAAGAAAAATATGATCCTTCTTCATTAAAAATTGCATTTTCCCTTTTATACTGTTTGCCACATCTTTAAATTTTTAAATGAATGACTTTCTTTAAATCATTTTAATACAACTAATTTAAATTAATTTTTAATTTTTAAAAAAATAATTAAACCATAATTATTTATTTTAAAATACATAATTAAAATTAAAAAATAAATATTTTTATCTTCATAATACAGGAACCTACCTCGAGGCTAAAACTTTTCAGCACATGGGAAATTCTTTAGTCCAAAGCCACTGTGATTGGCTGTTGTCAGATACCAAACTTGGTCTCCAATCCAAAATAGCATTTGACTTTGACTTATTCAATTTAAAATTATTTGACTTTTCATTATTTGACTTCAAATTATAAAATGGTGCGTTGACAAATTGCTTTATATCCATAAACAAGGTCAACGCGTCGCTCTCCCTTGCCGAATCTCTCAAACTTGGGCTGGCATCATCGTGAGTGTTATTCTGAACAAAATCTCATCATAATGATGAGTTTAGTTTCATTATAATTAAATATTACACATTCATACTATATAAATAATATCTATATGATGTATTTTTCAGCTCAAGATCACATCCATTACCCCAATTGATCTCTCATTTGCATGTTTTGCAAGTGTCTTAATGAATCATATTAAAATATTTTTTTTCCTTATAGATTTTCAAAAATAATTTTAGATAAGATTTAAAAAATATTAAAATTGCATGATGAATAGAGTTTTTGGATATTTATTGGAAAAGAAGAAATCTAATTTCTGTATCCTACAGATTAGTCATAGCTGATATTATCAATTTTATCTAAAAATCCCATAACAAATTTATTATTGAGAGAGTTTTTATCTTTTCGACTAAGTTAAATATGAATCTCATCTGTAATTCTCTTTACTAAAAGCTTTCTATTATGAGGTGAAAGAAGAAATCACATCTGACCCTCAATTTATAAATGATGTTTGTAGTTCTAATATAATAGTTTCTAAACTGATTAGCTAAACCCTGATCGTTACTATCATTCTTTTTATTTATCATATATTATGTTTTATCTTTTTATATTTTGGATGCCTTTATCTATAAATTTTCAGCTGTATGTTACTTTGTTTAGAATTTAGGATAGCTATCATGGTTGCATTTTTATTTTTTTGAAAGCAATTTATGAATATAATTTTCACATCAATACTAAATATTACTTACCCAAAAAGGCGTTTTTAATAAAAATAAATTTATGTATAACTTATTGTAGTTGATTCGAGCTCCATGAACAATGGGCCATTTCATACCTACCGAAACCAATTAATTAAGTTCAAATATTCTCTAATATTTCTGTTCTTTATCTTCTCCAATGAAGGGGGAAAAAAACTCTAGTGGTTGGGCTATTATGAGTTTTTAAACCTAGATAAGATTTAATAATAGATTAGTGAATAAATTACAAAATTCATACCTAAGATTTTTGAAAGTTTTATATTGATAAGTCTAAATTATCAATTTGAGGGGTGACCAATATCAAAATATCATAATATCCAACCAAAATAAATGGATTGAGGCCAAATGGGAGAGTTGTACAATCAAAATAGATGAATTGTTAGATAACAAAAGATAAAAAGTAGGTTAAATTAAAACGATGACAAGATAAAAAGTGGGCTTTGATTTTCATTGTTCACACTAAGATTTTCATTGTTTGATAAGGTGGCCAAGCATGAGATGTCTTTTGAGAAAATTATATGTTTTTCAAAAGTTTTATTTAATTTGCTAATGAATTATAAGATAATATAAGATTTTTACAAGTATATTGAAAATCTTATTATATATTAATAACGAATGACAATTTGAAATAATATGACACAGTATAAAATAATATTATCCTTCCCTTCCCCAAGTGAAAATTTAAGAAACAATCTGATGGGAACGGTTGAAATAAATTGTCCTAAAGAAACGAGCGGCTTAGAAAGCATCGCAACCCACTAGCCCAAATGGCGGTTAACGCCCCCATAGACAAGAGAAGTTTCTCAAGCAGCCGAATGCGGCCCAAAACAGACGCAGACCAAACCAAAATTAGCCCATGAGCCCCTTTTATGCGCCAAACGGTCATCTGCTCTAATTAGCCGCGATGCTGAGGATTTTTCTAGTTAGCAACTATCTTTGTAACGGATCAGTCAACATCTCGAAAAGAAAGCCTTCAAATCAGTACGCAACTCACAATGACAGTTTCAGCATTCACGATGTACGACATTTTTGCAGATAAAGAAATTCTCATTCTCAACCGTTACAACCCTGAATAGTGCGTACATCCTCACAAGAAATGAAAATGATCCCCTCAGACGGCTGACAGCCCGCCTTGTCACAAAAGGGAGGCGGCAAGGCTCGACAGTTATAAAAAAACACTGAAAATATACTCTAAAGGCATGCTTTCTGGAATATTCAAAGCACACATAAGCATTTTATCTATCAAGTAAATCACTATTCTCTTTCTCACTATTCTTTCCCAACGAACCCAACGATCAGAAGTGCCGCTCTCCACGAGCACACTATGCCTAAGTCACTCTGCGATAAGTGTACCTCCAATTTAAACTCTCAAATTTTCTTTTTAATATTCATTCTAGCATACTCTATTTTTACCTTATTCATCTTGGAAGGTAAATTACTAACTTGAGTGTTGAATAATAAATTAAGGAACAAGTCCTGCCTTTTTTTTTTTTAATTTTTCGTCTTTTCTTATAGTGTATAGAATCCAAGACGAGTAGGATAAAAACTGGACCCGATATTCTCACAAGCTCAAAGAGCAGTTGAACACAAATCCGTCCAAAACTCGGGTCTAGGATATCAAAGCTCCCGATTTATAGCATGCGAAGAAGTAGGCGGAATGCTAAACGCCAAAAGATCAACAACCTGGCGAATTTGCAGAGAATCGGAAAATAGGTGGGTCATGTCGAGAACAATGAAAAAAGAAATAGGTGGTTTGCATAAGAAGACAATACAACCAGTCACGTCCCATCAGAAATATCCGGAGGCCAAAACCTCGAACCATCGACATGGGGGCCTAGTAATGGAGACAGTTGAAGTGAACCAGCTCAAAGAAATGAGTGTCCCAAAAAGTATTGCAACCTACTAGCCCAAATAATGGTCAACCCTCCCTTTGATCGGAGAAATTTCAGAAGCAGCAGGATATGGCCTAGAATAGACGCGGTCCGAATCAAAATCGGCCCATAAGCCCTTTTCCTACGTCCAACGGTCACCTGCTCTAATTAGTCGTGATATTAAAAATCTCCCGAGATAGCAACCACCTCTATAACGGATCAGTGCACATATCAGAAGGAAAGCCCTCAAATCAGCACGTGACTCACAACAATTGTTTCAGCATTCACGGTGTGTAATATATCCGTAGGGGAAGAAATTTTGCTTCCGGACCGTTGTAATCCTGAATGGCGCCTACATCCTCATGAGGAATGAAAATCATCCCCTCAGGTGGATGAAATCCCGCCTCGTCACCTTGCCTTACCACCTAATGAAGGCGGTGAGGCCCAACGGTTATAAAGAGCTCTAGGGACACACTCAAAAAACACGCTCTCAGTAATACTTGAAACACACATAAGCATTCCATCTCTCAAGCAAATCACTATTCTCTTTCTCACTACTCATTCCCGGTGAACCCGGTGATCAGAAGAGCTGCTCTCTACAAGCACACTACGCTTAAATCACTCCGTGATAAGTGCACCTCTAATTTAGACTCTCAAATCCCCTTCCTGACATTCATTCCAATATACTTTGTTTTTACCTTCTTTATTTTGAAAGACAAATTATTGATTTGAGTGTCAGAGAATAAATCGGAAAGCGAGTCCCATTATATTTCTCTGATTTCTCATCTTTTGTTGTGGCGTGCAAAATCCAAGGCGAGTAGGACGAAAATCGGACCCGACATTCTTACAAGCCTAAAAAGTTGTTGAATTCAAATCGATCCAAAACTCGAGTTTAGGATGCATCACAATCAAACAAATATACTACAAGATTAACCACGGCAACTAATAAAATATATTGTTAAATGCGAAAAAAAGGAAAAAAAAATTACCTAACATCAATGAGCATATAAAATAGTGATTTAACTTGAATTGTTATAAATTTAGATGGAAAAATTAAAAATTTAATTTCCTTAGAAAATCACTCCAAGTATAAATGCCCTATAAATTTAATTTCCTTGTAAAATTTCCTTAGAAATTCATAGAAAAATTATGAATTTTTCGAAGTCTAATCTCACAACAAAAAATAAATCTAATTGTAGTGTTAAATTCGTAGAAAAACACGTACACATGACAAATGCTTTTCGAACAATTTTTTTTTTTTTTTAAGCCACCGAATGAGTACTTGGCTGGGGAGAGCTTCAATATTTTAGACCTTACTAGATTTTAGTCCTACTATATTTGGAGCCGGTCAAATATAATAAAAGTGTTAGGCTAATTAATGAAGCTATAAATCATTGGTATCTATATATAATTATATTAAAGACATACGACAAATTTGATAATGTATAATAATATACTTTTTTAATACTTATTAATAATAAATTTAATGGTATTTAACATTTATATGAGATCTAGGTTATAATTTAAATAAATTTGTGTTAAACTATCCAATCTTTTATCAGGATTTTATATATCGCAACGTCAAATAAGAGTTTAAAAGATATAATGTTTATTTTCTAATATATCATTTAATATTTAAATTAATAACTTTATATAAAATATAAAAAATAGAAAAACTAATGAAAAAGCTAAAAAAATAGATATAAAATAGTTTACTCTGGAATATACAGCATAATAAGTATTGAGTGGGCTTTTGCTCTATTTTTACATTCCAGCTTATCGTTTTTTTTAAAAAAAATTAAAAAATTTTATAATTACATTATTATTATTAGTAGTTTTTTTAAAAAAAAATATATATCATAATTTAAATAATTATATCAGTTAAGAATTTGATGCGTACCTGGATCCGACTTCGAACAGATTCGGATTCTTCTAGAAGATGTGAACCGGCTCCGTTCACCGAGTACGAATCCTGCACACCACTAAAACGAACAAGAGGTCAGCGTTGACGGCGGGAGGTAATCTCACCGAAAACACTTCGACGCTCAAGTCAGTAAATAGCCTTCAATGGAAGGAACTGAAAGATAAAGAGAACAATGGGAGAGGGGAAGAGAGTGTCTCGTTCCAGACGTTAGAGAGGCGCAGGTCCTTTCTCGTATCTGGATTGTGGGAAGGCAGAGAACGTTTGTGAAGACCCGTTCGTTGCCTTGGAGTTTGGTCGTGTTTTAGAGTTTGGCTGCCCCGAGTCAGAGCTTATTTCTCAGAACACTTAGGGTTTTCTGTGTGAGTCAAAGCTTGAAAGAAAGCGTCAATGAGAGCCTGAATGAAAGTATCCAAGAAAGCATGCCCTGGATGGTGGATCCGGGGCCTCTTTTATGGCAAAGATGGCGATCCTCCTTCTTTGGAAGGAGTGGTCGTCCCTATGATCCGCTGCTGGCCTTCCTTTTAGAGGCCGATACTTGTTGCTCAATTGTGGAGGATTGTTTCCTTCTGAGACGGCCAACCAATTTCCAAGTTACCTTCTTTCCTTTCCAGCATGTTACTGTTGAGGTTCCTTGGTTGGCAAGGAGTTTGGAGGATCTGGCGCCTTCCTTATTTGAAGGGCGTCAATCTTGCTGATATTCCTTTTGAGATCGTGGAATATCCTTGGAGGATCGTGGTTGGCCTTTTTATGGTGGGTGGGCCTAAATGGGTCGGGCCGTTCTTGTTGAAAGGCTTCTTGGGGCCCAGTGCACCAAAGCGCGAACGACAACGCCTTTCGGGTTGACCGCTCGTGCCAACGCCCGGGTTGGCCGTCTGGTGTCGTGTTGTCGATCCTTATGAAAAGGCGTCCGTCGTTGGCTGGGATGGGCTATGGGCATGAGTGAGTCAGGCCCATTACCGTAGGAAGAGCCTTGTTTGGACCCAATATAGGGAGGGAGCAGACGGCCAACGTCCTCGAGTTGACCGTCGCCACATTAACCGCGCCGTGGAGAACGAAGGGGAGAGTGACGGCGATCAATCGATGGGTTGTGGGCCGAGAATGGAATAGGCCCATCACTATTACAAAGCCTCAAAGGCCTAACAACCCGATCAACGCCGAGTCTCCGGGCTCTCCCTGTTTGGCCCATCTTCCCTCTTCCGGCGCCGAAATGGCCACTGGTCTTTCGAACGACTTGACCTTTCTTTGGGCCAGCTCATTTATTGGTATACCCGTTAGAATTAAATAATTTGCTTATCTTCATGCATGCTCTGAGTTTATACATGCATTAAGCGAAAAGTTTTTTGGAAAAAGTTAATCTTATAATGACGTCGAATAATTGATATTAATTGAAATATCCTTATTCGGGTTAATTGTAAAGTGTGTCAACTGTTTACTTGATTTAATCAATTGACTAAACTAACTCCTTAATTTATTTAACCGCTCAATATGACTAACTGTTCAGTCATATTAATCATCTAATTTATCATTTGAATATCCACCCATTCGATCCTACAATTTTATCTTTTTCATATCATTTTATCCATTTGATTAATTAGCCACCCGGTCATCTTCTAATTTTAATTACTTTTAGTTAATGTAGGACTCTATTACTCGAACTTGAGCATAATGAACCGATTAATCTTGTTTATTTAGTTTATACCAAAAAATATTGTTGGGCTCCAGTATAATGGCCCATAAAAGCACGGCCCAGAAGAAAGGCCAAAGCAAGAGACCCAGTGATACTCCCACAAGCCAAGAAGGTAGGGCGGCCTGAGAGGCCCAAAGTAGAGGCCAATGTCCCAAAGGCTAAGACCACAACAGAAGCCCAAGAAGTCCCGTCCGCTCATAAGAAAGCTCAAGGACAACGCTAGTGGAATCCAAGTGCACAGACACGGAAAGGACCGAGAACTCTGGAAGCCCTGCTGAGTCTCAAAATCGCCCGAGAGGTCAAGAAGGGGCTCTCGGACTTTCACCAGAAGATCCTCCAAGAACAGCCTCCTCTTGAAGGACCGTGAACTCATAGGGAGCTCCACTCAGGGATGAGGACTACCCTATGCTCGGTCAAGGATGCCAATTAAGCGATTTCGTCAATTTCCAAGGAAACCTGCAACCACTGCCAGTCTCCATCTAAACAGAGCACGACTGGTCAAATCAAGACTGGCGCTTAGACCCTGCTAAACTGACACACCAAGGTCTGCCAGCGGCGCTAGCCGCTTGCCTTACCGCGCACGTCAGCAGTATTAATGAAGCTAACAGGACACTGCACAGCTTCTGGGCCATCTGATGGCAGCCACGCGTCTCCTCCCCAACGGCCTGGTTTTCACTATAAATACTCAGCAAAGTCCTTCTATAAAGGGACTGGATCCTCTCTTCCCCAAAAAAGAGTTGACTTCACAAAGAAGGCAAGAGTCCCTCTTCATTTCGGCCTTGAACCTCTCTCTTTCCTGCGAAACAGAACAGAAGAGTGGTCAAGCCTTCCAACGAGCGATCCCCCTTAAAACAGAAATACAAATCAAGAAACAATGAAGGGATTAACCCCAATACTTGTACTTTGCAAAGATTTCAACCCAAATAGTAAAACACTTTCAAGGTCCTGAGTCTCGTGGTTTTTCCTCCCCATTCAAGAGGAGGTTTTCCACGTAAAAGATCCGGTCTCAATCTTCCTCTGGTGTCCACCGCCACACATACTTGTGTTACCTGGAAACCACGGACCCGATTGGACTCCGTGGATTCAGCACGCTAGCTAACCACGGATCCGACTGGACGCCGCGGATCGAGAACGTAACATTGGCGCCGTCAGTGGGAAGGAAAATCGGCCAAAGCTCATTACTTCCCACCCTCCCGCAACCACCATCGCCCGAGGATGATCGGCCCAGACAAGACAGTCGTCCACCCAAAGAGGAGCGCTACTGACGGGTGCCTTCCATCGGGTGGCGAGTGAGCGGTGGCCACTGCACTAGCGTCGCAAAGCTAGTGTAGAAGGTCGACATCTCACAAGAGCCGGGCCCGCATCCTCCGAGAGAAGGTGGACGAGCAATCCAGGGGCCCGTGCCCCAAAAGCCCGCGTCTAGCAGGGCCCCAGAGGCAACACTCGGCGCGGACCCCTGAAGAGTTAAGGGACTACCTCAACAAAAAAAAGTCCATGAGCCAAACCCCGACGAAGAAAGGGCTCAAAAGGCTTTGGAAGACGGTCTTCGGGCCCAAAATCGACAAAATAAGTCACCGGGAGGGACGAGAAGACCTCTTGCCCCCAAGGGCAGGGGAAGGAAAAAGAAGGGCGAGCGCCCAACTGAAGATCCAAGGGTCGTCCGGGCAGGATGGGCCAGAACGGATGGTCCTTGGAGGAGAGCGGTCATCCAGCCCGCTGGCCTTCACTGACTCCCTCACCAACATCCTGAGGCAGATTAGGGACGAGGAGTTCCTAAGATGGCCCAAGGCGTTGAAGAACCCAGAGGGAGGCAACCAGTGGGAGTATTGCCATTACCACTGCAGCCGTGGCCATGACACCGAAGACTGCTGGAAGCTCCAGGCGGAAATCGAGCGGCTCGCAATGGAGGGCTATCTCGACCACTTCCTGCCACGACCCAGGTGTACCCGGTCGCGCCGCTCAAAGGGTAAGGCCACAATGGGCACGGAGCACACTTGACCACCCGCTGGGGGCGCTAATACTGGCGAGGCCAGCCCCAAACGTAGCTACCGCAAGGACCAAGGAGATGGCAGAAGAGGAGCATGAAGGCCCAAGCGCGCGGACGAATAAAAAAAAAGAGAGAGAAAAGGCCCTGGAGGCCGCTCAATGTAAAACCTGTACATCAATGAAAACATCCTTTCATTACACCTATTCTGAAGCATTCTCATGCTCCCTCACCAACGATAAAGCAACTCGCAACACAAACGAAAAACTCGGCCGCCAAGCCGAGCGGCCCCAACTGTCGGACCCTAGAGGTCAGGCAACAAGGACTCGGCGCCAACCGAGCAGCCCCAGAGGCGGACCCTAGAGGTTAGGCAATAAAAAACTCGGCCGCCAAGCCAAGTGGCCCAGTCGGACCCGAGGTCAAGCAACAAAGACTCGGGACAACCGAGCGGACCCGGGCGGACCCTAGAGGTCGAGCAACAAAACTCGGCCGCATGGCCGAGCTCCCAGCTGATCCGACATCGTTGGTCGCAACAAAAACTTCGGCCAAGCCGAGCGGCCCCAACGGTCGGACCCCGAGAGGTCGACAACAAAGACTTCCGTCGGCCAACCGAGTCAGCCCAGGCGGACCTAGAGGTCGAGGCAATAAACAACTCTCGCCACCAAGCCAAGCGGCCCCGTGGTCGGACCTTAGTAGTCGAAGCAACAAAGACTCGGTGCAATCGAAAGCGGCCAGAGGCGCACCCAGAGGAGTCGTGCAAAAGACTTCGCCAACCGAGCAAAATTTCCCGAGGCGGACCTAGAGGTTAAGCAATAAAAACTTGGCTACCAAGCCGAAGCGGCCCAATGGCGGACCTCGAAAATCAGCAACGAGACTCGGCGCCAACCGAGTAGCCCCAAAGGCAGACCCTAGAGGTCAAGCAACAAAAGACTCGGCCGCCAAGCCGAGCGACCCCAGCGGTCGGACCCCAGAGGTCAGGCAACAAAGACTCGGCGCCAACCGAGTAGCCCCAAAGGCGGACCCTAGAGGTCATGCAAAAAAAACTCGGCCGCCAAGCCGAGCGGCCCCAATGGTCCGACCTCAGTGATCAGGCAACAAAGACTCGGCGCCAACCGAGCAACACAGTAGGGCGGACCCGGAGGTCGCAACAAAGACTCGGCGCCAACCGAGGCCCAGGGCGCACCCCAGAGGTCGTGGCAACAAAAACTCCTACCGTGGCCGAGGCACAGAGTGGTCGGACCACAGAGGTCAGGTAACAAAAACTCGCCGCATGGCCCAGAGCGGCCCGGTCGGACCTCGGTGGTCGCAACAAAGACTCCAGCCAACCGAGTGGCCCTGAGGCGGGCCCCCCCGAGGTTTGGCAACAAAAACTCGTCCGCCAAGTCGAGCGGCCCCGGTGGCCCGACCCCGAGGTCGACAAAAAACTTCAGCGGCGACGACTGCTGGTCGTATGGCGGGCCCCAAAGGTCAAAACTCAAAAAGCTCGGCTGTGACCGAGCGGTCCCAGAGACCGGGCAATAAAAATAAAGCCAAAGGGTTGAAAGCTAGAAGTCCCTAAGAGGACCGCATACCCAAATCCAAGAAGTTAAAGGGTCGAGCACCTGAAAAAGGTCACGCACTCAAAGCTAAATAGTTAGATTCCGTATATCACGGCGCAAAAGAAAGAGAAAAAAGAGACGCGCCCATGCAAACAAGACAAAAGAAACGTCCGAAATGCTGATGCAAAAGATGACAAGTCTTATTCATAAAAATGAACTTGTATACAAGTGTAACAAAATAAGAAAAGAAACAATATATCAAGGGAACGCCCCTCAGCTCCCTCCTTGAGCCTCTTGGGCTCCTGAAGATTCCGCTTGGTCCACCGGAACTGCCTCCTCGGGCGTAAGAGGTTCGCCATCAGGCCTTGCCTGAAGAGGTCCAGGGAAAGGCCTATCAGCAACGCCGTATAAGTCTTCTACGCTCAAGGCGCTGGCATTTCTAGAATCGGGGACAGCTACAGGAAATTGCGGACGGACCAGTCGCGCCACCCGGCGGCACATACGAATGCCGTCCCAGAACTTGCCCTCCAACACTGGAGCTTTCTCAAGTCTGCACATGAGCGTCCTCAACCTCTCTTCCCGCGAAGGATCCGATCTGAAGGAGGCCTGCCGAAGCCGCGAGAAGCTTGACGGTGTCCTCCAAAGAAGCAATCTTCTCCTTAGCTTCACCACACTCACTTCCGCCATTTGTGCCTCGGGCGGCCCTCGAGACCCCATTTCCGGATGGGATTGGGCGATCACTCCCACCCGATCCGCTAAGGCCCCCGATCGAGGCCACAGGTTGCAGCGAAAGGTTCGTCAAAATACAAACAGATAGGAACAAATGGGAAAGAAATGAGGGATTACCTTAGAAATGAGAGGATCGTCCCCTGTGCCACACTCCCCACGGATCTTGGACTCCTGAAGACAGCTCCTAGGCCCCGCAGGCGCCGCCTCAGATGCGGACTCAGCGGCTATAAAAGGCATCGATGAGCCCGCCTCAAAATCAGTGTCCCCAAAAAACTCGGACGACCGCTCGGCTTCAACCATGGTCTAGTGCTCGGAAGGATCGAGAGCTATGAGCTTATCGACACTTAGGTCCCCGACTTCCGCCACCTCTCGGATTGTTTCAGTTGTTCATCCCCTTCTCGAGTCCGCCATGAAGCTCCCGCCTCCTATTTCCTCGGAAGGATGATCAATCTTGTCCGAGACGTCACCAGGCAGATCAGCGGGAGCTCCGAGGACGAAATCATTTCTGGGGGGCTGGACGTCTGGGGGCTCCACGGTCTGAACAGGCACCTCCACGGATGCAGCATGAAGATTGGCAGTGGAAGTGAAGACTGCCTTGAGATCCCGAGGACCCCGAAGAGAGATTCCAATCCTCGGCCTCTTGATTAGAGGACATCATCATCATCGTCACGAAAGAGGTGGACGTTGGAAGCTCCACCATCCGAACAATTGCCCCGATGGCTCAAAGAAGATTAGCAAAGCAAGTGAAGGCGAGACCTCAGCACCCAGAGGACTCGGGAAAAGATCCATCCTCGTCCTCTTAATCGAGAGAGCAGCCACGTCATCATCGCCCAGATCATCGATGTCAAAATCATCATCGTCACCGGAGGAGGGCTCAGCAACGGGACCACCGATCCTCGGTGTCCTAGCTCTCATCCTCGGTCCCTCCTTTGACTTCACGGTAGGAGCTGTGCCAGAACCCTCATCCCGCGGCCCCCACTTGGCTTCCTTGAACTTCTCGGGAGACAGCCAGATGTTGTGCTTGTTCAGGTGAAAGGTCCACAGATTGGCCAGCACCAAGTCCGTGTACACCTTCACATTCTCCCTGTCCTCCTTCGAAGGGTCAGAGCTGTACTGGCAAGCCACATTCCGCCACTTAAAAGGGATGGCTCAGTGCTCGTGGACGCCAAGGAAGAAAAACTTATCATTCCACCGCTTCGTGAAGTCCGGGTTACCTCCACACAACAAAGAAAATTTCGGGGCGGAGTCATTCTGAATCCGGTCAAGCTTCATTAAAGCGGACATCACCTTGGCCAAGTAAGAGCATTCAAGAGCTTCTCATGATACTAAAGAAAACGATACAGGACACGGATACGTAATCGCATTTTGGTGAAGCACGTGAAGAGGCACCCCGAGCGCCCTCATATGTATCGTAGAGCTCCTCCGCGATGGGAAACCGTAGCCGCGCTTTGGTGGTGGACTTCGTAAACGGTAATGAAGCCATCCAGGAGGGTACGGTGCCCTATCGTGCGACTCCGGAATCATCATGGCCGTAGACTCGGGGATTCGATGTCGAAGCTCGAATCTCCGTGAGCTTGTCAGCGTCACCGTGGAAGCAATATCTCTCACTCCAGGCGCCATGAACGCCGAAAAACAAAGGTGAAGAAGAAACTTGAACGAAGAAAGAGTGAAAGGCCTCAACGTTCAGAAGAGAAAACGAAAAGCAGGCGCGAGGATAAAAAAAAACAAAAGCAGGGAGGCGTTTAAATAAACCCTGAAGTGCAAAAGGCGCACTCATTACCCTTGCCAGGCGTCTACCAGCCATTCGTTTCAGAGGGATGATGGCCTTTCCTTTCCAAGGCATCTGTCAGCGCGTCACATCAACCAGATACCGCATTTAATGCTCTACAGGGAAGTGAAACGGCGGCGGCAAAAAGGTCTCAAACCCGGAAGAAATCCTGGGACCACCTCCCATCAAGCTCAATGCAGCACTCGCCACAAGGACACACGCACTCGGACGGTCGGCTCCTCTAGCGTACTAACAACTTCATGCCAAACGGCCGAGAACTTCGGGCCCTTTGGCATGGGGGGCTATGTTAGGCCCCATTATAAAGGCCCATAAAAGCACGACCCAGAAGAAAGGCCAAAGCGAGAGGTGCAGAGATACTCCCACAAGCCAAGAAGGCAGGGCGGCCTGAGAGGCCCAAAGTAGAGGCCAATGTCCCAAAGGCCAAGACAACAGTAGAAACCCAAGATGTCTCGTCTGCTCATAAGGAAGCTCAAGGACAACGCTAGTGGCATCCAAGTGCACAGACACGGAAAGGATTGAGAACTCTAGAAGCCCTGCTGAGTCTCAAAATTGCCCGAGAGGTCAAGAAGGGGCTCTCGAACTTTCACCAGAAGATCCTCCAAGAACAGCCTCCTCTTGAAAGACCGCGAATTCACAGGGAGCTCCACTCAGGGGCGAGGACTACCCTATGCTAGGTCAAGGATGCCAGCTAAGCGATTTCGCCGATTTCTATGGAAACCTGCAACCACTGCCAGTCTCCATCTAAACAGAAAGACGCCCTGGTCAAATCAAGACGAAGGCGCTTAGACTCTTGCTAACCGACACACCCTGGGCACAGCCTGGCAGCCTCGTCCTTACCGTGCACACGTCGTTGCCAGCATTAATGAGGCCAACAGGACACTGCACAGCTTCTAGGCCATCCGATGGCTGCCACACGTCTCCTCCCCAACTGTCTGGTTTCCCATATAAATACTCAACAAAGTCCGTCTCTAAAGGGACCGGATCCTCTCTTCCCTAAAAAAGAGTTGACTCCACAAAGAAGGCAAGAGGCCCTCTTCCTTTCGGCCCTGAACCTCTCTCTTTCCTGCGAAACAAAACAGAAGAGTGGTCAAGCCTTCCAACAAACGATCCCCCTTAAAAGAGAAATACAAATCGAAAACAACGGAGGATTAACTCCAACACTGATGTAAAGACTTCAACCCAAATAACAAGACTTTTAAGGCGCTCGAGCGCCGTGGTTTTTCCTCCCATTCAATGATTTTTGCCCACGTAAAGATCCTGCCTCAATCTTCCTCTGTGTCACCACCACACATACTGTTGCGCGGAAACCACGGATCCGATTGGACTGCATTCAAAGACGCTATTAACAACGGATCCGATTAACTCCGCAGGTCCGTAACGCAATAACAATTATTATATAATTTTTAGTTAAAAATATATATGCAAAGTAACATGTGCAGATATTTTTGAGTTACAGCTTGCAAGGTTCCGTCATCCATCGAAACTGACAGGAGAAAAATAAAAATAAAAAAAAAATCAGACGGCGAAGCTTGCAGATCACGCTCCATTGTCGGCCGTCCGATTTACCGTTTTGGCTATTTTGTCTTACTCGCTTGAGACAACCCTCCGCATTATCGGAGGCTGCCTTAACTTCCCGATGACTCGTATCACACGCCCGTGCAGCACAGTCCGCTCCGCCGTTTTCTTTTAATCAGATGACCGGAACTCTGCTGGCACGGTCCCACTTCGTGGTTAGCCATTACTAATGAATCCTTTTTTTTTTTTTATCCGTCTACGTATATCTAATATTATAAAACTTATTATAATAAATTTAAAATTATAATTATAATAATAGTAAAATATATTAACCATATATATTATAATTTTAATCGCCTAAATTAATACAACACATTTCTAAGTTTTAAAATATAAAAAAACTCTGGCAGCTTTTAGTATTAAATACTTTAGACAAAAAAATATTATATTTTAATAAAAATTATAATATATTAACAAAATAAATTACATAATTATTTAAAAATATTTATTTCTAAATAAATTTATTATATAGTATAAATACTAACAATACAAACTACAATAATTAATAATACTATGTATTAATACAACATTTATAATATATTGTACAATGAAAAAATACTTAGGAGATATCATTCAAACACTATTAAATGTCATATAAAAAAGAAACTGATAAATAAAATATTCAAATAGAATAAATATCTAAAAAATTTCTTAAAAGTAATTCTATAGCACTATTTTTACAATATAAATATAGATAATATTATATATATTTATTTAATCCCATATGAACAGAGCCCTACTGCTGTTGTACGCTTCCATTGGTTATAAGGACATGCAGCTTGGAATTTGATCCATAAATTCAGTATATACATATATTTAATGTGGACCTGCTTTTATCCTTGCCAACATCACCAAATTGCTGTGCCAATAAAAATGTTGCGTCACGTCATTTTGAAACTTAGACAATGAAATTAATATTCATAACTTAGGCAATAGAATTAATGACCCAATGTCATTGCTGCGGTAGTAGTGGGCAACTGGGCTCCACTGCAACGTGCCTCGTTCACGATCTCATGTGCATGTGCATGCCCATTTCGATAAAATTATCTTACTTTTTTTTAATTAAATTTTCAAGTGGCCGCTCTTCTGAATTATGAGGATACTGCGTACCCAAAACACAGAAATGGATTCACTTTATAGGATGTGGGATTAATTGACCTCACTGAAAAAATTATATTGGTAATAAAAAAGTTAGGTGTATATATTAATAATTAACTTTTGAAATTTTTTATGGACCCCATTGTATATTTTTAATCGGTGATATAAAATTTATTTATTAGTTAATATGACTGACTTATATTTACAAAATTTATTGAATTTTGACCATTTTAATAAAAATATAAGATAGGTTTTTTAAAAATATTATGTTAAAAATATTAAAATAAAAAAGTATTGATTCTATAGAAATAAAATTCTAAATCTGCCTCCACCTAAGAGTCTTTAAGGGATGAGACCTCTGCATAGAAAAAGTTGAGATTGAATAAGCAACTTATGAACCTAATTTTATTTTATATTTTTTATTTTCTTTTAATTTGACTTAATCTCCTTAATTTTTCAAGATCATAACTATTTTTTTTACCCGACATCAATGAATAAATTATTCAATTGAATCGTATCAGTCTCTACTGAAATTTATTACCCATTTTTATATTTTATTAGTTTTTTTTTATTATTTTTAAATTATAAAAATGAAAGGATCCATTGAATATGACAAGTTCTTGCAAAATTTGCAACCATGAGCACTTAAAATGAGTTTTTTTTCAAGTTTTCTTTTACGTCTCTCAAATTTTTTTTAGTACAATCAATAATTTCATAACTTTTATCAAAATAAATTTAAAATAATTATTTTATCTTTTGAATATAAAAATAAATAATATTAGATAAATAAGTTATAATAACTAAATAATAATTTTGTTATTTATTGGGAGTGGTCCTTTTATTTTCACTTTTCGTCTAATGTTGTTGTCAAATGAAATATTTGCATTAATTTATTTACTCTTTCTATTGATGTGGATAGGCGTTTCAAAAAGGAAACCAAATGAAATTTGGCGGTCCACCGATCAATTTCCTTATAATTGAAATTAAAAATAAAAAATAAAAAATTGGCATAAAGGAAGCGGACGTAAATTTTTCTCCATGAAAATACGTATTAATTTGAGTTTTTAATCTGATTATACATGTATTTTTTAATTTTTTTTATATGTTATTTTTTATCAATATATTTGTCACAAATAAAATATTTAAATATGATTCATAATAATTTTTAATATAATAATTAATGAATTATTTTTGTTTATATTTTTTCAGTAGAAGTAGTAAATACCAGTACACTAAAGGTGGGTCCGCCCCTAATTCCATGGCAAAGCACGGCGATAGTTTTTCTATTTTTCATAAAAGAGAAGTTAAATTTTTTATATAAAACGACAGCTATTAAATAATTATTTTTCTCCCCAAAGATACAAAAAATATTTATCTTACAATTTAAAATACGTTTGCATATGAATTTTCACTGGATATATAGCTTAATTTTATAAAATATTTTTATGATTTTTTTCATATATCTCATAAGCACAGTATCCCAAAAATCATCAAAAAATATATTAAAATAAAAAATTATGATTACACAATTTTTTCAAAAATACGTAATAAAATAAAATCAGATTGAACATCTATCTAATATTTACCTATCTATTACTGAAATTGATAAAGGTTTAATCCCTTAAAGAAATAGATGCATTTATTTTCCTGCTGTTGATTCTTTATTTTCAAGTTAATAATTATAATTTAATTATTTTAAAATAAATATATTTAATTAAAATTTAAAATTATTTAAAATTAATTAAATTATAAATATTTATTTTAAAATAAATGCTCAATATATAAAAAATAAATTTTTCTATTTTTATAAAAAATAAAACTCTCTAAATCCACCAATACTGATCCCGTGCACATATTGGAAATTTGTGGGCACAGCCGTCCCACCAATGGTGTCCCCTTCCGTAAAAGATTGAAGACGGTTAAAATTAATGTATTTAAAATAAATAAAAAGATTTATATCATATTAAATGTAGTTAACTTTATAAATTTATTTTTATTATTTTATTTAAAATAATATCATCGACGAGTATGGTCACTCTCAAACTCTTTTATCAAAACAATTCGTGTTTTTTCGAGTATAATTTTTATGTTTTTTAATCACAAAGAATTCATATTTTAACAATGAATATTTAGTAAAACTGGATTTAAAATTAATGTGTTTTATGATTTGAATTATTATACGAATTAGTAAGGGACTCGATTTTTTATTACGGGTTGAATTAGAATTGGTCCGATTTCAATCTCTATTAATCTGGATCCTATGCATCACAAATAATAAACAATAGTTTAAAAAATTGGTGGGACTCATTTATTAATTTATTATCTGACACTCAAATAAAAAATCTTTTAAATGAAAATAAAAAGATGAGATGATGTAAAGAATGCAAAAATGCACGTATGTTGTAGAATGTGAGAGGAATGACTAAGCTCTTTTAATATGCTTGACGGGGAGCAGCTTTGAGAGAGTCGAAGGGTAAGGCTCTGTAGTTTAGCTTAATCCAGGAGGTCCTACTTAATCCATCTAGGAGGCCTGCCTTCCAATCTATTTATGAGGAGTCGCCCGCATAGTCTAGCCTTTTGTCTAGGTGCCAATCCTCCATTCAAGAGTTAGAAGTCCTCCATCTCAGAATAGGAAACCGTCCTTCACCCATGAGCCACCATTCGTTTAGGAGGTCTGCCATTTATTCAGTATATTATCTATCCAAGTAACCTGCTTCCTATCTAGGAGCCTTACTTTTGCCATCCATCTCACAAGCCGCCTTCAACCAGATGCACCTACAAACTGCTACTCAACCACTCAATTTTTTCGATACATGTATCCATGCATCTTTTTATATCCTCATATTTTTTTATTCATTTAGAAAGATATTTGTTTTAAATATTGGAAAATATATCGGGGAGTTGGTCATATTAATATTTTGACGTGTTATTTTTAATTGTATTACACAGGGTCCAGACGTGAGAGATATGACGACTGGATCGGTGTTATTTTGACCCAACGTGAAAGACTGAGTAACTCTCTAACCCGTATAATAATTTAGATTTAGAAACGCATCACATATAATTTAAAAATATAAAAATTTTAAAAAATATATTTTTGATATTTTAGAGTTTTTGAAATTCCATTTTTAATTTAAAAAATAAAAGAAACTCTATTTTTTAATTTTTTAAATAGGGAAAACATAAAAATTAACATATTTTCTAAATCTTTAATTTTTTTAAAAAAATTTAAAATACAGCTCCAGTTTTTCAATTATTAAGCATGTCCTTAACACTTATAAATTATTCTTTTAGTAAATAACGCCAAAAGCAACTAAATATTCAATCACAAATTTCAGATTTTTTCAATTTTATATTATTTAAAATCTATATTGGCTTTTTTATATAGCTTACCGCATTAACAAGTACGGGTCAGACGATTTATGCCAAAGCTGTTTTTGTTGCTTTCGTTGTCCTCCAAAAATAGTTAAATATTATTTTATGATATTTTTAAAAATATTATTTCTATTTATAAATTTATATCAACATAACATAAAAAATTTAATAAATTACGAAAATATTATATCTAAATGGCATTTATAATTATATCACTATTTATTAATTTATTTGTTATTTTATAACCAAATTATTTTTAATTTATTTGATGGAGGTTGGCAGTGCACGTCGATGGATGACACTACCAATTGGAGCGTTCGTGGGGCTGATTTGCAAGCGTGAAAAGTTGCTTTTTTTAAAAAAATAAATTTATCAATCAATAACGGAGAGTTAAAATATAATTATATTTTAATTATTAAAAATTAACTAAATATGAATATTTTTAAAATAATTAAATTATAATTATTTATTTTTAAATAAATAACTAAAATTATAATAAATAAATAAATAAATAAGAACGGCCTCTAATCCTTTAAAGCATGTGATGGAGAAGGGAAGCGCATATTCCTTTGGCAAGCGGCCTTTAATTTTCTGCCCGCCGCTGCGTTAACCAACCATTTCTCGCCACGTCAACATCGACTGTGGCCCTCAACCGGCCGCCAACTTACAACGGTGAAATCAACGCTGACCCCAAAGCAACATAAAAAATTATTTAAAATATTTTTAGTTATTTTTACTTACCATTTTGTTGTAACAAATGAATTATTAGTAAAATAAATTTAATTGTTTAATAAAAAATAATTATTATTTATCTTTTTAAGTAATTAAATTTCATACATACTTTTAAAATAACTGTGTATATTTTTATAATTTAAAAATCTTATAAAATACTGCGATACTTTTAATACGCCGTGTAATTTCGTTCTGGCCCATTATTTATCGCATGCGCCTCTTTTTGCCCTCAATGTTTCATGGACCCCACTTGGTTGCCGCTTCGTGTTTAAACGAGATCCCCACATTTTATTTATTTATTTATTTGGGAATCAATTTCATATTCCCTTATTTATTACTGCTACTACTGCCTATCGGCCATTACAGCTATTTTAGGGTTGGACAAAAAATATAATAATAATTATATAATTATTAATATTTTTCTTTTTTCTCTTTTTTATTATTTTTTTCAATAATTTGTGTAGCAGAAAAAATTAATAAAAAGAAAAGGATAAATTCTTCTTTCGGATCATTTATGCTCGTTCTCGTTAAACAAACTCAAATTTTAACTAAATTTGAGATTTAGTGGGGGCTTTAAGTCAAATCTCAAATCAATTTTGCTTTCCTCATTGCCTCTTGCTCTCAACGGTCATATTTAATGGAGCATATCCGCCAGCAAAAGTTTTTTTTTTTTTAATTTATACACGCAACTTATAAATATTGCCACTGACCAAACTTTAACAAAATAAATTATTAAACATGTGTTGGGTCTCATGTCCTAGCCCATGAGACATGCCGAGATCCACAAAGCGAAAGGCGCAGGGAATCAGAAATCCCAGCGCATGATCGAAAGCGGTCAGGGGTTAAAAGGCGCGAATCGACGATGGAGGAAGGCAACTAAAACCTGCGGTCTTTAAATGTCGTCATTAAGCAAACAAAAAAAGGCGGAAAATTTGGCAAATAGAGTGTTTGGCCTTGGCCACACCCTTCACTGCCGTCTGCAGGTGGCCAACCAATCCCAGACAGGAAAAATCGGGCGTGGTCATGTGGCTCGGCGAATGCCCCCACGTAGAATAATACAGTGGCGTAGCAAGCCGGTCGTCCCACGATGATGAACGCGCGATGGCCCAAGACAACGGCGTTTTGGCGCCCAAGAGTCCAACAAGGAGAGCGTATAAGAGCCCTCACACCCCATGGAGAAATGAACATTCTCTCGACATCTCTTCAAGCATCTTTGATCCTCTACTTTCCTTTGAATCGAGAATTCAAACGGCTAATCACACTCAACCGCTTCCCTCTTCTCTAATTAAGAACACAAGAGTGATGAGTCGAGGCGGAAGACTCTCATCTGCGATAGCTAACTCGCTCACCTTCCTAAGATCTCCGAGATCACGGGAAAGTCGGCCACCCATCGCGGTGTATCGGGAGGCTGTGCTTTCCACCATCCGCTCATTGCATTCTCCACATCACCGCACAAGCACCTCTTACGCCTACACAAGATTCCTCCGCGCACCCCTTTTAGTGTGCGCCGTTTCGTTTATTGTGGAAATTTCTGACTGACTGCCGTCGGAGCGGCGCCGGTGGAAGAAATTCACGCCGCCATTTCCTCTTGTTTATTATTTGTGTTGTGCGGTCCGGGTTCGTTCACAGGACGGAGACCGGACCACTTCTTCCGAAAGCGTGCGACGCTTAGGAATCCGGATCTTTCTAATGTCCGTCGACAACCGCGCCTCGATGTAACAACATGTAATAAGATATAAGATATATGTGAACTAATTACTTTTACTTAACAACGGCACTTAAATAAATTTAGCAGGTGATCTGTTAAAAAATAACTGTAATTTACCAAAAAAATTTATTTTATTTTTTAATAAAATCAACGGGGAAAGCCTGTTTTATTTATTTATTTATTTATTTTTGCAGATATTTTATAACCCATCAGCACGGTTTGGGACGTAAAATCCGATCAATTGATCGTGGCCGTAGCGACGAGCTGAACGACAAATGATTTTGGCCGTTTCATGATTTGCAATAGCATCGGACAACTGGTCTTTTAAATAGATTTTTGAGTCAACGGATCGGACGGACAAAAATAAACGGCCCATCCAATTATGTTGCAGCCATGTTGTTTCCAATCATTACCGTCCACAAAAACAATAAAAAAAGGCTCAAAATATGAAAAAAAAATATGCATATGAAAATCGTTTAAAATCTTCTGGGTAGCCTAAACCGATACATTATAACTCATTTGTATTTTCAACTTTCAATTTTAATAAATTAGGGTGTCATGCAAATGGCTCATTTGGCTCTAATTATCGTGAGTGACGAACTAAGTAAGAATGTCACGGGAATTTTGACTTGATTGGCCATTGGCCATTGTGTTAGTTATCATGATATTCTCATAGATCTTAGCAAGTGTTAGGTTAGATTGGAAGGCTTTTCTTAACTTTTTCACATATACGACGGTATAGTAATGCACACCTTAGATATGAATTTCAATATGAGATCTTTTGATAGTTAGTGCCCATTTTCTTAGGAGGTTATTAACGATTTTCTAGAAGAGGTAGTACTTACTAGTTTTATTAAGGAAGTTATCAACCATACTTCTTTAGGAGAAGTTATTAAATGCTATGATCGATTGCCGGAGTGAACAACTAATATGCTCATCAATTTCTTTAGGAGAAGTTATTCAGTCTTTAGATCGGATAGTTAGCAACTTTGGGCTGGACAATCTAGATTCATCAATTCGTTATTAATATAAATAGCTAAGTTTAAGTTAATTTGAATTTTGACCAGACCTATTACTTAGCTTATTGGTTAAGAACATCGTATCATCTCTGGCACGTGATGTTGTGTTGATTTAACAATTTATAGGTTATAAAACAGCATAAGCGCATGCTGATGAATCCAACTATATTCTTTTGGTGTAGATTAAAATAAATTGTAAAATGTGAAGTGTAAAGGCATTCTTTAGTGCTAGAGCTTGTGTAAGGACTGCCTTTTCTACTAAAAAGTTGGATTTGGACAAATTATTATTTCTCATATTTTAGTAATTTAAGTTATTGAAATTTATTTAAAATTATTCGATTACATACTTTTTTTAACAAGATAAACTGTTAGATATAATATCAACTAAATTTGTTCAATTGATTAGCATAATCAACTCATAAATAGTATGCCTTGAAAGGAGAATGTATTAATTGGCCTATTAGGTCCAAACTCAAAGAATATGGTATCTGATTTTGACTAAACTCTAATTAGAATAAATTAAAATCAGACATGTAATCGAGTGGCCAGTAGTTATTAAGCAAATTTGGTTATATATTCAAATGGTTGTATATTCACATGTCGGTTGTATATTCGTATGTCAAGTCGAGTGGATAATCGAACAGAATGGTTCATCTACTATACAATTTGTATACCATACAATCAATCCAGATAAGAGCCTCCAAATTGACTAATATCAATTGATAATTATCATAAGTTTAATTTGTAGGTATTAATTACTTCTAATCAACCATATGATTAGAACGCGTATAATAGTATTTGAATTAATCAATTTTCAACTAACCTAACTATTCAAATCATGATCGGCTATTTTCTCTAGGAAATGACCATCAACTAATAATATGATTATAAATACGTTCTACTTTTTTTAAAAATTGAAATGAATTTCAAAAAATAATGATAGTTTATGATTTTTTGTCATACTCGTTCTCTTACAAAATATGGAGCCAAGTCCATTGTTTCTCTTTCATCATCTCAATCTTTCCCACATTGTAAATTTTTGAGAACTTCAATGTTCTTGAGTAGGGTTAATATACCGAGAAGTATATCCCAATTCATTTAGAGTTTTTATTTATTATTGTAATATGTATGATTTGAATGGAAAATTTGATAATCCAATACAAATTTATCCGAATTATAAAATAAATTTTAAGTATGTATCATAAACAAATTTAAAATTTTAATAAGGCCATATAGTTCAAGCAAGCATGAGGATCTACTTGCGGAAGTCATATTATTATTATTATTGATGGAAACACCAGTAACGGGTTGGCCCATGAAAGAAGAAACGGCCCAAATCCACGATGAATCAATTTTGCCCGAACGGTAAATGTTTCCGTTGATCAGATGAAGAACAAGTGGGTCGGCAGAAAATCAAGAGTATAACAACCCAATAAAGTCTAAAACGGTCAACGCTTCCATTGATCGGAGAGGTAGCCAGTAGACCGACTAAGGCTTAGGACGCGTGCGGCCGAAGTAGTAAATGGTCCACGTGTCCATCTCAAAGCCACAATGGTTATTTGCCCTAATTTTTCGCCTCTCTAAAAACGCAAGCTCCACTATAACGGTCATCTTCAAAATCAGTGCACATTCCGGGGAGGAAGGCACTAGAATATGTACATTATCTGCTAAAAATTCTAGTAGTTACAAAATACAGAAGGAAGAAAATTAATTTTTTGGATTGTTATAACCAAAAAAGCACTCACGCCTGTGCCGAGGAAGACAATAATCCTAAGTAGAGTACGGGCATCGAACCTTTCTGCATAAGGAAGACAGCCTAGAGCCATGGCTATAAAAGGCCATAAAAGCCCCCTTTAAAGACACGTTATCAAACACGCACTAAAACGTCCACAAAAAGCCTTCAAGCAATCTCAAGCTCTCATAAGTTCTTAATCTCTTTCGAGCCCTCTAGCGCTTTCTTTCTCAGCTTTCAGTTCCCAACAAACTTTGGACTGAGAAGTTTTGCTCCCCATGAGCAATTACATAAGTCATTCATCTTACAAGTGTGTTCTCGCCTATACAAAATACTCTTCAACATTCATACCACATCTGTAGCATCTACTTTTTCATTTCGAAAGGCCAATTACTGATTTGAGTATCGGAGTGTTTTCGGTGGGACCAAATTCTGTCGTCACCCGACCTCTTGTTTGAAGTTGTGGTATGCAGGACTCCAAGTTAGGCGAACAGAGACTGAAATCCGATAGACTGTTCAATCCGAATTTGTTCAAATTTAAATCCAAAATGCATCAATTATTATTGTTATTATTATTATTATTATTATTATTTTCCTAAGTACTCACTGTTAACTAAAATACAAAACGCAAATTACTAAATATGAAACCAAAAGTTAACAGTGTTGAAGCAGTCAATGAATTCGAGAAAGAGAAGCGTCGGCCGCGGCCGCTTTCTATGAAGTATAACAAACACGTGTTCAAACTAGGAAGGGAGGAAACCCACTCCGCCAACCACAAATTTGTTTGACTAAGGGCCACTTCCACAAGCAAATCGC
The DNA here is from genome assembly GCA_033239525.1 of Nepenthes gracilis. Classification (NCBI taxonomy): domain Eukaryota; kingdom Viridiplantae; phylum Streptophyta; class Magnoliopsida; order Caryophyllales; family Nepenthaceae; genus Nepenthes; species Nepenthes gracilis. The sequence goes on from BSYO01000001.1 coordinate 2,993,786, forward strand.
CGCCGTTGAATCTGACGACCACCTCCACACGTCTACGCTTTAAATATTAAGCTTTACACAATTTGAAATTATTTACAAATAATTGAACTATCTTACTTTTCTTATTAGTTATGTAAAATTAATGCTAACGATGTATTTAAATCTATATTTATAATTTTTGTATAAAATATTTAAACGGATTTCTCCCATTTAACTATTATCTTTTAGAAGTTTTAGAAAATTAGGCATTGATTATTTCCCAATTCTTCCAATGCAAAAAGTTGAATGGCTATTGGGTCCAACACTATTTGAGCTAATATGAGTCAATCAACCCGATCTGAAACTATAGTTGGTATTCTGAAATTGCTCATCAAATACCAGCAAAAATAAATGTAATAGCAATTCTATTAAAACGTAGATTAAAAAATAAATAAGTAGGATTCAGCATAAATTTGATAAATCAGTCTCAAAATTAAGCTATCGGGTAGCCAATTTTGAAAATCAAACCATATTTTATAGAGTGGTCAACTTTGAGCTAAAAAGATGGGTTGAAAGATATTAAGTTGCTTCATTAATCAATTGTTTCGCTCCTTTTGTTTAATTAGTATTTTGCCCATTAGTCTAGTGTTTCTCATAGGGCAGATGATTTGCATGTTTCAATACTAAGAGTATTCATTTTAGTAATGACATTAAACATGTATAGTACCAGTAGATTTAAATGTCCAGTAACTAGTTTAACTTTTGGAGTCATAACCTATAATCATATTATAGAAAACTAATAATGTATTGACTTTGATGTCTTTATAAAGATAAAATCCCTTATCACAAATGAGAGATTTGGCTCTGATTAAAGAATCCATAAAGATTATCATGCAAACATTTTTTAAAGCATCCAATCACCACTTGATTAATTTGATTTTTAAAGTTCAGTCCCGCAGTACTCAATACGTATAAAAAATTGTAAAACTTGCTATTCAAAACATTTTTTCCCAACAAAATTTTCTTTAAACTTTAGCCATTCACCTCTCTTTTATATCTCTCTCCTGACTAGATTATTAGGTATAATTATTAATTTAAAAGTTAAAAGATAATTTGGATAATCAATTAAAAATAACTATCTCTCATTTTAGCTTTTGTATGTAAGGTTCAGATTACAAGATTTAAAAGCCTGATTTAAAATCTTTCATATTAGAATTTAAATCTAAAACACATATCGTATTAAATATTAAAGGTAACAACTACTATATAACTTTTTTTATTTTTAATTAAAAAAAAGATTGTCTATTATTATGCGTTTATATAATGGGATAAATTTATTATTAATATAACAGAAAAAAACAATTAACAAATTGCTTAAATATTGTTTTTAACTAAAGAAAATACTTATCAAATTTAATTTTTACTTCAATATAATTGTACAGTATAAAATTATAATTTTTAATTATTTTAATAAAATTAATGAGACGAACGTATCCGTAGTATTTTTCTTCTACGTCAACTGGTTCTCCACTTGTTTAAGAATTTTCCTTGACGTCATGCATGAAAATTGCGAAGGGATAATGCTACGGCACCTTTTTCACCCTTCCGATAATTCGAAGCGACACCACCAATTCCCACCCTATAAATACCCACTGGCTTCCGGCCAATTGTAAATGCATTCGACTTTTTCGAAAAAGAAAGAAGAAACAGAGAAAAGAGAGGACTAAGCAAAAACAGAGTGCTGCAGAAATGGGAGAGGGAGGGTTCAAGTCGCCGGAGAAATCCGGATGGATTAGGAGCAATTGTATCGGAAAAGGCTCTTTCGGGACAGTCAGCATAGGGATTAGCAAATCGGATGGTCGGATCTTCGCCGTCAAGTCGGTGGAGAAGAATTGCAGCTTGCCTGCTCAGGTGGAGGCGATAGAGAATGAGATTAGAATCCTTCGCTCTCTGTCCTCGCCTTGTGTGGTGAAGTACTACGGTGATGATGTGACGGCGGAGGGGTCAGCGGTGTATCGGAACCTCCAGATGGAGTACGTTCCGGGCGGCGTCGCCGCTGACCTAGCGCAGTCCGGCGACGGAGGTGTGGATGAAGAGGCCGTGCGGGCGTGCACGTGGTGCGTGGTCTCTGCCTTGAAGTACGTCCACTCAAGGGGAGTTGTCCACTGCGACGTCAAGGGGAGGAACATCCTGGTGGGCCCAACTGCCGGGGCGGCCAAGCTAGCCGATTTCGGATCAGCGAAGCAGATGATCGACGGAGAGGCGAATGGTGTTCTGCCACGTGGGAGCCCGCTCTGGATGGCGCCGGAGGTAGTGCGGGGAGAATCGCAGGGGTTCGAGTCCGACGTGTGGTCCCTGGGCTGCACCGTCATCGAGATGGTCACCGGGAAGCCAGCGTGGACGGACGAAGGAGCCGACACGCTGTGTCGGATCGGCTACTCGGACGAGTTGCCTCAGCTCCCGAATCGACTGTCGGAACTCGGGCGTGACTTCGTAGAGAAGTGTCTCCGCCGCGATCCGAGTCAGCGGTGGAGCTGTGATCAGTTGCTGCAGCACCCATTTTTGCTCTCTTCCCCAGCCAATAGGATCACGGACTCATCTCCAAGGTCCATTCTAGATTGGTCCAATCTAGACTCACCATCATCATCGGAAGAAAATTCGGATTCCGGCGAGTGGGAAATTTCCGCGGCGGAGAGGATCGGAAGATTGGTGACGACGCCAGGCGCAAATTGGGAAAGTGGTGGTTGGGTGGTGTCAAGGAGTTGGCGCGGTGATTCAGATTCGTGCTCTATCACTGGGGACGACAAAGAGGTAGGGACAATTCGGGAATATTTGGCCTTGAATGGGAGCGAAGAGGAAAGCCGAGGAACATATTTGCAAAATCGGTCTTCCACGTTAGCAAATCCCGTCATTGACGATGACGGCGGAGCTTGCGGTGTTCGGTGCGGTGGTTGGGAGCCTGGTTTGAGCAGTCTTAATGGGTTACGAAATTTTGATTCGGCGGCGGCTTTTGGCACAGAGAGAAACTTGTTGACGGGGATAGACGGCGTAGAATTATTATTCATATTGTTATTAATATTGTGTTTTACAAATTTAAGCCATAATAAAAATGAAGCACCACCGTGCTTTGTGAGCTATATTTGTTTCATATATCAAAAAAATACATAAAAAATATTTTTTAAAATTAATATTGATTATAAAACCAAAAAAACTACATAAGCCTAATGTTAAAATTAAGGTTAATTATAATTTTTCACACTGAGAATAATTTCTAAAACAATATCAATAATAAAATAAATAAATAAAAAAATCTCTCATTTTTTGGTAAATGGCAAGTGGTTTATACCATGAAAAAGAAAAACATATGGCAAGAAGTTTGACACGTCTACATTACCTCTTGGGGATTGCTCCTAATTTTTTGCAGATGAATAATATCACGTTGAAATATATATAGATATAGTTATTTATACATCGTAAATAGGAATTAAGCATCTCATTGCCCTCCATAAGGGCATATAGTAATTCCTTAAAATTTCATAATAATCTTAGAAAAATTATAATTATGGATCCTTAAATAATGAACATGATAGTTATATAATTATCGATTCTAACAAAATTTTACAGTTAAAGATAATATTATACATATCAGACTGACTTATTCTCACAATGTGAGAAGCTTTTACACTTAGCCACCCTTTTCATACTACATAAGGATATTAGTTGTTGGATTTCAAAGTCTATTAACGAAGATCATATGTGGGAAGTGACTTGCCAGCCATCTTTATTTTATGGAGGAAGTCTCGTTGCTTGTCAACCAAATGAAGCAAGTTAGCCCCATCCTAGCCTCAGATATGTGGCCCCACGGTGGTTAAGAGTGCTGATCCTGGGTCAAACGGCACCAAATTCATCTTCCCAGCTCCATTAATGACAACCTTTCATGATCATTAAGCCAACTCCGAGCTATCTTTTACGAGCTTTCATTGATTTATGTTTCTTTTCCGGGCTTTGATGACAGGTTGTTAGGTGCAGCACCTCAGTTGAGGGGGCAACGAAATGGCTGATGTGCAATAGAAATATGCTCCAGAGTTGAAAACAAGCGGAGAATGAGCAAAGGGTCTGCAAGACGACAACAATTTCTGGTTCATGATTGAGGTGTATAATCGTTGATCTGGTGCAAATTGATCTCTCCTCCAAAAGTTTACCTGCAGAGAGAGAGAGAGAGGGGGGGGTGTTTACCCATTAGAAAGCAGCATATCATAAAAATGCAGGGCATTTTGTGATTGAAGAAGGGGCGCAGAGGAGTAGCGTCAAGCTCCATCCATTTTTATGCTTCCATACAGTGAAGAATCAATCCTAACAACTTAGACAGTTAATATTATAATAATATATTAAAATATAATGAATTTATTGATGAGGACATCCTTGAGATTTAATTATTAGTTTATTTTATTAAATTTGGTTCCATATTTCTTCATAACTTGGAGATGTCTAAAATTCTACAATGTTAGAAATTCAGAATAACAATAACAGTAAAGCAATAAACAATTGAATAACAAAACACTAAATTTATGTGAAAAACCCTGAAAAAACAAAGGGCAAAGGAGGAGAGGTTTCACTACTTTCAAATAAAGTTACAAGAGGAGAAACGACTACAAATTGTGTTTTTGTAATCACAACAAAACCCTAGTTCAAACCACACACACCAACACACAACATAACTGATTGGTGCAAAATATAGTAGATCATTCAAAAATTCAAATCATTTGACCCCGTCCTTCTACTACCACCACTAACCTCCATTTAGATTTCATATTAAGTTGCACAGTAGATTTTTTGGGTCGGGCCTTTAAATAAGCCAGTCACACAAGGCGATCGGGGATCACACTTGACATACAATTTACTGGTTTACCAAATAGTAAGACCACCTAAACTGTTGTTGCTGTAGACAGACAATAGAAACAAGTCAGGTAAATAATAAGAAACCATGGAAGTTAGAAATGCTAGAAAATTAGCAGAAAGAAACATAATAAAAAGTTTAATAGCAAGACCACCTTAACAGGTCTTATACGACCAAGCTTAGTAATTAGATAGTTTGTTATCAGAATTACTACTGTAAAAGTTGATCAGCAAAAATAGTGCATGAGTAGACCATCTCTAATTCTCTCTTTCATCTCATTTGCTCTTTCAATTCTTCCAATTTCTTCATTTGAACTCCTCACTCAAGCCTTCTGTTTGAGGGCTTTGATCAGCGCTTACCAATCCAACTTGTTCTCAGCGAGAAGGCCAGAAGGACAAAACAGAAGCCTTGCATTAGATAGAAGACTCAAGGTGACCAACACTGCCACACTAACAAACTAAGGTGTTTAAAGGCCTAACTAGGAGAGGAGGACCTCCGTATTTGGTTAGTTCGATTTAAATGTATATATAGAATTATTTATATATATTAAAAATACTAAACTATCATTAAATTGTAGACCATATTACGGTTTCATATGTTCCATATTCATTGAGATTGTACTGTTTTCTTATAATTTCATTTACTCACCCATGGATACCAATAAATCACCAAGAAGAATAAGAAAAATCCGCGACTACACTAAGTATCTGGCTCATAGTACCTCACTGGGCCTACTATGGTCCACCACAAAATGAACCATGAAATGACGCCACCTAGACACCAAGTCTAAATATGTTATTGAACATAATGGAAAGTACCATTTTATTACTCTTACTACTAAGGCCGACAATAGATAAAATACCATCTATTTTAACACTCCAAAACCAAACCCATGAAAAACCATTGTAGTCGGAAACCCAACCTAGCAATCTAGCACCGGTCTAGTGCTAATCTAATCAGCTAAAAAAAAACCCAATAACATATACTTTAGATTTTAATTAAATAAAGCTACCAAAACTAAAAATACTCTACACTAAATCGATTCATGATGAAACAAAACCTGTGGCTGCGAAATTGTCTTCCAGCACAAATCTACCAGTCACGGTTGTTCAAACCGAAGTAATTTCATTAATCACTTTATCAACAAATATTACGGCATCATACATATCAAACCTTAAATTAAATAAGCTCCAATTTATCAAGAAACCCACTCCACTAGCTACTAACTCACGAAGAGGGCAGCAACTACCTAAAACTTATCTTTAACATTTTAGCCCTAAACTGTTGCTTACAACTGTTCCATCACGAAAGAAATTATACACAGTTCATCACCAACCCACTACAGCATCCTATATAATAATGAATCTTAACAAATGAGCTACAATTTAACCCAAATTTTACTTCACTTAAACTGATTCACGATAGAACATAGCAACCCAAAATCTGCTCCTCATCAGCCTGAGGAACATCAAACCTGCTGGTTATTCTACTTCTAAGCCATGATAATTATATAGGCTTAAACTCATCAATGAAGCAATTACATGAAATAGCATAAGTTACATGGATACCTTCACAAAATGTGCTCCTTCAGTTTACCCATTTGTGAGAAAACAATAGCTCAACAGCAACCTAACATGAGGTGTTTGGAGCTGGTTTCAGTTTTCATCATCGCTCTTTCATCACTCAATTGCTACCACTTCGGCTAATCGAAACCACATTTCATCAATGAAATATTAAACTTAAGAGTATCATAGAGTGAGCATGGCAAATTCACATACATAAATGTGTTCATTTAACATAGAAACAATTGGCCCAAAAATCAACAGTAACTTAAGCAGCAGGTGAAGTTGAAGCCAGTTTCAGTATCCATTGTCGAATATTCGTCAATCATTTGCTATATTTTTGGATAATCAACCTTACATTTCGTCTATGAAATATTAATCTTAGAGTATCAAAAAGCACGAATGACCATGTTACAGCTGTGAATGTATTGATTTAGCATGTAAATGGTTGGCTTGAAAATGGTTCGAAAACTAATTTTCTTCACTCGGTTGCCATTCATCATCTTCCTCAACCTTTTGCTACAGTGCCTTTGATTTAAAGGGCATGAAATTGCCTCTCTTGGAAGCTTCCTTCCTTTAACAATTCACGCTATTAATTTTATACAAGGTTTGAGCAAATTTTAGCATAGTAGTCAGAGGCATGCCTAGGGGTGAGGCTATCTGCCTAGTAGGTGCCAAGCAAGGCGCAGGCCATGAGGTGCACATGCCTAGGTGCAAGGTGCGCACCTATTTGGCCTAGACGTAAGCCCCAAATTTTATTAAAAAAATTAAATTAAACCTAAATTTTAAAGAAAACCCTTATCTGTGGCATCCTGTCTTTCTCTCGGTTAAAGTTGGGCTAAAATTGATCTTTCTCTCAAAGGTATCCCTCTCTAGCACACTTGCTCTCTCTTGCTGCTCTCTCTCTCCCTTGCAGCTTTTTTTTTCTCTCTCTTGTGTCTCTTTTCTTATTTTTAATAATTATTCTTTTTATCTTATTTTTTTTTCTATTATTTTTTTTTCCAATTTTATTACACCTAGAACTATAATATTGATTCCAACTTTCTACTATAAATAAAATTGATGGAATCTCAAAATAACTGCTTGAATAGAAAAGATATTGTATGGGAGTATGTAAATTTGGTAAAGCCTAATAATATAAATAATTATATCTGTAATTTTTATGAAAAAATTACCTATAAAGGAGTTTAAAAGGTAAAACAACATATTATTGGTAGTTTTAGAAATATAACAAAATATATTAAATGTCCAAAGTATATTTGTAAGAAAATTAGAGAATATATGCATAGAAAAGTTGAGGAAAAAGCTAGAAACAAATTGTTGTCCGGTTATAATGAGATTGATGATTATAGTGAAAGCAAAAAGGATAAATTTGGTAAAATTAATTCTAGTACTAAAAGAGATTTAAGTGATGGAAATAGTAGTAAAACTATTCAATCTCTAATCCTGCAAAAGAAGCCAAAACAAAAAGGTCCCACAAATATTTACTTTACATCTGAAGTAGAAAAAGTAGTGCAAAAAAGAAAGGAAGAGAAGTTCAAACAACTAACTATCAACGAAGCATGCAATAAAGAATTAAGGGGAAAAGATTAAAGATATAGCAAGGTAGATGTATAACACCAATATCCTATTTGATGCGATAAATTATGATAGTTTTGCAATGGTTATTAAATCCATAGGATAATATACCCCTGATTTGAAACTACCTAATTATCATGAGGTGAGAGTTCCTTTACTTAGGAAGGAAGTTGATCAAACTAAAAATATAATGAAATCCCATAAGGAGAAATGGGCAAAATACGAATGTTTAATTGAATTGGAGGGCTGGCATGATATAGTAGTAATAAGAGATATAATAAATTTTTTGGCAAATTCTCCAAGGAGATCATTGTTCATCAAATCTATTGATAATTCTCATATTGTGAAGAGATGAAAACTATTATTTAAAATGCTTGATGATATTGTGGAGGAAATTGGAGAAGGAAATGTGGTTTAAGTGGTAATAGATAATACTTCAAATGACATTGTAGCAAGTAAGCATTTTTAGAAAAAGTTGTTATATAGAACTACAATATGAATACAATAGTATTACACACTAACATAATGCTTTTGTTTTTAATATGAAAATTACTAGAAGTAAAGAGGCCACACTTGTATTGGACACCATGAGCTGTCCATTGCATTGATTTGTTGTTGAAGGATATTAAAAAATACCTAGAATTTAATAAATATTGAGAAATGCAGTAATTTTGAACGATTTTATCTATATCCGTACAGGGATAGTTAATGTTTTTCAATTGATTGATGGTGAGAAAAAACCGACTATAGGATACATATATGAAACTATGGATAGCGCTAAAGAAACAATTGCAAAGTCCTTTGATGAGAAAGTTAAACAATATGCGGAGGCCTTTGAAATGATTGATAAAAGATGGGATTGTCAACTACATCATCATTTGCATACAATTGGCTAAATTTTGAACCCATAATTTTTCTATTTAAATTTGAACATTGAGTATGATGAAGAGATCATGACAATTTATAGAATTTATACAAAGCTTATTCCAAGTGCAAAATTATAAGATAAGATCACTGATAAGTTAACAATTTACAGAAAAGCTCAATGTCTCTTTGGGATGAATATGACAAAAGAAAATAAAAGTATCAGATAAATTATTATTTTTATATAATTTGTATACTTTAATTGTCCTTTTTTTCTCAAAATTAAAGGCATTTGTTAATTTTTTGATGAACATCTAAGTGGTGGAGTTTATATGAAGTTTTAAGCCCAAACTTGTGAAAAATTGTCATAAGAGTTCTTAGTCTCATCTATAGTATCACTAGTTGTGAGAGAAATTGGAGTGTATTCCAGCAAGTAATTACTAATTAGTTATTTGAAATTGAGATATAATTAAAATAATCAACTATAAAAATAATTCATACATTTTCTTGTTGATTTACTTATTGCAACTTTATAGCAAAAGGAAAAATAGATTAGTACAACAACGTTTAAATGATTTAGTATTTGTGAAATACAATCCAGTAGTGAGGTGTCGATACAATAGGCGTGATAGTTTTGACCGCATTCTTTTAAATAATAATATTGAAAATAATGAGTGGCTGATTGAAAGAATGGATGGAGACTTCGATAAAGATAATGAATTTGAATTTGAAGATGATTATTTGACATGAGGTTCTGTTGCTACTACTGTTGGGATAAATGATTCTACACATCGTACTAGATCAAGAATTCGTATGAATATCTCATTAAAAGGGAAAACTTCATCATCTTCGATAAGTGTCTCCAAAGAAGACTCATAGGAAATAGATGAAGAGGAAGAAAACATTAGATGTCATAAGTCTAATGAAAAGGAAGAATATGAACTTCTATTCGATGATGATGATGAGTATTAGTTGGAATCATAAGTTATGACTAACTTATGAACATTATATTAAAATTGTTAATTAATTATACTTTTATTTGCTTATAGTAAGATATACTTATTAATTACTAAATATTTACATTACTAAACTCTGTTAAACTAGGAGTTTATTAATTATTATTTAGCAGGTATTTAAGTGCTTAACAATTTATTCTATCATTGATTTGAACAATTGAAATGACATCACAAAATAATCTTACATTCATATTTTATAGAAGTGTGTCTCAATTTCATTAGGCTCATACTTATGCATTGCGCCTCACGCCTACACTCCAAGGGCCCTTTGCGCCTCGCGCCTTTTGATAACATTGAATTTTAGCGATTGAAGAGGTGCCTGGTTAAATTATTTTACTGGACTGTGAGGAACACAATTACAGAGATGAAGTCAGTACATGTTGAGGATAATGAAAACGAGCACAATATTTACAAGAAGAAGGAAATGTACTTACAAGAGGATAGAGTTTATAAGAAATAGGAACTTCACTAGCCTCATTTTACTCCATGGCAACAGCACACCAGCAGCACAGCAACTTTCTTTCCACCGAATAGCGCTCCAGCGGCAAGAACTTTCAGCCCCCCCTCTCTACTCTCTATTCTCCTTCTGTCTTTTTCTCAAAATGGAATTCAGTTTTTGGCAGCTCCTCTCTCTCTCTTTACCAGTTTTCAAGCAAAACAGAAAGCAAAACGGCTGCGTGCCAATGGGTTTGCTCAACAGCTCATTAAATAGAGAATTTCTAGGATATTTGGGACGGAAAATTTGTTGGGGATTATCCTCTCATTGCCCTCAAGGTTTGCTGAATTTACAACTTCACCAATGTGTAAAAGGCTCAGCTGATGGCAGAGATTTCAAGTGGGGTGCCTTCTAGAAAGATTAAGGATGTTAAATTACCCAATTTAGCATCTACGTGCTATATAGGATTTTAGAGGCTCCATCATAAAAATACAGCTTACATATAAATATTATGTCCAACCTAAATTTTCGGTCTCATAAAATGTAACTCAGTCCAGGCATTAATTATTCATGATTTTTCACGCCCACTAGGCCCAAACGAATTGACCCAAAACGGTGATCCAAATTCTCCAAGCCTATTAAACCCAACTCAAAATAATTCTCTAAATAAATTAGGTCTCAAAGTTAATAATTTTAAGTAATTACCACCGAAATTATACACAATTATTATGCATCAAATAACTAAACAGGAATATCAAAATGCTACAAGGTTGATTCTATATATATGTATTTATACAGTTATTTACATATATAAAAAATATTAGATTATACCAACAAAGATATATTTCTTAGCAGATTTTAAAATATATTCTAAGAGTATATCCTAAATATATTCAAATACTAACTCATATTCTAACATAAAGAATTGAATAGCTTAACACACGCACACCCTTAAGCAAACTGCATTGAAAAAAACCCCATGATCTAAACAATTGTCACGAGTATATTTAATATTTTGATAGTTTGATAAAAAGGGAGTTTTTTCTATTTAGAAATCCAAATTTATCCCTCGAAGGAAATCTTTTAGGTATTCATTGGAAGGAATGAATTGTTTCGAATTTGACCAATTGAAATACCAAAGAACAGAATTTTTTTATTATTTCTTCATTCAAATTCAAATTAGGCTCTTATAATATGTAAGTAGAAAGCATGCTTTCCTAACTCTTACACCTATTCAATTGTAGGAAGCCATCTTCACTAAGCCGTGAATTTGAGCCCTTGCACTTGCCAATGACAATAAAAAAAAAAAACCTATAAACACGTTTAAGAGAGGGTTCTCTGCACTCAAGTAAGTAATTAGAGCGTCAGTTGGGTGGAGAGGAATGCCTTTTCCCCCAACATATCTTCAAAGACAACATAGTTTTTTCCTCAAATTTTTGTGTAGTCAACTTCAAACAATTTGATTAATGTCCAAATAGTTGAACATGTTTATCCACAGAACTCCATCCACCTATTGGTTTGCTAATGTTTCATTTGCCTTTCATCACATGAAGCAAATCAGGAAAAGGAAAATGAATTTCAAATTACTGTTGACTTGAGGAAGTACCAATCTAGACTATATTGATCAAACAAAGAAAGTGAAATACTAGAAGTACCCTCAGAAAGACAACAAAAGAGAGAAAAAGAGAGGAGTTAAGAAAATAGTCATGCTAAAGGACGCTTACACTGTATAGTTGGCAGGTGCAGTGGTCATTACGGTGTTGAAGACTAGATTTCATACTTGGCTAAGCACTGAAAACATTTTCGATAGCTCGGCCATTGAAGGCGACAATCCTATCATCAATACATTTTTCCTATCAAACACAGCTTACATTACTTATTCTCGAGCATTTATTTTGTTCTCTTTTTTTTTCTCTGACTTCCATAAGTTATAGGGCAACAATAAAAAATGATTGAAAATGCATCGTATGTTGTCAGTGTCAATGGTGAGCCAAACATAGAAAGCTGGAACAATGGAAACAATATCATAATATCTGACTATTTGAAATTTTATCAAGAAATTAAATTGCAGCTGGTATCCCAAATGACATTAAAGGCTCATTTCAATTGGGTGAGAGGTGGACACTGAGGAGAGCTACAGGATGAGATACAGACAGAACTTACAAATGCTTAAGATCTCACTGAAATCAGACACGGTGTATCCCTAATGTTACTATAGCATTTGATTGGGAGTTGCTGAAATTGGTTCTTGTTACATTTATCACTGAAATTAACACTTAGAGTTCAGATTTTATACTTTTTAATGACCACCTCTTTCTTTTTTGAAGTCTCAGTGTTGAGGTGTGCCTTCAGCCTTAGAGAGAGTGCACATCCAAAAAAAGTTTCGGGATGCAAAGGATCTTAGTTGCATCTAGAATATATGGAAGGAAATAAAAAGGAGGCAATATCTTCGCAATTTTTTTTGTTATATAAGGTACATGCAACAGATAGAAAATCAAAAGGAGTCATTCTTCTTGATTAATTTCATAAAGTGTTCTTTAACAGGTGATCTAAGATCACTCATATGAGATCTGATGCAGCCATGAACGGCAAAACTGAGGGTCCCAATGAAAACTAACATCTGGATATGTGTTTATATTTGCCGATGGAATTGTATCCTAAAAAATACATAGCAAACCCTGACTCCTACTTCTACTATAGAAGTTAAGTTTGTTTCTTATTTTGAAACTACGAAATATGGTGTATAGATGAGAAATTTCACATCTGGACTTTAAGTGGAGGATTTTATCTTGAGACTATTAAAGACATATTACGATAATTCAACTGTTGTTTTCTTGGCTAAAAATAATAAAAGTAGTAGTCGAAATAAATATATTGATATAGAGTTTTTAGCTATAAAGGAGTATATTAAAGAAAAAAAGTAGTTACTAAACACCTTAACACTGTGTTGATAATAGCTAATCCTTTGATAAAAGGCATACCATCGTTAAGATTCAAGGATCATATAGCCAAAATAAGATTAAGTTCTATTATGTAATTTTTATTGTATGGATAATGATATTTTTTTTAATAAAATTTCTATTTATTTGTGATATGTTCTCAAGATTTGTATACATATTAGTTAATTTATTTTGAGAAAATCATAAATAGTTGGACCTAGAATAAATATAAGGTTTATTCATTAAATAATTTTACCACATATTGGTTAATGTCATAAGAAATATAATGCTTTGTAATATATGGAAGATACCACACGTTAATAAATGATCTATCGCTATAATTCATATATTTTATTTGTTAAGAATGTGGAAAGATGGATTTTGGATATCATAAGTCAAACACATGGATTAAGTGGAAGGATATTAATTTTTCTATATTAAAAAAAATCAATCAGTTAATTGGTCCATATTTTTGATTAGGATATCCACATAACCACCCACTTACACCATGAATGATAACCACTCCTTAGGCATTTTGATGAAAAATATCTACATATATGAAGCTTTATTTTTTGAGTCTCTTAGTCAAATATTTTGATTATACACCATCATTAAAGAGTATTAAAGATTTGAAAGATCCAACAAGTGATAGATTTATAGAAATTCAAGCAACTGGTATTAATGTCAATGAAAGGAGGTTAATATTTCGGTCGTTAATTTATTTCCTCATTCGATCTACAAGTTACTAATATTTCATATGGTAAATCGACTTTCGTCTAACAGTTCTTTCTTTCCAAAATTCTACCTTTGCTCTATCTGTTTCTTCCTCTTCACATGAATGAACAGTGGGAAAATATATCATGAGCAGTAACGTTCACATACGGCTGCATGAGAAGGGCGGTGAACAGAAATGACTTTGTTTTACCTTAGTCTCCTAAATCCTAAATAGACAACACACCTAACCATCCCTATGTCATTGAACTCAGACACCTTGCAACCTCTCTTCCCTTCACAATCCAAGGAAAAGTCGCTAGCAGCGGATTGTTCCAATAGACTTATTCTCTATCTATATGAAAAATTATATGTTCATTTGCGATTTAATCGATACCAAACAACGTATTCTCAACATCTACTTAGGAAGGACATGATTTCAGCAATGAATTGAAATTAATTGCCTGAATTTTCCTTTGCATGTGCACTATGTCATTTGGAAAAAATTATACAATACATCAAAAATGTCATATCACTTTGTAGTACCAATCAATTACTAAAAAATATAATCATCAAAATTCTCATTAAATAATCATATCGGGCACAATTTTAAAAATGATTGTGTATTTTAATAATTGGTGATAGCATGGACTGGCATAGCACCCCAGGCATGTGGTATAATTTCTCATCATTTGGGCCTATTCATGCTCCAAATAGTTTCCGTTGAATGATATTCAGTGAAAGTACCCTTTCCAAATAAAGCAACTGCTGTTGCCCCTCCTCTTTAATGGATGCATATCAGAACACAAATCTAGTAAACCATTAGTCTTAGTGTTCCTCGATTGTTGTACAATTGTTATCATCAGCATTGAGATATTATGATTGCCAATAGATTCAAGACTCTTTCAGCAAGGAAATGCCTAGGGAAGAGAATGTGGGATGTGTTGCAAATACCCTTAAACAGATCTACTGGCTTCTACGATATGAAAATCCATCAAAGAACCAACATAAACACTGTTGCAGAATACATCACAGCATTACCGGAGAAAGACTGTTCACCTATTCCAAGCAAAAACACACTCTGGCCAAATTCCCCAAGTTGAAAGAGAGGGCAATAGGCAAAGGTAGAACCATGGAGCATAATGATAACAACAACAACTTATATGCCCTTTGTTGTGGTTTGCTATTTATAAATTCATTTTCGTCATCCCACTTGATTTTAGTGCAATATCCCAAGAGTGATAAATACTTTTAAATAGTTTTTTATTACATCACTAAACACTCCATACCTTTTGAAATGTACATTTTTCTTTCTTTCTTTCTTTCAACCATAATTAGCTAATATTTTCTCATAGATGCTTCCTTATATCTAAACCAGATGAATATTATTGAGCAAATAGTTTCTCCCAAATCCATTTGCCAACATTCATTCAACAAGCAGGACGATTAGGGACTAGTAACATTATTTCCTACAATAACAGTTTTACTAGATTAATAAGCCATGACAAATGGTGATAAATGGTTGATAAACTATATAAAAAGCTAATTCCCAGTTTTTTATGAAATACCCCGACAGTGTTTCCTAAACTTAAAACGGTCATAGAGTGAACAATAAGGCATGTATATAATTTAACCAACTTGGGCATCTTAGATATTGAGATAGCAGACAAACAAAGATTCCACACAGTCTCAGTTAACAAGTAAACAGGATCAATGAAAGATTAACCAAGAAGACAAACTTTTCTTGATAATCGTCCGACGAAGAATTTGAGAACATGAGAAAATTAAACATAAACAAGCGACAATTAAGCAAGCATTGAACGAAGTCGAACAGTACCTGAAGAACGATGACTGATGATTCTAGCTTTTAAAGAGACAACAATGGCTGATTTGAAAGGGTTATGGGATACACTATGCCGGCAGAACAGATGGAGGAGAGAACGCAATCCTAGCTTAGTGTCCAATAATAGCAGCTGCTGAGGCGATGCAGCTAAGATGGCGAGAGCGGGTAGAAGGTTGGGAGATCAAAATTATCGCCTTGAGAAGGTCTATCTATGAAGATTCGAGGCCGTGTGAGAGCGAGGAAAACAGAGAGAGTTCATCGCCTTCATCCGGCAAAACAAAAACGAAAAAGATTCAGGTAAAATTATATAATATTAAATGTGTTATGATTATCTGACGATATTCTTTTCATTTTTTATATGATTTAAGTTAATCTTTTTTAGTATGTATATAGTGTAAGAAATCTTTAGTGAGATAATACTTTGATTGACAGGATCTTTATTACCATATTTCTTCAACAATCAATCATATATAAAGAGTGAATAATAAACATACGCGGATCCACGATCATTAATCTTTTATACCCAACCGTAATTGTTCATGCCGAAGAACCAGGAGATGATTTCTCTCTTCCTTCTTTACTTTCTTGTGAAAACAAGTTATGTGAATGTCACCAAAATGATGGCCATGAGCTTCCTTTTATAGAGGAGAGAGACCATTTCCCAAATTACAAAAATCTTTCTTATCCTTTCCATCAAGGATATGTGTTGGCTAAGTAATAATTTTAGAAAATTTCTAAAAATAATTAAATATATATAAACTAATAGGATTATTTAATTAATTGATAAATCAATAATTATATAATAAATCATGTGGGGGACATATTTCTAACATTCTCCCACTGCCCATATGACGATAATATTTATCTGAATTAATTAAAACAAACTTTAAGTGCACAACATTATAATCCATTTAATAGTTTATATGTTATAATACTATAGTCAATAATCGACAAATGCGAGTCATGGCGGTTCCATATCATTATCAACATAGTTCCTTCCCATGTACCACAACACTGTAAATTATATGATTAAAGTCTTTAAATGAGAAATATCATACGGTCCAACAATAATGTCTTAGTGAGGTAGACTCATCACATTATCAATCCAAATCTTTAAGTTCGAAATATATAGAATAAACAGGATATATCGAAAACACATCATGTGAGATCTCAAACGTCGGGCTTGATATCATTATATTATGGGTAACGATAAAGACACATCTTATCAACATGATCTACAAATACTTTTGGAGGTAAACCTTTAGTTAAAGGATCTGCAATCATAAGTTTGGTGCTAATATGCTCTATTGACACTTTTTGTTTTACGAATTTCACTTTTAACTAAAGGTATTGATTTTCCATATCTTAGACCCTTTGAATACTTATCGTTCTTTGAAAGAAAAAATCACCGCGGAATTATCACAATAAATTTTCATTGGCTTTGCTATCTTGTCAACAATTCCAAGTCCTGAAATAAAATTTCATTAGCCATAATGCATGTATTGTGGCTTCAAAGCATGCCACAAACTCGCTTCCATCGTGGACACAAGAATCACCGATTGCTTGGCACTTTTCCATGAAATAGCTCCTCCAAATGAAAAGAAATATATATCCGGATGTGAACTTTCCGGTATCGAACATCCAACATAGTCCCGAATTTGAATATCCTATCACCTCCAAATGATCGGACTTTATAAGTAAGCATGTAATCTTTGGTTCATGCAAGTATCTCATCACTTTCTTTCTGACTTTCAGGTGATCCATACCAAGATTGTTTTGGTATCGTCAGGAGCATACCAACCGCGAAACTTATATCCTGTGCAGTGCAAGTCTGTGCATACATTAAACTTCCTACTATGGCGGACAGCATAAGGAATATCTTTCATTTGATTTCGTTCCCATTCATTTTGTGGACATTGCATTAAATCGAATTTATCATCTTTCCTGACCGAGCAATCTTCATTTGCCGCATTCTTCATCCCAAATCTCTCTAAAATTTTCTTGATATATCCTTTCTGAGACAATCTCAATAATCCATGTGATCTATTTCGGAATATTTCTATTCCTATCACATAAGTTGCCTCACTCATATCTTTCATATCAAAATTTTTAGAGAAATAACCCTTAGTTTTATGTAACAACCCAAGATAACTACTTGCAAGTAATATATCATCAACATATAGAACTAAAAATACAAACTTTGCTCCCACTGACCTTCAGGTATATACACCGTCAACGGTATTTTCTATAAAACCGAAGGATAAAATGGTATCATGAAACTTAAGGTACCATTGTCGTGAGGCTTGTTTAAGTCCATATATTGATTTCTTTAATTTGTAAACTAAGTTCTCTTGTCCTTTGATAGAGAATCCTTCAGGTTGTTTCATGTAAGCTTCTTCATCTAAGCTTCCATTTAGAAAAGCAGTCTTTACATCCATTTGGTGCAACTCTAGGTCAAAATGTGCTACCAATGCCATTATAATTCTTAAGGAGTCCTTTTTGGAAACTGGAGAAAATGTCTCTTTATAATCGATGCCATCTTTCTCGAAAGATAACCTTTAGCAACAAGTCGGCTTTATATCGTTCGACATTGCCTTTAGAATCACGTTTGATTTTAAATACCCATTTACAACCAACCTGTTACGCAATTCTCGTGCAATTCGACAAGATCCCAAACTTCATTATGTGCCGTTGATTTTAACTCCTCTTTCATAAAGATCAATCCACTTAAAGAATCATTTCTTTCTATGACTCGTTGGAAAGAAACCGGATCATCATATGTCCCTATGTCATACTCGATTCTTGTAGATAAACCAAATAGTCATTTGAAATAACAGATCTCCTTTCCTATGAGATCTTCTTAATGCTTCTTGTTGTGATCTTACATTTATGTTCAATGGTGACATTTTCATTATGGAGTGTAGAATTGTCAATCTGTTGTTCAATATGATCGGAACAACGCTTTGTTTAGAAATTATGGGTATAGGGACTGTACCTAATTTCTTTTATTTCCACATTTTGTGAAATATCACTCCCACTGATTTCACCATTCTCAAAGAATCTAGCATTATCGGTATCTATTATTCTCGTACTATGGTTAGGACAGTAAAATCTATACCCTTTAAATTTCTCTGGATAACCAATAAAGTATCCACTAACAGTTCTGAAATCTAATTTCTTTTCTTGTGGATTGTACATTCTAACCTCTGCTGGACACCCCCAAATATGTAGGTGTTGAATACTTTCGGTTTTCCTTCCAATCCATAACTCGAAAGGATTTTTGAAATCTGCTTTACTAGGAACCCTGTTAAGAATATAAACAGCGATCTTAAGGGCTTCCATCCACAAAAATTTAGGTAAAGATGAATAACTTAGCATCTTGCTAACCATGTCCATTAATGTACGATTCGCCGTTCGTGAACACTATTACATTGTGGCGTACTGCATAGTATATTGTGCACATATGCCATGCTTTTCTAATAGCTTAGCAAAGGGCGGGACATTGTCCCGATTCATTATATTTACCATAATATTCACCACCTCTATCGGATCGAATGATTTTCACACTTTTATTTAATTGCCTCTTAACCTCGAAATATATATTTTCAAGACATTTACGGCCGGGATTTTTCATGCAATAAATAGATATAACAAGAATGAAAAATCATCAATAAATGTGATAAAATATTTTTCTCCTCCTAATGACGGAGAATCAAAAGGTCCACAAATATCTGTATGGATAATCTCTAAAAGTTCTGAACTTCTTGTGGCATTTTTCTTTATATGTTTGGTTTGTTTTCCTTTAATATAATCTACACATACATCAAGATCAGAAAAATCAAGGTTAGGTAAGATTCTTTCATTTACCAACCTTTTCATACGATCTTTAGATATATGACCCAATCTTTTATGCCACAAGAAAGAAGAGTTTTCATTCATATATTTATGTTTCGTTCCAACATTATGATGCAGGGTCATGAGAGTTTCAGCAAAATTTTGGTCAAGGTTTATTTTGTAGAGACCATCAGAAAGAATTCTAGAACCAAAGAAGGTTTTATTTTTGTATATGCTTACTCTTTTTATTTTCAAACTTTAAAGAGTAGCCTTGGACATCAAGTTTGGAAATAGAAATAAGATTTCTAGAAATAGAAGGTACATAAAGTGTTTCTAGCAAATCTAAATACATCCTAGTATCAAGAAATAAACGAAAAGTTCAAAATGTTATAAAATGGGAACTTTGACACCATTTCCCGGGACAATGAAATTTTCATTTTGGTTTAGCATCTGGGTTGTAAGGAATCCACTGCATCGATTTAGAAACATGAGCGTTAGAGCACGAATCAAACCACCGGGTATTAGAAGGTACTTGATAAGATTTGATTCAAAACATACATAAGCCAAAGGCTTACCTTTCTTTTCGAACCAAGCCTTTCTTTTATAGCAATCCTTCTTAAAGTGTCCCACTTTCTTACAAAAGTGACACTTTGCATTGCTTCCCTTCTTTTGAGTCCCTGTACCAGAATGGGGCTCCTTTTCTTTTGATGATCCAGCCTTAATGCTCTCTCTTTTTCTCTTCTTCTTTCTTTTACCACCATAACCCGTTAAATTAATTGAATGAATTCATTGTTGTTTGAGCCTTGCCTCCTCTTGAACTAACATACTTCCCAATTCATTAACACTCCATTTATCTTTGATAGTATTGTAATGAATTTGGAAAGATCCATCTTGAGGAGGAAGTGAATTCATTATAAACCCAAAGTTAAACGATTCATTCACATCCATACCAAGGGCTTTGAGTTTGGCGACCAAATTGGTCATCTCAAGAATGTGTTCATGCATTCCTTGAGTACCATCAGTGTTCCAGTAAGAGACTTATCCGCAGATCGGAAACGATTTTCAATAGTTTTCAATAAGTCCTTAGCGTTTTCAATTTCAGGAAGTGTAGACTTAATATTATTCGCCATAGTCATTCTCATAAACATCATACTTATTATGTTCGATTTTTCCCATGCTCTAAAATAAGATTTTTCCTCATCACTGCTTGAATCAGTAATAGCAGTAGGCTTATCTGATTGTAATGCAATATCAAGATCCGATCTGAAGATGAAATGGACTTGTTCAAGCCAATCGGAAAAATTAGTTCCATTGAATATCGAAACAGAAGAAGCGTGACAATGTAGCGAAATCGGAACAGACACTGCAATAAATTAACATGCTCAATATTAATACTTTGAATTAAAATATGAGGAACATAAAACATAAACAGTGTCATTATAATCCACCTTTGGGTGTAATTATAACACACTAATTAACTATTATAGTGATTCCCAGTCATTTACAGAAATAATTAATAATGTTCCAAAATTCAAATAAGTCTATTACATTTGGGTATCCAGGATCCTATTTGAAATAATGAATACTTATTAATCATCCTATTCAATTAATCAATCACGTAGAAGTTGGTGCACCTTTGGGCCTACCATAATATTTACTGATCGAGAAATTGTAACACTTTAAATATACAAAGCAATTAAATTAATAAATGAGATAACTATATCAATTTTTCTATTCTATGATTTAATATCTATAAAACCATTTTAATGGGCCACTTTGGCGGCTACCGACTACATCAATACATAGATATTCAATCACAATTACTTTGTACAATAATATCTGCACAAATCTAAACATTTAATCATAATAATATGACAAATTAAAATTTCACATCACATATACAGATAATTAAATTGCAGATATTAAACAAACAATTATATAATAAATTATATTAATAAATAAACAATTACTTTTATATATAATATAATATACATTAAACAAATATATATATTATATTATATAAATATATTATATTAATTTTATTTTACGTTAAAACAAAACAAATATATAATTATTTCATTTTCATTTTAATCAAGCATCTTCTTCGATTTTCATCCGTCCTGTTCATCTCCTTCCTCCGGTTATAATCGGCGCCAGAAAACGGTTATAATCGGCGATGGGTTCGACTTTTAAAATAGCAGAAAACTAAAACCTCCTGCAACGGTGTCGATTGACTACCACCGATAAACGTTGCTACTAACCGGCTTTAACCGGCAAATTGCAATTAACGACGACAATTTGCAATTGTTTCGTTGCCTGTTCATCTTCAAAGAACGAGAAAATAAGCAGGCGAATCTCGTGTTTTGTGCATCTATCATCTTTCATTTTTTTTTTTAATTATAGCAAATGAAAAGATGAATCGGCTGAAAGAATTTGGGAGACAGCGTAAAACCGACGCTAATGCCCTTATTGTTCTTAATCGCAAAAATAAAGAGATGACGGCAAGCGAATAGAAGATGAAAGCGGAATTGACACGAAATATTACAAACTACGTTTTCCCTTGAAACTTGTATGGAAAATGTAATGGATGGCCATGCAAGGCCGAGAAGAAATTGATGCATAAATCAATTCAATTGAAGAAATACAATAATTCGAACCAATTGCTCGATACTGGCATGTAAGAAATCTTTAGTGAGATAATACTTTGATTGACGAGGATCTTTATTACCATATTTCTTCAACAATCAATCATATATAAAGAGTGAATAAACATCGCCCGGATCATGATCATTAATCTTTTATACCCAATTGTAATTGTTCTTGTGCTCAAGAATCAGGAGATGATTTCTCTCTCTTCCTTCTTTACTTGTGAAAACAAGTTATGTGAATGTCACCAAAATGATGGCCAAGGACTTCCTTTTATAGAGGGAGAGAGGATCATTCCCAAATTATCAAAATGCCCTTATCATTTCCATCAAAGGATATGTCTTGAACAGGTATGTCTTTTAGGAAATTTCTCTAAATAATTAAATATATATAAACTAATAGGATTATTTAATTAATTCAATAAATCAATAATTCATATGTCTCATCATGTGGGACATATTTCTAACATATAGATCATTCAAATTGATCATATTTTATAATGTCATCCGCTCATAAATATTATAAAATCGATTTGTTATAGAATATAAGAACACGTTGATAATTCTTTATAATAAATCGTTAATTAATTAATGGTACTTTACTCAAATAATACATTTAACTATTTGTTATACAAATTATTTACCAATCTTTATAGTTATAGATAATATTTCTTCACCAAAGTATCATAGCCAGATTACACAATAAAAACCTAAAAAAGACACCTCTATATTATTTTTTTCTAACTCATACTTGTCTTAAACCTTTAGAGACAACCGGTCCCATAATTTCAAAAGGAAAAGCAAATTGGTATTTGTAATAGCAATATCAAGCTAAAAAATTTAAAAAGCAAGTAAGCAAATGTAACAAGAAAAATATTTTTTTGTTAATAATAGCAATAAATGTAGGATTTGAGGTTTTACGATATCTTATATTTTTTTTCATCCATGTTTTTAATGGGGAAACTCGAAATACAAATAAGAATTAAATGTTCAACTTTTTTTTCTAGTTTATTCAATTGTCCAAAAGCTAACTCAAAAGTAAGGATCTCTCTTATTATCTGTAACTTTCGTCTATCATTAAAGGCTAGTGAAGCGAAGGAAACCTAACGACAATTATGATGGCCAAGCGGGTATATTTTAGTTTGCTATAAGCATTTTAAGGAATTATACATTATCCTTATTATGAATTATTCAAATTGTTATTAAAAATAGGAATATATTAATAAAATTAATTATTTATTAAAATATATGATTATTACATATTTCTCGTTAAGTAATTAACATTATATAATTAAAAAAAATGTGTATGTATTTGTATACATTGTATATATTTTTTGAAATAGATGTTCTATTTTAAACTATATTTTCATTAGTGTTTGGTTTTTGGGTGGCTCTTCGTTTGTTAGGCTATTTTAGTTGTTGCTTCTTTGTTTTATAACAAAATAAAATAAGAGGGAGGGGAAATATAAATTCGATATAAAACTGATGGATATGCCTAGAATGGGCTGGACCCAGAAAGTCAATAGAGGCCCAAAACGATGGTTAACACTCTAACGGCCCAATTAAAAAGCGGGTCCAAAAGCCGGAATGGGCTGGACCCAGAAAGTCAATGGAGGCCCAAAACGACGGTCAACACTCTAACGGCCTAATTGAAAAGCGGATCAAAAAACTGAAAAGCTCAGGACGGACAACTCTCAAGCAGGCGGTCAACTCAAATGTTGACATTTCACCTCGTGCGCATTAGACCCAAAGAGGCTTTTCTATAGTAATGGGCCTGGCTCACTCAGGCCCATGGCCAATCTGGCGGCCAATGACGGAAATCCTCCACAATGGCGACCAACACGCACGCAGACGGTTAACTCGAACGTTAATCATCTGCGTCCTACATGTTGGGCCCTAATAAGCCATTCTACAATAATGGGCCTGACCCGTTTAAGCCCACGAATCATCAAAAAGCCAACAACGATTTTTCAAGGATATTCCACGATCCCAACTGGCGCCCAAAAGGATATTAGCAATATTGTCGCCTTCCATATAAGGAAGGCGCCAGATTTTATCCAAATCTTTGCCAGCCCAGGCTTTCCAACGGCAACATGCACGAAATGAAAGTGCACAGTTTGAAAAGCTGTTGGCTGCCTCACAAGGAAACGATCTCGATCAGCTTGGCAACTGACATCTACTCCAGAAGGCAAGCCGATAAATTCGGTAGAGATCCAAAGTGTGGAGATCCAAACGACCCACATAGCCCAATTCGGTAGACATTTTTGACGACTTTATATGAGCGGTTTGCTTCTGAAATAAAGACGGAACTAACACCGATGACCGAGGCAATTTTCCTTTCTTAGCTTGAAGTATCGGCCTTGAATGCCGGTTGAATGGTTGATTTATCTTATCAATTGTTCCTTAATTTTTATAAAACCTCTTCATTTTAACAAGAAAATGGGTCGACATTTCAAACAAATTAAAGACAATTAAAAAATGTCCAGAACGCACACGCTGTCTCTGAAATTAAGACGCTTCCATAAAAGCACAAATCCCCAAATAAGAAACTTATTTATGAATTGTTACGAATCCAGATCAAACAGATTAATCTAAATAATTAATTATAATTTATAAAATGTAAAATTTTAAATAAATAATTTTAAATTCTAAAATTCGGGTGTGACAAACCAATAAATAAGACCTGACACAAATTAAAATTTATATAGGATCTCATTGGATAACCGTCCGAATAAAATCAATACGACCTACTTTACAATTATCGTAAGGGAGGTAAATTCCAACTAAAATCATAAATCAGATATAATATAATATCCAACTATTTTAAAAATATATTTATCGGCCTATACTTAACCAATTTCATAATCCGATCACATAAATACCAATTTAAATCATAATAGAATCAAAACTCACCAAATCAGACGAATGCTGACAGATCACGACTACCCTCTACAATACGTTTGAATCTTCTACTCTGATAGGGTAAAATAGAAAAAGTGAGTCTAATATTCAACAAGTATTGTATTTCAAATTTGAATTTTAATTATTTAAAGACTAATTTAAGAAAAGGTTACACATAATTTCGATAACCATAATCCAAAATTTATGTACTCTATACCGATAGATAAGGTTACTCACTATATTTTGCCACCCACGATTTTGAGTACAACTTTTAAACTTATTGGATATGTTAAGACGTTCAAGTATATTTTAAGGTCAAGTCAAATTATCCAAATGGGAAGTGTCACTATTTTAAGCCTTTCCTATCGACAAAAAGAAATTTTTAATTAACAAAAATTTTCCTATCCGGAGCTGGCGAGAAAATCCAATAACCCAAATCTAAATGTAGTGACTACGACCCGACACGTGCATATGAAAATGTACAGCCAATGTAAGTTTCTTGTACATTTTCATTACACATACCGATATAAATAAATACAGTGTCCAATAAATTTTTTGAGTTTTTAGAAAAATAGTAAATTCTTAAAATCATAAAATTCAAATCTAAAACCCCAAAATTAGTCAATGAACTACACATACATGTTCAGAATAAATAGAACGGGTGTATAAAAATACATACATATTAATAAAAAAATTTATACAGTTTCCAAAATATATCAAAAATTAAATCAGATCAATAATAGGAGTTACAGATACTTGCCTCGGCCTTATATTCGGTGAATCTAAAAAATGAGGGCTCGAGATACCGAAACACATGCTCCTCCTTCTTCATTGCCACGCTACTAGATACACCCGAGTTCCCCTCTCTTTCCCCGCGCAGTTCTACACACAACCACGCTTGCCACAGCTGATGTCGGTCACCGGCGCACCACCACCGACCACCCCTACTACACTTCCAATCACTACTGCAAACATTGTCGACAATCACTGTCGGCTTCGATGACTTCTTGTCACCGCACCTCCACCAATTCACTTCTGGCCGTCGACGACCAAGCTCACCGCGCCGACTACGCCGTCCAACGCTGATGTCGTTGCTCCCTCTTCTTCCATGTGGAGCTCCAAAAATGGCGCCCGAAACCCTTCACTCTCTCCCCGTGTTTCTTTTCCTCTCTCTCTCTATTCTCCCAGCCAGAACCGAGCCCCAATCCTTATCTTCTTTTCATTTTTTTTCTTTTTTTTTGTTATATATATATATATTATATTATTATTAATATTATTTTCTATTTAAATTTATTGTTATTCCAAAATTCAAATTGATTTTCGGATAATAGTACAAGCGCACATCGAGTGCCAACCCGACTGATCCAAATATCCTTCTGAATTTCACAATATTAAGTTATTTTTTTATCACGTCCAAATTATCTAAAATCATAATTAATATTAAATTAATTTGAATAAAATCTAGATATTATATGAATACTTGAACTTGCATCATCTCTTTTCTTTATCTTTAAATAAGAATATTGACTCAAGTATAGGAGGATATATTAATGAGTGAATCCTACCAAATTCTTTGACCATATTTTGTATTGTACATGATTCAGATTAAGGACGTACAGAGATTAAACCCATTTCAAGCCCGACGGATAAATTTTGGCTCCTTAATCCGTACTACAATCCGGATCCTCAGACATATCAGATGGATATTTTGGTTAGATATTTTTTCTTATAGATATTTTTGATTTGAGCAAGTAGTTATATTATTTTAGAGGTCGGATGTGGTTTAATTCAGCTAGATTCCTGTGTTAGCTACTGAATTTGATGGTTTAATAAATTGCTTTTGGTTGGGCATGAAATGTCCAACTTGACTTGGGTCATCTCGGATTTAAATTAGTTATTGTTATGTATTAGAAATTCGGGTTGTTCTATGGATTGGGGGCTACAAATCGAATTTTTGTACTGGTCGATCTGATACGAATTCAGTCTCCATAATATCGAACCTGAATCCTGCAGAATACAACTGAAATAAGATGTCAGAGGACGGTAAGAATCACTCCCATCGTAAATCCTTTGACGCTCAAATCAGATATTTTTTCAATAGTATAGAAAAATACACATAGGATACATATGCGGTGGATTGAGTATGGATGTGTCTTGATGATAGACGGTTTAGAGGTGTACCCACTGAGAGTGTCTTAAAGTTGATCCCTCTTGAGGGGTTTTTTAGAAATATGAAAGTCATGCTTCCTGGAAGAGAGAGAAAGAACGTCCTTTTGACCTTTTGGACGGAGCACATGGTTCTGGGAAGGCTGGTCAGCAAAGCTTCCTCTTTGATTCTCGCTCTCTGGCCATTTTGGCCGTTTATTCATTTTTGGCGGTTGTTGACTGTTTTTCTCTCCCTTTTTCGTAATAATAAAAGGGATATTTATAAAGGAGTGGGGCGATTAGATTATCAAACAGTATAACCATCTGTTGAACTGTCTCTGTGGATAAGGACGAATGAGTAAGTTGTGCATGGAACATAGGCTAGCTTTCTAGGTCGGAATCATTGAGCCGCTGGACCCTCTTTAGGCTGAATTTCATTGGGCATTTACTTCAATTAGACTTTTTTCTTGGGTCGAGTTTACTCAACCCATTACTAGCCTGTTATGTCGGGTGGTTTGAAAATTTTTAATTCTCGACATGTTTCTGATGAGACGCTATTTGTTTGGCTTTGTCGGCTTACCATCTTTAGAAAGTTCGATTTTTAAAATTCGATTCTTTTGAGACCCTTGGTGATATGACCGAGTTTCAAAAATTTGACCTCTTATGGTCTGCTCGTTGATTAACCGAGTTTTAAAATTCGACCTCTTTTGAGCCGCTTGGTGATGTCACTGAGTTTTAAAAATTTGACTTCTTTTGGGCTGCTCGATAATTAACCAAGTTTTAAAATCTTACATCTTCTAGGCTACTCAATGATTTAATTGAGTTTTAAAATTTGACTTCTTTTGGGCCACTCGAAAATATGCCATGATATGTGAGCACTGGCATGGATAGATAGAATGATTATAGTATTAATTAAAATATGATTCAGGCAATCAACGTGATGCATGCAAAACTGGCTTGGAATTGTCATCAGTGTTTAACGTAGATGGCGTGCCATGTTCTTGGAGCAGTGTGGACCATATTGCTCTTGGCTTTCATCAGTATTTGATGACTGAATCGATTCCCTGGCCGCTATCTGGCCTTATCACTAGTGGCCACTTGGGTTATGAGATTATCAATCCACAGGCTTTTCTACAAATGTTGGACGACCTTAATTACATGAGAGTTGAAAGACGAAGCCCCCAGTGTAACATCTTGGGAAAGACACAAATTGAAACAGTTGAAACTGTTAGAAGACGGTCAACAAAGGCTGTTGTGTTGGGTTTGGTCACTCATTGTAGAATGTATTGCATGTGCGCACGGCGATGTTACCTTAAGAGAATTTCAAAGTAGAATTCTTGGAGTAGAATTTTCGGAGTGAAATTTCCGGAGTGAAATTTCTAGGGTAGCAAACCCAAATTCCGAAGTGATGAAATTTCGGAGTGGAATTTCCTGGACAGCAAATCTGGAGTAATAAAATTCCGGAGTAATGAATTTTTGGAGTGGACTATCTTTCGGAGTGACCAAACTTTCAGAGTGACTATCTTCTGAAGTAGATTTACACCGCTTCCGCAGTGGTAGTCAACATCGGAGAGGATAAGGCCGGAGAGGATCTGGGTGCCAAAGTGCTTCTGAGAGTTGAAGCTCCAGAGAGCTTCTGAGAGTTGAAGCTCCAGAGAGCTTCTGAGTCTGGCTGAGTGAGAGTTGAAGTGCCAGAAAGCTTTTGAGTCCGGCGGAGTGCTTTAACCGGAGAGGAAAAATCTCGGAGAGGGAAAATTCTGGAGAGCTTTAATCGGGTGGCTGTGAAATGGAAAATCTCAGAGTACTTTAATTGAAGAGGGAAAATCCCAGAGAGAAAAAATCCTGGAGAGCTTCTGTGCTGCTGTGAAAAATTTTCGGAGAGCGTTCGTGCTGCTTAACGCTGGAGAGCTTTTGAGCTGCTTAGCCGGAGAAATTTTCAAAGAGCTTTCGTGGTGCTTAGCGCTGGAGAGTTTTTGAGCTGCTTAGCAAGAGAAATTTCTGGAGAGTTTTTGAGGGCAGTTGTGAGAGATGAATTTCGGAGAGGTTTTCAGTTGGGCAACTGTGAGAGATAAATTTCGGAATGCTTCAACGGGAGCTGGCTTGATTGGGTCAAACCAACTGTTCGTGAGAGGGAATTCCAGAATGCAATTTGGTCAAACCGGCTACAATTTGGTCAAACCAGCTGTTTATGAGAGGAAGTTTCGGAAGCAACAGTGACCGGGCAGAGCGGAGGGATAATATCGAAGTGACACTATAACAGGGTAGAGTAGAGAAGAAACACCGGAGTGAAATTGGGTGCTGGTTGGTTGAGAAACAAAATGCCAGAGTTCTTGGCTGGCAAACTGTGAAACAGAATGTCAGAGTAGAGAGAGAAGCCAATTCTGAGCATGGAACAAATCTAGATCCAAGTGGCATCGGAGTGTTTTGGGTGCTGGAAAGGTTCAATCTGACTGGAGTGGCTATCTATGCTAGTCTGAGATGAAGTGTCGGTATAGATCACTCTGGCATTTGTGCTGGAGTGGATTTGAAGTGAGAGAATGAGCACTGGAGCGCTTTGAGGCAAGAGTGAATTTCGGTTCCAGAGAGAATCAGTTGGACTGGATCTGAAGCGCTGTAGTGAATCTGCGGCTAGAGTGGCTCTGGGCGAAAATGATGCTAAGTGCCGGTGGAGGGTTATCCTAGTGTCATTGGTCACGGCGACAGCCACTGTCAGCGGGGAAGGCAGCGATGGTAGCCCACACGAGCGCTGTCGATGCCCTCTTCCTCTCTCCACCTCACCTCATAATCCACCAAAATTTCGACCGATCACCACAAGTTTGCCACATGCAAACACCAGATCGGTATCCACAAAAAGGAATGAAGGTTTTACCTGCCTCAATTTGTAGATTTTCCTCTGGTGTAGGCGACAATGCGATAGTGGGTCTTGTACTAAATGACTTTGTGATTTCACTCCTCTTCACGCCGTGGCACGAAATCGAGGGTCAACGCAGAGAAAGCTTTGCCAGTGTCGGATCTGGGCATTGCCTCCTCCAGCGATGGTGGTCGCTATCGTTCTGCGCGTTGCTCTTCTCCCTTCTCTCTCCTTTTTCTTTTTTCTTTTTTTTTTCTGCTTTACTGCTTTCCTGCCCGACTTCTTTTCATCTTTTTTTTTTTTTAATCTTGGACCGACCGAGCCGATTTGACTAAGTCAAAGCAGGCAGTGGGGCCAAATCCGGGCTCTTTTGAACCCCCCTTTTTTTAATGTTGGACCAACTGAGCCAGTTTGACTTTGGGGCTAAATCCGGGCTCTTTTGAGCCCATTTTTTAGGTATTAGAGACCGGTAATGGAGGGGAAGCCTCCGGCGTGGCCTCTTCTAACAAGTCCTACTATATCCTCGGGCCAGGCTTATTGCTCCAATGAAATGGCTCACGATTAAAGATTCGAATAGCAGATTGTCCTCTGACACTGCATATACCTCTTCGTGATCAAAGAGGTTGCCGACCATCTTGGGAGGGGTAAGGATATCGCCGCTCAACTTTCTACCTCAAATGAAATTCGATTGTTTAAGCCGACTTGGATTTGGATATTAGGCCTGTATGTTTTCTAGGCTGGGTATTTTATTCATTTCTTCTTCTTGAAGTCGTAGTGTAGGCGATTGAAGCAAAAGCACCCAATTTTTAATGACCACGTCGTGTGCAAGGAGCCTAAACTTGATTATTGTACATTGGAGTATCGAACTATTTCATGAGGAGCATTCGCCGGTCTCATTCATGGCTACTTGCGAGACGCCAGGAGTGGTGGTCTCTTTGGCAATAGTGTTCATATTAGTTTTATTTTTGTGTTTTTTGTTTGTAAAGTTGACATTTTGGTCACTTCCTACAGACGACGCCAATATTACGTACCAGGAATTCGGATTGTCATACAGATTGGGGGTCGCGAATCGGATTTTTGTGCTGATCGATCTGATACAGATCCGGTCTCCATAATCTCAAATTTAAACCCTACGCAACACAATTGAAACGAGAGGTCAGTGGATGATGGGAATTGTTCACATTGAAAATCTTTCGACGCTCAAGTTAGATATTTTTCCAAGGGTATAGAAAGATGTATGAAGGATGCATATGCGGTGGATTGAGCGTGGGTGAGTCTTGTTAATAGACGGCTTAAAGGTGTACCCGTTAAGGGTGTCTTAATCTTGATCTCTGTTGATGGGTTTCTTAGAAATATGGAAGTCAGGCTTCCTAGAAGAGAGAGAGAGAATTTTCTTGAAAGAGGATAAGTATTTTGGGATGGAGGACTGGCCTCTTTATGTATGACTTTCTGGACGGAGTACATGACTCTAGGAAGGCTCGTCAGCAAAGCCTCTTTTTTGATTCTCCTCTTCGGCCTCTCTTTTTGATTCTTGCTCTCTCGCCATTTTGGCCGTTTATTTCTTTCTTGCCGCTTTTGGCCGTTTTTCTCCCATTTTTTTATGAGAATAAAAGGAATATTTATAGAGGAGTGGGGCGATTGGATTATCGAGATAGTGTAACTCACTTGTTGAATCTAATATCCTCGTGGATAAAGATTGACGGATAAGTTCGCATGCGCGTGACATTTCCACTTTTCTTGGCCAACCATCAACTGTTGGGCCCTATTTGGGTTAAATTTTATTAGACATTTATTTCATCTGAACTTTTTTCTTGGTTCAAATTTATCGAACCTATCAATTATGAATAATTATTATTTTGATATTTTTATCATTTATCTGTTTGTGTCAATATTATGTTAATATATGATTTTATAAAATTAAAAATCATATGCGATAATGAAAAATTAAGAAATTTTTAAATATTGATGAAAAAAATTAATTATTATATTAAAAAAATAAAAGGATCGAAACTTTTTAAATAACTATCTCTTACTTTTATTTTATAAATATTCTTCACATTTCACTTAATATTAAAATTTTATCTGTGAAATTGATAAAAATACTGTAAATATATTATATATTTTAATTATTAGATTTTTAGCATTATATATATTTGTAAAATATGTTTAATTTTCATTCTGCTTGGCAATTATTCATTGTAGATGAATCGCGCTTAGACGCTAAGGGGAAAGCAGTTCGTCAACATTTCGCTTTCTACACCCTCGCAGTCCTCTCATATCTCTCTCCCTCTATATTTCCATATATTTCTCCACCATCGCGATATTTCCATACAGATCTTCCTTAATCAGGTGTTTCATTAAAATCGAACCCTCGATTCTGGGGGTTCCGAAATCGCTTCTGTGAATCCGCTTCGTAGCTCTACAAGCTGCTGATCTAGTCATCATGGCTGCGGCAAATGCCCCTATCGTCTTGAAAGAAGCCCTAACAGTTAGTTATCTTTCTATTAATCTTTGAATTGTCTCAGATAGTTCAATCTATAGATAAATTTAATACAACCAGTGATTCGATTCATTTCCATCGACTTCGCTGTCATAAGTCTCAAATCTTCGCATGATTATTCCCCCTTTCCTTTCTAAACACTGTTCATGACATCTGTTTATTTTTTCCTGTTGTTTTATGTTCATTGAGCTTATTGAATCTAGTCAATTTTGCCCGAACCTGATGCCATATATAATTAATTTTTAGATCCAGGGTTAGTTTGATCGTGGATCTGTTCAGATCTTTTAGTTTAATCATGCTTTGGCTGTGACCTCGACGTTTCCATATTTAACTGCGTCCAATTTGGTTTACTTTCTTCGTCATGGCCCCAGTTCGAGCATGAAGTGTTTAAAGGTTTACTTATTTGTGGTTTTACGTACTGTTGTCGATACTGTCGGATTTGATCTGCGATTAGTATTGTTATGTAAGACTTTGATTGAGTTGTGAACCTTCTGCGTATACGAACGTATGCGTCCTATTGCTTGACGTAAGTCTTATTGGAGTGTGAAGTCTCCAGCGTTCTCATGCTGGGATTAACTTTAACTTGGTCTAATTGCAGCTACCTAGCGTCGGAATCAACCCACAGTTCATAACTTTCACTCATGTGACCATGGAATCAGATAAGTACATATGTGTCAGGGAGACAGCACCACAGAATAGTGTTGTTATTATCGATATGAACTTGCCTATGCAACCCTTGAGAAGGCCCATCACAGCTGACTCTGCTTTGATGAACCCCAACTCCAGAATTCTTGCTCTTAAAGGTTGGATTTAATCTCTTTCTACCCCCTGTTTTTTTTTTTTCCTCGAAAACATGCCCCCATCTTCATAATGCCCTCCTTGTTGTTTTCTTTGCTGAATAGTTGGACTTATGTTTAGTTCCATGAAGTTCTTGCTAAGTTTGTCCGATGGACACTTGCTTAGCTGATCATCTCACTGCTGATATGAGAAAATCTAACCACGATTCATGTAAGATTGCACATCATACCAATACCATTTATCTCGAGTGCCACCCTATGAGAGAATCAATGATACCGATATCTCTACGTATGGGACTTAGCTTTGTTCATATGTTTATGAAATCCAAACTTTTAACCAATTGCTATGTTTTCTGTCACACCATATGAGAAACTGAGCAATTGATTGCTTTTGCTAGGCTTGTGATTACATTAATTCTGCTTTGTTATTTTCTGAAAAACTTTTAAGTGAATATTTTTACTGGTAAAGGTCTTGGTTGTTATTAAATGTCTTTGCTTCCATGTATATATTTTGGTTCGTTTTGATGCCATATTTATGGTCCTGAGTTCATGCTTATTAGATTGTGTATTTATCATTACATTTCACCTTCTCTTGTATTGTATTCTGTGGGCAACTATAATCCGTTTGTCAAAATGAGCTCTTAAGATCTGTCTGTTGAATGACAAGTTCTATCTCCACCAGACACACCTTTCTGTATTACTACTTGATTCAAATAATGTATTTTCTGATTGTGAGCTGTGATGTTTCTTATGAAGCTCAACTTCCGGGGACTGTTCAGGATCACCTGCAGATATTCAATATAGAGGCAAAAGCAAAGCTAAAGTCCCATCAAATGCCTGAGCAGGTGTGCATATTTAACTGCACTATTGTGTAACTCCACGTGATTTTTTTGTGATTGTCTCTTCCTCCACGAGAAATGGATTTTTAAAAAAGTAATAGCCTCCTTGCTTTACTTCATTGTAGGTTGTCTTTTGGAAGTGGATAACACCTAAGTTGCTGGGCATTGTCACACAGACATCAGTGTACCATTGGTCAATTGAGGGCAAGGAAACTTAATAATTCTGTCAATAATATATTGCCAACCTTCCATTTCTCGTTCTATATTTTCATTTTGTTATTTTATTATTATTATTATTATTATTTTGCTTTGGAAAGAAATTTAGAGATTGATGATGTGGCAATAGGATTAACCGAAGTATGTAAAATGGAGAAATACATCAGCATTTTTTGTGATTGGAATATACCTCTGAAATTGAAAAAAATTTATAAAATAACTTTGGTCATTATACTTTATGTATTAGGATGTTCATCAATTAAACACATCAAAAAGAATAAGGAGGTGAGGATGTTAATATAAATAAGTGTAATAACTATAAAAGATGAGATACGAAATAAGTACATCATTTGTAATCTTGAAGTTGCACCAATAGAAAGTAAAAAGCTGGGTGTTTAAGGTGGTTTAGATGCTTATAACATAGGGCAAGTGAAGTGCTGGTGAGAAGGATGATTTGCCTGAGGTTAGAGGCCAGAAGATAGGGAGAGTTATGCCTTAAAACTTGGATTGAGGTAACAAAAAATTATATGAAATTGTTGCTGAATCTTTGTAGTGGTCTTTTTTATTGAGATGTGACCACCACTTTCACAGTATGATAGTGGGCTATAAGATTCTGCATCTTATCGTCTGAAATGCATCTATTGACAATTTGGTCAGAGCAGTACTCAAACAAGTGCATCTCATCACAGGGAAAGCACCTGATAGCTAGGTGATTTGCGATATCTATATACTAGGATGCATTAATGTGTTCAGAAGTTGTGAGGTGCAAAAGATACTGACCAGGAAACTGCTCATTTATGGAAGGTCATAGCTCAAACTGCTCAGCACTAGTTAGTCTAGATAAGCAATCAGCCGCTATAGTTCTGACTCCCTTTTATCTTGGATTTCCCAGTCAAATTCTTGAAGTAGAAGAATCCATCTAATAAGCTTTGGCTTTGCATCTTTCTTGCTCAACAATACTTTAATGTTGCATGATGAGTCTAGATAGTGATATGTGAACAAATCAAGTAGGGTCTAAACTTATCTAGTGCAAGGACTACAGTAAGAAGCTCTTTTTCAGTGGTGGAATAATTTATTTGGGAATCATTAAGAGACATTCTTGCGTAGTACATGACATGGGGTTTCTCATCTTTCCTCTGGCCTATTTTCTCAAAGGAGGTTGCATTTGATTGAGTGGAATGGAGAAAACAGACTCATATAAGCCCACCTTATTTGATGGGACTTTAATGCTGCTTTATTGGTTTGTTTTTGTGTTTTTGTTTATTTGTTTGTTTGTTTGTTTTTGGCTTTGGGTGGTGGTGTTTCTTGTACTTGGTTTCTGGATTTGCTCAAAAGTTTTCCTTGCTTCTTTTTTATAGGTGATTCTGAACCTGTGAAGATGTTTGAACGGACAGCTAACCTTGTAAACAATCAAATAATTAACTATCGATGTGATCCCTCAGAGAAGTGGTTGGTTTTAATTGGAATAGCTCCAGGCTCGCCTGAGGTAAGAAATCCTGCTGATTTGTGAAGCTTTTTATCATTTTTATTGTCATATTTGCAGCATGACTTACCCAAATCTGTAGCATACCAGTTTATTTACTACTTTGATATGATATAGTCGTAAAGTACTTTTGTACTTCATGAAAAAAGCTTTTTGGGAAAATTTGTAAGGTACACTGTACATGATTTAGCTTTCTCAGCATGGACAGTGAATGTCAAATTTCTCACATGTATATGAAGTGTCCAATGTAAAAAAGAAGGTGGTATAAATGTGATGCAAATGTCAACATTTATCAGCTATTTTTAAATTTTAATTTTGCATGTACCAATCCTCCGCCCGCTCTGGCATGATTTTTGTCTTAACCTGAAACCAGGTGCCATAATCATTGTCTTTACCTTCTTATGAGGCTCTCTCTTTTCTTTGCTGCTTACTCGAGTAAATTCTGCATTATGAAAATTTGTGCGGAAAAGGACCTTTGGCGCAGTTGAATCTGCTTTCATAGGTTTGTGATAAGATTGCAATAATTTTGAGTTTGGGTCCTCGTAAACTATCTTTTACCATGTGAGAGAGAAGTTTAATTGCTTAACCAGAAAACGGTTGCCATAATCATTGGCTATACCTTCTGAACCTGTCTCTTTTACACAGCTGGCTTTCTTTGTTAAAGGTCTGCAGTACATTCTGCATTATGAAAATTTGGGTGCCAAAGGGACTTTGGCCCAGTTGAATATACTCTCCTAGATTTGTGCTAATATTGCAATCAGATCTGGTTTACCCTCTTTTACTATGCAAGAAAGTGAGGGGGAGAGAAAGTTGGGTGAAAAATGTACAGGAATGCTATTTTTTAACTAGGGATTACCAATCGCTGATGTAATTTACAATGTTGCAGAGACCACAGTTGGTCAAGGGGAACATGCAACTATTCTCAGTGGATCAGCAACGCAGTCAAGCTCTTGAAGCTCATGCAGCATCATTTGCATTGTTCAAAGTGTGGATTGATTCCAGATGCTTATTTGCCTTATTTTTTCCTCTTTGGGAACGGTTTATTGTAAATTAAATTTATATTGCAATTAGGTCTTACTTTTAAAGTCAATGATCACTTTTTTTCTTGCAATGTACAGGTTCCTGGGAATGAAAACCCTTCAACTCTTATCTGCTTTGCCACAAAGACAACCAATGCTGGACAAATTACTTCAAAATTGCACGTGATTGAACTTGGAGCTCAGCCAGGTGTTTTTAAGAATCTTCTTTGATTCTTTTACAAACATTTTGAATTACCCAATGACCTGCTAAGTTTCTCGTCTCTGTTCACTTTAGTTAGGTCAATTAAACTTTGGTATCCATGGAGCTTATCCAGATTCAAGTGTCAGATTTTGTCCAATTGTTGTGTTTGGACATCTTAACTCTACTACTAGGCAGGCTTGTTTAACACATTGGTGGCTTAACTATCCACAAGCAGTGCTCAAAAGTACAAGGGGACAATTCACTATTTGTGAGTTGAATAGGTAGATTAGTGGTGTCTATTTAGGAATTGTAGTACTGTGCATAATTTTATACCCTGTATCTGAAGTTAGAAGGTAACTGATGC
Organism: Nepenthes gracilis; assembly: GCA_033239525.1. Classification (NCBI taxonomy): domain Eukaryota; kingdom Viridiplantae; phylum Streptophyta; class Magnoliopsida; order Caryophyllales; family Nepenthaceae; genus Nepenthes; species Nepenthes gracilis. The sequence goes on from BSYO01000001.1 coordinate 3,031,386, forward strand.
CACTTTATGCATTGCAGCTTTGCGATTGTTTCTGTTGGCTGTTTCATCCTTCCTTTTGAGCTCTCTTGGCATTAATACCAGGAAATTTGTTTGTCAGGAAAACCAGGTTTTACTAAGAAGCAAGCAGATCTGTTCTTCCCTCCTGACTTTGCTGATGACTTCCCTGTGTCAATGCAGGTAATTGATCTATCAGTTTAATTCTTTAGCCTGACCCAGTGAATCTATTGCTAGTTGAATTTCTCTACAAACGCGACAAGGAAGGGTCCATCAACAGTTGGCTTTATATGTGACAGGTGTCCCAGAAGTACGGTTTGATTTATGTGATCACAAAACTTGGACTTCTATTTGTGTATGACCTTGAGACAGCTACTGCAGTTTATAGAAACAGAATTAGTCCAGATCCTATTTTTTTGACTACAGAAGCTTCTACAGTGAGTGGCTTTTATGCTGTAAATAGACGAGGGCAGGTGCTCCTTGCCACAGTAAATGAGGCAACAATTGTGCCTTTTGTCAGCGGGCAGGTAATTTGGTTGGATTAATCAGTTGCTGCTTAGAAGGTGATTGATGCAATACTAGCTTCAAGTGTTCATTGATGATTTGCAGCTAAACAATCTAGAGCTTGCTGTTAATCTTGCAAAACGAGGAAACCTTCCTGGTGCCGAAAACCTGGTAACAAAAATTTCTAGTACTCTGTCCAATCATATTCATGCTAGGATTCTTATTTTATAACATATTGAAGTCGGTAAATGTTGTCCTGCGATCAGTTTTATAAAGTATGAGGAACTGTGTACCGCAACTTCTGACATTTATAACTGAGGTTTAGCTGTTGGCTTGTTCATCTCAAAACCAAAGGAAATCAAGGAAGGAAGAGGGGGAGGTGTTGGTCCCTGTTGCATAAGAGCAACAAAAGCGCAGACTTATCACGGAAAACATTCTGGAGACTAACCATATGATAAGATGTGTATGCTTTTGTCTTTGCTACAGAATATCTATCACAGAGGTTATTGATAGGAAGATAGTCTCTGTTGCATAAGGATACTGGGGATATTGCAACTTTCATTAGGCCCTATTTTGCCAGCTTTTGCAAGAGGAAATGCACTTTGGTTTTAGATTGTGGAGATATGTAAATTCCAGTTGCACTGTTAAGTTATTTGAACAGTCAAATCCTTTCATCCAATTCTGAGAAAGAGAAATCAACTGATATAAATATCAATTAGTAGTTAGTACACCATATTTTTTCTTGGCATCAGCTCTCAGGCCACTGAAAAGGTAGTAATATTTATTGTGTCATGATCATTCACATTAATTTAAGCAAACAGGGAGGGCACAAAAGCTACCATTTCTAGGACACACCCAAATTCTTGACACTTTCTGTTGAATTTCAAAATATTGTTTTTGCTTTTCTGGTTCTGTCTTTTATCTTATGAAGGCTGAACCTGAACACAATCTTTTTATATTACTGTTTTTTGTTAAAAATATAAATATGGAATCATAGTCAACAAACAAATGATAGAGCTTGTAGTTCATTCCATGGAATCAGGCATAATTTCCAGCTCTATGTGCATGTCATTAAATTGACAAACGCTGATTACACTTGTTTGAGTTCAAATTTTGTATTTCTATTCCATTTCTAACATCTGCTTTCATTACATATGTTTTTTTCCTCAGGTTGTCCAGCGGTTCCAGGAATTGTTTGCTCAGACAAAATACAAGGAAGCTGCTGAGCTTGCTGCGGAATCTCCACAGGGTATACTTCGCACACCTGATACCGTTGCCAAGTTCCAGGTATTTAATTTTTTTATTACATTATTTATTTAGTAGTTACATATTTTCCAGATGAGGGGATTCTTCCTACGAGTATTTTAGGAATCAGTTGTGCCAGACGGTATTTATCTCTACCTCATTGGTTTGTATTTGAACATTGTAGAGTGTTCCAGTGCAAGCTGGGCAAACACCACCTTTGCTGCAGTACTTTGGAACTTTGTTGACCAGAGGGAAACTAAATGCCTTTGAGTCACTGGAATTGTCACGCATGGTTGTAAACCAAAACAAAAAGAATCTTTTGGAGAACTGGTTGGCAGAGGACAAGCTTGAATGTAGTGAGGAGCTTGGAGATCTTGTGAAGGTCTGTTGGATTTTTCAATTGTACATCATGTCACTTTGGTAATTGTCTTAGCTGCCATTTATTTAATTGATTATTGACACATGGCTTGGATTCCTTGTTTATTTTTTGACTGATAATTGTACCTTTTCTGACATCTTCGACTTTATTTGTTGTGCAGACAGTGGACAATGACCTTGCTCTTAAAATATACATCAAAGCTAGGGCAACTCCCAAGGTTGTTGCTGCATTTGCTGAGAGGAGGGAGTTCGATAAAATTCTAATATACTCAAAACAGGTTAAGTGCATATATGCTTTCCTATAACACCAAGCCTTGCTTCCTGGCCTGGGACAGGGATTTGAATTACATTCGTCGGTCCTTTAAAGTAGCACTTTTATGTTGTGCTGTTATTTGCAATTGACAGCTTGTAAGCACTTCTTTTACAGGCTCTTTAACACCGCTTCGATTTTCTCATCAATGCAGGTTGGGTATACACCTGATTACTTGTTCCTTCTTCAAACAATTCTGCGTTCTGACCCACAGGTAATGCTGTCTTTGGGAATTAAGTTTTGAGGGACTCAATAATTGATATGCTTTTCATCAGAGAAAGTGAAAAGAAGTGTTTTATACAATGGTTTGCTACTTTTTGTGGCAGGGAGCTGTTAACTTTGCTTTGATGATGTCTCAAATGGAAGGAGGTTGCCCAATTGACTACAATACAATAACTGATCTCTTCCTTCAGGTGCAATACATTGTTTTCTTATTAGCTTCTGAATGCAGTATGACATAGTTGGAACAGTACATGCCTAACAGTACTTTATATAGAATTTGAACTCCTCGTCTGATGTTCATCCTTTGCACTTCTTTGACCCCTTTGCATGGTTATAGTAAAAATTATTATAAAAAAATAATGAAAGCTTCTATTGGTGTCAATTATTATCATTCAGAGAAATATGATCCGAGAGGCAACTGCCTTCTTGTTGGATGTGCTCAAGCCTAACTTACCAGAGCATGCATTCCTTCAAACAAAGGTCAACATTTACATTTATCCCCTTCATTCTTCACTAAGATCTTTTTGTATGCACTTTCTTCTGAACATGACCCCTTAAAATTTCCTCTTTGAACAGGTTCTAGAAATAAATCTGGTGACATACCCAAATGTTGCAGATGCCATCTTAGCTAACGGCATGTTTAGTCACTATGACCGCCCTCGTATTGCTCAACTTTGTGAAAAAGCTGGCTTGTACATGCAGGCCCTTCGGGTATGTCAGTTTCTGGAGTTGATTGCTGAAGTTTCTTATATAAGAATTTGGTATAATTGTCTACTATTGAATGCTTCTATGACTGAGTACCTTGTCTCTTGTGCAGCATTACACAGAGTTGCCTGATATTAAGCGTGTCATAGTCAATACCCATGCTATTGAACCACAGGTTCAGTATTTGTGTGCCTTCTCAAGTTGGTCTTGTTTATCATCTGCTCATATTTCTCGTGATGTGTTCTGCTCTCTTAGGCACTGGTGGAGTTCTTTGGGACACTCTCTAGAGAGTGGGCTCTCGAAAGCATGAAAGATCTCTTAATGGTCAATCTCAGAGGCAATCTACAGATAATTGTTCAGGTAAATGAAGTTATTTTCCTGTTGTCCTTTTCCTTTAATTCTGAATTTAAGACTTACGCATGTACTTGTGCAGGTTGCCAAAGAATATTGTGAGCAATTGGGTGTTGATGCCTGCATCAAGCTCTTTGAGCAGTTCAAGTCTTACGAGGGATTATACTTCTTCTTGGGTTCATATTTGAGCTCCAGGTATTATTCTTCTTCCTTTGAGGGCTAATCATAACTTTATTGTTAAGCATATGTTGAGTAGATACCAGGATATTGATTACTGACTTTCTATGAGTTATCTGTATCTCCCTTTTCTGTTTCTAATGCTTCACATTATGAGACAGTGAGGATCCAGAAATCCACTTTAAGTACATTGAGGCAGCTGCAAAAACTGGACAAATTAAAGAGGTGGAACGAGTGACTCGTGAATCAAATTTCTATGACCCTGAGAAGACAAAGAACTTTCTAATGGAAGCGAAGCTTCCAGACGCACGACCCCTGATCAATGTTTGTGATCGTTTTGGTTTTGTACCAGATTTGACCCACTACCTTTACAGGAATAACATGCTTCGTTACATTGAAGGTTATGTACAAAAGGTAAAACATTTTAACAAGTCAACTTAGTCCCCGCCCACAAATAAAAGAAAAAAAAACTCTCTTTGATATAGTCTGTTTGATGATGCTATTCTTTGATAGGTTAACCCTGGTAACGCCCCCCTAGTTGTGGGGCAGCTGTTGGATGATGAATGCCCTGAAGATTTTATCAAAGGTCTTATTCTCTCAGTCCGTTCACTTCTTCCAGTGGAGCCTCTTGTGGAGGAGTGTGAGAAAAGGTGTGTTTTGTTCTTCTTAAGCCCATAACACCAAATCATTCTCTTCATTGGGTGTGCTTATTTTGAGTTGTGTTTGCAGGAATCGCCTACGTTTGCTCACGCAGTTCTTGGAGCATCTTGTGAGTGAGGGAAGCACTGATGTTCATGTTCACAATGCTCTGGGTAAAATCATCATAGAGAGCAACAACAATCCTGAGCATTTCCTCACCACGAATCCCTACTACGATTCCCGTGTTGTGGGGAAATATTGTGAAAAAAGGGATCCTACACTTGCAGTTGTTGCTTATCGCAGGGGACAGTGTGATGATGAGCTTATTAATGTTACAAACAAAAATTCCTTGTTCAAACTGCAGGCCAGGTATGTTTTGGCCTTTGCATATGACAAAAGATTTTGTTCTATGAACCCCATTAAGGCTTACCCTTATAATTTCACTTTTCTTTACTTTGCCTCTGTCAAGAGTCCATTTTCTGGTTATTTCTGATATGCGCATGTAATGTTATATCAGGTATGTTGTCGAAAGGATGGATCCTGAACTCTGGGAGAAAGTTCTCAGTCCAGATAATGAGTACAGAAGGCAACTAATAGATCAAGTTGTATCCACTGCTCTGCCTGAGAGCAAGAGCCCGGAGCAGGTTTCTGCAGCTGTTAAAGCTTTTATGACCGCTGACCTTCCTCATGAGCTGATTGAGCTTCTTGAAAAGATTGTGCTGCAAAATTCTGCTTTTAGTGGGAACTTCAATTTGCAGAATCTGCTTATCCTTACAGCAATTAAGGCTGATCAGTCTCGAGTTATGGATTACGTCAATAGGTTGGACAACTTTGATGGGCCTGCAATTGGAGAGGTGGCTGTGGAAGGACAATTATATGAAGAAGCATTTGCCATCTTCAAGAAATTCAACTTAAATGTTCAGGCTGTGAATGTCCTATTGGATAATATCCATGACATCAATCGAGCAGTGGAGTTTGCATTCCGTGTTGAAGAGGATGCTGTTTGGAGCCAGGTGGCTAAGGCCCAACTAAGGGATGGGCTTGTAAGTGATGCTATTGAGTCATTTATACGTGCAGATGATGCTACACAATTTTTGGAGGTCATCCAAGCTTCTGAGGATACTAATGTATACCATGACTTGGTGAGGTACCTCATGATGGTTAGGCAGAAGGTCAAAGAGCCAAAGGTGGACAGTGAGCTTATTTATGCATATGCAAAGATCGATAGGCTTGGTGAGATTGAAGAATTCATCCTCATGCCAAATGTCGCTAATCTCCAAAATGTTGGTGATCGTTTGTATGACGAAGCCTTGTATGAGGCTGCAAAGATCATATTTGCATTCATTTCCAACTGGGCTAAGCTTGCTAGTACGCTTGTGAAGCTAAGACAATTTCAAGGAGCAGTGGATGCAGCTCGGAAAGCCAACAGCGCCAAGACATGGAAGGAAGTTTGCTTTGCCTGTGTTGATGCTGAAGAATTTCGGTTGGCTCAAATTTGTGGGCTTAACGTCATCATACAGGTGGGTGTTCTGTCTTTTCATCCTTCATAACATCTTCTATTTTTGTTATTCTGCCTTTTTTCTTGAGACGGCTGGGAAATTCTGATGGTGTCAGTAAATTTTTCCTCCTGATTAGGGCACTACCTTTTGCTTGACCTTGGCTTTTTTGCATCTGTAGGTGGATGATTTGGAGGAGGTCAGTGATTATTACCAGAACAGAGGTTGCTTTAATGAGCTCATATCTCTCATGGAAAGTGGGTTAGGGTTGGAGCGTGCACATATGGGTATATTTACTGAGTTGGGTGTTCTCTATGCAAGATACCGTCCTGAGAAGCTCATGGAACACATCAAATTGTTCTCCACTCGTCTCAACATCCCCAAGCTGATACGCGCTTGTGATGAGCAGCAACACTGGAAGGAGCTCACTTATTTATATATTCAATATGATGAGTTTGACAATGCTGCAACCACTGTGATGAATCATTCTCCAGAAGCATGGGATCATATGCAGTTCAAAGACATCATCGTCAAAGTTGCAAATGTTGAGCTGTACTACAAAGCTGTTCATTTCTACTTACAAGAGCACCCTGATCTTATCAATGATGTTCTTAATGTGCTTGCACTGCGTGTGGATCATACACGTGTTGTCGACATAATGAGAAAGGTTCCGGATCGTTTCTTTCCTTCAGTCTTATTGATTGAGAAGGCTTATGAGCATAAAAATGGAGCCTTATTGTTGTTCTGATTAACCATTTAATGTTTTTTCCATAATTCAGGCTGGTCACCTTCATATTGTCAAACCATACATGGTAGCAGTCCAGAGCAATAATGTGGCTGCTGTGAATGAAGCATTGAATGAGATGTATCTTGAAGAGGAGGATTATGACAGGCTTCGCGAGTCGATAGATTTGCATGATAACTTTGACCAGATAGGCCTTGCACAGAAGGTATGAAAGCTTGGGTTTTTTTCCCTTTTCACTTTAAGAAGTTTGTTAATTAGTACAGGCTTGTAACTGCAAATGCAAAACGGTTTATGGAATCAGGTTGAGAAACATGAGCTGCTTGAAATGAGACGGATTGCGGCTTATATCTACAAAAAAGCAGGCAGATGGAAACAGTCTATTGCATTGTCAAAGAAGGATAATCTTTATAAAGATGCCATGGAGACTGCTTCACAGTCTGGTGACCGTGAGGTTGCAGAGGAGCTACTTGTGTACTTCATTGAGAAGGTATTGCTTCATCATCATTGGTCTTCTAGACCATATAGGAAAACTCTACTGTAAATTGTGGACTATATTGGAAGTTATATGCCAGTTTTCTCCTGGCCTCGTGTGTCAGACCTATTCTCTATCTCAAGTTCCATTTTCAGATTAATTCCTTTTCATCTATCTTGTGTTGCCAGCTGCTGCAAAATTTATGTTTAGCCACTGATCTGGCAGTTTTTTCATCAATGTTGAGTTCAGTGATTCATTATTTGAAAGAGAACTTGTTGCAACTGTTGAAATTTCATGATCTTTGTGAACAGGCTATCCTTAGTATTCGTTTTTTTTTGTTTGGAAGTATCTGCAACATGGCAAGTAGTTGTGGTCATGTTCTCTCCTAATGCTTTTGCAGGGAAAGAAAGAGTGTTTTGCATCATGTCTCTTTGTCTGCTATGATCTAATCCGAGCTGATGTTGCACTGGAGCTAGCATGGATGAACAATATGATTGATTTTGCCTTCCCGTATCTCTTGCAGGTGATTCTAGTTCTGCCCAAATGTTTTTCATATTTTTTTCCCTTATTTTCCCTCTTGTTTTCACATGGTGCATTTACTTTACAGTTTATTCGAGAGTACACAGGCAAAGTTGATGAACTAATCAAAGACAAAATCGAAGCCCTTAATGAGGTTAAATCGAAAGAGAAAGAGGAGAAAGACTTGGTTGCACAGCAGGTAATCTGGTTTCTTCTTTATTCTCAATTTTCTTTTCTCTTATTCCTGGAGGGTGGTGGGGGTTGGTCTTTGTAATTATGTTTTTTATCTTATAGATGTCTCTTGGGAAAATTGTCTATTCGTTGCCCTTTTTTTGATTACATTGCTAATAAAAGAAAAGAAGAAAACAGACCAGGACACATTAGTGGCTGGGCAACCGTCAGCCAGACTGCCCAGCAATGTTACCACTCCCGGTATGCCAGTTGGACTTCAATATCTTCCTTAAGGAATCTGGAATCTCAACCACTCATGGAATTCAACTTTGATAGTCCTAAATCTTTCGAGTAAGCAAGCGCTACGTCCCATTTTCAACTATCTTAAATAGTAGTTTCTTCCCCCAGTTTGGCAAGGTGGGCTGCTGCCATGTTATCCTCTGTGTGCCTGGACAACCAGGCAATCCCACTGCCTTGATCTCAAAGCTTGGCAGTTGGCCACAAGGCCTCTATTTGGTTTGAGTTCTCCAATTCTTGAGTTTATCTCGCGCAGCCCTGAGTGCCCAATAAATTGCTTTGATCTTTGCCATCAGAATGTCTGTTCTTCCAAGATTTCCAGAGAACCCAAATAGGTGTCTTCCTCCTTAGCAATTCCACCCGACTTTGCTCGGTCATTAATCTTACACCTGTGTTCTTATGGGGTTTGCCAGCCATACTTCCTATTTTCCTTCCTCTCTCCTTGCAAAGAGTGAAGTCGGTTTATAAATTTCAGCTCCTCAGCGAGATTGATCGCTCTATTCATTCGAAATGCCTCTGCTCTGTGTTCCTCCTCCATTGTGATTCTGTTCCTCCAGATGCAAAGAAGCCATGGGGAGGGCAAAAAAAAGCATGTGTCTCCATCCTTTCCCCTGTTAAGAAGGGTATCCCTAATCCAATTATTAAGTGGTAGTTGATGGCTACCTGGATGATATTTCCAACCTACTACCTCCTTCCAGATTGGTTTTGCTTTAAAGCATTCTCGAAGCACATGGGCCACCGATTCCAGCTCATTGCAAAATTGGCACTTATCCGAAGCAGCCATACCTATGTACTACTTCTGTTCGTTTGGGAGGAGTCTGTTCCTTCATGTAAGCCAGATAAATACTTGGTGCTATTCTATCAATGAGTTTTCTTGCTTGTCCTTGAATTGGGATTTGATTAGTCTTCTGTGTAATGGAGCTCTTTTAGGTGGTGTTCCCTTGGCACCTAGGCGATGAGAATTGCTGGTGGGGAACAAAGGAACTTTCATGCTTTAAGAATTTGTTTTTATTAAGAAAAGAAAGGTAGCAGTCCTTAGCCTGGCCTCTATTAAGCCTCTGAATTTTGGGGGCAACTTCAGCTTCCAGATTTTCCTCCATGCACCTCTCCTGTTTGGGTGTTCCTGCAAGAGATCATAAGCTGCTTCTATTTGTCATCCTGGTATGCCAAAGCCGAGATGCGGAATCCTCTAAGCTAACAGCATTCCTTTGTGGGAAACTTCTCTTCTTTTTGTGTCTGGTCCCATCTTGCATTTGAAAGGATAAGATCTGCCACTCTGTATTTTAGTTGAGCTTCGAGGTTGTCTGATCGGGTCTTCTGCATGAGGGCAGTCTCCTTTCCAGAAAAAATTTCTTTCCATTCCCAACAGCCCACCTCATTCTCTTCATTATCAGAACCCTTCCTTTTAACACACTTTGCCATGTGCTGGATGTTTGTGCTCTTGCTTAGACAACTGTCAAAGCAGAGGACTTAAAGTATTTTGCTGTAAACAATTGGGTCTAAAGTTTCCAAGACTCCTGCATAATCTCCCACCCCAGCTTTCCCAATAAAGCAATGCTGTTATTCCTTGCTTTCCTCAACCCCAGCCCTTTTAGCTTCTTTGCTTCACCTAACTCCTCCCATCTAACAAGATGAGTTTTCTGCTCAACCCTAAGGAAGGTCCTATTGACTCAGTTCAGTTTGCATTTGATTGCATCATGCAAGTTGGGACAGATTGTGTGACAATTTGGATTGGTAGAGTCTGCCAACCAAATGCAGATACTTGTTTTTCCAGTTAATTGTAACCTTTTTCAATCACGGAGTTGTGGTGATCTTTGGTGAACCTTCCATGTATAATTCTTGTGCCAAGGTGTTTCCCAAGGTCTTTCAACATCTCAAACCCTCTTGCTATTTGAATTCTACTTATCACCTCTCTGTTGACACTGGGCAACTTGAAAATTTCTGATTTTTGGATAAAAGACTTTTAATTTCTTAATAATGTTGGCTTGTCCCACCGAGCTTTAGTGAAAATTAAAAGATCATCTTCATAGAAAAAAAGTGACAAAGCAGGGCCTTTGTTGCATACCTTAATTTGCTTCCAGTTTCCATTTTCCACTTCCACATCAAAGAGAATTGCCTTTCTCATAGAATTTGACTTTGGGTAGATGTTCAGCTACCTCTTCTCCTGTGTCTATGTCTATCAATGCAGATCTTTCTGATATTGGATTTCCAGCTTGCTTCACATAGGCTACACAAGTAAGGGGTGAAATATCAAACTCCTGTTGGAGGTGAAGAACTTTCATTGCATTGCCTTTAACTAGGTCAAAATTTTCCAACCCAAGACCTAGGGCGACTTCTCTCCCTTTATTTAGGTGAGAAAGCCTTTCAATGCACAGAAGGAAAAGGTAGGGGCAGAGTGGATCTCCCTGCCTCACTCTGTGCAAGGGAGAAAAAGCCTCGGTCCTCACCCCATCCAGAGCGATGACAGTGTAGTCGACGAGATGCATTGCATAGCAAGTGCAATAAGATTCCCTACCAGCTTTAAATATTCCAGAGTGTCTTTCACAAAATCTCGTATTTTTCTGTCATAGGTTTTAGCAAGGTAGATTTTTAGTGCCAGTCCTGCATTTCTTCCTTCTGCGTTGCTCAAAGAATGTAACACTTCTTGGACAACCAATATATTATTATATTTAGTTCTTGGAATAGAATAAATTGAAGCTGGATGTTTGGTTTGTAATGATGGTACCCAAGAAAGGTTGTAGCCTTTGAACAATAACCTTAGGGATCACCTTGTATATAACATTGCACAGTAATGGGTCTAAATTGGTTAATATATATTTTTATCAGGAGAGTTCTTTTAATAAATCAATTATATGTATAAAATATATAATCGTAAAATTAGTTATTGGAATATAATAATTTGGGAATATAATAATTTATTTATTTTTATCATATGAAATAAAATAGGATGTGAATAAAGTTTAGAATTGTTATTTTTATATTTAGCTGTTGGAATAGAATAAGATTAAGAATTAGTATTTCAATATTTGGTTTGTAAAATAGTATGAGGAATAATGTGGTAATTTATCATAATGACTTTTTTATCCTTATTTAAGGAAAAATATATTTTTTCTTATATATATATATATATATATATATATTATTCTTAATTATTATTTAATATAATATATATTTTTATTATATAAAATACATATTTAATAAATGTTTAAATAATTATATGTATAAAATATATAATCATATAAAATATAATTATATCTTATATAATATATTTTTTAAACAATTATATATTTAATAATTATATATATTTTTATCATATGAAATAAAATATAAAATATATAATATATATGTTAAATATGTAATAATTATTATAATATATAAAATATATATTTATTCCTTGTCATGTATAAATACATAATTATATATATCCATATTTAATAAAATACATATTATAATATATAAAATACATATAATATTTAATAAATATTATAATATAAAATATATATTTATATAAAATACATATAAAATACAATTGGTTGTTATAATAATTATTATAATATATAATTGTTGGGTCCAGTACCGGTAAGGCCTAGAGGAACGCAAGGCCCAATCCATGGAGCAGCGGTCCAAGTAGCGATCTCGGACCAATATTTGAAATCGCTCATATAGCGTCGGCCACCTTGCGTGGGAGCCCAAGACCGCCAAGTTCAACAACCAATCGATGCCACCTGGGCTCAATCCATGGAGTAGCGGTCCAAGTAGCCATCTCGGCCCAATATTCAAAATGACAACACTTTGGATGGAGTACGGCCAGGGTAAGATCCGATGGACCATCTCAACTACTTCCGTATTCACTTGTCCATCCATGGAGCGAGCGAGGCTGTGATGTGCCAGTGCTTCCCCATCACCCTCAAAGGGGACGCACTGCTTTAGTTTCATGGCCTCCTGCCAAACTCCATCCGTTCTTTTGACGAGCTTGCGGACTGCTTCTTGAGTCAGTTCACTTCCAACCGGCGAGAAGACAAACAACCCCAGCACCTAGTCCGCCTCCGCCAGAGGACGGATGAAAGCTTGAAGTGATTCCTCAACCGTTTCATCACTGAGGCGCGCCGGATCCCCCCGCCATGGATTCTTGAAGCATGCGTGTTGCTCGCAGGGGAGAAAGATAGGTACGACCTTTCCATTGAAAACCGTAACGGAAGGAAAGAAGACCGGAGGCAAGGCTTTACATTGTCAAAGTAGCAACAGGGCACAAAGCCTTGGAGGGAACTCGGGCGTTTAAATAAGCCAAAGGCCCTAGTGAAACAGCGTCGTTCTGAAACCGAAGCATGCTGGAAGAGGACCAATAGACTCCTTTCACGTGGCAGATCCTTGAAGCGTCGCACCTTTCCAAAGAAGCCATTATGACGCGACGCCTCGAAATCTCCCACGCAATCAATGCAATTCGGTGGATGTGACGTTAGCCGGCGGTGCTTGATCTCCCGAGTAGCCACCAATCTCTTTTGCTGGTTTTGATAGCGGCAATGAGGGCAACCCAGCGTGCCCACCGGCGCTCGAACACGCGAGTAGTCCCTATAGGAAAGATTCATGCGACTTAAAGAATAAAAAAGCGCCCAAGGTTCCTTCACAAGTACAAAGCTCAAGAAAGGGAAGAAGATACGGCACCAAGCCTCGAGAGATCGCATTGGAAGCTTGTCTAGCGTGGTTAAATTTCACCATCTCCTTTCGGAACCCAGGCCCAGAAGGGATCTCTTTCCCAATTTCTAAAAATTACACTTTGCATTAAGCACTGAGACACACTTTCCTGGAATCACCGCTCTCGAACGTGCGCTCAAGCCAAACTCACGGAGACTCCATCAAGATGGCACATATGATGAGTGGAGCCACCGATCTCTACCTCGGGAGGCAAAGAACCCCCATGATAGCTCCGCCACGATCTTCCACCGCATAGATCACCCGGGGAGAAGGCAGCCGAGCCTCCCATTAAAGCTACCCATAAAACAATCCCCCACTCTTGCATCTCATTCACACTCTCTACCGCGGGGCGAGGCCAAGGCCCCGCACCACAGCACCATATTTATAGACGCACATCTCTTTCCGTCCATCATGAAGAAGGAAAGTCCTCAATTGTTGATCTTAGGCGTGCGAATCTATCCTTTTAGGGTATTTTCATTGCGGCATCCGAAAAGCCCGCCAAACTACCCGGGAAAGTTGTCTCGAGGATGGCTGAGTGGCCATTGGACCCAAAGCAGGGATGTTAGGCCTTGACCACAAGTCAGTCCAGGCATGGGGACTAGTGTTGGGTCCAGTACCGGTAAGGTCTAGAGGAACGCAAGGCCCAATCCATGGAGCAGCGGTCTAAGCAGCCATCTCGGCCCAATATTTGAAATTGCTGTGGGAGGAGCCCAATACTGCACTAATCGTATTGTTAATGCGGGCTGCAGGGGTAGGTACGATCTCGAGAGGAAACAGGCTAATAAGGAGAAGATCAACGGGTTTGCGTGAGTTCTCGACCAATCCCACCGCAAGAGGTAGACCAAATGTGGCTTGAGATTCGATCTCAAATCCGGGAATTGAAGTGACCACCCTAATCTGCGGCCGATGAAACTCGAAGGATTCTTGCACCCAAAGTTCCAAACCTAGGAGTCTATAAAATCCCTCTCTTTTCTTAAGAATAATTATAATTCCTAAAAATACATATTTATTATATATATTAAATATATATAAAATACATATTTAATAAATATTTAAATGCTTGTGATTACATTTATAAAAAAGTACTTTTGTGGTAATCATATAAAATATATATAATCATATCAAATATAATTATAATAATTATATAAAATATATTTTAAATATTTAAATGATTACATTTATAAATACATATAATCATATTTAAAATATATATAATCATTTTAAATATAATTAATTTATATAAATATATTTTAAATAATTATATTTTAAATTATATAATTTTTAAATAATTATAAATAATTATATATATTTTAAATATATAATTATTAAATATAATTATATATTTTTATTATTATATTTTTAAATACTTAAAGTTATTATATATCTAAAGTATTTTTTAAATACTTAATTATTATATAAATATAATTATATTTTTTAAATATTGGTGTGGAAATAGTTATTCTCGAAAATCCGAAAATAATATTTATTCCCTGTCAAAATGCAACTAAATAGGAAAATAAATATTATCGAAAAAATAAGGTGGGAATATAATTTCTATTCCCTCCAACCAAACGTGCGGCAAGGGTATATAATGCCTCCAGCACCAGCTGGTAAATGTTATTGCCAACCTTTTTCCATGTGTTTTGAAAGAACAGTCCATGAAAGCCGTTTGGCTGGGGGCCTTGAGGGGCTTCATGGAGTAGGGTGTTGTGTCCTCCAAAGTTGAAGGGATGCCCAGCTCTTTGATGTCAGATTCATTCATAGGGTGCCACTTAGTTGGTAGGCTACCATCCCAACTTTGGATTTGGGTCATGGAAGGAGTCTTTGAAATGCTGTACAACCATGTTTGTTAACACCTCCTTGTCATTCCACCAAATGCCTCCGGCATCTTTAAGTGCTGTGATTCGATTAATTCTCATATGGTTCATTGTCACCGAGAATAAGCATTTGGTATTTCTCTCTCACTGAGTTGGCCAATTGGCCCTGGATTTCTGTCCTAGAAGATGCCTTCTGTCTCATTGACACTGACAATCAAATCAGCTTCTACTCTCAGCCTTTGGGAATTGGTTCTGCATAAGACCTCCTGGATGTTTCTTATGCAATTACTGAGCTTCTTCTCAAAGAAGATATTGCTGAAGGTCTCTTTGTTCCATCTCTTCAGTTGTTCCCTTACCTTATAGCGTTTCCGAGTAGTGAGTCCTGTCATGCTCCTCCATGATTGTTGTGTCACCTTTTGTAGTCCGGGTGATGGCATTGCATGGTTTCAAATCTGAAAGTCTGTTTGCCAGGGGTTGTTTACACAACTTATGCTGGCAGATAGGGCTGTGGTCCGAGGAGACACTTTGAAGGTTGGTAACCACAGCTTTTGGAAATTTGAGTTTACATTCGTCTGTGGCAAGATCTTGGTCTAATCTCTTTCGAACCAAAGCAGGTGATTGCCTCATATTTCACCAAGTGAGCTTGGGTCCTTTGATCCCGAGATCATCCGGTCCACACTTGTAACACCAGAGTTGAAAACGTAGGCACCTATTTATATTTCCCGGTTTCCTACCTTATTTCTCATCCGAATCAGAGATCTTGTCGAAATCGCTTGGAATGAACCATGGAATTAGACAGTTCTGCCACAGTTATTCCAACTCTTTCCAGATTCCCCTGCACATACGGGCTTTGTGTCTGCATAAATCACCGACAGGATCCAATCCTGAACCCCATGGCCTCTTTGACTATTAAGTGGATTGCTTGATCAAAGATGGCACATATTTCAATGCCTCCTCTAGCTTGATGCCATTGTTTGTGATACTGCTAGTCACAATCATAAATGTCACGACTGGCGACATGGCCTTTCGTCCAATGCAATGGTTACACAGTCATCCTCACTTGCCACCTTGTTTAGACACCATCTAGCAGCCCGGGTTTTTAGTTGATATTGTTGTCTTCCGATTGATATATATACCCTTGGTTTGACACAAGGGTTTGCTGTTGGGTAACAACAAAGCCTTGAGTCTAAATATGAAATTGCTATTGGCAATTCGTTGATTCAGTGTAATACCATCTAAGAATAGAAATAATTTTAAATTATCTTTTTTATCATGTTAGTACTGATTTTTCTAGATCTATATCTTTTTTATCTCATTCAACACAATTACCTCATATTTCCTAACTGGTTCTTAATTCGAGTTACCTTTAACTGTTATACTAATTTTACTTGTTGCTCGGTGCAGAATATGTATGCCCAGTTACTACCTCTTGCGTTACCAGCACCACCGCCAATGCCAGGAATGGGAGGTGGGTTTGCTCCTCCGCCCCCAATGGGTGGTATGGGGATGCCTCCAATGCCGCCTTTTGGCATGCCGCCAATGGGCACCTACTGAAGTTACATATTCGGAAGGTAGAAAAATTTTGTAGTCTTGCTCTTTATGCTTCCGACAAATCAGTCTCTCTGGTGATCAAAGACGGCCTGAGGATGCAGTGTGCTATGTCTCTGGGGGCTGTGCTCAGCCGGTGTGCATGCCGAGATACATTCTTTTGTTAGCTGAGGCGGTTTTTCCTTCTTCCTCCCTCTGGTGAGTAGAGTCAGTGTGATGGTCTCCTTAGGTTTCCCTCGTTTTATCTTTCTTTATATAATGATGGATAAATTGATTTGGCTGATGTGGATTTTTGTTGCTGATGTGGCACATTTGCCACGTGTATAGGTCTATATAGGGTATTTTCTTTATTGAACTTCCTTCTTCATTTATCATGGTGACGGATTTGATGATTTTCCATCTGCCTTGCGCTTTTTTGTTTTGTTTTTTTTTTTTTTTGAGATGTATAAATTTGGCTTTTTATCTTGGTGTTGACGTTTATGATATTTTTGGTAAGTAAAATTTTTTCATTTGTCATATTTTATTGTTGAGAAAAAAATTATCAGCTGCCGTCAATTGATCAGTGGTACGAAATTACCCAAAAAAATGCGAAATGTTCTTTAAAATAAATTATTTATTACTAAATAAATGGATCATTAGGGGTTTGATTCATGCCAAATTTCAACCAATCTGTGATTCTCACTAAACGAGAGCTCTCATGTAACTAATGAAATTATCGTCAATAAGAAATTTAAGCTGTAAAACCAATTTTTGTACCATTTAAAATTAAAAGTGTATATGTATATATATATTTGCTTATAATTAATTTATAACTCTCTCTATTTGTGAGGTAATCTATTTATTTATTATTTTTTTAAAATTGTAAATAAAATTGTGGGAAGTGTGATAAAAACATTTTCCTTTAAAAATAAGAAATTAAATAAAATCTAAAATATAGAGTGAACAATAAATTAATTATAGGTGTATAAAATAATCAATATTTTTTAAATTTTTTTTTTGGGGAAAAAAAACCTATTTCACTAACAATGGGATTCGAGAATGACTGAAAATACTTATAGGATTCAACATCTCTTAGAAAAGTGTCCAAAATAGAAAGTCTTTGCATAGTTCAAAGGAGTATATATATGAGTGTTACAATTCAGACTTTATAGTTACAAAAAATATGTGGCCCATACATTTCCAATGGAAGCCAAACGCCAACAAAGCCAACCCTCAAATATGCTTAAATATAAAGGTCAATTCTAAAATACAATTACCAGAAAGAAACGTTGTTGAAAATATCGAACATAAATTATTAGTTAAAATATGAAAATATGAGCAGCAATCAGTAATAACAAACAATAATAAGATATGTAAGAAGATTTCTTGAATTCATTTCCTCATATAAGAGGTTTTGAGCATTTTGATATTTTATATTAGAATATATTAAAATTTTCAAACTTCTACAATTGGAGGTCTATTTTAATTTTTTTTTAAATACTAAAATTCAAGCTAATTTACCTAAATTCATAAAAAAATGGGTACAAGAATAATTATATAAAAATTTACATGATTCAATTTAGATTTCAATTTCCTCTCCTTCTAACCTTTTGATTTTCTTGTAGCTTGGGTCTTCTACATTTTTAGTCACACGTTTTCAATAAATTTTTAATTTGTTTCTTTTATTGGTTTCCCCTTTACTTCACAAGTATTTCTTTTCTTTTTATTTTCAACTAATATCTTCATTTACTATTCAGCAGTGATCTCTTCAACATCTAGTAATGCTGATAGTTTCAATTTGATGTTGGCTCGCTACAAAAGATTGCACAAATAAAATTCCATATCGGGATAATACTACTTCAAACAATTCATATGAAAAAGCGGTGGAACATTTATTAATTTTAAAGGATCTAACTTACATAACAACTTATCAACACAAGCAATGATCTAGTTTCATATTTACCGACGAAGCACTTGTCACTTTCTTTGAAAAACCAATCTATTTTTGAAAAAATTGCACAAATATAAAATCTCCCATATTAAATTGCACAGGTCCTCTCTTTTAATTTGCATACTTCTTTATTTGATGACTCACTTGTTTTAATTAAGTTTTAACAATCACTGTGTTCTACTTTCATTCCCCAAAAAAGGTATAAACACAAGAACACTAATCTTGGTGTGGCTTGTCATAGTATATGGAAAAAGTAACTGCTAATATGTCAAAATATTAAAATGGCTCTTATTTAAACAATAATACTTTTAAGTATTAAAATAAATTGACTAATACCAAAGGTTTTTATCTAATTATTCTGATAAACAAACACAAAAGTGGCACATGTATTCTTCAAGTAAGCTATTAAATTTCTATATTTAGCAGTCAGTTTGAAAATAGTAATAAGATATTTAATTTTAAATTAAAAAGTTTAAAAAGTTCTAACTAAAAAGCTCTAATAAAACAGCTATCTCCATTACTCATAATAATTTTTGACAGTCACCAATGTGCTTAAAGAAAAGGAAAATCTCCTTCTTTGAATGACTTCTTAATGTTAGAACAAAAGTAACGTATTTTGAGAAACAGTCTATGAGCACCAAGATACATAAGTACTCACCAATCTTGAATAGTGCAATAGTAAAGTCGAGAAAGACTTTCCCAAAGCCCACTAGGTGTAGTAAGAGATTCCAACAATCCCTCCGACTTTTAACATTTAAAGATTGTCTTGCTAACAAGTGAAATATATGTTTGTATAACTCATAACATTATCCTTCATCTTGGCCAACAATAACCCTTTTATAGTAAGTTCAAAGAACGCTACCACCTCAAATGGCTAGCTTATAGTGACATAGCATTCTAAGTAACATCATCCTCAATCCTCCAACCTCAGATAAGAAAAACCTGGCTTCCCTTTGTTAGAATCAATCTATCGTCAATCCAAAATATCTGAATATTACTTTCTCAAATAAGTTGAAATAGAGTCATAATCATTATGTCCCCATCAAGATGTAACTTTATTTATTCTCTAATAATCATAACAATGTTGCTTGCCAATACGTGAGCTACTCGAGACAAGATGGCTAGGTCCAACCTTCTCGTAAGGGCATCCACCACCTAGTTGCAATATCCGATTTTATAATCTAGCTCCATGTTAAATGCCACTAACAACTCCTACCATTGAACTTGATTTAAAGTCAGCTTCACCAACACGATAATGTAAAAGGCAACAATGTTGTGAGTTTTTACCATAAACTTGAAGCCGATCAAATAGTTTTTCTATATCCACAAAAATGCATGATCACTAGCAACTCTTTCTCTAGGGCTATATAACATCGTTTAGTTTTATTCAACTT
Organism: Nepenthes gracilis; assembly: GCA_033239525.1. Classification (NCBI taxonomy): domain Eukaryota; kingdom Viridiplantae; phylum Streptophyta; class Magnoliopsida; order Caryophyllales; family Nepenthaceae; genus Nepenthes; species Nepenthes gracilis. Next base: position 3,050,992 of record BSYO01000001.1, read on the forward strand.
CCTGCTTTTATAGGCCACTAAATAGCCTTTTTATAGTAAGATCTTTCTTTAATAAAACCAAAAATGACACATCAGTCTACACTTTAAAGTGCTTGATAACATCCAAAACTAACACAATCCCTGTATCAAAAATCAGTGATCACCAAACAGAATAAAAGATAAGATACATCAACAGCATGGCCAGTTATGTTTATAATACTTCTAAATATTAAATTTTTTTATTCTTTCAATGATTAAATCAATCTAGTAATGAATAAAAATTGAAACTATTTTCAATTTATTGTTTTAATTATAACTATTTTATATTATAAGAATAAATTTTAGCCATTAAGATTTAAAATAATGATAACAAAATCCAATCATCACATATCAACCACTGCTTTTCAGATCAGCCAAGAGTAACAATCGGGTGATTAGGGGAGCAGCAGACCGCAGTGGGTCCCATTCTTCTTCTCAGAAATATGTGCAGCATTTCAAAGTGATAAAAGCAAATCCTTACCTCAAAATCACACACAGCTTCAAGATGATCTACTTGAACCGATGACAATGGAGACTGAGAGGAACACTGATACAGTAAAGTGGACCTAAATCTCTTCATATTCATTACCTTCTTGCCACTCTTCTCCATCTCGACCTAATTAAGCACATCATTTACATCAAGCGTAATGAGCTTCGAGTTGATCTCCTCATATTAGTAGACATATTAGGAGGCATGGAAGCTTGAATGGGACCAGGTTTAGAATCCTCCGAATCATTGGTGATGGAGCCCTTGTGCCTCTTTCTTTGGGAACGCTCATTAGAGAGTTGACCATGGGACCCATTCAACTCGTCTCGATACTCTGATGCCTCTGCCTCGGGCTGGCGAATATGGCCACGCAATGTTGCAGCCTGGACAAACTTTTTCAGCCTGAAATTGATTCACCTAGTGATTAGATTAACCAGACAAATTAGATTTTGCTTTGCAAAAGGGGCAGGCTGGTACACCAAACCCCACTGTGCATAAGGTGATACCTTGCATTAAAAGGCTACTTCATGACTCAAATTTGTGACCACTAAGTCACATGGCAACAACTAAACTGTTGTACCAAAACTCCCCATAACCTTATCTTTGATATGTGAAACTCCCACAATTTGTGTTATTCAGGAAAATGTCTGACCATTTTGGACATATTGCGTATGATTTTACCTTGCATTATTTATAAAAGGCCACTTTCACAACTCAAACCCATAATCATTAGGTTACATGACAACAACTCAGTTGTTGTGCCAAGGTGCCCTTTCACCTTTTCTTTACAAAAGGGACAACTAAATGTATAAAACTATCGCTGTTTGTGTGGTCCAAGGAATGGTCGGATCATTTTAGGTCTATATACATGATCTCACTAAAAATTATTTGCAAGAAGTCATCTCCACAACTCACACCCATAACTATCAAGTCAGATGATGATAATACTACCACTGTGCCAAAGCTCCCATTCACATTTTGATTTGCAAAATATGCAGCTTGGTACACAAAGCTCTTGCTCGTCAATTTTACTACTCAAATCCATGAGCACCAAGTTACATAGCGATAACTCTATCATGTCAAGGCTTCCCTTAGCCTTTTAATTTGCAAATATTGAGATATAAAAGGCAGCATGTTTTGATACCTTTCTCTGGGAAAACTTCTTAATTAGACAGTACTTGTGAATTCGGACAGCACAGCCTTCATTGGGGCACAATTCAGCCTGGTAGAAATAGTTGCAGAGCCACAACTCAGGTTCAGCAGCAACAGGAGACATTTTCAAAAGGCTTGCATTGACAAAACAGAAGATACAGAATATTAAGAAGAGAGTTCCAAAGATTTAAGTTCAAACCCAAGTCTAAACCACGCATTATTTCACAGCTGGTGCAACCCAAAACATCCAAAATACTCAGGTAACAGAAAATAACTCAAAGCTTTTACTTTCATATCTTGCTTGACCTGCAATCTGTTGTTTGAGAATCCAAAACTGTTGATTAAAGACGGATATGATAAGTCAAAAACAGCAACAAAAGGCATCAACTTGTTTTCCACCCATATACATAAAGAGAGCAGTTGCTTCTGCCCAAAGGTAAGAGATGATTGGTGGAAACAAATTTTAACGTGGAACATAGATTAATTTTCCTAAAAATAGAGGTTGGATATGACACAAATATATAACCATGGGGAAAAAATGGATGCTGTAGTGTGTGTATGCATAAACTTTAATTAGAAAAAACCATTAAGAACTGCTTTCTTACCCCTTTCTCCCTTCCCATAGACGAATTATCAAACCACATGACAGAAAAATGGCAGGCAAATTAGGAAAAGATATTCACTCGATGATCGAAATCTCTAATTTGGCCACATCAGCAAAGTACAAGACTCAACCAAACACCTAATGGGTAGGAATGTATTCTAACCAATGCACCCAAATTCTGAGCTTCTAACTGGTCACTAGTCAATAATCCAGACATACACAAGTAATTCAAAACTCTATTAAGCAACAAAATAGAAGGTAAAAACCATCAAAGATCATGAAACATAAAATTGTTCCTAGAATACACTAGTGTAGCAACATATCTGGGAGGAAAGCCATTAGTCCCCCCATTTTAGAGACCGCCTATCCTCCCAAAGGTAAAGATTTCATGCTGGCAGCTTTAGAAGACTAGGATTATAAAATGAATCTAATACATTTTAATATAATGTTATAATCCTAAACATTCAAATTGTCAGGATAAGATCCTCATCGTTAGAAGTATAAACATAAAAAACAGGATGACCTTAATAGGACTCACATGATGGGGCTAAAACAGATATTATTTGGGCATGCAAAGAAGATAGGGAAGGCTGAATGAGGTAGGGGATTACAGAGGATCAAAGTAAGGGAGAGAATTGCCACCTTCACTGCAGCCTCATTACAAACATCACAAACAGCAACATCATTATGGTGGAACCAACTTCGTAGATCAAGAAATGACCTAACACCGAGTCCAATTTTACCATCAGGAGTGAAACAGAGCCACCGATCCTTCACAAACTCGTCAAGAGTCTTTTCTTTCTGAGACAATGAGAAATTCTTGAATGCAGTGGGCACAGCAACTGAAGCACCATCCTGAACTTGTGACTCTGTGACGGTTGGAACCTGGAATTCATCCAGGAAACTAGTCAAGCACAAGAGCACACATGCATGACAACAAAGAAGCTACTGTAAAAAAGCTTAATCTTCCTGCTCTGCAAAGTGAATGTTTAAATGAAAAAGTTCAGGTACCAATACCTGGCTCAAATAATTAACGCTGATAATATAAGCCCTCATTGACAAGGTGCAATGGAAATAACAGTTAGTTCCTGAGCTATGAAGATTTCCATAGACTGAAATCCAAAACTAGGATTTTCTAGTATAAAATAGCACCTTTAATTGAAGAACAAAGCTTCAACTTTCAACAAGAGCTTGCAATTTGTCAAATCTACTAATATATGGCAAAATGGGGCATATCTCATCTATTTAAAAGCAAGTGTGCATGTTTGCAGCTTAGACTGAATCAAGAAGGGTGGAGGGGAAGCACTCTAAGCAAGACGAGTTACCAAACCTGATTATCCAACCTTATGTTGAGAGCATCAATGTTAGATATGCTACCCTGGCCAGCAGAATCTTGTACAATGGCTTCTATCTGGTATTTGATATCCAAAATAAAACACAACATAAGGGGAAAATTTAGAATTTCAGAAGGCTATATTTAAAACAGAAATTGTTTTATGACTTCTGAAAAAAATTTATATCAAAGTTGACCTGTTTGATATGATAAGTCAAACAAGTCTTTGTGATGAAATGTCTGGAGTAAAAAGAAGCAACAACCAAAAATAATAGTGCTAACCCATAAGCAAGGGGGAGATATTAAAAAAATACTACATTTTCTTTTTTTTTTTCTTGATTTTATTCACAACTTATATTTCCCAAATCTTAATTTTAATACCTACTTTATACTAAATAAAGTTTTAGCCCAACTTAATTGCATTTTTAGTCATATAGCATCACCTATATGATGTCAGAAAAACTCCAAAAATATGAAAAACCTATAGTAAATGTCTATTTTTTGCACTAAATAATTTAGTAGTAATATAAAAAATTAAAAAAATTGAGATTGATTTTTTTAACATTTCCCTAGAGGTCTAGGAACTTAGAAAAGGCATAATAAATAGCATATGAACATTCCACAATAATTTCCACCACTAAAAATGTAAAACAACACTCTTTTGGTCTATCTACTTTCAAGTAATTGCAAAACACGAAAAAAATGGCAATCTCTACTTGTACGACGGATGAGAACCTAAGTGGTTAAAGTGAAAATTGTTCTTTTTCTTGCTAAAACCCTTGGTACGACCCAGAACTCCTCGATGCATGTGCAGCCTCATCTCCCACGACAAGTACGCAGACCACAAATTGATGGTCAAACATAAAAAGTGCGCATGAAAAATGAAAAAAAAAAAAAATTGAAGTTAAAATTAACGAAATTTGAAGACTATCTATCACTTACAATGCCCTTATAGAAAGCAATCTGAGGCACTGTATAATGTGTCCCAATCTTCGATTGTTCATCAGCGACATTATTAACGACGCCGTAAAAGACTTTACCATCATATTGGTTTCTGCAGCCTCTCAGCTCAAATTGAATATAAGAAAGCTCTTTGTTTATCTTTAATAAATACTCATTAAACAATTGTTCATGAGCACCTACAGCAAGAAGATAGAAAAATTTACTACTACCCAAATTTTTTTTTTTTTAAAAAAAAAAAAATTGTAATCAAGGGGGATGAATAAATGAGAGAAGGGGGAAGGAAAACCTGGGTTTCTTCCGGTGACGCCTTCGAAGATTTCGTGAAACTCTTCGGCCTTGAGAGGGCCGCGAGAGAGTAAAGCTTGAATGAGAGTGTGGTGTTTCCACGTTAATTCCGGCATATTCCGCGCCAACCTTTCTGGCCACGAACCCTAACTTCAGAAATAGAATCCGAGTTCCTCCTCAGAGAAAGATTGAATGCGAAGAGGAAAAGCCCTAGTATTTCGTCTGGAAAACTGAAGTGAAAGGAACTTTGAGAATTGAAAACGCCATGGCGGAAACTTGTAGCGCTGCTCCCAATGGTAGGTCTTCTATTCATTTTTTGATAGGTAAAGTTAAAACTAATTGGGTTGTTTTAATTTCTCTTTTTTTAAAAAAAAATTTAATAGATTCAATAAAGAATATAAATAAACTAGATAAATAAATATTATTTTAAAGAGATGAATTAATAAGCTAAAATCATAAATCAATTTATAGCCATGAAGCTAGGATTATTTTGCTTACTTCCATGATCTAATAGTTTAGTTTCTTAATGAACTTTTTATTGTATTTTTGACCTTCCATTTATCAGAAATATTAATAATGTTAAAGTTTAAAAAATATTATCTTTAATAATCAATCTTTAAAAAATTTTAAATATAATATTATGATATTATAATTTCATACATTTATTAAAAAAAAGGTTTAATTTATATTTAAAAGGTAAAATTAGTCATTTCTATGACTTCTATCATTAAATTGGACTTGATAAAGTGTAGTGTTTGGAGTAATTGGGCTCTTTACTTATATGCAACTCCCAATGTTCATGCCTGCCAAGTGATTGACCCGTGCTTAACCCTCATTGAACGTCCTTTCCTGAGAAAATGCGTTTGAGACATACTCGAGGCGCCAATTTCAGATAGAGGAGTCGCGTTTGATGCACGTTCGAGCGTGTCGAGCGCTAGGGCCCGTACCCGGTGCAACATTGGGCATACCTCCTACACATCAAAGTCGTGCTCGAGTGCCAGACATGTATGGAAATTGAAATTTAATGGTATACTAAGATCCAACGGTTTATAAAAGAATATTTAAAGAATATCAAAAGCGTTCCAATTCTATTACCATGGACAAATTCAAGGGGGTTTCTTAATAAGGATCACAGGATGGTAGTAAGTCGATTAAATTAAGGCGTTTGTATCACCCGATCTATTAGTTAATTTTTTTAGTCATTTCTTTATTAGCTATCAAAATTCTAGAATTTTGCTCGATAACAATGATTATTGATATTTACCATTCGTTATCAAAATTGCGTCTTTATTATTGATGCACATGGTTCTTACATTTTATATGCATTTGATTGTTTATTTTATTTAGATTTGAATATACTTTATATGTATTATATATTTGTATTTACGTTTATTCTACAATTTTAAAAAGGGGTCGAAATAAGTTAAGACTTGTGACTCGTAGTCCATTTCAAGATAAAAGCCAGTAGTCTATTTTTTATAAATTAAAAGGATATAAAATAAGGACTACTAATTTTTTTTTAAAATCTAACAATTAAGGAAGAAGGAGCTCTAATTTTATAAGGTTCAGCCCCTTCTTTGGCACAAAATTGGCTTATACTATGGTAGGCTAAATTAATTTTGAAAGCAATCACTTATCTTAGTTTCTTAATATAATGGCATGCCCCAACCGTACAAGGCCCTTAAAAAGTTGACTATAATTTTAATCTGTTTCACACAAATTACTTATTAACCATTCATTTGGCCAAATGCTAAGTATTCGACCTCATAAAGTAGAAAGTGCTGAAAACACACTATATTTAACAGAATTGAATAAAAATTTTATTTTTATATCATTATTAATAAAATTATTTTTTGATTATTTAAATATTTTAGGAGTATAAAAAACAAAATTTGTTATTTATTCAAAAGGCACACGTAAAAATAAAAATATTAGTGAATAGAAGGCTCTAGGGGATATTTTTACTATGAAACTACCAAGTGGTTATCTCTACAAGGAAGAAGAAATACAACACCAGGCAAAAATAATTATTTTAGATATATTTTTATTTTGTTAATCTTATCTTATAAATCAACATGATTAAAATCAAATTCAAGTTAGACAAAAAAAAGGTTCAAAAAAATATATATAAGATGGCTACGATCGCTGCAGGGAGTCTGCCAGTTAAATCTTTCGGCGGTCCCCGTCAGTGTTGAATTGTTGGTGGCGGATTCATGCCGGGCCAACCTCCTTATGCGGTTTTGGGCTGCGTCTGATTACCAAGGCTAAAATCATCATATTCAAAATAAACAATAAAAATATTCATCTAATATTTTTACTATTGTTATCAAAAAATAAATATTTTAAGATATATTTTTATTTAATCTTATCTAAGATTAAACATAAAAAGGTTCAAAAATATATATATAAGAGTTAAATCGGGGTGTTGAATCGGGCCGAGTTAGACATAGTTTAATTTTAGGGATCTAAATAAATTTAAATTATTATTTTTATTTTAAAAAATTTAATAATAAAATATTTAAAAATTTTTTAAAATATTATATGTAGATAAAAAATATTAGCTAAATATATTTAAATAAAATTTTTTACATTAACATTATTCATTAAATAAAATATAATATATTAAAATATTTTTTTAAAAGTTTATATTTATTTAAAAAAACATATATATATTTATTAAAAAAATCATTATCCAAGCCAACTTGGCCCAAATTGATCATTATTACCCATGATTATACTCGATCCAAAAAATTAAATGGCCATACTTTTTAAACCATATCAGTCTATGATATTAATATATTTAAATTAAAAACTATAAAATTTTAAATTGATAAAATCCAACTGATTGGACAATTTAATTTTGATCAAGCCTATTCCAAAATTTTTAGTGTATATCAGAATATTATTTTTTTAGGTAAGGAAAAATATTATACAAATTTATTAATTAATTATATTATTATTATATATTAAATATTAAAAAATTAATTTATAATTTAATTTTATCCATTCTAACAAACTAACCAAACAATAAAATTCTAATTCTCAATTTTATTTATATATTATTTTATTTATCAAAAATAATAATTTTACTTTTATTTTATTTAATTTTAATAACTAATTCTAGCATGATTCTTTTTTATGTAGTGAGGCTTATTTCTCTATAAAATAGGGTTTTTCCTTATGTTTGTGCTTAAAGACATACCTATTGGGTTCGAAAGAAAGGCCCAAAGAGATTAGAAACTCAACCCACGGAGTACCTTCTTTAGGGGCAGTTGAGATCCAACACTCCAGAGCGGCCTACGTGGCAACCCACGTTTAATAGTCAATAGGTGTCGTCTGCAACTCATTAATGCTACTGCCAAGGAACGGTAGAAGTGCAAGAGAAGCGAGCCAATGACGAAACAGTCAGCGCTGCCAACCGCAACTTAGGCGGCTGCCCACAATCGCCCAGCCAATCCCAACTCGAGGGGTAGACCAAGCGTGGCCGGCAGCGCCTGACGGTCTACCTGCCATTGCTAAACGACAACCAACGCATCGGCAATCGCCGACAGCAATCAGCAGCCAATGAACCCTTGCAATATGGGTTCTCGTGCCCAAAGCCCATCGCCAGGGGACCTATAAAATCCTCCTACAGAGAGGGGGATCGGATCCTGAATAATCAATTCAATGTCACTAACCTTGGGCTCCACAGCCATCTTCCAGATCCAAACTTCTCAGTCTTCTCAGGCGACAAAAAGTCAGCCACCTGTCGTGGTGTATATAGGGAGCCAGACCTCCCATTACCCGCTCATTACTCTCCCACACAAGCATCCACGTACTACCCACGCATTTATAGCATATTTCTGCGCACCTTTAAGCGTGCGCCTCTTTTCGTTTATTGCAAAAAATTACTGACTTGAGCGTTATAGTGTCCTCGGTGGGAAAATCCTACCGAACCTGTGACCTCTTATTTGTTGATTGTGTTGTGCAGGTCCTAAGTTAACAGAGATGGAGACCGGACCCTTTCGCGACTACCTCCGGACGACGAGAAATCCAAGGCTCCTAATTTGTAAGACAACAGAAAATCATGGACGCAACATTGGCACCGTCTGTAGAAACGAGACAAGAAGCCTAGCGTCTCCTTCTCACCCTCATTCTTACACGACAAAATGGTGAATGCCAAGGCACAAGCCAGTGCCCCAGCAAAACATGCTCTTACCCGCAGCGAGACCCCCTCAGTGGCTAGCCACGCGGACATCCGTCCAGAGCCCAACGTCCACTGCTTAGCCGCGGACATGGGCGATATGAAGCTGGTAATCCATGTCTTTGTAACAGGCGGGTACCCCGTGGACGAGGGTTGTCCCTCCAGCATCCCAGGCGTCCTCCTTCAAGCGGGGAAGGCGTCGCGCGGCAGCCCTTAGGAGAAGATTCGATCTGTGTGACGACGCCGCAGGCGGCCTCCGGCAGCAGGGTACAGTCTGTGGCTGAAAGTCATTCCAACTGGAACGATTGGGGGAGACCCTCAGTGGCGTAACCCCCATAACTCCTGCGACCAAGGGAGGCCAACCGCCGCAGACTCCAACAGTGAGTGACCGCCCCGCGCGGGAAGCCGCAACAACCGACATGTCTAGTACGCCAGCAGGGCCACACGGAGCTCTGCGACATCATCAACGTATGGAGAGGGGCATTCGACCCGCCGATGGATAAGAAGGTCAAAGTACTGTGGGATCTCATGCATAAGGAGGGACCCGCACAATCCTTCACCGACTTGCAAAGGTCACCCTTCGCCATGAATCTGCGGATTCAGCTACTCCATCGCAAGTTCAAGATGCCCATGCTGGAAGGGTATGACGGGAACAAGGACCCGATAGATTATCTCAATTGCTTCCGTACCCACCTGTCTCTTTAGGGGACGAGTGAAGCCATGATGTGCCAATACTTCCCTGTCACCCTCAGGGGGGATGCACTGTTTTGGTTTCACAGTCTCCCACCAAATTCTATCCGCTCATTCGATGAACTAGTGGACTGCTTCCTGAGTCAGTTCACCTTTAGCCGCAGGAAGAGAAACAGCTGTGGCACCTAGTTCGTCTCCATCAGAGGTCGAACGAAAGTCTGAAGCAATTCCTCAACCGTTTCATTGCCGAGGCGCGCCGGATTCCCCAGCTCTCTAACGAGCTGATGCCCGACGCCTTTGTCGATACGTTGGCAGCGGGGACTTTTTCAAACACCTATCGCCCTAGCGCCCCTAATCCTTTCAAAAGGTCGAAACCATTGCCCGAGCCTACATCTCAGCGGAGGAGGCAAACGAGGCAAAGCTCCCCAAGTGTGTAGACCGGCCCCCTGAAGTTCGCAGGCCTACCGTCAGAAAGAAGAGAAACGGTGACAGTAGCCGCTTCCGGAGCGCAGCAAATAGCCACGCCCTTCGCCGGGATCAAGGAAGGATCACGGACCAACGTCCCTGACTCCCTTGAACGATACCCGCGCGAGCATCCTGATACAGATTTCTTGATGAAAAGTTCAATCGCAATTTCTACAGGGCTTGGATGGTCTGGAAGCACGGAAGTCAAGGGAACGCTCGGAGGCTCCGGCTCCAAAGCCATTCCTCCCACGGCTATTTTCAAGCCAACTCAGTGCCTGGTGGGTTGGCCTCCAGTGCAGCTTCCGCCTCCAACGCCACGGGAACACCCTCTTGGACCGCCCTCCAAAGACGGTTTGGCGGAAGTTCTAGCAAGCTCTAAAGATCCCTCCGACTCTGGTGCTGGTACTAGCGCGCATGCTTTCTCCGGGTCACTAAAGGCTAATGCGTCACCCGCCATGGCTGGAATACCCTCTGTGATCAACTCTAATGGCTCCGTCGACAAAGGAATCCGCAAAAGACTCCTCACTAGAATGAAGTTCCACTGCAGGGACACCGTACTCAACTAGTGCCATAGCAGGAAACAGTACGGGTCCGGCAGTCCCCTCCTATAGTCCGACGCTCAACGTCGCCTCCAAGGCTGGGACCCGGGCTCACCCGGCGGATCCAACAGCCAACCTCTGCAACCTCCGAGTGGAGGTACCTACGGCCTCCCTCAACCTCTTCAGGGGAGCCCCTATCTCCTCTTTATCTGAAGATGACTCCAACAACGAGCAACTTTTCTCTGCGCCCTCTCTGAACGGCGGGGGAATCACAACGTTCCCAAGCACCTTTTCAGGGGACCAACGGCGCACTAACCGGACGAAGGCCCCTACCTGGTGGCCTCGAAAGTAATGGACGTCAGGAAGTAGCCCTAAATGGAGAACTTCGCCATTTGGGAGTTGATGGCGGCGACTAACTCCGCCGTTCCATGGCATCCTCCGAGGACACCTTCCCATGGAAGTACTTCGAGATCGGGCCCCACTCACGTGAAAGTTCGGAGTCTGAAGGCTCCTATAAGAAGAAAAAGCAATTTTTCCAATTCTTCACCGAATTGGGGTTAGTCCCTCGAAAATGGAAACCAGTTCTCGGGCACATGGAGATCCAAACCTCCGACTCCGTCAAGCAAAGATCAATCTCGCCGCCTTTGAGTCGAAAGTGCCGGTATGGAGGGAAGAGAAGATGTACAGCGAGACTAGATAATGAAGGACATTGGGGTGAAACCTCACCACAGGAACGCCCAACGCCTCAACCAATGCATACAGAGTGCACAATATAGGGTAACAAAGCCCCCCTCTCAGATGGTGTTAGTAAACTGCGACGAAGCCATCTAGTGGGACGTTGGCTCTACCCGCTGAATCAGGAGCGCGATAAACCCAGTCGTCGGAGATCCCATAATCCATCATCAAAGCAGCAATAGCGCTAGTTGTTAGGATGGACCCTGTGTTGTCGACCCCATGCCGAATCACCTTAGAAGTTCGCGAAGAAGAAGGAGACTCTCTCTTCTTTGCCATCTTTCTCTCTCTCTCTGCGGAACGAGTTGAAAGCTTTTAGTGTAAGGAAACGGCCAAAAGGAATTTCGCTGAAGCACGGCTTAAATAAACGGTGTAATGCCAGCGCGTGGAAAACCCAAACAACGCTTCCGCTGAGCGTCTAGGCCGCGTGCCGGCCCCGCAGGAACATCATAGGTCCCAAAGTAACGGGCAATCATGAACCCTTGTCAGATCGCAAATTGACATCACCTTAGCCGTCTAGCGAAATTCCCGCTGTCATACTAGCATTTAATAAGAGAATTCTAATTGCCGGGAAATGCGGCAGCGGGACTTCCAAAACAAGCGTGCAAGGAAGAAAACAAACCGTTCAACTACAACGAGCAACAAAAAGTAAAACGACACAGCTAAGTGTTAAATTTTATTATAATAGACATTAATAACTCTCTTTACAGTAGCCTGGGCCGCAGATTACATTTAATGGCCATCTCCTGGCACAAAGGAACCTGGTGCAAGACACTCCAATAGGTTCGCGTGTGTCAGGGCGCTAGAGTTTTGAGAGTCCAGGATGTTGATGCGGAAGTTTGGATCCTCCAACGAGACTAGTCTCCGGCTGAGACAGATGTCGTCCTGGAAGTTCCTTTCCAGCGCAGGACTGACTTCCTCCCGCAAAAACCTCAACCTCAGCTCAATCCCCATCCGCGCGACCTCCGTTCCAAATTGTCGCCGTAGCCACTCAAGCTTCTCCTAGAGAGCCAATACGTAGGCTCGAGCCTGCACGTTGGCACTAGCAAGCTTGGATGCCCTCGCTTCCGATTCCGCCCACCCTTCTTCAAAGTGTGTGGCATGCACCATCAATTGCTCTATCTCTCCAATCGCGACTTGCAGCCAAGCTTCGACACTTTCGACAGCCCTGGCCACTGGGTGAAGTGAAGGATTCACCCTCCCAGGACCACGATCCCGCGAGGAGGCAGACCTCTCCTCCCTCTCAAAGCTTGGAGCCACCCTCAAAAATCTCATACGGCCTACAACGGTGGCCTCCGAATGATATCCCTCCGACGTGGCCGCTCCAGGGACGCCAAAGGCGTGGGTCCCAGTCTCAGGCTCTTCGGAGGAAGGTCTTGACCCAGACGACGACCTCTTCAACGAAATCACAACGAAAGAGGGCGAAAGGAAAAGGGATCGAAGGCAACACAAAGTTTCACACCGTCGAAGAAGCAATAGAGCACGCTACATTGGAGGAATTTTTGCTTTTAAATAGGCAAAGTTCCACTTGGAAACGGTAGGGTTCTCGAAGGCGAAAGAGCGCCAGAACGAAGCCAACGAACGCCCTCCAAGGCAAATCATTATGGTGCAGTGCCCCGAGATTTCATGCGCATTTAATGCGCCAGATGGACAGACTGCCGCCAGTGACGTTCAAACCACCACAAAATCAAGCATCAGAGGTCCCCTCTGCAGCGTCCTCCTAACAATAGTCTACATTAAGACTCAAGGGACAAAACCCGCAGAACTAACCACAAGCATTTGAAGATGCTTAGGCACGCAGAACGGAGCGCGATGCAATGGAAGAAGCAAATTGCCCATGAAGGGTGGTTAAAAAAAAGAAAACAGAGGAAGCAGTCAGTAAGAAAAAAATACGTACTACAAGGAAGAAGAGTAAAGATGAAATACTACTTCTTTCATTAATCAAGGCTTTCCTTACAAAGTACAAGATTTACAACAGTAAATGTATAAGAAAGAGGAAAAAGATATGGCACGGGGCCTAGGCCTCACGGCAACTGCCCCGGAAGTTTGAGCAAGATTGGGAACGTGATCTACATGAGATCACCATGGCCTCACCGCTAATAACCCAACAAGCTAAAGCACCGGGGATAGCCCACGTGTTGGTCTACCTCCAGTGGAGACGAACCCAATGTTATCTACCGAGATAGAACCAACACCAAACTTAGGAGCCTTCCGTAGGGACAAAAAAAAAAAAAAAAAGAACTTGCTCTTCCCTCGCCGGGGCACACCTCTTTACCTCCTCCCCAGCCGGCACGCGATCCAAGTGAAGTGGAGACCGTTAGCGACGCGCTTCACCGGAGGATAAGACCCCTGGGATAGCTCCTCGCAGCGATCCCAGAGCACGCTGGACGCGTCGCTCCATGGGGGAGGCACGCGACAACAGGAGAGTGGCCAAACCACCCTCATTAGCATACGAAATCGACTGCAACATGGGCATGAAGATAGTCTTCGCCAAGAATTCCGGATCTCCACTAATCCATCCAACTCCTTTGCGGACTCCCACCAAAGATTGGGCAAGCCAAGACCTTCACATTACTCCCCCAAAGTCAGTCAAGGGAGGAGCCGCACCCGCCGAAGATCCCTCCTATTTATGGGTGAGATGATGCCCATCCAGCGCTTAATAGGGCGCACTATTCCGTGGACGTCTTTCATGGAACAGGAAAGCCCTCAAATCAAACGCAACCTCAGGCGTGCGAATAGTTCCATTCCAGGCACCGAATCACTACAGCGCGAAAAGCCTGCGCGACTGCCTGGGGAAGGCGCGAAGCTAGAAGACAACAAGCGTTGGCGCATTTCGAGGGGAACTGGGCGATCGCGAGTTGGACCCAAAGGGCATGCCAAGCCACGACCACTAGTCGACCAAGGCATGGGGGACTAGTATTGGGTTCGAAACAAATGCCCAAAGAGATTCGAAACCCGAGCCTACGGAGCAACTGCCTGAGAGGCAGTTGAAACCTAACGCTCCAGAGCGATCTACGTGGCGACACACATTTAACAACCAATGGTCGTCGTCTGCAGCTCATTAATGCTACTGCTAGGAAACAAAGCACAGGAGAAGCGAGCCACTGAGGAAACAGTCAGCGCTGCCAACCGCGGTTGGGCGACTGTGGGGTAGACCAATCTCAGCTCGAGGGGTAGACCAAGTGTGACCAACAGCGCCCGGCGGTCTACCTGCCACCGCTAAATGACAACCGACGCGCCGGCAACCGCCGACAGCAATAAGTGGCCAACGAGCCCTTGCAAAAGGGGTTCTCGTGCCCCAAAGCCCCTCACCAGGGGACCTATGAAATCCTCCTTCTACAAAGAGGGAGATCGGATCCTGGATAATCGACTCAGTGTCACTAACCTTAGGCTCCACAGCCATCTTCCAGATCCAAACTTCTCAGCCTTCTCAGGCGACAAAAAGTTAGCCACCCTTCGCGGTGTATACTGGGAGCTAGGTCTTCCATTATCTGCTCATTATTCTCCCATACAAGCATCCACGCACTGCTCTTGCATTCCCCTTTTCGTTTATTGCAAAAAATTACTGACTTGAGCGTCGGAGTGTCCTCGATGGGAGAAATCATGCCGGATCTCTAACCTCTTATTCGTTGATTGTGTTATGCAGATCCCAAATTAACAGAGACGGAGATCGAACCTTTTCGCGACTACCTCCAAATGACGAAAAATCCGGAGGCTCCCTAAACCGTACGACAGTCGAAGATCCAGAACACAACAGGAATCTTCTTAATAGAAGCCATTCACTAGACTGTTTTTTCATAGTCAATTGTTGAATAAATTGATTAAAGGGTTTACGCTCAATTGAAAGGATATTTACATAATGATAGTAAGTGTCGCTAAATAACCCTATTATATGAATCAACTTTCATTATTTCACTCGATTAATTATAATATCTTCCATAGTAAAAATCTTTTTAAATTATTTTTTGTCACATCCCTTTAAAATTTCATACTTCTATATATTTATTTATTTATTTTCTAATCACAACTAACTGATAACTCTCGTATGCTTATTTAGACTAAATTTAAATTATCTCAAATATTATTCCCTTAACCTTTTTCTATAGGTACAAGTTTTTAACAGCTACAGATATTATTATTCCTATCCTTAATTTTTAGTATCACTCTGCACATTCATCGTAACATTATTACCTATAAAACACTTATTTTTTATATATATTATTTGATTATCTAAGATTTCATCCATAAAAGTACAATAAATCTAATAATTGTCTTCAGAATTTTCCGAGGGATATTCTGATCGTATAGTACCTCCAATGCAATTATCTATTTTAACTAATATATATTCATCGTATCTATGGCATCATGTTTAATCTCTCAATTTTCATGCATTATAAGAAAAAAGGCAGTAAAATATATTATTTTTTATTATTATCCAAATTACAGTTTAATGTATCATATATGTTAAGTCATTTATACTTGAGAGTATCAGTCAACGATGCTAGTTACGCGGTGAATTGAAGGAAATGAAAATTAACGATGTGGATTTATAGCACGACTAACAGTAGTAAACAATTTGATACGCAACAACTGTACATCCAACTCCACTAATTACACAGTTGAGAGCAAGAAGAAAACTCACAGGCCAAATGAGCTTCCTGTTCATGTCCTCTCCAGCTGAATTCCCATGTCCATCAATGATCATGATCGTGAAAAACAAGTGCTGGGATTCCCACCAGACACCGAACAGAGCCTATGAGAAGCTTGTCATACCGCTCCACCCAACGAAACTTAAGCTGCCTGGCACCAAAGGATGAGAGGGCCACCATTGAAGTCATGACAGTCACAGTGCTGCAAGTCCAATAAATCTTCAAAAGTTAACGCGAGATTGTTGGCGAGAATTTCAGCTTGAACGAAAACTGGCAAGGTGTTATGCATAATCTTCACACAACATTCACGTGAACTACGATAATATTGACAGGAGTTTTCCTCAAGTTAGGATCTTCAAATTTGTCCCGCATGAGAATCACATGACAAGGCTTGTTGCAGACTTTCAGATTGATTCCGTACAATAGGTGCTTGTGCTGCGTGCCAATATAAATACTATGTTCTGATTTAAGGTCACAATTTAGAGTTCATTTTGAACACAATGAGGTGCCAACAATAAATCCATCAGGGTTATAAATTATATTTTATTCTTCATCAAACTTGGATATATTATTCTAACTCTTGTGTAAAGCATTTTACTAGTTAATTTCATCTCATTTGTTTTCTTATTATTCATTGCTTAGGTTTATACACTAGTTATATGCAATATAACTAAGGTGTTTGTAAGTCATTTGTAACCAAAACTTTGATATGGTGCAAGTTATTGTCAGACGTAAGGTTTTATAGTTGCACCTTAATTGGAAAGGGTTTTTCATGTAAAAATCACTCGTTGATCATTTTGTATATTGGTTGTATGCTTTTCTTGCTTCTCACGGATTCTAACAAGGGGAGCAATAAACTATTGTTTCAGATTCCCAACGGAAATGACGCCAATACTTTGAAAAGAAAGAATGCGATAGACACTAAAAAACTTAAAATGAAATGATAACAAATAATTTAAAATTATTTCTACTATTTAGATTACACTATAGATTTATAGCCAATTCTATTTTGTGAGACTTAAAACTTTGTAACTTAAATGCAATGTTGAAGAATGGTGTGCATAGACCCAACTCATATTTACTTGGTGGAAATGACTATGCCTGGCATGATGTTAGGACGTAATAGAAGTGCAAATAAGTGGATATGCAATCATCTTTAATAGTAAACCCTAGGAAAAGGGTTTGAGTATTCTCAAAACACCTGAAAGAGATCAATTTCACAGGCTGCGGTGACCCAGATCTTCTGGTAAGAACGAGAGCTTGTAAATGACTCATCTTTGAGGAATGCCTTGGCCTGTGATAACCGAGTTGTAAACCTACCATCAATGACTAAATCTTCACAGAGGTTAACGCTACTTTAAATAGGATTAAACCAAATCTAGTTCTAAAACTTTTCAGTTTCCCCACAATGTCAAAATCATAAAGAAGTTATCAAGCTTGTTAAGAGAGAACCAGCTAGCTACGACTATGCTATCAAGGCAAGACCAATTTCCAAAGATCAGCAGAACCGTCATTAGTTTATCTTAGTAAGTTTAACGTCACAATGGAGATTTGCTCATATATACAAACCTTACTCCATGTCCATTGATGAGATATTCTTCTTCAATAAAGCTTAATGACCTCCAAACTTATACCAGTCTCACCACACCCACATGCCTTTCATGCTAAATACAACACAAGTTTCATGTCATTACATATATATTATAACGAATGAGAATCTATCACCGTATGATCCAATCTTAGAACTCAAGTCCATCAAATGCGTTTCTAAACCAATTTGCCCTTCCTACTCCCGTTTAATTATAGAAGCTCAACAAAATGAATCAACATCCGTGCAAAATGAACAGAGACACAATTTCTGCACCAAATAACACAGCATACAGACCCGATCAATATCACAGTCACGTATCATGCCTTTGCTTTCTAAACTACGCATATACAGCCCTAGCTCTCTTAGTCACAGTAATAGCTGCCGGATGATGTCAAGCAATAGGCAATGGATCTAGAAAATTACAACAGTTCTTATACTTCCGTCAAGTTAAGCCGTCATTATCTACACAATTCGGTCAAATGAAACCCAAATACAATGGACAGAGAGAGAGAGCTTACTGACGCAAAGCGTACGCGAGAGTCCATTCTTGAGCGTGACCAACAACGCGAAAGTCAAACGGTGGCGATTCCACCGATTGTTGATAGTTCCTATGCCTTGATTCCCGCCATTCCCAAAATCAGCCAATTCAAAATTCTGAGACATTTCTTCTTCTCTCACTAAACTACTGAAAGATTGATCGTGAGGTTTCCTGTTAATTTTGCCTTCTGGAGGGAGCAGTTTGTGTAGTTTTTGATTAGTTAGGATGCACGGTGTTGGGTTCCTACGATTGGATTTTTTCGGAATAACAACAAAAATACTCTCTCTCTCTCTCTCTTCCTTTCTAAATTCTCCTCCTTCCTGTTCTTACTTTATACTTTTCTTTAGTATTAATGTTGTCTCTGATAAAAAAAATAAATTAAATTTAATCAAATTTTAGAAAATAATTTAATGTGTATATGATACCAAAAACCTTGAGTGTCAAAATATTAAAATAAACATTTAATTTAATTTAAATAATATCATTTATACACAACTTATATTAAATTATTAAATCTAGTTATAAATTTCACATTATTTTTATTTTTTTCATCTCTGTATACTAAATTTAACAAGTTTGATAAAATAAATATATAAATAAACGTAAAATATCTGGCTTTTAGTTTTTATATCATGTAAATATGAAGTGATACCAAAACTTAATAAATGTCAAGTTTTCTTTCCCATTCATTGGTATGAAAAAGATAAAAACTCATATAAATCATTAACCTTTTAACGATGGAGAAAATTAAATTAATAAACATATATGCATTTTTGGTATTACTTCTACATAATATGGAGAAATCAATGTTTTAAAAACTCCATTGCATTAAAAACACTGACCTCCGCCGAGAACGGTGACTAGCCATGGCCAACCTTCGTGGGGCGGTGCCAGTAAACTGCCACAGTACTCCCTAACCAGATACCAATTATTCCACATTCCATTGGCAATTGCAAACTTACGAAATAGAATACTCATACTCTTAACCAAGCATTGAGCTAAGAAGAAGGAACTTCAACTAAGAAGAAACTTCAACTATACTTCTTCCATGGATCGAAATACTGGAAGAAATTGAATGTAAGACGGTGTCAATACCACAACAAATAAACGAAGAGGACTACAAGAACCAAATTCTCAGATTCCGACAAAAGGTTTTCCCAGTGTAACACAGTAAAACCAAAGGAAAACTGCAACCTCATCTATGCTGCGGACTACAACCAAAACATGCTAGCAAATGCAGAGTTTCAGGCGGTTATCTTTGCCATTAGCTTAAGCCATGCTCTTTATGATATCAGAATCACCTGCAAATCAGAGGGCACTTTGTGTCAGAATTGCTTTCATAAAGGGTAAAAACAGCACAGATGCAAATACAACAGCAATTTCACAGACCTGCTTCTATGATGCTCAGGCAGCAGACCCTGAAATACTTCCCACAGGCAGTTCCCAGATCGACATTATCTAGCAAAGTTGAGTTGTGAATTTCTGTTAATACTTGGAAACGGAAACACCAACAGCAAGTTTGCAGCAATAGATGACAATTACAATGGCACCACCTCATTAAATACACTAAAATAAAACAATGTCCCGTGGAAGGTAAATTGTTGAGGAATTCAGGAATTTTGGGTTTGGGTTCCGGTAGCTGCATTTCCACCATGAACGAGCCCATGTGGAAACAAGCAGCTACATTTGAGGAGTTGGTTGGGAGGGGAAAATGTTGTGGTTCGAGTATTTAGCTGTCAAATAGAGGAATTGGGTTAACTATCAGAATTGCTAACATATCTAAATCGAAGGGAAGCGAAATCAGTATCAATCCGTCACTTATACAGCCAGCCTTAGACTAATGCAGGGTGGATGCGTTTGCACAAGTCAACAAGGTAGTTTCTCAAGCAGTGAAGGGGTGAGGAGTGTTTTATTGGAGTTCAAGGACTTGGATTGTTAATGGAGTATGCCATCACATATACAAGGGTTCCAAATCCTTAAAAAGCAATGGAGACTCACAAACATCTAATAACATGCCGAAATATGATGTCAAGCTCCCTACCACTACCACTCAGGTTGTAGCACACAGACACTAGGTAATACTAACCGTGCAACACAACCATGGGACCTTGCTTAAGAGCATGTTGAACAGGAAGGCCCTAACTAGTTGGCAGTATCCAGTCCAGGACAGAGGCCTCTATAGTGAAGGCACATTGCCCTTTGAATTCAAAGTTCATCAAAACATGTGGATCACTATGTATCACGTCGGTGACTAATATGCAGAGTAAGTTGCCTTCAAAAGGGTTTGAAACACTACTTAACAGAGGACTAAACCTATGTGAAGAAGAATGCCACAGAAGATAACAATGTACAGAACGCTAGTGAGTACTCACCTACAATTCAATGACCTGAACTGTTGCAAATGGGGCCAACAATGACCCAACCTACACCATCCAAGATGGCTACATGCAAGTGATGATTTAGCTAAAATAAAACAATCAATAGAGTTTAAAAACCATGGACAATGGACACAACTACTCATTATTTTTCTCAAAACGAAGGCAGACATAATGGAAACACATTAAATAAAACTTTAGTTTATTCATAGATATAAAAACATAATTTATGAAACAATACTATTTTTTAGTAAATTATCATAAAAACACATATTTACAAAAAACACAATAAGGAGTACATATTTATTGGTGAGCTAATATAAAAAAAATTGTGCTACAAGATCTTAAATTTTTTCTTTAATTAATATTGTGAAACCTTGATTATTGCAAATTATAAAATTATCCAACGTGCCCAAATTGAATCAAAACATGTAGGAGTCAAACAAAACAAAATGAAAATTTTGACAAGTGCCACACACTTTAGCCCCAGCAGAGTTTCAGTACTTATTAGGACGAAGTGAAGTGTTAACTCTGCAGTGTGGTTTGTTCAGTAGCATAAAGGTGCAAAAGCATAACGACACCCTACTTTTGGATCCTCAATTGATGTCAATTGCACAATAGTTAAACCACAAACCATGATATTCTGGCAACAATGAATGGCTGGAAGTGTTTAGTTGATGCTATTTTTGCAAGTGCAGCTGAAGGTAAAGTAATTGATTTCCCATGAATTCAGATATACCAAATAGAAACATGCTCAACATTAGAAGTATATTGATTTTTCCCCAATAACTTATAGTTTTGTTTGTAAATATCCACGTTGGAAAACCCATTCACAAACTGAATACAAATACAATATTGATAATGGGGTGGGATGGTCAGAGAATGATGAAATGTTACACATTTTTCAAGAAACTTAACATATGATGCATCTCTTTATCATTTAAACACAAGATCGTTATAAGATCCCACAGCTTCATAAACTGCAGCATTTTTACTCTGCTCTTTAAATGATGACCCAGGGCAAAAAAAAAAAAAAAAAAATCAAAAAGGACAAATGTTTTACCTTATTACGTGTACAACAGACAATTGGATATATTCAGTTGTACTCACATGAACACAAAACATGAGATCATGTCAACAAACACAAAAGACAAAAAAGAGACAATCAACAAAATTGCATGGAAGTATTTCACGCTAGAACTTACTTCCATTGTAATGGTGGACAGGAACCTTTGCTAACATGGCATAGTATTCTATCTCAGACTTCCGAAGTGGTGGGCAATTGTTTGAAATGATCACCAACTTGGCTGGAGGGTAGTTTCATTAAAAATAAAAAAAAGTACATCAGAAATTTGAAGCAACAAATTTAACGAGTCAATGGGCAGAGAGCATAAAATAGAACGGTTAGCAATGATAACACCAGCAAGTGAAGCAGCCATTCAACTGAAAAAAAATCTATTTTACGAGCATTATCATCCAACAAAACAACTGTATGAGATGTTTAAAAAATTTAAGGTGCTTGAAAAACAAACACAATATTCCAAGAGGCAAAAAAATAATCAATAACTGACACATGCAATTATCCTGGAAAAATTCTGACTGTAACAGCAAGGAAACCGACTGCAGATCATGTTGGTCCTTATCTTCTCAGGCATTCTGTAAGTCAATTCCATGTCCTTCTCAGTTATGATATGTCTACTATAATTTATCCCCCCAGTTCCTCCATTAAAATGTATTCGTTAACCAGAGAACAGATCATTGAAAAGGCATAAACTGATCTCAAGCAGTTCCTATATTCCACCACCAGCACTTCATAGGAAATGGCACACTAAGGATGATTTTGCTATTCCAATTTGGAAAACCAAAGAGAAACCTGTCTTATAATTAATACCTCAGATTATGACAGATCATTCATCAGTGAAAGTAGTTTAACATTTACCCTTGATATACTCAATTGTCAACGTATATTCAATACTTAACATAAAAGTGATTTTCAAGTCACCCGTTCCAACACATGAAAACACCATTTCTCTGTTACATGGCATGCCAAATGTCAGAGACATTCAATAAGGTAAAGGAAATGGTAAATGAGTGTCGCCACTATGGTAAAATGAATACACACATTCGGAAAATCACCAATCAAATAAATATCGCACGCTCAGGTCCAGATGTCGCTACTGAATGGGAGAAGCTAAACAAATGAACCCGTTATTATTCAGTCTGGATCAACCCATACTAAAGCTGAATTTCCTAGAGACTAATCAAAATACCTTATTATCCGATTCATAAGCGACGTATTTGTGTCCCAATACAACTACAACTTTTCCCTAAAAATTAATCCAGGCAACAAGCAATATTAGTACGATCACTGCAACCGGAAATTAAACAATCCTTGACATGAACTAATAAATCAGAGACCTAACCAGAAAAGATCCATCTAAAAAGGGAATCAGAATCTCTTTCAAACAGTCAATTAGAGCCGAGATAAATTGAAAGGACGTGATTACATTTAAACCCAAAGGGAGTTGATAAGAAGAAAAATACCTGAAGATTTCCTCAGTGTTTTAAGTACCGTCTTGTACCCTAGTGTGTATCTTCCTCCCTTCATCACGAGAGCCAACCTATTGTTGATACTCTCGTGAGTCTTCTTCTGAAGAATCCATCATCAGAAATCGAATACTAATGTTAATGACGTCCGAAAGTGTGATGTAGGAAATAGAAATTGAGAGATTATGAGAAAATAGACTGTAGGAGATAGATCGAAGGAGGGGATGAGGAGACAGATCTCACCGTTTTCTTCGCGGAAACCATTTCTGCGAGTTGGATGAGGAACCGCGGCGACGGCCCTTGCGCTGCCTTTGAGCGAATTTCACTCTTATCGACGACCGTGAGGAGATTCGGTTCATATAGTGCTAGGGTTTTGAGCTTCGCACGATTGTCGTGGATCCATGGACCACCGGGTCCTGATTGATATGGTACAGTATCATCTGGACCGGTCCATTTATTCTACCGGGTTGTGAAATTTAACCTTAATTTAAAAAATATCAAACTAATTTTTTTTTAGTTTTTTACTGTAGAATGGGTATTTTATATAATTTAGTATTTCAATAAAAATAAAAAATTCCTATAATACCATTTAATTATAAATACATGCATACATATATATATATATATAATTAAATGATATATTAAATGTAATATAATATTATTTTTAAAATATTATTTAATTGGTTAGTTATTTAATTAATATAAATAATCAGTATAAATAGTCTAATATATTATATAAATTATAAAAAATATTTAAATTTAAAAATACCAATATTGATAATTCAAATTAAATAATTTAACAAAATAATCAAATATGAGTGTTGCTATAGAAAAAGGTTTCACCCTACGGAAGGCATGCAAATTTTGGTAAGAGTGAAAAAAAGCAAGCAGATGGACTCAATTGCCTGATCCACGGAAATAAAATTATGAATATCTTCAAGTCAAAGGGAGGATAATTATTTGTTGAAAATTTTTATTTCCTTTAAAATATTTTATAATATAATACTAACCTCATATATTGTTATTAAAATAAAATAATATACAAAAAATAATTATTTTTTAAAAATTAAATAAAATAAGAATATAATTGAAAATTGATATATTTTTTTAATTTGGTTGTCACTTAACATAGATAATATTAAAATAAAAATTAATTTATAATATTTGGTGTATAGCAATATGTTGCATCCGATAATTTGATTATTGTGTGGATAAGGAGTTTTGTCCGTCGGATGTTTGAAATATTTGATCTCCGTAAGCCTTTAATCAAACCCTGTATAATCACAAATAACAGTCAAAGAATGGGCGAGGATTTGATCCCCAATATATCCTCCGACGCTCAATCAATATTTTTCTTAAATGTGAATAAAGAGACGGGATATAAAGAAGTGTAATGAGTTCGAAGAGTTGCATTCTTGCATTTTAATTTGAAAGAATGTGTTTGCACTCTAGGTGTCTTTGAATGCTTTGTCTGAAAGAACTTAAGTTCCTTCCAATCTATAGTCCTTTCTCTTGAATGAAAAGGGTTGATATTTATAGACGGTGAACGGGGTTAACCGTTACAAAAGCTGTTGGGCGATTAACCGTTGTTCTTATCATGGCAGCGGTTGCAACTAACGTCTACTATTATTAGTTGAGTAACCGTCCTAAACCGTTAAACGAACCTCGGCCATAATTTATAAAATGGGCAGTGCAGGTGTAATGAGCTGTGTGGACTTTAAGAGTCGTTGAACTTGGTTTCTTGAACTTAAAGTGCATTGGGCTTTCTTGTTTGGGCCATTGGGTATCATACCCATCACTAGCCCCATATGTCAGGAGGTTTAAAATTCAACCTTCTGGCATGAAGTAAGAAAGTTTTTTTTATGTCCGAGTCCAAAGTATTATTTTGTGAGTTTCTATTTCTCCTTGGATAAAAATTCTTGAGTCCGATGTCTTCAATCGAATGAGAGTAATTAGCTCGACGGTCTGTATTCCTACCATCAGTTGCTACATTAGATGCACGTCGCTTCGGATACTGAACGACTCGTTGAAAACATGCAAGCCATCATTATTGACATCGGATGATTTGACATTTGGCTGAGCAAATGAGTGGTCGACACATATTAACACCATGATAAGGCACATCTTTTGAAATTTGAATTTAAACAACGTCGTTTGGAGCTCTTTGCTTTGCCTATAAATTGGTTTTTGGAGGCCATAGGAATACTTTACATCCTTTGCACCCGTTTTCTCACTTGGAAATTATCTTCCCCTTTTCTCGTTCGAAAACTTTTCATGGCTCTAGGAGTTACAGATGTTCAGTCAATTTTGACCTTCAAAAATGTGAAATATTTTAGAGCTCGGTATAAGGTTTCGCATTCTCTAGCATACCTCTTGCCTGGAGTGACCGGGCGAGCCTCTTCTCCTCCATCGGGATACATCACATTGTATGAAACCCACCTCAAGGGTGGTCTTCATTTTTCTCTAACTTAAGAGTTCTATAAAATAATGGTAAAACTCCATGTACCGATCGCCAAACTTCAGCCAAATGGCATAAAGTACTTGATTTCTTTGTATATTTTTATCTGAATTTACGATGTGGTTTTTAATGCTGCAGCTATGAAAGTTTTGTTTCATTTTAATCACGGCCTGAATTAGATAATAGTATCTCCTCAACTGGAATACAGGTTAAGTGGCGAAAATTCAAACTCCACAAAAAGGTGGAAGGACAAATTTTTCTATTTAATGGTTCCTTCCGATGGGAGCTCTGTCCGGAATGGGGTCGTGTTTCTTCTACTATGCAGTCGGATGTAGACGAGCATGAGAAAGAAGCCATCCAAAAACTTACAGATCTTATCTGTGAAAAAGCCAGCAGTTTCAATGAGAATAAGAAGAACTACTAGCTTTTTTTCTGAGCCACTTGCACAAGCCAATTAGGAGCTTTTGGTCGAAGAGTCTGGGACTTAAGCAGTAAAGACTCTTCTTAAAAGAAGGCATAAGAGAAAAGCTAAGGAACTTAAAATAAAGGAGTCCTTGAATAAATCCAAAAAGTCCAAGAAAAAAAGGGCCTCAAAGGGCATAGAGATAAAAGAGACGTCGGCCATTACACCTGACAATAAAGAGGCCTCAATTGGATCCAACTCTGAGGATGAGGCCACCATAGATGAAATAATAAAGAGGAAGCGGCCATCAGTCGCATTAGAATAAACTTCTACATCTTCCTCAATACAAGTTCCAGAAGCCGTCGCACTAATTGGAGAAAGTGAGCAAGTGGGGTCTACTGTTGGGGAAGTGACCAAGGTTATTCTTATTTCAGCCCCACTTCTTGCTTCATATGGGTTTTTGGCCGTTCTGCCACCGCTGCTCGAGGAGTCCCTACCCGATATTGCGACAACTTTTGCTAAGAGAATTTCTTGTATGAGTGAGATTCATTCTGGTGAGGCATTGGGGATGTTATCACTCGAATTCCCAGAGACCAACATGGTTTAGGTGATCACTAAAGAACTTCAGGCTGATACTGTAAAGGAGCATTCTCCCAAGCCCCCAGAGCTCACGGTCCATATAAAGATTGAGTCCGAGGGTCAAATCATTATGGCGGATGTCCCACTCATGGGCGAGGTCGAAGAGGCAATGGTGAATGTTGTGCCCAAGGAAGTTGAGGAGGAGGTGGAGGTAGTTGGTCCAGGGTCTCCAAGAACTGAGGCTCAAATTGCTTTAGAGACTCATACATATGATGCGACTCGTAGGAAGATTTTTGTTTCTAAGGTTATTGTCTGCAACATTCTTTAACTTCTAGATCATCATCTTTTATATACTAACTGACTTTATTTGTAATTCCAATAAATGAGAGATCGTCTTGTTGACACTGCAAAAGGATTTGCTTATGACTATGTGGAAAAGGAGAAACTTCTGATTGCTGAGAGGCGTATATCTAAACTTGAGCGTGATTTGGCTAATATGAACTAGAGATACGGCCTCCTTAGAGAGAAGTACTCTAAAGTAGAAAATGAGCTTCATTATTTAATTCGTCCCAAGGACGTTATAATGATAATGTGTAGATATATTATCCAAATGTTGGCTCCCGACATTCTTGTTTCTGCATTTCATCCAAAAAATGACAGCACCAGTCATAGTTCTGAGGTGTTATACCTTCCTAGGGACGATGTAGATTCTTAGAAACCGGTGCCAGAAACTTCTAGGCGTCATTTGTCTTTGTAATTGATCAGACTTTTGTATATGTAATCATTTTTTCAATCAATGAAATATACTTGTAAAATTTGACTCTCTCTTTTTTGGACGAATATTTTATATATCCAACTCTATATATTACTTAAGTTAAAATTGTTTTATGAGCCATGCTTCTAATTTAAGGTTTTTCAAAACCATATTCGGTTGATGATACTACCTTAAAAGTCTTTGCACGCATGTTCTGAGGAAGCCCCCTAAGTTTTTTTGTCATCGGCCTCATTTGAACCGCTTGATGATATGATCAAGTTTTAAGTAACAACTTCATCTGATGCGCTCAATTACACAACTGAGTTTCATGGACCGATGAATATGGTCCTCGATACAGATGAATGAATTTCACCTGACTTAGTGGTAGCCTAGGTTATACAATGATGTGAAAAACAAGCAAGCAAAAAGACAAATAAAATAAATTAAAATTTTATTAATAAATTGTTACAACATTGGTACATGCACCCCATATGATGCAAACCTTACCTGGCAGTATATTTAATTATTTAAAATATTTTTTAAGGTGACAAACATTTTAAGTTCGAGGTACTAATTTGTCATTCTGGGTTCGTAACTTATACACTCCATTTTTAAGAATGGCTGAGATTAAGAATGATCATTCCCAATTTGGTAAAAGTTTATTCCGATCGATATTTTTGCCCATGGCTTCAATACTCCATAAGACTAGATCTCTCATAACAAACTGTTGTGCCTTCGTCTTTTTATTATAATACCTAATAATTTTTTGTTGATATGTTGCCGTCCACAGCCGCGCCTCGTCTCAAACTTCTTGAAGTAGATCAAGATTTTTTTGAAATCTTTGTGAATTATGACGTGAATTAAAATATTCGACCCGAAGACTAGGGAGCCAGATTTATATTGGAATAACGGCCTCGGTCCCATAACATAAATTAAAAAGTGTTTTAGCGGTTGGTTCTTTGGGTGCTGTCTTATATGACCAAAGGACAGAAGAAAGTTCATCGACCCAAGTGCTCTCAACATTCTCAAGTTTCGTATTCAAACCGTGCAATATTATTCGATTGGTAACTTTCACGTGTCAGTTGCATTGCGGATAAGCGACGAAAGTATGAACCAACTTTATCTTCAAACTGATACAATACGTTGTGAAGCATTTTTCAGTGAATTAGGATCCGTTATCAATCACAATGATTTTGGATATACCAAATTGACAAACAATGTTCCGTCGGACAAATTCGGCTGTGTTTTGCTTGGTTATTTTAGCTAGTGGGACGGCCTCAACCATTTTTGTGAAGTAGTCAATTCCAACAATAATAAATTTTCTCTGTTCTGATACCACTGGAAGTGGTCTGAGAATGTCAATTCTTCCTTGTGCGAACGACCATGGTGACTGTCGAGCTCAGAGTTCTGTATGTGGTCAATGGGTGAGGTTCCCACGCATAGGACAATTCTCACATTTTCGGACAAAATCTATTGCGTTATATTTCATAGTAGGCCAATAATATCCTTACCTCATGAGTTTGAAAGTAAGATTCTTGCCACCAATGTGGGATCCATAGATATCGAGGTATACTTTACTAAGAGCGTATTCGGTATCTTCCGGTGTAAGACACCGTAAGTATGGAATCGAGCACCCTCATCGGTACAACTTTTTATCCATAATGGTGTACCATCCCACTGTCTTTCTCAAACGTTTGGCTTCATCTCGTTTTCTGGTAATATGCCGTCGGATAGATACTTTACATAGAGAGTTATCCAATTATCAGAATTGGTTATTTACATAACTTCTTGTTGTGGGTCATTGATACTAGGCACTACGAGAATTTCATATAATTTTCGTGTGTACTGCTTTGGATCTCCCGTGGTAGCAGCCCTTGCTAATCTATCTACTTTCCCATTTTCTTCTTGTGGAATGTGAATCATTTTCATATTATCAAATGTAAAAATCAAACCTCACACTTTGGAAAGATATTGAAAAAGTAGTAGATTGATAGTATTAAATTTTTCTTTAATTTGATTAATAACCAATTTCGAGTCACTGTATACTATAAGATTTATGGCCTGGCACTCTTTAACTAATTTTCACCCAGTGAGTAGTACTTCATACTCGGCCACATTATTCGTCGTTGAAAATTCGAGGGTCATTAAATACTTTATTTTCGACCCATTGGGTGTTCTTAGTCTACTTTGACTCCACAACCAACTTGCACTGAAGAGCCATCTACGTGTAAAATCCACGTTAGAGCACTTTGGGGACTGTCGGTCCCAATAGGATCAATTATTTATAGAATTGGTGTTGTCATTTTAATAATGAAGTCCACGAGATCGGTACCTTTCAAGGACGGCCTCGGTCAAAATTCTAAGTCAAACTCTCCCAATTTAATGACCAATTTGACCAATCATTCTAACATATTTGGCCTTTATAGAATTTCTTTTAATGATTGGTTTGTCAAGACAATAATTTTGTATGCCTGAAAATATGGTCAAAATTTTCGGGTGGAATATACAAGCGCGAGTGCTATCTTTTCAATACGGATATAACTAGTTTCTCCGTTGATTAAGATTTTACTGACATAATATATAAGTCGTTGTCTGTAGGACATTTCTTGAATCAGGACCGAACTTAAGACAGTTTT
Organism: Nepenthes gracilis; assembly: GCA_033239525.1. Classification (NCBI taxonomy): domain Eukaryota; kingdom Viridiplantae; phylum Streptophyta; class Magnoliopsida; order Caryophyllales; family Nepenthaceae; genus Nepenthes; species Nepenthes gracilis. The sequence goes on from BSYO01000001.1 coordinate 3,080,973, forward strand.
AAATACAATCAGATATAAGAATAACTCCTCGCCCTATTGTGGAAATTAACAATGGTGGAAGAGAAAGATACTCATTAAGATCTCGAAAAGCAGCTTCGCATTGAGAAGTGCATTGAAAGCCCGCGACCTTTGTGCCTCTCAACGCTTTGAAGAATGGCAAGTACTTCGTGCTAATTTAGCCAAGAACCGTGAGAGTGTTGCCAATCTTCCAATTAAGTTCTAGACTTCTTTCACCATTCAAGGATGATTCATATCTAGATTTGTTTCTATTCCTCGATGAAAACAATGAAGCCTAAGAATTTTTTCGATGTTACTCCAAAGGTGCATTTGGTGGGATTAAATTTCATTTGGTGTGTCCTCAAGACATTAAATGGCTCGTCCAAATCACGAATATGGTTATTTCATAGTTTGCTCTTTATGAGCATGTCGTCCATAGATAATTCCATATTTTGTCCAATATGTACATCGAATATTTTGTTGACAAGGTGCTATAAGTTGAACTGCTATTTTTTAGATCGAATGGTATAACTTTATAACAGTAGTCCTTTGATCGGTCATAAAAATCATATGCTTCTCATCCTCTCGACTAATCCGGATTTTGTTGTAATCCAACTATACATTTATGAAACTGAACAATTCATATCTAGAAATAGAGTCCAAAGCAAGTCAATTCTTGGTAATGAGAAGCTGTCATTTGGACATGCTTTATTGATGTTGGTAAAATCGACACACATTCTCCACTTCCCATTACTTTTCTTTACCATGATCATGTTTAATAATTAGTTTGGATATTGAACTTTCCTGATAAATCCAACATCTACAAGTTTATTCACTTCCTCTCGAATGGCAATTAACTTTTTGACCAAGTAATTTCTTTATTTTTATTGAAAGATTTATGATTTGGATCCAAGCCCAACTTATGGATTATTACTCTGATTGGTATACTTGACTTGTCTCTAGGTTTCCAGGAAAGACATTGGAATTTTGTGTAAGAAAATCGATAAGTCAACTTTAAAATGGTTCAGACAAAGAACTTCCGATCTAAATATACTTTTTAGGATCATTAGGATTTAGTGGAATTTGATTTGTTGATTCTTTAGAATGGGCTTGTAGTAACGTGGTATCATCACGGAGATCAAGGTCCTAGATTGATTAACTTGTTGGCGTCTCAGTGACTTGAGATAAATAACAAGTCCGCCCAATCACTTGATTACCAAAGACCTCTCCGATGCCAAATGGAGTCGAAAAATTTACTTTTAAGTGCGGAATAGAAGTCATTGCCCTGAATGTTATTAAATAGGGTCCTCCGAGGATAGCATTGTAGACCAATAGAAGATATACAACCAAGAAAGAAAGTATCTTGGTGGCTTGTCCTCGGATATATACCTAATGTGACTTTCAATTGGATTACCCATTATACAAGTACAGGCTCATTATCTAATCCATACAATGGTCCTTATGAGATCTTTAACTGACTTCGTTTTAGTCCTAATTTAAAAAAGACATTCAAATAAAGTAATTTTTTTAAAATTTTATTATCAATAAATACTCATTTCAATTGGTAACTTATACTATTGTAGAAAATGAGTATAGTTATAACCAATGGGTCAGAATGAAGGGATGTTATATGAATTAAATCTTCATCATTAAAACTAATAACATCATCCTTATTTTTATTCTTGGTTTTTTGCGGCCGATGACCATTCTCAAGCTTTTCGGAACATTATCACAAGTGAGTATTGTGGAAATCATGCTTACAACGCTAGCTGCCACTCGGCCCTTTGGCTGCTCAGTTTCATCTCCGTCTGCTCCTTCGGAAGTATGTTTGAGTCTTTACAAAAATCGGTTAAGATGTCCTTTTTGGATTAATTCTTTAATTTTCTTCTATAATGTTCTACAGTCCTAGGTGTTGTGTCCTCCGCACCGATGATAATGATAATATTTTAACTGGTCACCCCCATTTGGGTTCTTTAATGCCTTCGGCCATTTAAAGAACTTCTCATCCCTAATTTGTATTAAGATATTGATGCGATAGTCATTTAAGGGAGTTAGATCTTGTAACCTAAATCCTCTTCTTGACGCTGATTCAAGCTTTTGCTACTTTCTCGATCCTCAGGGACTTGTATTGTCCCCATTTTTTCTTTTTCCTTCCAATGTCTTTTGGTGAGGCTGATCATTTGGTCATTTTGCTTTGTTGGCCACCTCGGGTACAATATATGCACAAGCAACGGCCTTGACCTCTCTAAAAGCTTGAGGATTCTTGTGAGTCATGTGCCTAAAAAAGCCGTTGGATTTCAATGCAGATACAAAAATGATTAACTTCACCTCCTCAGTGAGCTTAGAAATTTTTCTGACCTTGATCATAAATTTGGCTAGGAATTTTTTTATACTTTTATTTGGCCGTTGCTTTACTCAAGTCAAATGTCAAGGTTGTTTTTCTTCCCTCCTACTGGAGGTAAATTAAAATAAAAAATTATCAACCAAATCTTAAAAAGTTCAAATAGAATTTGGCTAAAGGCTATAGAACCACACTCAAGCATCACTTTTTAAGGTCAGAGGAAAGTAGAGACACATTGCTACCTCATCCAAACCTTGAAAGCTTAGGAATGTATAGAAGTCATCTAGATGATCCATAAGATCATAATTTCTAACATATGACTTCAAAGTAGGAATTTTGAACTTACGCGGAGGTGACCGCATAAGAATCTCCAAAGTAAATGGAGACCTTTGCAAGTCGACGGTCTTTCCTGTAGTGTTTTCTCCAAAGAAATGATTCCAAATTTTGTTGACATTTTATTCTATTCGAGGAGGAGCCACCATCCTTTTTTCATTAAGGAGATTTCTCAACTCGGATGGTTTTTGGATAAGTTGTGAAACTGAATGGCTCATGGTCCTTGAAGGAAGTTCACTATGAGAGGGTTCTCTAGGGAACAAGGGCTCCCTATCATCACGAGAATATCGAGGGTTTCGTCTCTCAAGACTATCCTCTTGGACTCGGAAACTTAAACAACCCTGAAGTCACGATAGACTTTTTCGTCTGAGGCCATTTTAGTCCTGAGGCCGTTCTAGTGGTCAATCTTCTTTGAGGGGTATTTTATTCCCTATTCTTGTTTTTAGACATGGTGGTTTGAGAGGTCAAAAATGGGACAATTTTTGGCCACTCGTCCAATTGTGTACAAATTGTTTGGACAGCTTTAGAAATGTCGTCCATTTTTTTCGTAAGTGCTTGTACATAATGATCAGGATGTTCATCCATTCGATCAACAATGGAAAGATTGTTAGCACCTGAAGTGGTTTTCCTAACTGGAGCACTAACTTATACTCTAGTGTTCACCATGTCGTTGTTAATATTATATTTTTTGGACTTTTAGTTACAATTCCTACAGACGGCGCCAATACTGCATTCCAAGATTTGATTGTTGTACAGATGAGGAGTTTTGTCCGTCAGGTGTTGGAAATTTTTGATCCCCGTAAGCCTTTAATTAAACCTTGTGCAATCACAATAACAGTTAAAGGATGGACGAGACTCGCTTCTCAATATATCCTCCGACGCTCAAATTAGTATTTTTTCTTAAATGTGAATAAAGAGACGGAATATAAAGAAATGTAATGAGTTCGATGAGTTGCGCTCTTGCGTTTTAACTTAAGAGAGAATGTTTGCGCTCTGAGCGTCTTTGAATACTTTATCTGAAAGAATTTAAGTCCCTTTCAATCTAGTCTTTTTTTTTTTGAATGAAGAGGGTCAATATTTATAGACGGTGAACAATAGTTAACTATTAAAAAATCTGTCGAATGGTTAACCATTGTTCTTATCATGGTGGCGGTTATAACTAATATCTACTGTTGTCAGTTGAGTAACTGTCCTAGGCCGTTAAACGGACCTCAATCACAATTAATGAAATGAGCCGTGCAAGTGTAATGGGCCGCGTGAACTTTAAGGGTCGTTGAACTTGGTTTCTCAATCTGAAAGTGCATTGGGTTTTCTTGTTTGGGTCATTGGGTGTCATACCCATCACAATGGAAGGATGAATAATTAATAAATTTATATATAATCACTTTTTAAGAGTTGTCTAGGTAAATAATATTGTAACATATACTAAAATACTTTAGGATAGACTTTATCAAAATCAGGTTGCGTTGATTTGTTTGATTTTACTAATGCAAAAATTTAGATAAGACATGATTATCGTTGAAAATGATTTATTCAAATTGATTTAGCTCCTATTACTAATTATTTGTAAATATATATTTTAATTTTAAATAAATACTAAATTTAAAAAATTATTTTAATATATTATATATTTATATAATTAATAATAGTTATATAAATATTATTCATTTAAATATATTTTAGATAGCATTTTAATTTACATATTATAATTTTTAAAATATTTTTTATGTTTAGATATTTTTTTATGTAATTATTAATTTTAAAAAATAAAAAATGCCATATTATTGCCTAAATTTGCCTAATTTAAATTATAAAATGGATGCACTTATGATTTATGGTTTGATAATTAAACTATATTTGATTCAATCTGACTTATTAGTCACAAATTTTTGTATAAATTTGGCCCATGTTTGGCTAGAAATCATTTTTAATAAAGTCTAATTTAAAATAAGAGTAAATATATAAAAAAAAATATTAGAGCAGGCATTTTTATATAACAATAAATAAAAAAATAAGTGGTGTTGTTTTGAATGAATAAAAAATTATTCTTTTTATTACTAAAATAATCAAATAAAAATAATAATTTTATTAAAAAATATATAAATAATTTTTTTATTTCATAATATCAAATATCGTGTGACTGAAAATTGAGGGAAACGTTAAATTACTTTCCGTATTAAAAATTAAATTAAAAACTTTACGTTTATAAATAAAAAAATAAAATAATATTAGCTACGTCAACAACGATAAAAGATACTTCGCCATTGCAAGAGTGAATTCCAAGGAGAGTCGAACCAGCGACGTTTTCTTCTTGCATTGCACATCTTTGTTGTAGGGTTTCACTCCACTGCGAACACCATGGCGGAAGTGATTAACATGCCTGTCGATTCCCTTGACCGCCGCCGGGACCGCCCCGCGGACGGAAAGGACAAGCCGTCAGAGGATCATCCTGAATCTCCGCCTCCCCCGAAACGCCGCGAAAGAGACTCCAGAGAGAGAAGGGACGATAAGGACTTCGACCGCCTTCCGAACCGTCGTGTGGTCGACCACTATGACCGCAATCGATCTCCTCCTCTGCCCCATCCGAGGGAGAGAGACAGAGACTATAAGCGAAGGTTTAGCCCTTGCCCTCCGCCGTATCGTGACCGGAGGCCTTACTCTCCTCCACGGCGTTCGCCTCCCTTCCCGCCATTCAAACGATCACGGAGGGAGGATGGCTATGATGCAAGGCGTGGAAGTCCTAGAGGATACGGACCCGGCGATAGGAGGTGAGACGACCATTATATGTTCCAGTTTCAATCCCGGTCACTCTCTTGTTGATTCATAGCTACTTGAAACTTTGGATGTGCGGTTAATGGCTTCATAATGACAAATTTTGTGTAGCTGTGCCATTGTTGACTAAGATGTGCTTTTGCTGTTAAAAATAGAGTGACTTCTGCTTTAGGATTTAAAGAAACATATCGAATGCGGTTTGTGCTTATGTCTGGTTCTTGATGAAGTGGTGGTGGTAGGCCAGGACTAGAGGATAGACGGCAGTTGTTGGTGTTTATATGCTTGTATCTGCCTTCCGGAGGAATGATAGAAGGTATATTGCAACTTTGACGTTTGAATGTGCAGGGATGACATGTTATGTTCTTTTATAAATGCTGATAATCCGGGATTAGTGGAAAAAACTGAGGTAAGGATTTCGTACTGAATAGATCTGGGCTACAATTCTTATACAAGGGAGACATTCTTTATTATTTGTGATGCATTACGGATTCTTGTTTTTCAAAATCTTTGGCTGCCGCAAGGGGGCAAAGAGTCAGGAAAACAGTTTTCGTGTCTGGCTGATACAAAACTGTTCCTGTTTGGGCACATCTCCTTTTTATTTTTTCCGGCGTTTAATCTTTCTCTTCTACATATGAAAAAATTCCATTTGATTTCAGTGCTGCCATTTAATATGTGGTTGCAATGGTTTTCTGTATTTGCTATAATTTTTCAGTGAGAAGTTAATGTAAAATGTCTACAATTAATGGGCAGATTGTCAAATATCTTGAATAGTATGTTCTGAATTTAGATAAACGGAAGACACTCATCTCTGTTGAAGGGATCATGTTGCTTCAGTATTGGGCATATAAGTTTTTGTCCTCAAGCATTGTGACATTGGCGGTGGACTTGGTTGGATTGGATTGTTTACTCAGGACTCCAAATTCTATTTATTTTTTAAGAACATTTTGCTTACGTAGGATTAAATGTCATAGATTTTGCTTCAGCAACTTGTTATCTTCCCTACACTTGGTTTTCCCGTGATTTATAGTTCTTGCTATATTCATCCACTTCATATATATGATGCTCTTTGTAATGTCTTGTAAAAATATGCATTAGCCTATAGCTGTAAGCTTTGCGACGTTCATCTATGCATTTACGTGGATAGTACGAAGTATCAAGTTAATATTTGAAAAAATAACCTTACGATTGTAAAATGAATTGTTCATAAAGTGATTATTTAACTTGTTTTGAAGGAGTATTTGTTATATTTTCTTTAGGGCAATCCAATAGTGCAAATATTTAGCGTAGCATAATTTTTGTGGTCCACAGGTTTGGATATGATTATGCAGGTGGATATGAACGTGATATGGGGGGCAGGCTTGGTTATGCTGATGGCAGGCCCCATGGTCGGTACATAGGTCGTTCAACTGGCAGCTATACCGATGGACCATCAGGTAATCCTAAAATCTCTTGTAAATATATTTTATTTTCCTAGAGGACCATGATTTGCACCTGATTTGAGATGTTCACTATGCGTGCACATTGAGACAAACTCATTTATCAAAGAGTTGCTTTTGTGATTGCTTTAATAATTATTGGAAGATGACTTCCTTGTAAACTGGCAATAGTTCTAAAGCACTTGTGTAAGCTTATTATCACGTCCCAGGCACACAATACGCAGGTCAAATAAAATCCACAATAAAAATTAAGATCCAATAGATCATTAACAATCGCAATTCCCAACCTAAGAGTGACAATCCAAATATAAATAGACCCCAATACTAAACAACCCACACAGAATCTCAACGGATATAAATCCGGATAATATAAAATATAACCTACTAATCATAAGTCAAAAAGGGGATATCTAACAAAATAACAACTCATCTACATAACACAAATATCCCATAATTCTCTTTGCAAATATTACGGCCCACAATCATCCAAACACAATTACCAAAATTACATCCCTGAGATCAGAAGCCTAATAGGCATAAATATCCAATTCACTAGGAGAATAATGTCGCATCCGAGCCACTAGTCTGAAGGGATAAAAATGAAAATATGAGCTTAAATCTCAACAAATATTATCATACAAAACAATACATATAAATTAGACGAAATGAGATGTAACATATAAAACAAACCACATGGTCCGTCAAAATCACTGAAAATCGGAGAGATGTCTCATACTAAATCATTGTCCGTATCAGATGGTTTTTTTAAGATATAATTATAACAAATAACGATCCAATCAAATCTCATAGACGTTATCATATTATATAATCGGAGATCATATTACATAATCGCAACCTTCACCACATCCACGTGGGATAAATATCATCGTCCGTATCCAAATCATAATACCATATGCTGAAATTAAAGGAACACCGGAACCAAATCATATAATCAAAACGTGTTCTAGGTTTTACACATATCAATATGTACGAAACATTCTTATCGCCCATCTGTGAGCTAATCCACGCATTTCAAATCATAGTCTACGTAAATACATGCAGAAATACAAAACATGCACGAAATTAGAGAACCAAAGATTATTAGACTAATTTGAGGAAGGGTTACCCTCGTCCGGTAACCATGGCTATATCGGTTGCGATTTAAGCCAGCAGCTCAAGGCCACAGTTCAATGCCATTTATGTATTTTGTCTCCCATAGGTTAGGAACTTGCTCACTATGTTTTACCACCCGTGGCTTTGGGTGCAACCTCAAGTTTATTTATATATATTAGGATGTCCGAATATATTAAATTTCATTAATTTTTTATGATGGTTTTCATTTAAATATATAGTAAGGTAGGTCAACTACATTACACCCCAACATTTTTGTCAGCTGATGGGGGTCACATATCACATATGTTCCTATTGGGAGCAGTACCACAAAATCTCATGTCGCGAATCACAAAACGACCCACCAGGGTCTCGAACCGCCATGGTCTCGTCAGTGACCTCGCCCTCGGCAACATCCATGGGGGTTGACGTAAGGCCTTGGTTTATGGTTCTACAACATACAAATATACATATTTATATTGTCCGGGTATCAATATATTACAAAACCCTCTAAAATCACAAATACCCGTGAAAAACTACCATACAACCGGTAAAACATACATGCATATAAGTAATAAACAAAGGGGTACACAAAAATCATATGCATATAAACAAAATCTCCAAAATATATACAAATATTAGTGGACACGAAAATAGACCGATAATTTGGCTTATGGATAGTTGTCTTAACTTTATATTTCACAAATCTGACGAACGAAGCTCCCGAGATGTCTTATCACCATTTTCTCTCTCCTCCTATTCTTTCTCTTCCTCTCTTCTCTCTCCTCTCTCAACTTCACACGAAAAATGGCTGAAACCCTAGATCCACGCTCCTTATATACCTAGATCCACGCTCCTTATATACCTAGATCCACGCTCAAGCGCCACTCGAACGTTGATTGAGCTCGGCAAATCTAGAATCGGCACTCGAGCAAGCCTCGAGCACTCCTCAGGCGCCCACATATTGAAATCCACGCCTCACCCTTGCCTAAAGCGTGCCTCGAGCGTAGAATACCGACTCTAAACCCTTCAAAATTTTGACAAAATACCATTAAGTTGATGCATCCAATAAATCCCGAAATTAATAAATACATTCAAAATACATCAAATGAGAAACCCGGGTATGTCACTTATACTTAGCTTTTAGATCATAGATTTGTCAAATGATAGCACAATTGCAATATAAAAGTGACACTTAACGTTGTTGTGCAATAGGTTGTCATCGTAAAACCTACTGAAGCTCATCTGATTTTGTAGGGTCAATTAGTTTGGGCACTAGTGTTGGAAATTGGAAGGCAATGGAAATGAATGAGGGGGATTGGAATGAGATTCCCATTCTTGGTTGTGCGTTTTGTTGCCATTGATCTCCCATCAATATGTTTCGGGGGAAGGAAAATGCTTATCTGTTCACCATCAAATTCTCATTTCTAATCTATCACCCCCATCTCCATCAAACACCAACCAGCTGGAACTCCCAAATATCCATCACTACATTGTTGCCTGCATCCCAACTCCTTGGACAGCCGCTGCCACTCCCCCACTATAACTATTATCAAGCACCACCTTTACCAACATTGCCATGCACAATAATGTTGTTGCCACCCTTGCCCACAGTTAATTGCCGTGTTGCACCTCTGCTTCTATTATCACCGGCACCTCATTTCACTGAATACCAGTACACAACACATTTGAACTAAAATTTTACTGGAAATGGAATTTTTTTTTTTATTTTTTATTTTTGGAGAAAGTTACATGTTGTCATTTGGTAGGGACATTGGAGTGTTGGCTTTGTGATGTGGCTAGTGGTGGTGAAGGACAAAGAAGAGAAAGTTTGCAATCTGAGAGGGAGGCAGCAGGAGGTCATGGTGTAATGGAGATAGGGTATTCTGGAAGGGAAGGGGGTGTAGGGACTGGATGAAAAGGCAGAGGGACAAATGGAGGGGATTTGGAGCGTGAAGATGGGGGTGGGGGGTGGCAGAATTGGTTGGGAAGGAAGGGAAGGGACTCATGGGAGGTGATTGTGGCAGGAAGGAGATTTGGTGTTAGAAAGGGTGGGGGTGTTGCCAACAGTAGTTGTCTTGGTGGAGGATGTTGATTGATGTGCTAAGAATTGTGTCTATGGAGCTGCCTCACCCCTATCTTTCTTTCTGGCTGGGAGGGTTTATGATATCATGGTGGAGGGATAATGAATGATTATCTAAAAAAATGACCCAGCAAAAGGGAATGTGATTGCTTCAGGCACTAGGAAGTGAAATGGGCATTCACATCCCAATTCCAATGATATAGGTTCTAAGCCACTCTGCCCTCTGATTTATTTGAACAATTTATGGTGGCATCATTATGAGATGATGGTTCTTGTTGGTGCTAGCATATATGCACTGGATAAGGGAAGCAAGATTCTCTGATAAAGGAATTGGATGAAAGTGAGATCCCAGTATTGTAGTTGATTTGCAAGTACAATGATCCATCCACATTGGAATCACAACAAATGTTCTTTTCCGAATTTCTAATTCACTAAAGCCTACTTTACCTAGAACTTTTGAGTGCATGACATGGACATCATTGTGCATCAGAGGGAACAACCAAATTTAGGGCTTAGGCCTTAGAGTAGTTAAGTGATGACTGAATTATTGAATTCTGCCCGTAGGCTGTTGGTATGCACATTGCCTAATGCTTTATAGCCTATGCATCCCTCTGATTATTGAACTCCAATGGGAAGCGCATTGAAACTGTCAAGTTGGGACAATTCTTGGGAATAGTGTTTTAAAGGGTTGAATCGAACACTACTTCAACCATTTATCATACTATTCTTCAGAATTGAGTCCCTATTGCGGACACAGCACTAGTGATTTCCCATGGAGACCCTGTGATTTTTGAGATGGTCTGCGATAAACTTCAGTGCAGGTATGACTCTTATACCTTTCTGTATTCTAGCGATCTTCTTTCTGGCTGTGCTCTCTACCTTGCTGCTTGCCTGCAGCAGTGCTGTGCCATGTTATTCTTGCTCAGAAAGTGGATCTTGAGGTTGTCCTTGCATGTAGTGACAGGATCATTCTTGTTATGCCTTGTATAGATACCGAAGTGTTTTGTGGCCTAGGGTTCGTTTCATATTCCCATTAGTGGTTCAAAATGTTATTTGAATTGCCGGTAGCTGGATACACCTCTGTTTGTACATCTCAATATCTATGAGTACTAAGTCTGGCTGTATAATTTTTTCAGATTTGGATTCTGGGCATGGTGGTTTCAATGATGCTTCAAATAGCGGGAATATCCAAAGGTTTAGCATTTAAATCTTGAGTAGATGTTCATATGTGTTATTTACCCACTGCCACTATTTTTCTTGTATGTTTGATGTTTTAAAGGGCCAAAAGGCTGAATTTTTATAAGCACTTGCAAGTCAAAGATTTAGTATTCATCTGGTTCTTAATGACTTTTTCTGTGAAAATATCTTACTGTCACCCTGCCAAAAAAAGAGAAATAGGTACAAGTTCTTTTACATGTTAGTAACCTCTGGTTTCAAATGATTTTGGAATTTTTGGTGAGGCGCATTTTTGGCCTGGTCTGTTCAGCTGAGAGTTGCAAAATATTTTTATGTTAATTGTTGGAATAGAATAAAATAATAATTGAATAATTATTTTTGGGAAATATAAGGTAAAAATAGACTTTAAAATTAATATTTTCTTGTTTGGTTAGTCAATTGGAATAGGTAAAATTGAATTAGAAATTAATTATCTAGTGTTTGGTATACAATAATAGTAAGAGAAATAACTAAGAAATGAGTATAAAATGATTCTTTTACCATTAACTAAATAAATAATATTTTAATATATATTAGAATGTTTGAATAGACTTAATCAAAATTGAGTCACCTGATTAGTCTGGTGTTACCGATCCAAATTTTATAGGATTTGGTAAGATATATTAGTATTATAAATGGACATGGTGAAAATATTAGGCCCAATTAATTTTTTGGGTAGGGTACAATTACAGGTGAAAGTAACCGATTTGGGGTGACCCGACCCGGATTATGATTTTTTTTATAAATATATATTTTTTATTTCAAATAAATACTATGTTTAAAAAATTATTTTAATAGATTATATTTTCGTATAATTAATAATTTTTTATATAAAGATTTTTTATTTAAATATATATTTCAGTAATATTTAATATAAATATTATAAATTTTGAAATATTTTGATAATTTTAGCTATTTTTTATGTATCTATGAATTTCTAAAGAAAAATATTTAAAAATTAAAAATATTCATGTCTTGACCTGAACTGATCCGGTTTAGATTATGTAAATGCCTGGTGCAGCCCAACTAAGCAATCACAGAATTTAATTTGAACCTAGCCTATGTCCGACCTGAACCCGATTTTGATTAGGACTAGTTTGGGGTAAGGATAAATAGAAAATATATATTTGAATAGTTATTCCTTAATAACAACTAGGATTAAAAAATACCAAGGGGGAGCTAGATTTTTTATTCATTGTTTTAAAGAAATAATAATTTCTTTTGAATTGTTATTCATACCATTTGAGCAACTAAATAGTGGAATAGGAATTCCACTAAGAATAAGATAAAAATAAAATTTGTATTTCATCCCATCAAACGGGCCATTATTGCTTTGTTGGAGTAACTTCATAGACTTGTCAAGCAAAAGAGGCTTTTTATTCTTTTTTAAAGGTGGTAGTTGGATATGGAAAGTTCTTGAACTTCATTGGCATTACTGTCAAATGTAGGATTGTTCTCAATTATATTTGTGTATGCCATTTTTGACTATCAAGTGTGTGGATTGAATGACACTCGGACTCCAATCTAACTGTTCTTCATCCTGAAAGGGTGCTTGGTGATCTGGACAAAAACACTTCCCTGGACATCTAATTTGAGTTGATAGGATGGTCTGAAATATGCCTTTCTTATTAGTGTTTGTTTTCTTCTTCTCTTGTCTTGTTTTTGTTGTTATTTCCCTGCAAGTTTAATAATTAATAAACTTGGGGCTTGAAGATGGGAAATTTAAGAGAATAAAGCTCTCATTGGATTTGAAAATTGAGAGGAGGAAGAAGAGGAAATTTTGATCCGACTCCATATTTGCCTCTTGATTGAATATTATATGTGACTTTTTTTTACTGGTAATTATGTAATAACAAAAAAATCCGTTTTAACTGGGGACAGCAATGGAAGGACCGTTAAAACTTATTTTCCCCTTGTTCCTCTTAATTTTCATACTCATCACATTTATCTAGTTATTTTTCTAAAGGCTTAGGAAAACTCTGTACTTTGAATGCTTGTACCATTATTTGTTTAAAGTTTTCCATTTCCTGAAGATGCCAAGTTTTTGCTGACTGCTGTTTGGACTAGCATATCTGCTGTCATACTTAAAATGGTTCTTGGAATCACTGTCTTGTATTGTAATCTTTGGTGCCTGCAGGGTTGTTATCTGCATTCTGTGTTAGCTATAGCCACTTGTAGAGGCAAAATGTTGAACTATAGAAATCTAGGCAAACTCACCCACCACCCACCCCGAAATAAAAGGGAGAGATATATGAAGATTGTGACATTCTGCATTATGATCTACAATATTCAGAATAATGTCTCATCTGTTGTGCTCATTACATGGCATAGTGGTGCTTGTTTCATTTGGTGAAAGTCATTTTTCTATTATCACATTAATATAACAATGTCTTTTTGGGATCATCTTTGCAGAGGGGGTTTAATGTCATATAAGCAGTTTATCCAGGAGCTTGAAGATGATGTATTACCAGCTGAAGCCGATCGCAGGTACATTGTGTTTCAATTTTGTGTTATTTGTTGACTAAGTAGGACATCAAAAGCTCCCTGATAATTTGCGTGTGATTTAATCATTTTCTATTGCTGTGGTTCACTAACCATGGCTTTGATTATTCAGATATCAAGAATACAAGTCTGAGTACATTTCTACTCAGAAGCGAACTTACTTTGAAGCTCACAAGGATGAGGATTGGTACTTCTAATGGTATTCTATATGTTTGGATTCGTCCTTGATGTTTTACACACCTATCTAATTGTCTGAATTGGGTTTTGTAGGTTGAAAGACAAGTACCACCCAACAAACTTAGTTTCTGTCATAGAAAGGTATACTTTGCATCTCTATTTATTCTATTTCATATGTGAAATTATAAGTCATTTAAGAAGTAATTTTATTGCTGACACAAGTCATCAATAATTTTACATGAGGATGTTGTAGTCCATGATCTTTGTATCCTAGCTACAATTGGTGGTGGCTATTTTGGTCTTTTTGGTTTATTGTTACTGTTCTGTAGAACTAATTGAGGAATTTACCCTTCTCTTTTCAAATGTATCTCATCTCTATTTTTCTTTGTTTTTCAATTTTCAATGTTTATTATTATTTATTTTTTTTTCAAATGTGGGCTGACATTTCTTGGTTCTCCACCGTATCATTCAGGAGGAATGAACTTGCACGTAAAGTCGCGAAGGACTTTTTGCTGGATTTGCATAGCGGGAATCTTGACATGTAAGGCCATTTTCATGTTGTTGAGTGAGCCATGTGATGGCTTTTATTTTGTGTATATGGTCTATCAAATTGAAACATTTCATATCACGCAGAGGTCCTGCGGCCAATCCCTCGTCCATGAATAAGTCAGGGCCGACAAGCGAGCCTAATTCTGAGGATGAAGCAGAAGTTGGTGGTAAAAGGAGGCGTCATGGCCGACCAGCAGTTAAAGAAACTGATCTTTCAGCTGCACCTAAGTCTCACTTGGTTAGTTCTGAACCAAGGCGAATTCAACTTGACATTGAACTAGCACAAGGCCTTGTGAGGAAGCTGGACTCTGAGAAGGGGATTGAAGACAACATCTTATCGATAGCGGATAATGGAAAGATGAACAGAGATAAATCTCACAGTGGATCAATGGGCCCAGTCATTATTATACGCGGCCTAACCTCCGTTAAGGGCCTTGAGGGTATTGAGTTACTGGATACCCTTGTGACTTATCTCTGGCGTGTTCATTGTGTGGATTACTATGGTATGACAGAAGCCACTGAATCTAAGGGTCTCCGGCATGTGAGAACTGAGGGTAAGAGTTCTCATGTCGCTAGTGATGGGGTTGAGTGGGAAAAGAAACTCGATAAACGTTGGCAAGAGAGGCTAATGACTCAGGATCCCTTGGAAATAATGACAGCAAAGGAGAAGATAGATGCTGCTGCTGTTGAAGTGTTAGATCCTTATGTCAGAAAAATTAGGGATGAAAAATATGGGTGGAAGTATGGTTGTGGAGCTAAGGGTTGCACCAAGCTTTTCCATGCTGCGGAGTTTGTGCACAAGCACCTCAAACTTAAGCACACTGACCTTGTTATGGAACTCACCTCCAAAGTTCGTGAAGATATTTATTTTCAGAATTACATGAAGTATGTGGCCCTATGTTTGCCCAATCTTTCTTCTGACATATTGGTTCAGGCAAATGAACTGACTACCTTGAAATCTCTTACAGTGATCCAGATGCCCCTGGTGGGCAACCTGTTATGCAGCAGTCGATAGTGGTATGATCTTTCAATTTTATCTGATATTAATGATAATATCCTTTTTTTATTGTACGCTTTGTTGGCATATCTCCTCTGCTGAGAAAGTTAGCCACAATGATATGATTTTCATCCTCTTAACTGCACATGAGGGAATACTCTGGGCATTTTGTTTTATATTATGAATTGTATCTCCTCCTAGTGTTGGTGACTGAAATCACATGTCAGCTATTGTTTTCTAGCTGATTGATTTAGAAGTTTTTTCAGCTTAGAGCTCTGTCCCCTTTTTTTCTGCCCCGTTTTCTTCTCTGGGCTTAGGTTGTTGTTGGTAAATAGAATAGCTATTTCAGCAGACACGGAAACAAACAACTATGCTGATTGTCCCCCTGGTACTCGTGGCTGTATCAATGCTTGGTGGTGCATCTGGACAGCGTCAATGTTAATTGCTTGTTTTAAAGCCAATTCTATGCCCACTTGCTTCAAGAATGTACCAATAGTTGTGGAAATGGGTTGCAAGAGGTCCTTTGGGAAACCATTTAAAATTTACCAGTTGAATTCATCATACATAATTGAAAATACTGAAGAAACATTTTAGTCATATGATTTTTTTCATATACATAACTGAAAATACTGAAGAAACAAATTAGTTATTTGATTTTTTTCATAAATTACAGGATTTTATTGTTGACCACTTGCCGGTTGCAGAGATGTAACATAAATTTCTTCCACTTTCTCTTCCTCTCCACAGGTGGTGTTTTATATAGTATTGACCGTTTTATTTCTCCTTTCAGAAGGATAAGGTGCAGAGGCGTAGACCACTTTCAGATAATCGATTGAAGGATGACCGAGGCAGTCACAGGGAGCGGGATATTCGAGGCAATGGTAGTGAAAGATTTGATAGATCAGATAACCCACAGGCTGATAATGACATTCCAGATAAAGGGAATGCTGATGAAACGATGTATGATAACTTTGGGGGACAGAGCATGCATGTTGCTCCTTTTGCCCCAGATATACCTCCTCCACCCTTATTGATGCCTGTTCCTGGTGCTGGGTATGCTTCTTGCTCTCCATTTCTCTCTCTATATGTAGTTATTTTTAATACAAGAGTTCTGTGCACACATGAATGTTATGGGTATGCTATAAGTTGCTAATAGGGTCCTTTAAAATGCAATATTGCAACTATACTAAATACAATACAAAATGAGGATACATTTATTGTAAATTCACATTTCACAAGACAATGTTCTCATTAAATGTAAAAAAAAAAAGAAAAACATTTTCCCCGTGAATAATTCATGGCCTCCCACAATGAGCTGAAATGTGTTTATAATGCTGCAGTCCCTTGGGACTGACCAGTCTTTTTTTGAGTTGGGAGTAAGATGTTAATCTTAGCCATGGGTTGCTAATGGAGTCCTTATAATTGTGCAATAAAATAGCATAAAGTAACTAAATATATTACCAAAGGAGTATACATTTATTATAACTACACATTTCACAAGACAATGGTCTCATTGAATATAAAAATCAATTTCCTTGCAAATTGTTGATGGCTTCCCACAAAGAGCTGAAATATGGCTTTAAATGCAGTCCTTTGGGGCCTTTTGTGCCTGCGCCTCCTGAGGTTGCAGCTCGAATGCTGCGAGAGCAAGGAGGGCCTCCCCCTTTTGAAGGTGGAGGGAGAAACGGGCGGTCTGTATTAGGTGGAGCACCAATTATTTTGCCTCCCTCTTTTCGACAGGATCCTCGGCGTTTACGTAGGTAATTTTCCTTGAGTCCTTGCCATTATCCTTTTCTTGCTCAGATTGTTTGTATTTTGTTTTTTCAATTTTGTTGTGTCCATATGAATTTATTCAACTTGAAAAATTATTACCTCGACATGTTAACATTGATAGCTAAGTGGTAAACATTAGGTCTTTGCTTGAAGTGCTGCTGCTGCTGAGAATCCTTTCTGAACTAGCTGTACTGATTTTAGTACATCAAATATTATAGTCTACAAAGTCCCAGTATAAACGCCTCATATTCCAAACCTTCCATGCATTGCATGTAAATCCATGCCAAATGGTTTTGTACAACACCACACAAAAACATTGAATATAAAAAACTACTTTTGTTTCCACTGTAATTTTGAAAATGTGTTTTCAGAGCCTGCCATTTTTATGTATATTGTAAGTGAAAACAGCATTAGAACTATAACAAAGAGTGCATTAAAGAACAGCCTGCCCCGTCGAACATAATACAATCCCAAAGCCTGACCCTCCGGATGAAGTGAACTCAACTTGTTTAAAGTACATAAATGTTTGATAACAGAACAAATTTCTTACCAAAACATTGAGAAACAAAAACAAATAAAGAAGGGTCTTTTGGTCCTTATTGTCCCTGTGGAATTTTGGTAACAAAATCTAGAAAAACTAGTTTTTTGTGCATGTGGTATCATTATGCAGTAACAGTCCGGCTATTTGTTTTAGTACACTTATCTTGGCTAGATATTTGTGGGCTTTCAGTGTCATGGAAGTTAGAATATGGTAACCTGACTATTCCCAAACTCAACATAAATGTCTGAAATTGTTTCGCCCCTCGATATCAGAACAAATTAACCTAGAAAGTTATTTCATTTTCATTGCGATATTTTCAAGTACTTTTAACATTTTTGTACTATGGATTTTGTTGGTCTGTCATAGCATCGTATGTTGCTTTGTGATTGTGTATATGCTGCATAACAAGGAACACGTCTATAGGATGGAAAAAAAACCAAAATCTGATGCAGTCGGACATGAATTGATTGGGTTTTACTTGCTTTGCCCGGATTTGGATAAACTCTGGAATTTATATTTGGGTTTCTAATACAAACTTGACTTGTATGTTTTATTTTCCTTTTACGTAATGTAGAATGTATTTGTGGAGCAACACGGGTTTGATAAGTTGCTTGATGTCTTGTAAAGTCATGAAGATTTCAGTTGTGTTTTTAATTAGAGATTTAGAATAATTTAGCTTCTCGATCGATGGTTGAAAGTATTAAGTTTTTAATAAGATAAATAATAATGTTTAACGGGTTATAGAGTTGAAATTTTATTGGCAGATTGTATTAAATTGACTACAAACTATACTGACATTATCAAAAATTTAATTTTTTATGATAATGAAAAAAATAATTTTGTGTCGTGTTTGAGTTAAGTATAAGCCAAAAATATTTGGTTTTTACCCAATTCAAAGTATTGTGATTTGTGAGTTAGGTGATGATTACGGATTAAAAATATTGGATTTTATTTTGGTTTGTGTCTCCCGACTCAAATCCGAGTCACTGCCATCCCTGCATCCACAAGGTGAACCGTGTTGTGAATCTCCCGGGTGTCGTGAACTGCATGGTTTAAGCTTATGATGCTCACTGTTTGCTTCTGTGTGAGGAGCAGCTATCAAGACTTGGACGCACCAGAAGACGAAGTCACAGTGATCGACTATCGGAGTTTATAGGCTCGACGGGCTTACTACATGGAGTTTCCGTATTCGCTTTCAATCTCAACGCACCAAAACTATCTCCGGGAATGCTGAACGATGGCCAGCTGAAACGGTAAATCTGCTAATTCCGACCAGTCGGTGTACATGAGACCGGTTAGTTTAGGAGTTTAAATTGGTACACTATTTTGCCTATATAATTGACTGTGAAATGTCTGCTATTTGTTGATTCAAGATTAAGGCGATCGACTGTCATTGATCCTGGATTTTTGCCCGGTCTGGCTGTACTCTTCGGTTTGCAATGACATACATCCCTCTTGTTTCTTTATGGACCCCCGGAGTTTTGTTAGGGCTGTTTGGTGGTTAGAATTGGGAATTGAAATTTGATTTTTGTTAATATTTTATCTAAAAAATACGTATTTATAAAATATTACTTATTATTTAAAAGTAAGATTTTAAAAAATTATAATTTATATCGAGTTATTTTTTTATGTAAGGGTTAAAAAGTTGGCTTTATTGTTTTTTCTTAAAATTATAATTTTTTTATAATTTAAATAATAATATTTATATTTTATTTAATTCTAATTCAACATAATTAAAATCAAACTTATATTTTTCAATTAAAATTTTGATCTTAATTTAGCAATTCGAACAACTCTTAAGGTATTTTATTTATTATCCTTTCTCAAGCATCTATTGGGTGATGATTTCATGCTAATAATTTATACCGTTAGGATTATATAATGAAAGTTGCTATTGTTTGTACCTTATGATTCAAATTGCTCTGGTTAGTAGATATTTTTTTTAAGTATTTTATTTATAAATTCATATTTACATGAAATATTAAAAATATAAACTATTTGAAAATTATAATATTTTTATTTAAATAATAACTTTATGTGAAAATTATCAATTATACAAAAAAAAATTATAATTTAGATGGAGTTAAACTAAGCTGATCACTTTCATTTGAGATGGTGGATTATATTCATTTTTTATTGATCTAACTTTTTGATTATATTCATTAATAATATTGATACACTTTTACCAACTTTTATAAAATTTTAAATCTATTAGAATATATCAATTCAACAATTCGATTTTAATTTATCTTCTGGAGATGGTGGATTAATGACTGTGCCAGTGTTTAGTCTATTAATTTATCTAGCTATTTGTGATTATAGCGGGATAATTTTATTTTTTTTTTTTGGGAATTACAAAAATCTTGTTCCTCCTGCAAGATTTCAATAGCGGAAGACTGTTTTTCATGGGAATATTAAAAATTTATTCAGAACGTTTGCATCAAATAATTGCTATGAATTTTTTTATTGATATTATCTATGTATTAAGATTAGTAAATTTATATTAAAATAGATAGATGGATTTTATATTATTTTTATGGCCTTTTAAATGGTATTCTGTTTAACAATTTTCTTTTTTTTTTTGACATTTTAAAACTCAATTTAATATCGTTTTAGAGACTAGGGGTTATTTTTAATTCGTCAATGTAAACTTGTTAAGCATATTTGTTTTCTAGAAATTTTAAATATATTTTATTTATTTATTTATTTATTTATTTTTGGGTAAAAATATCATCGTCATCAACGTCAAATTAGCTATAATTTGGTACGTTTTCAGGAAAACCATACGTTGAAGCTTTCCTGAATACGAGAGGCAACTGCACCTAATGAAGAAACTCATATATAACATCATTGTGACGATGATATTATTATCTAATACGATTACGACCATAGCATATAATCAATGACTGACCGTCGATTGATTCAGAAGGAAAATCGTCTTACAACAAAACCTAAAACGACCTGGCGATCTTTTATTTACTCATCCTGAGAAGAGCAATGGCCGCTTTGTCTATCGTCAATCGATGTGATCTTCAGACTTGAGACCTGTCGCCGATGCCGGTGGACCGCACTTGATGGAGCATTTACGATCACAGCGTGCCACAACCCTAGGGTCAAGAGAAACGCAGGCGGTGGTGCAGGCGTCGTAGCAATCATACTCGATGGCCTCAGCCGTGTCTATGTGGAGAGAGAGAACGCATAACAGTATGACCAACGCAAATATCGTCGTCGTCGTCGTCTTTTTCATCATCGCCGACGATCAATTCGTCTTCTACAATTGGTTCTCAAATCAGTCTCGGAATTGAAAGCATTGATTGGTTTCAGATTTAGGAGAGCGAAATGGAAGCTGCCCTTGTCTCTTTATAGATAGGAGAAGGAGTTCATGGATGGTGGATCGGATAAGCTGCAAGAATGACGGAGTGGAAATTGACCGCCATTTCAACGCCGCCGATGTTGAACACTCGTGAACCCATCATCATCAAAGCAATCAAATTCATCAGGTTAGTTCAAGATTAAGCATCCTTAAAAAATTATTAGTATTAATCATAAACAATAATAATATAAACTGGCAAATGCATGTTTTAGATTACTAAAAATATATATTTTTATAAATAAATAATTGTATATATATTACTAATTAAAATAAAATTTTTCACTGATTCTGTTTAAAATTTTAATTTATAATATTTATTTGTTAAGTATCCCGACTCAATTACCTTTATTAAATTAGTCAAATTTTAATATTTTTAATATTAAAAATATTAAATTATTGGTTGCACTGGTAAAATTTATGAACTGGTCTCTAATTAGAGAGAAAAATATATATCTAATCACATTCAAAATATTTTAAACAACCGTGTGGCTACTTTGTCTGTTCATGGCCCGGCTAACACTCTCTTTGGGGGATTTGTGTATGTTTTTGGGATCAGGGGATCCTCCTTCTCCTTTGGAGAAGCAGGATCCTGCTTCTCTAGTATCCACCATTGGATTATTTTTAATCCAATGGTAGATATTTAAAATATTAAATAAAAATATATAAATATAAATTTTTATTAAATTTTTTTTAATATTTAACTTAATATTTACTAAATATTAATATTATAATAAAATTAAAAATTAATTATATATAATATTTTTAATATCAAAATTTTAACAATTGATTTTAAAATTTAAGAACAGGGAATGGGGAAAAGCAGCATCCCCCATTCCATGTTTTTGACACTAAATTATAAACTGGTCTCTAATTAGAGAGAAAAATATATATCTAATCACATTCAATATATTTTAAACAACCGTGTGGCTACTTTGTCTGTTCATAGCCCAGCAAACACTCTCTTCGGAAACAAGGCTTGATATTTTTACTAATACTCCATAATTAAATGGAACCATTGGTTACACTATGAAATGTTTGCCTTGGATATTGCCACCTAATAGTTGCAGTCGCCGTCCTTGACCCTGTTAATAAACTACGCCTAAGTACTTTTTTACAATTGCTATTGGTAACTATCTACGTTATTTTTATAATTTTCCTGAATTGTATTAGTTAGCTTCTAAAATTTATTATCATGCTACATTTTTTGTACTTTAAACTATTGCTCTATTTAATAAGTAAAATCATATTATATTGAGTCTTTCAGATAACTTTTAATTACATCTTTGACACTGTTTTTATAATTTTCTTGAAATTGACCATATTAATAAACTACGCCTAAGCACTTTTTTATCACTGTGAAATTTTTATAATTTTCTTCATTGTTACATTTACTATCACTCTAAACTATTGCCTTATTTAATAAGTAAAATCATATTATACTGAATCTTTTAGAATCAAACTACTTTAATTGCAGTTGAAATCTTTAACCCTGTTAATCAAACTACTATCACCTAATTGTTGCAGTTGAAATCCTTGATCATATTAATAAATTACACCTAAGCACTTTTTTATAATTACTATTAGTAATTCTCCACGTCTTTGACCCTATTAATCAAGCTTTTGAAATCAACTATCATGTTACATTTTTTATACTTTAAACTATTGCCCTATTTAATAAATAATACCATATTATGTTGAGTCTTTTGTAATTGAATTACTTTAATTGCAACCTTTTGAATAGTTTATAATCACCTAATAGTTACGGTTGAAGTCCTTGACCCTGTTTATAAACTACTCCTAAGTATTTTTTTATAATTATTGTTGGTAACTCTCAACATTATTTTATAATTTTTTTGAATTGCATTAGTTAACTACTAAAATTTGCTATCATGTTACATTTTTTATACTTTAAACTATTACCTTATTTAATAAGTAAAATTATATTATGTTGAATCTTTTATAATTTAACTACTTTAATAGCAGTCGAAGGCTTTGATCCTGTTGATCGAACTACTATCACCTAATAGTTGCAAATAAAGTCGTTGACCATATTAATAAACTACGCCTAAGTACTTTTTATAACTATTGTTAGTAATTCTCCATGTCTTTGACTCTATTAATCGAGCTTCTGAAATCTACTATCACGTCATATTTTTTATACTTTAAACTAATGTCCTATTTAATAAGTAATACCATACTATGTTGAGTCTTTTAGAATCAAATTACTATAATTATAGTCAAAATTTTTTATTCTGTTAATCAAACTACAATCACCTAATAGTTGCAGTCGAAATCCTCAACCATATTAATAAATTACGCGTAAGATTTTTTATAACCATTGTTGGTAATTATTTACGTTATTTTTATAATTTTCTTAAATTATATTGATTGACTACCGAAATCTACCATCATATTATATTTTTTTGTACTTTAAACTATTACCCTACTTAATAAGTAAAACCATATTATATTAAATCTTTTAAAATTGAACTACTTTAATTGAACAAAATTTTAAATTAAATTGAGTTTGACTCTTGAAGTTAAAATGGTAAAAAATTAATAAGAAATGTAAATTGTTCCAATGCCATTTTACATATATAAATTAGAGTTGCAACATATTTTTAATTTACTCAAAATTTAATCAATAATCATTTCGACTTGACCATTTTTTATTATAAAAGTTTCACGCATTGCTTGTGACATTTAAAAATCAATAATTAATATATATGGGTTTTTCTTTTTGCCGTGACCAGCGGCGAAATAAACAAGGTGCCGGTTCAGCCGAAAAAGGAAGAAAAGACGGTGACAATCGAAAGGATCATATCCCTTGGCGTAAAACTACCCTCATTGTCCACCGTTAGATTCGTTATGGACCAAGCGGTGGTCGATGCGTCGTACACCCGTTCAACCCCCTTCCCCCGGTCTTCCTTTTTCTCTCGTCACTGTTCTGCGTTTCGCTCTCGACCCGATCTCGGAGAATAGCGTCACGCATCGAGGATTCGTGCCCCGAGGTACTTTAATCCTTCGTGCCTCTTCTGCTCTGATCCTTCTTTTTCCTTTCCAATTTTTCGATTTTTTTCTGGAATTGGGTTGCTCCAACTTGTCTGTGATTTTATTTAGTTTGCGTCCAATTTTTTTCGATACCCGCAAATTCTTTCTGTTTATCCCTTCATATCTTTCGTAGTTTTCTTAGAGTTGGTGTTCGAACTATTAGAGGGCTTGATTCTACGGCTTCCGTTCCTTTTTCGGGGATTGTTCTTTGGGAAGTATTTCTAGTTTTTCTGTTATTCTTCATCAATTTTCCTGAAACTGGTTTCAAGACCTTTATTCATTGAGCCTTTTGCTACTTCTAAGTTTGGTGCGATAGGCGTTGAATTAAAGCAAAGGTAGCAAAGAATTTTTATGGCCTTTGAATGCCAAGAGGGAACTGACGTTTTTTTGCCGAAGAAATTGGTGGATTTCGCGCATAATCCGTTGACAGAACAGGCTGTTCTTGGTAAATTTAAGGAAGAAGATTGTGATAATCAGGACACAAAATTTGATACTGCAAAAAATCTTGACAAGTCCCGAACATTGAAACTCGGATCTTGTGATAAGGTTGCTGATGTCTCTTCTGGTTGGAAATTGGCGACCACCAATGGGGTTTCACCGGATTGTTGCAGGTCAATTATCGACCTTCCT
This sequence comes from Nepenthes gracilis, assembly GCA_033239525.1. Classification (NCBI taxonomy): domain Eukaryota; kingdom Viridiplantae; phylum Streptophyta; class Magnoliopsida; order Caryophyllales; family Nepenthaceae; genus Nepenthes; species Nepenthes gracilis. The sequence continues at coordinate 3,105,853 of BSYO01000001.1, forward strand.
CCTGCTTTGATATCTGAAATTCTTAACTGCCTTGACCCAAAAGATCTTGGAATTGTGTCATGTGTTTCTACGAATCTATATAAGCTTGCCTCTGATCACTATGTGTGGAAGGACTTCTATTCTGAGAGATGGGGTCTTCCTATAGCAAAGCCAGTTAGTTGTGGCCTCTCAGATGAGAAGACATGGAAAGAGCTATTTGTTGAGAGGCAGTTTAGGAGCAAAACTTTTCTAGGACAATATAGGCGTGATTTTTTGTGCGGTCATACTGAAGCAGTCCGCACAGTTTTTCTTCTCGCCTCTGCAAAGCTCGTATTTACTTCTGGGTATGATTCGGTCATCCGGATGTGGAACATGGAAGAAGGGTCGTGTATTGCTTCATCCAGACCTCTTGGTTGCACCATCCGTGCAGTTGCAGCTGACACGAAGCTGCTGATAGCCGGAGGTACCGATGGGTTTATCCAATGTTGGAGAGCAATTGAAGGGCTGGCTCACTTGTTTGACCTCAGGGGATCTGAATATAAGCATACAGAGTACCGAATTTGGGAACATGAAGGTCCCATAACTTGTCTTGCTCTTGGACATGATGAGGATATATAGTGGTTCATGGGACATGACAGTTCGGGTGTGGGACCGAGCTTTGTTGAAATGCACGATAGTCTTGAAGCATTGTGACTGGATCTGGAGCCTTGCACCTCACGACACTACCATTGCAAGCTCATCAGGCTCAGATGTGTATGTTTGGGATACAAGTGATAAGACTCTGATTGCGATTATCCCTCATGCTCACGTGGGCAACACCTATGCTCTGGCACGTAGCCACACAGGAGATTTTCTCTTCACCGGAGGAGAAGATGGTTCGATACATATGTTCAGGATGTCAAACTGCATGGAAGAAGGTTTCCTCAAGGTGTCGACGTGGATTCCTCACTCGGGTCCGGTGCATTCCCTTGCATTTGAGTTTCCATGGCTTGTATCGGCTTCTAGTGATGGAAAGCTATCATTGATAGACGTGAGGGAATTGTTGAAGAATAGCAGGCACTCTTTGATCAAACATTATTCAAGGACAAAGCACACAGATCAGACAACCATTGAGCCTCCACAGAGGATGCTGCATGGCTCAGGGAGCAGTTTATACTCTGTGGACATTGGTGCTGACCGTATTGTATGTGGAGGTGAGGAATGCAGCGTTAAGGTTTGGGATTTCTCGCAAGCTTTGGAGAAGGAGCAGAGGGCACGGGCTCAGAGGGGCATTCGACTGGAGAACAGGATGAGGCAGCGTAAGCTTCAATTGGAGATGAATGCTAAGGGTGGTCGGACCCACGGTTGTTCAGTCGCAGCAAAGAAGAATCCTGTCAATGGAGATCATAGTGGCGTCTGGCAAAATAAGCGCGGGGTGAGTGAGAAGCTGAAGGCATAAGTAGCTATCATTTTCTTTTACACTCTATAAATACATTCAGGTCTTCTATAACTCTTGATCCTCGTTTGTTGTTGATTTTTTGCTATGAATGCCTGAGGTGATGCTATGGCTTTTGCTTGTTTGGACCTCCCTGTCATCTCTTTGAAATTGAAATTAATATGATCTGTTTCAATATGAAATTGATATGATATGTTTGAAAACTTGAAATTACTGCAAGTGACCCCTCTTCTGTCAACATGTCTATGTTTGGCAATGAGTCTGTTGTTTAGGAAATCTTCTGTTGTTTGCAACGAGAAAGAACACACTTCATGCTATTCGGAAGTTGGATTGGCAAATTATGGCTTAGGTTCGTTATTTTGCCCTGACAGATCTTTTTCAGAGTATGTTGGGTAGTGGGTAGCAGGAAGAGTGATGTTATTGGCCTACCTTCAGACTCTTATTTTGATGGGGTGTCTAATTCGTCTGTCTATTGTTGCATGTGGGGGCCTTCTGATATGAATAGACAGATGAGACTCCCTCATCTTTCTAAAGGGTATATAAAGGATATATACCAACCATTTCTTGTTGTAGTAATACACTGAAATCAAGCTAAGAACTACAACTGAAAAACCTATTAAAGTGAGAAGCTGAAGCTGGTGATGCAGCTGAAACTGAACGTTTGAACTAGCCTCAATTTTGTACTGCAGACAATTTGGGCAAATAGGTCCCAGGTTGTCAATAATATGGGCAGATGGAATATGCTTGAATACTGCTGGAACTAGATCACATGAAGAGAGCCATTTTTCCCTGTGATCTGATCTTTCTGGTAGTCATTCTTGCCTGTGTATTTTGTGGGCAAAAGTGTCCTCCTTGCGGCTTCCCCTCAGCCGCAATGCAAATGAAGTGTGGATATTTTCAATGACGTGGCCTTTATCATTTTATCTGCTCTTGTATGAGTTTATTAGTATAGATAAATGGATAATACATCATATCATTTAGGCTATCTAAGGGTGGTTAAATAGCATCCATATGAGATCACTCTTTGAAAAAGAACATCCGGCTCCCACATTGCAATTTTGCTTGCCCCAATTTCCTTGAGGCAGAAGACTGTACTGGACTAGTATTTGTATGGTTGCCGATAGCAAGAATGGCTGTTGGAACAATATTGGTACAACAGAAATCAATTTAAATTTTGTTGTTAATCGTGAATCTCCAATCTCTCGTGTAATCATAAGAAATAACAATGCAAAATCAAGTACACAAAATTGTAAAATAATATTTTATGTAAATTTTTTTTAATTAATAAAAAATTACGATATGAATTTCAAACAATATCCAATGAGAATATTTGATTACAAATAATCACATCCAGTAGTCATTTATGATAACCCGTTTGACAAAGGCATAGGTCTTAGAACCAAAGCTAAAATAATATATCTAAATTTAATAAAAAATGAAACTCGAATCGAACTCTAATGTTGAAAATCTTCTTCCTCCGTAATTTCTCTCATTTCTCTTCCTTGTGGTGCTTTATGTATTTGGTCTTGAATCTTGACCTGAAATCCACGCAAAGTTTTTAGCATCTATAGGCGTTCAAATGTCATAGGCAAAATTGTTTCTATGCACATTTTGCTATCAGCGTACGAGCGTCTCATCAGGCATATATACTGCTAATATCCGTGCATGTGTTTTATCTCAAACGTCTATCAAATGCAGATACTTTTGGTACCAACGGGTATTCATGTGTTTATCATGTGCCACTTTCTTGTGCCGCAACTATCTTTCACTAGTGCAAATAGTTGTACCAAAATTGAGTAAACTTCTAAATCATTCATTTATTAAAATTGGTACTTATAGGTGAAAAAAACTTAAAATCCAACGTATATTTATATTATAAATTATATTTTTAAATTTTAGATTTTATCTTTTTAAATAACTTTTTTAATAAAAATTACAGTTGAGGTGAAATTTCTTTACAAAATTAACACATTTTGAGTAATATGCTTGTGATATCGAAATATTTTTAAATATCCTGAAATAAAGATTTGTTTCGTTTAATATTTTTTAATATTAAAAAATTGGTATTTTTTCAAAAATAAAAAATATTATTTGTAGCTTTTTTCTCGCAAAATTTCTATGTTTTTGCTGGTGCTACAATCCACTTTTCTAAATAACAATTTTTGGCAAATCCTGTCTCTTCTCTTTTGCCGAAGCAGCAAATGGTTGACGAAGTACGAATATATTTAATATTTATATTCATCTTTACATAGATTTAATAATATGAATAATTGAATGATTAACGTCTCCTTTAAATAATTCTATGTGATTGAGAGCTAAAAATAGAATATATGGCCAACAATTTAAATACGGATGCAGGAGATTATGCCAACCTCCTGAGCAACTGGACGGTGAAAAAAGTGTAAGACTGAGAAAAGTAATACTTCAGCGAAGTAATAAATAATGTATTAAATTTTAACAAATGACTATAATGAGGGTAATATGCGAGAGGGATGTGATCGGAGGTGTGAGCTCCATGGATGCGCTTATTTGTCGATGAGGGCGGCTTATTTGTAGTCTTGAATCGGTGAGGGCGGCTTAAAGAGGTGAAATTCCTCCTGGCGGAGGTGCGCTCCGACAGAGGCATGGCGGAATAAAAAGAAAAGATGTATTCTACGGATAGATAGTAATTTTCGGAAAGGTTCCCTCTCCTCTTTTTTTTCCTTTCGTGGTAACTCCTTTAGATATAGGCCCTACCGGAGAGCCTCCTCTCCTCTTTGGAGGTTTCGCTCCAAAGTTAGGTTGAGCGGAGATGTTGGGCCCACCGGTTATAACCGCCGGTTTGTGCAGTTATTTCTTGGTTCGGTTATCTTTGTACCCATCATAAGCCCCCCATGCTAGAAGATTAAAATTTTAATTTCTAGCATGTTTTCTGATGGGATTGATTACTTAGAATTTTTAATGATTTCGATTAATTTACTCGGATTTGGTGACTCCATTTTGTCCCAAGGTTTATTTACTCGAGTGGTGACACGCTTCGTTAAGAGCCGCGGATATTTTTACTCGGGAGCTTCTTGTCACTCCGGTTTATTTACTCCGGATTTGGTGACTCAGCCCACCCGAGGTGACTCGCTTCTTGGTCACTACTGGCAACCTCTTTTGGGCGGCTCGGTGTGTGCGAGGGGTTTTTTTTATCTTTTTGGCCGCTTCAGAGTGCCATAAGGGTGTGCCATACTTTGCTGATGAATAACGAATCAATTTCTGAGCATCACCTTGTCACTAATGGCCGAAGGGATGAGTGTTCTCAATCCTCACTCTTTCGGATGTTGGAGGAATTCTCACGAGTTTAGGCGCGCCCCGACAACATCTTGGAATCGGTATATAAATTGATCTGCTAAAAGACAACAATAAAAATCGTCAGTATCGGGAGCCTCATTATAGGATGTTCCCGGTTATGGAACGCTGAACCGGTTTCTTGTGCCACCATTGGCCATGAACTCGGCATTGGTGATTGGGGGCTCTTGCATTAGAAACCAAAATGGCCCCTTTTTGCATAAGAAAATCGGGAGAACCCTTTATATGATAAGTGCCCTTTGTATGAGAAAACGAACCGGCTCCTTGGGTGTTTAAAATCAAAACCGGTCCTCGAAATCGAAAAATGGAGGAAATTTGAACTCGCTTTGGAATCCGTTGAACTCGCGCCGCCATGAAAATCGAACTTAGCCCTTACGTTAAAAATCGCAATGGGCCTTGCATCAAAGACCCGAAATCGACGAGAGGGAACCAAAAATCGCCTGAGTGGTATCGGCAGGAAGCTCTTGGCCCTAGCCTTGTTCGGTTTCCAAAACCCAAGTGACGGATTTAATCGAAAAGGTCACGAGCTCACGCCATCGATTTTGGAAGGGCTCCAAGAAAAATCGGTTTTCTTTCTAGTCCTAGCTTTTAGAAATCAAGTTCGACTGAACCATGAACGCCTCGTCATCCGCTTTTAGAAATCGTGTTTCTTTCTTCTTCTTTTGTGGAGATGAAGAAGCAGAGGGAGAGTGAGAGAGAGAGAGAGAGAGAGAGAAAGTGGATCCCAGATTCAGCCGGCCTCAGAGGCTCGAGCCTCGAGAATCTGGAAAAGTGGTCTTTTTTCTTTCCCTTTCTGCTTCCCTTTTTTGCTCTTCTCTTTTGCCAAGCACGGGCCGCCCCTTTTATCGGGAAGAGGGTGAGTAGCTTCCCTCCAAAAACTTCCGCCAATGGTAATTTTCCCGCCGATGATGAAGATATTTCCCGCCAATGCCTTGGGCCTTCCTCCGGGCCGTGTGTTATGGGCCCGTATGTTGGGACCCAACATAGCCCCCCATGCCAAAGGGTTCGAGGTCCTCGACCGTTTGGCATGAAGTCGTTGCTTTTCTTGGGATGTTAACCTCTTCCTGTTATCGTTGTCTGCGTCCTGGCTTTGGCTTAGAGTGTTTGCCTTCAGGGATCCTTCTAACTTTTCGGATCGCATGGCTTTGGACGAAGTCCTTACAGCTCGTTCTTTTTGGAATACTTGGATGGGGTAGAGTTTTTATAATACGCCCTGTGGGATTGCTCGGTAAGGACTGAGTTTTGAGTTTTTGACCTTTGGGGCCTGGCCTCTGGGACCGCTCGGTCGCAGCCGAGTCTTTGTTGCCTGACCGCTGAGGTCCGACCGCTGGGGTCGCTCGGGTTGGCACCCAAGTTTTGTTGCACCACCATTGGGGGTTCGACCATAGCAAATGTGGTTGGGCCCAAGTTTTGTTGCCTGGACCGGGGTCCGACTGGCTGGGCCGCTTTGCCGCAACCGAAGTTTTTGTTATGACCTCAAGGGTCCGACCTGCAGGGCTTCAGCAATCGCTTGAAGTTTTTGTTACCTCCTCGGGGGTCCGACCTGCAGGCCGCTTCTGTCGCACCCAGAGTTTTGTGATGACCTCAAGGGCCCTACTGGGATGCTCTGTCACAGCGTGAAGTTTTTGTTATGACCTCAAGGGCTCGACCTGGGGGTCGCCTTCGCAATCCAAGTTTTTGTTATGACCTCAAGGGCCCGACCTCTGGGGCCGCTCGGTCGCAGCCGAGTTTTTGTTATGACCTCAAGGGCCCGACCTCTGGGGCCGCTCGGTCGCAGCCGAGTTTTTGTTATGACCTCAAGGGCCCGACCTCTGGGGCCGCTCGGTCGCAGCCGAGTTTTTGTTTGTTGAATGTCGTGAGTTGTTGGCTGCTTCCTGCAGCTCCGGGGTTGTGCCCGGGTCGTGGCAGGAAGCGGTTGAGGAGAGAGCACGTGAAGGCTGTGAGTTGTTGGGTCGCTTCTTTGCTCGGCCGCGCCCGGTCGCGGCAGAAGCTTGTGGAAGGCCGTGTGAGTTGTTGGCTGCTTCCTGCTGCTCCGGGGCCGCGCCCGGGTCGTGGCAGGAAGTGGTAATGACAATACTCCACTGGTTGCATACTTCTGGGCTCTTTGGCGCCCTGGGGTCATCTTAGGAACTCCTGGCAGGGCGGAGGAATGAGACATCTCCGTGATGAAATGCGGAGGCTGAGAGCCCCCGGTGTCGACAGGATGATGGAAAGAGGCGTCTCCGTGCTGTGGGACGAAGTCTACGCCTCGATGCTGAAAAGAGGAGGGCTGACGACCTCCTGGAGGGATAAGACGTCTCCGTGATGAAGTGCGGAGGCTAAGAGCCCCCGGTGTTGACAGGATGATGGAATGAGGCGTCTTCGTGCTGTGGGACGAAGTCTACGCCTCGATGCTGAAAAGAGGAGGGCTGACGACCTCCTGGCAAGACGGAGGGATGAGACATCTCCGTGATGAAATGCGGAGGCTGAGAGCCCCGGTGTCGACAGGATGATGGAATGAGGCGTCTTCGTGCTGTGGGACGAAGTCTACGCCTCGATGCTGAAAAGAGGAGGGCTGACGACCTCCTGGCAGGACGGAGGGATGAGACATTTCCGTGATGAAATGCGGAGGCTGAGAGCCCCCGGTGTCGACAGGATGATGGAATGAGGCGTCTCCGTGCTGTGGGACGAAGTCTACGCCTCGATGCTGAAAAGAGGAGGGCTGACGACCTCCTGGAGGGATGAGACGTCTCCGTGATGAAGTGCGGAGGCTGAGAGCCCCCGGTGTTGACAGGATGATGGAATGAGGCGTCTTCGTGCTGTGGGACGAAGTCTACGCCTCGATGCTGAAAAGAGGAGGGCTGACGACCTCTTGGCAGGACGGAGGGATGAGACATCTCCGTGATGAAATGCGGAGGCTAAGAGCCCCCGGTGTCGACAGGATGATGGAATGAGGCGTCTCCGTGCTGTGGGACGAAGTCTACGCCTCGATGCTGAAAAGAGGAGGGCTGACGACCTTCTGGAGGGATGAGACGTCTCGTGATGAAATACGGAGGCCGAGAGCCCCCTGTCGACAGATGATGGAATGAGGCATCTCCGTCTTTGTGGGGCGAAGTCTACGCCGGGATCTTCCGAAAAGAGGAGGGCTGACAACCTCCTGGCAGGACGGAGGGATGAGACATCTCCGTGATGAAATGCGGAGGCTGAGAGTCCCCTAGGCATAGCTATCCGATGTGGGATCGGTGGTGTAGGAGGCCATGGTCTGAGCCATAGCGCTGTCGTGAACCTGAGTGCTGCCCGTCTTTATATGTGAGATCGAGTATTGAAGGGAGACGCTAGGCTTTTTGCTGCGTTTCCCACAGACGGCGCCAATATTGCGTTATGGTTCCGCGAATCCTTCTGAACCAGGCTCGTTGATGAGGGGTGTTGGATCCAAGGGGTCCAATACGGCCGAGAAATGCAAAGGTGCGTCCAATCCGATTCGTGGTTTTCGAGCAACACAAGTGAATGAGGTTTTGGACACGAGATGAAGATTGAGACCGGATGTTTTATGTGAAAAATCTCCTCTTGAATGGGGAGGAAAAACCACGAGGCTCAGGGCTTGGAAAGAGCTTCACTATATGGGTTGGAGATTTTACAAAGTACAGTTGTGAGGGATAATCCATTCCCTGTCTCACGTTTTGTGTTTCTCTCCTAAGGAAGCTATGCTCACTGGGAGCCTTTTTACTCTTCTTTGAGGAGTTGAGTGTGGAGAGAGAGTCCGGCCGTAATCTGGGGCGGAGACAGTTGTAGAGTCAGGAAAAAGCTCTCTCCTTTTGAAAGGGGCATTGCTGTGTATTTATAGTGGAAACCGAGCCGTTAGGGAGTAGACACGTGGCGTTCATCCGGCGGTTGAGGAGCTGGTCCACTGGCTTCCTTTAATGCAGCTGACGTGTGGGGAGTGGCATGCGGACGGCCATGCAAAGATCCGGAGTGTGTCAGGTGTACGGGATCCTGGATCGCCTCAGCGCCCGGTTTGACTAAAAGTGCGCTGGTAGACGGCAGAATCGATAGTAGTTGCGAGCTTTCTTGAACCGCGAAATAGGCTAGCTAGCATTCCCGCTATGAACGGGCGGTTCTCGCCCGATTATGATGTTGTTCGTGAGCTTGTGAACTCGTGAGATGACGGCGCCTCTTAGGGGGCCTTCGGGGAAAAGTCCTGGCGTCTCTCCCGGCCGCCGGGCGCTTAGCGAGACTCGCGGGACTTCCTGCCCTCGCCCCCGGCTTACTACGCCATCCGATCTCTCCACTTCATGAGAATTGCCTCTCGCCTTTTATTTCTACCGCCTCACGTCACGGGTCTTTTATGGACATTCATATCGCCCAACAACAGAAAGATTTGTTTTGTTTAATATTTTTAGTATTAAAAATTGGTTTTTTTAAAAATAAAAAATATTATTTGTAGCTTTTTCTCGCAAAAATTCCTATGTTTTGCTGCTGCTACTGTCCACTTTTCTAAATAACAATTTTTGGCAAATCCTGTCTCTTCTCTTTTGCCGAAGCAGCAAATGGTTGACGAAGTACGAATATATTTAATATTTATATTCATCTTTACATAGATTTAATAATATGAATAATTGAATGATTAACGTCTCCTTTAAATAATTCTTGCGCCATATATATATATATGTGTGTGTGTGTGTGTGTGTGTGTGTGTGTGTGTGTGTGTGTGTGAGATTGAGAGCTAAAAATAGAATATATGGCCAATAATTTAAATACGGATGCAGGAGATTATGCCAACCTCCTGAGCAACTGGATAGTGAAAAAAGTATAAGACTGAGAAAAGTAATAGTTCAGAGAAGTAATAAATAATGTATTAAATTTTAACAAATGGCTATAATTAATTGAAAGATAATAATACACACACTGACAACCCAATTGAATAATGACCAAATGAAAATTAACCATTAAAAATTGAACAATTACTGAATTAATTTAAGTAGCAATTACAAGTAAAAGGTAACTGCTACCATTGAATATAATATAATATTTTTCACAATAGACGACGATTTTGGAGTTAACCAATTAGTTAGAACTCAGATTATAAATACAGATTCTCAATCAAGAATGAGGACTGAACATGTTGAAGTATACAAGCCCCTCGAGTGAATGTACTCCAAAGGAGCCCAATCCTTCACACTAAAAAAAATTTAGCACTCATCTCCTTTTTTTTTTTTTTTCATTTCTTTTCTTTTATTCTCTTTCTATATCTTTTATTTTTTTTAAAAAAATTACTGATTTAAAGATTAAAAGATATATTGAAGAGCAAGTTATGTATTCATTTATAAAGTTATTATAATACTTAAGACCAAAACTTTCAGATACAAAAACTAGGCCCATGATCTCTTAGATCAATTAAAAAATTTATTCGACTATCTAATTTATATATTAATTTAAATTTAAAAAATACATCATAATTAAAAATTTTGATCCGACTAAATTTTAAATTAGAATCTAATCTCGTTTGAAAATACTTTGCCCCACTCAAGACATTATGGTTTTTAGTTTATTTTGTAATTATAAATTTATGGGTTTTAGATAAATATCAAATTTCAAAAAGAAAAGAAAACTAAACAACGCGGCAAGCCAATTTTTACATAAATGATTATTTTTGTATAGATATTATTTTTAAATTATTTTTCTTTTGTTTTTTTGCTTTCATATATTTTTAGGTAAGATTTTATATAAATATAATTATTTTATAAAACATCCCAATAAAAATATCCTCAGGCCAGATTTTAACAAAAAAATGCATATAGTTAAGATTTATTGCCTAAATAACCGGCCTAATTCAACCTGACACAATTTAGCTATAATATTGACTCATTTTATTGTTATTAGCTATTAGGTTATTGATTTTGTAGTTGATATTAAACATAAAAAAACATCTGGTCTTAATATTATTATCTAATGATATTAAATTGTTAAATGATTAATAAATATATCTTTTTTTCATTTGTATTTTTACTTTATAATAAAGTACAAAATGAATTTTTTTAAATATAAAAAAATAATGACCTATTTATATATATATAGTAAAATACAAATATTATTCAATTAAAAATAATAGCTTAACATTCATATATCTATTTGATTATATTAAAGACAACGATTTTAAAAGATTTATTAAAAGAATTATAATTTTTCTTTTTGAAAAAAGAAAGGGATTGCAGTGGAGTCCCAAATACTCGGTCTAAAATAAGAAAATGGAAAAGAAATAAAAAAAAAAAAGATTATACCGTAGTTATGTTATTACACAAATAAGCGAAATATACTAAATAATAATTATAAAATATAAAATATTTATATAACTATATATTGAGAGAGAATTTATTGAGCCTAATTTATCGAATGTGAAAATTAAGGCATATTCATGCCATATGATTTTTTAAAAGATTGAATGGTCTAAGTATTAATATCATTTATTTCTTTAAGTCTATGTTGGCTTCAAATTTGGATTTGTCTTATTTGGTCTTTAGATCTAACCGATATAACTTGAGTTAATTGTCACAACCGATGCTGCGAGGTAGCGATGGGGTTGGCGATCAACAAAGGGTTGGAAAACTAGGTGGCAAATAGTGCTATCTAGCAACAACGTTAGTTAGCGACTGGCTTGGCCTAAGTCTAGGTTCGAACGTTGGCAAGGTATTGGGTGCAGGGAATATGGTCACTCGGTCTAGGCTATTGACTATGCACTGTGCGGTGGAACCGTGGTTGCAACAAAGTGGCTAGCTAGGCAATAGAGCAGGAGCTAGCCAAGTGACACAGCTAACTGATGTGTGACAAGTTGTGGCAACAAATCGCCTTCTATCTCTTTCTCTCTCTCCCGTCCCTTTGGCTCCTTTCCTGAGGGTTGGCCTACTTGGTTTGGTCCTTCTCTGTATTTTTATTTTTTGATCCTTTTTTGAATAAAAAAATGCTGAAAAAATCTTAATGATAAAGTAATATATAATTGTAATAGTAAATAGTCTTCTACTATTAGGTAGGCCATATAGCTAAATTTTTTTATTAACTCAGTTAACGTTGAGCCTTCTTTTAGGCAGATGATATAGGCAAGAGCTTCTAATTGATCAATTTATTTTAGGCCTACTTTTGGGCCCCAAGGCCAACCCATGTGGCATATTTTTATTCATCGATTTATTTATTTATGTCATCACTATTTTTTATTCCAAGTCTTTTTTTCCTTTTTTATGTGTCAGGCCTACTTTATTTGGACCTAGTTGGAACAAACCATAAAATTATCATTTCTAGCCTTTTGTGCATTTGTAATTTGATTTATTTAATGAAAATGCAAACCCTTGTAATGGCCTAGCTTTGAGGGTTAGTGTGTTTAAATATATCAGATACAGGTCAACACCAACAGCGATATTTTAGATAGTAGTCATTCTTGCGATTGTGAATCAAATTGATAATGGTTTAATACTAACATAGTTGCAATTAACAACATATTTATATATAAAAATAAATTAAGATACAAATAAAATAATTATTTTAAAAGTAGAATGAAGTAATAAGATAGTTATTAATATATTTAAATTTAGTTGACTACTTCCAATAGTTATAAATTAAGTTGTGAAATAACTCTAATGCTAAGTATAAAGGAATAATAAGCAAAACAAAGAACTAAGATGAAATAATATTTTACCATTCATTCTAAAAATAATATTTCAATACATTTCCACACAATCACACCTTCACCACTATATTGCCTCCCTCACCGACCCCCACTATCTGGCTGATGCCACAAATACATGACATATTGTAAATTTTATGGGATAATTTTATCATTTGATTCAAAATAATTATTCTATGATAATGAAAAAATTAGGTAAATTAAGGAATGATAATATCACAGTTGGTGCTTAATCTCATAATGTGAGTTTGATATTAGTTCGAATCTTATCTCTAATCATTTAATGATTATTAATATTATAAATAAATAAATAAATGATAAGCCTATTAGCATAAATTTAAAATATAATTTTAATCACAGTCTACCATTATAAAGGTCCCAGCACTCAGTGACAATTACATCAGATAACTATCAATCCCAACAACTCCAAAGTTCGTTATTAACAGATTGGATTCGAGGAGTTGGGATTTGTGAAGTGGGAAGATGAGCAGTGCGAAGAGGTTAGTGCCAGAAGCTGCAAGCTTAATGACCCAAGAATGGTAATCATGTCATTCAACTTCTCATCACAAATTCAGAGTCTAGAGAAGGTGCAGTGAAGAAGAAAAAGACAACAATGAAGATATCGCCTGCGGCAAGAGGGCTGGCTATTGTTGTATTCATGGTGATGGCCCTACTCGGAGCTCTCGATTCTCAGCTCTTTCCTCTGACGCCATTGCAGACTAGTGGCTTATCTTCTTCGTCGTCAGGAGCATTGCGCAAGGCCCTTTTCATATTGGGAGACTCTTCTGCTGATTGTGGAGAGAACACCCTTTTCTACCCTATTCTCCATACTAATCTCTCATTGCTTCCTTGTAATGGGTCTAATTCTACTCTTCCCCATTTTCTAGGTAACCCCCCCCCCCCTCTCTCTCTTTATGCTTGCGCACGCATCGTTCTTTATCTCATCTTTAATCTTGAATTGGGGTTCTAAAAACTCGCTTATTTTGCTGGCTGCTTTCTTTGATTTTTGTTTCTTTTTCCAAGAAAATTTAAAAATTGTTAAGTTTTATATTTTAGGCTAATCCTAAATTAAATGGGTAGACCATGAATGATGAATATTGAACAATTATTTCAATCATTTTATTAAATCTTTATTATTTTCTAATTTAAATTTTAATCCTGATCAATGATTTAATATGAGATGACCCTGCACCCGAAGATTTGGGCTCATCCATGTGCTTTCTAATTTTAGGTTAAAGAGGGAAATGGGTGGGTCAATAAGGAAAAGAAAGCTTAAGAAGGCATAGAATATGTTTTTCTTCTTGTCTGGTTGCCTAGAAAATCTGACTTTAAATTTTGGGAAATGGGTCCACGGCAAGAAAAGAAGCTTAATCTTGTATAAAACCCACTGATTTTTGTTTGGCTACCTGGAAAATTTGGTAGCATTTCATGTTCTTTTAAAAGTGTTCAAATGGGAAAAAGGAGCCATGGCCAAATCAGCTTAATTTGTATATCGTAGCTCTCTCTCCTTTCCTCTGTCATTAAACAGAACATGCCATTTTCTTGGCTGACTAATGCTCTTAACTGAAGGTTTGTCATCGTTCACTACCTAAAAAGATGCAGATGAAAATTTCAAAGTCGAAATTTGTTACTTAACTGAGTGATTTTTCCTTCGAATTCTCTTTTCCTTGGTTAAATTCCAGAGAAAGTTCAGTTCAATGAATTGTATGTACATTTATCTGGATACCCATTTGATTAATCAGAGAACAACACTAAAAAATCATCTATGATAAACATATTTTTTGGCATTGATTGTCCAATTTGATCTCTACCTATATCACTTACCCCAAAAAAAAAAAAAAAAAAAAAGAGAATTTTGTCTATCAAATTTCAATATTTATCAATATCAAACACAATTTTTTACGAACGGAAATATGAAAATAAATATTGGCTATATTGATTAATATACTGTGGATATGGTGGCATATATCAATTTTGTTGGATTCCAATTCCGATATAGACTTTATATTGCATGTTCACCAATATTTCTTCAATGGCTGCAACTAAACCACTTCTTTATGGTCAACGTATGCAGCTGAGAAGATGGGCTTGCCGAAACCACCTGCATTTTATGGTCAAAACAACACAATCCAAGGGCTACTGAATGGACTGAATTTCGGGTCAGCTGTGGCGTCAATACTCTTGACAAACCCGAACATCCCGCACTTCCAGTCCCTAAACCAGCAGCTTCGCCAGGCGTTTGACACAATTCAGCTGCTGCAGTTGCAGTTAGGCCAATCCACAGCTAATCAATTCATTGAATCCTCCATCTTCTACCTCTCCTTTGGAAAGGATGACTACATCCACTTCCTCCGCCACAATTACTCCTCCCTTGGCTTAAAATCCAGGCACAGTGGCCATAGATTTGCACATATATTAGTCGATCAAATGATGAAGGTTATGAGGGATCTGTATGATGCAAATGTGAGGAAGATCATTTGTGTGGGGATACTGCCCTTGGGATGTGCACCGAGGACTGTCTTGGAGTGGCGCCCTGCTGCCGCTGCTGGAAAAAATGGTGAACAGGGTTGCATAGATGAGATCAACAAGCTTGTCTTTGAATACAATATGATGCTGAAAGAGCAGATTTTTGACCTTAACAGGGAGCTACCTCATATGCACATTGCATTTTGTGATGTCTACCAAGCCATAAAGGATATTGTAGCTGACCCACAAAAATACGGTAAGTGAGCAGAAATTGCAATATCCTCAGAACCTATCTTCTTAGAAAAACTGTTCTCTTACTTCATAAGCTTAAGATTGGTCAAAGAGGAATGTTACTTGGCTACCATTTGCATAGTTTTTAGACACTAAGAATAATGCACTGTTTTATTTATCTATCTATTGTTTGTGGCCAAATAATATAGATGATTGGATAAAATGTCAAATCATTCAAAAATGTTTTCAAAATATTTTCTCATCGAAGAAGTTTTTATTAGAAATAATTTATGACTTTTATCAGAACTGAAATAAATATCTAAAAGAGCACTTAGACTTATCAAAAGTTATCATTGAGGGCTTTATGAAAAGCCTTATAAAGAATTTAAACGGAAAATTAGTAAGATTTTCTATTATGGGAAAAGTACCACAACTTTTTGAAAAAATTTTACTTGAATGATATTTCTACCAAAATTACGAGAACAAAGGGTATTTTTTCCTTATTTTACATCTTGGGCACCCTTTTTGATTTTTTCTGTTATCATATTGTGATCCTTTTAAATATTTAAACTTCACTTTTGTGCTCTTTAGTGGTATGTTATTGTGGAAATGCCCCAATCCATATATACTATATAGAATTGTAATAGCATTGGAATTTATACATGGAAAAGGGACCCACCCCCCTTCACTGTTTCTTAAATTTATTTCTGAGGTACCACTTTTTTTGTTTCTTCTGTGAATGACCTGGGTCCTCTCTTTTAAGTAGATGTCAATTTTGATATCATTATTACTATTACGTGGCCAGTGGTATTGTAAAAATATCCTCTAGAATATAATAAAAAATAAAACTAAATATAATAAAATTAAAGTGGTTTGACCACTTTCTAAACCTATGTATAGTAGAAGTTTCATACTAGTATGTTTAGAGACTGAGAATTGGACCAATATTTTTTTCAGGGTTCAACGATGCGATGAGTGCATGCTGTGGCATAGGCAAACTTGGTGCAATGATCGGTTGTCTCTCTGCAAGCACAGCCTGCAACCAGTCATTGAACCATGTTTGGTGGGACCTCTACAACCCTACGGAGGCCGTAAACTCTCTGCTAGCTAACTCGGCCTGGTCGGGCCAACAGTTTGCTGGCATGTGTCGTCCCATGACCATCCAAGATCTTGTGTACGCTTCATGACTATTTGCAGATCAAGTGTGAAGTTTTTGGGTTATCTAGGATTTTGGCTATACCTACTTCTTAAATGGTTTAAGTGATTGATTCTTCTGGTATTTTGTTGTCTTTTTGTGTCCTTTTCTCTGTTTTGTTCATTCATTCCTTCCCCACTGGACTCTGACCGCTTCCTTGAAGCTAGAGATGTTTTTTGCATATCATGTCAGGGGTTTTAATATTTTTTTACAAGGTTTAAATTTTTTGAATAAACTTTTATTTATATAGTAATACGTATTTAAATTGATTTAAAAAGATAATAACTTAACATGAGATCTGAATTTAAATTCTATTATCTATGTTATGCATACCACTATAACAAAGTGAAGCTGCTCGGACATTATTATTTTGAAAAACATCTTCAACATGTAAATTAATATCTATTTGAAGTAAAAGTGAAAAATTTTACATCCACTTGAAACCTGAATGTAAGACTCCTATGTTAGGCGGTAGAGGAGAGGCTGAACTTGTCGACAGAGTTCAATGGGAATGAGATGGTGTGGGAGAGGAATATCCCTTGCAGCCTAAGAGAAAGGCTTTCCTCTGGACGTTATCCACTTGTCAGTGAGAGTAGTAGACTCCACTATTAGATTAGCGGGTGTTGGAGACAAATGGGACGTTCGGACAGAATGCTCAAAAAGTACGGAGATTGAGAGGACAAAACACTTGGATAGCAAGAGAGTTCTCGAAAGGACGGACAAAATAACACACAGCGAAAGGAAAGAGGACACAAAATTTAACGTGGAAACACTTCTGTAACCTAAGGAAAAAACCTACGGAATAGAGATAACAACAAATCCACTATGTGAAATAGGTTACAAACCTCTAAGATGGAGTATCCGTTATACACTCGAGAAATCAAAGAGAAAAATTCTCCAGAGCAAACCAAGAAAACACTCCTTTTCTTTTTACTCTCTATTTTCCTCTTCTTCTTTCTCTCACCGGTGGTGCACTCCCTTCTTTCCTTCACACAATTGCTCCTTTTCTCTCCTCGACTCACTCTCTCGCTTAGCTCACCAACCAGCCAGCAGCCCACATATATATAACGGATTGACTCTAGGGGGCCCCCACCCCTAAGAACTAGGGTGGAAGGCCACGCCGCCTAGCTCTACAAAAGCAAGCGCACGCCTGGCGTGCAAGGTGGCAAACTTGGGACTTGGTGCCTCCTGAGTTTTTCAATTAGGGCAAGCCACCTACCCACCTAATTTGTAGCAGGCCTACAGAGGAAGTCAACGCCTAAGTTTCAGAATCCTCGTCCATGTTTTCAGTAACCTCTCGGACATGATGCCTCTGATAAGTCATCGTCCACTATGTCAGCCACTTCTCGGACTATAATTTTCGGACGGATTCTTCAGCAGCTATTCCTCCACAGAAGTCCTTGTCCAATTCTCCCAACTACTCCGAGGACGGATGTTCTCGACCTTCTCTAAGAAGTTCACATCTATTTGCCTCCACATGTCCACAGACACAAATGCTACAAGAAAGTGACCCCAACAGCTGGGTCTTTGAAGGAAATCGATGCCCCCTCTCTCTCTCTCTCTCTCTCTCTCTCTCTCTCTCTCTCTCTCTCTCTCTCTCTCTCTCTCTCTCTCTCCTGATAGTTGAAAAATAGTTAAATTTTATAGTAATGTGTTTCAGCATATTAACTTCTCTAATTTTGAGTAAATTTTATTTGTTTGTTGGTCAATCCCTTTATCAAGTAGTTTGTAAAATGACTAAAAAGTGCCATTTGGAGGAAGTTTATCCCTGATTAGCTGCATACCATGGAATAGGAGGTAAACATATCTTATCTCTGATCTAAAGTGGATTCTATAATACTATTTTATTGATTTTTTTATAAACTTTTTTTTAAGTGTGTAATGTGTCATTTTTAACATAATAGATATTAATATATGTTGGATAAATGTTAACTATTAATTAGAGAAATGACCAATGATCTTTGTCCATGGTCAGAAGTTGACGTGCCATTTAATCAAGACTCAGTCATTCAATGTCTTATTGTGACTGATTTTCATTGGTGTTATCAGCTAAGTTAGGATAGGTGTTATTGAATTGTCCAACTATATGGCATCCAAGTAGGTTATTAGGCCTTTTTATTTTTTTCTGATTGAGTTTGAGGCATGTACGATTTCAACACCTAACTTCAATTAAATATATGAACAAATTTATTAAATAAAATTGCAAATAAGTTGAATGACCAGATTCTAGGGCTGGTGCCCTCAATGGTTTCCTGTTTAATCCGTCATTTGTAATTATTTAATATCTCTAATTGCCCTATTTCTGATTAATATTTTATTTCTAATTTGGTGATTTACAGGATAATCCATGATTTGGTTTTGGTATTAACAATCATTCAACTCACTTGAAGCAATTAGTTTTGAATTCTGTGATCTGTGACTTTCTCAGAAGAATTAGAAAATTTATTTAAAAAGAAGAAGAAAAAGAAGGAATTAAACTCAACAATAGAGACAAAAATAGCATTATTCGATAGATATATTGTGTTAGAGAGTTTAACTCTATTATTTTTTAAAATCTATTTCCATTTTAGGAAAATGGGAAATTTTTATAGCACATTACTGATTAATGTCAATTTTTTAGAAAAACAAAATCAGTTATAATTAAGTGGTTTTGTCAATTTGAGACTAATTAATTTAACTACTATTGTGAACGATTTATTTGTAAGATTTTTTAAAGATGATCCAACCAATATTAATAAGTAGTTAATATTAGTTAGTTAAATAACCCTGGTACTACTAACTGTAAATTATATAAATTATTTGCTTAATTTAATTAATTGAATTAAATATGGATTAAATGTTGATTTAGGTTAACTATTTGATTTGATCAATCGCTTATTCAAATATTCATTCATTCAAGCTCACAGTCCAATTTAATCAACAATTATTTGACCACTCAACCACCTGTCCAAGCTTAATTTATTATGTTCAAAATTGGATCACAGTCTGATTATGTAATCATCAAGTTTGGGTTTGGTAAGATAAAAATCATATAAAATAATAGTAAAGCATTCCAGGCTTCAAGTCAATAAAAAATTTGGGCCGTAAATTAATCCAACGACTAAACGAAACGCGGGACGCCGTCCAGCCCCCAGAATCCATCAAGTTTGGGTTTGATAAGACAAAAATCATATAAAATAATAGTAAAGCATTCCAGGCTTCAAGTCAATAAAGTACTACACTTGCTCCGACGACAATATTTTGTATCCTCCAGTCCAGATCTCCCACCTTTGTTTACAGGTTCACAGAACCCTAACTCAATCACAGATCAACCCAAGAAACCATCGTCCATCAATGGCTGCTTTACAAGCCAACATTTTTCACTCTCTCTCTGCAACGTCCCCCTTTTCACTTTCCGCCGAATCTCCAACTTCAAAAACACCTAATTTTTACATCGCGGCTCGAAGATCAAGCTCCAACCCGCCGATCTCGGGCCGCAAGCTCCGAGCAGCGGTGATTGGCGGAGGACCAGCGGGCGCGTCGGCGGCAGAAGCCCTCGCCACCAGCGGCATCGAGACCTTCCTGTTCGAGCGGAACCCCAACGGCGCCAAGCCGTGCGGCGGCGCCATACCGCTCTGTATGCTGGAGGAGTTCTCTCTCCCACTGGAGCTCGTCGATCGGAAGGTCACGCGCATGCGGATCATCTCCCCGTCGAATCTCAGCATCGACTTTGGCAAAACCCTCAGGCCTCACGAGTTTATCGCCATGACTCGGCGGGAAGTCCTCGACTCGTTCCTCCGGTCGAGAGCCGCCGCCGCAGGAGCGGAGATGATCTCGGCTCTCGTGACCGACATTGTGGTCCCCACTTCTTCGAGCGGGCCATACGTGGTGCACTACAACGCCGATGGATCCCGGAAGTCTCTGCCCGTCGATGTTGTGGTCGGAGCCGACGGCGCCAACAGCAAAGTCGCTAAGTCGATTAAAGCGGGAAATTACACCTATGCCATTGCCTTTCAGGCAAGACCTTCAAAAACCCCTACTTTCGCCGACTTTTTTTTCTTTTCTTTTTTTTTTTCGATTGGTAGCATTTTTTTTTTAATTTTTAATAAATTCTTTAAAATTTTAATTTAGTTTCTGTTGCGTCCCGGGCCCAAGGTTGTTGTACGGATTAAGGAGCGCCTTGATTCCTAAAGCGCGGGGCTCTGGAAGAAGATCCTGCTCTCCGTCTCGTAACTCCGACTGCACAACACAAACAACAAACAAGAGAGGTGAAGGTCCTGGGATTTCTCCCACCAAGGCCACTCCGACGCTCAAGTCAAGAAATTCCCATGATTGACGGAAATGCGCACGCTAAGGTGGTGCGCGTAAAAATCTTTGTGATGCGTAAGAAGAACTTATGTGGTGATGAGGAGAAATGCAGGTGAGCGGGTGATGGAAGGCCTGGCTTCCTCGGTGCATCAAGCGATGAGTGGCTAACTTTCCGCTTGACGGGATGAGAAGAAGGAGAACGATTTGGCCCAATCCGGGCCAGGATTGGAGCCTTATGGAGGCCGGATTAGTGCTTGGGATCCAAGGTAACCCTTAGTCGCAAGGTCGCAAACAGAAAATCGTTCTCGAGTTGGAATCCAAATTCGGGGCCGAGAATCCTTTTCTCGGGAGGGTGAGGGCGCTTATATGCCTCCTCCCCTTTGGACTCTTGGCGCAAGACGCCCGCTGCTTGGGTCGTCGCGTCGTTGCTGTCGATCGTTGACCACCGGCCACGCGAAGTTGTCACGATAGCGTGCGGGCGCTTATTTCTTTGTCTGCTGATCACGCCGATTTTCCTTGAGAAAGGAGTGGTTGGCCGTCTCAGATAATAGGCGTTGGCGTGGCGCCCGGCCACGTGCCTCTATTAGCTAGCCTTTCCGCCCTTCACGCTTTGTTCCGGCGACGCATTTAATGCGCCGTGTGTTTCGTTAGCGTGACTTCGCGACCATTCCCGTTGGGTCAATACGCTTTCTCGCGTGCTCCTCCTTTTCTCGGGGGCTGCCGCTTTGTGGGCCCGGATCTGCTTCGCGGGGCCGAACATGGGACCCAACACTAGCCCCCATGCCTCGGCCGCCGGTGGTCGGGCTCGGCATGTCCATCGAGCCCATTTCCACGGTCTGCCCTTCCTCGAGACGCCGAGGAGTATGAGCTTGGAGAGGGTGGGGCCCGATCTCGAGTTCTTCCGAACAAGCCTACCGATGAGGACATCGGCCCGAATCCTCGAAGCCGATCTCCGCCTGTTCGATCGAGGAGAAGAACTTTAAGAAACGGGGCACTACCTTTCCCTATCACGTTCGAGATTGCTAGATGGGGACCTCCCCGTGGGTCAGGGTACCGGGCCTGGCCTGGGGAGGTCCTGGAGATACGGAGACTCATCCGCACCCGGCGATCTTTGCGGAGGAGAGCTGTTTCTCTGGCTGCGTTCTTCGAGCAATGATGAGGACGCCAGGCCCCCTCAAAAGGTTGAGGGAAGCGAAGCCCTCAGAGGAGGTTGAGAAGGCGAGTCGTCGGTTCTTCAATCGGGAAGTTCGCTCGACGAGATCTGCCAGGCGCGTCGCCCAAAGGGAAACCGCCGTTAAATGTCGACTTCGATCGCGGAGCCATCCGCTCACGAAGTCGGCGAGGTCGAGTCTCTACTGCCTGCGGGACCTTCTGGGCCGGGCCAGATCGGCCGAGGCATCGGGGATGTTGTTGTTTTGGATAGCCACGAGAGGCCATCGGTTTTGGCAGCTTTGGCCCGGCGTTGGAGGCCGGGGGCCCGCATCGTTACATTTATTCTTGTGAGCCTGTCTGCGCACGGGCCTCCCGGGATCCCGGTGGTATTCTCGGAGGCCGACGGCGGCTCTCGCCATTGCTCCTAACAGCCGACGAAGGGGAAACCGGGTCGCACTCGTGGCAGGAGCCCCCGAGTGTTCCTGCGGCTGCAGTCCTTCCAGTTAGCCCTCCTCACGCAGTCGAGGAGACGGAGCCCCAGAGGGTGGCCCCTTTGGATGAGCCTGCACGGGTCGCATGCTCGGTGGTCAGCGACGCTCCTGTGGCCGATGTGGTTCAGACTAGCGAAGGGGCGGCCGGGACGTCCTCGCGGCAGGAGCCTGCGAGCGCTCCTTCGGCGGCCAGCCTTCCAGCCAGCCCTCCCCATGCAGTCGAGGAGAGTGATCCCCAGAGAGAGTCCTTTCTGGGCGGTTTCGCGCGCTTCCTGCGCGCTGAACAGCTTCTGGTACGGTTGTTTCCTTCTGGACTTCTTTCTTTGCCGCTCATCTTGGTCATACTTTTAACTTTTCCACCGTACAGGCTTCAGACGATACGGTCCCCCT
Organism: Nepenthes gracilis; assembly: GCA_033239525.1. Taxonomy (NCBI): domain Eukaryota; kingdom Viridiplantae; phylum Streptophyta; class Magnoliopsida; order Caryophyllales; family Nepenthaceae; genus Nepenthes; species Nepenthes gracilis. The sequence goes on from BSYO01000001.1 coordinate 3,128,463, forward strand.
CGAGGTGCGCGCTGGTTCTTTTCGCGGAAGCCTTGAGCGGGTCATCGTTGACGGGCACCATCTTGCCCGCGGCAGTCTGGCTCAGATCGCATCCCTTACTGAGGAGGTTGGGCGGCGCGAGAGTCGGAGGTTTAGAGGGCCTCCTTTACTGCTGGCGGAGGAAAGGATCGCTGGACTAGTTGTGGACGTGATTTGGGCGGCATTCTCCTTGAGTGGCGGCTTGGCGATGGACACTCGCTTTGGGACGGCATCCCTTGTGCCGCGGATCGCCTCCCTGGCGGCTCCTCACGCGTCCCAAGCGGCGTCCTCCATCCAGAAAACGCCGGGTAGAGAAGGTCGCGCTGAAGACGTTCCACGAGGAAGCGGGCCCGTCGAGTGCTGGGCGATTAGCTTCATGCCGTTAAGTCCCGAGTTCGGTTTTGTTGTTGTATCATGCTTGTCGCTTGTATAATGTTTGTATAAATGAGAAGCTTTTTGCTTGCGCTTCGCGTCCATGCTTCCTTTATCATGCAGCGTTGTTCGCCTTTTGCTTCACTTTACTTGTCGGGTCATGCTTCGTTTGAGTATTGGGCCCTTTGGAGCCGTTCGATTAAGGCCCTATACAGGCGCCCTCTTGCGTGGTGCTGGCCCTTCGTAAGAGGATGTCGTCCACACCACGCGTTTGGGGAGCTCGATCCGAAAGCGGATGTCGTCGCCAAGCCCCGGAGCCTCGCGAGGGCAGCGCAGCGGTCGGGGCCAAAACCGACTCCCGGCCTAGGCCTCGGTCGCGTATAATCATGGAGGTGTGTCGCTCCCCTTTCAAGCGTTATGAACACCAAGTTGAGGTCCTAGCCCGACCATTGTAGACTCATAGGTGCTCTCTTCACAGCAAGAAGGTCGCCGCACGCCCTAAGGTTTTGTTGGCCGTAGAGTGGGTTCTCCAAGAGCCCCAGGGCCTATGGGTCTCGACCCGCACGGCCGAGGCGCGTAGCCTTTGGAATGGATCGCCCGGATCCTGTCTCACCTCACGGCCGGGACGCCTCCGGCCGACTAGCACGGGCGAGTCTCTCCGGTGGCGGCTGGGGCCTTTTGCAGCGGGTGAGTAGAGCCGTCCCCAGGCCATCTAGCGTGAGGACGGAGTCCCGCGACGGCCTGCTCTGACCCCCGGCACCGAGCCAAGGATCGGTTTTTACTGACGGACGTCTTCTCCTCGACTTAGGGCAGCTAGGTCGTTTAATTTGATTGTGCAATGCATGCTATCGATTCACACGAATGAATATGCAATATGACAATAAGAGTGATAATGTTAACCAAAAAGACAGAAACATGCTCAAGCACTCATCATGATGTATGCGCGTGCGACTTACCTGGTCGCCGTGCATTATTGATAATATTTCCTTAAGTTGGCGGCATTCCATGTCCGCGGACAAGTTTGCTGTTACGGGCGCGTAGAGCTTATGCGCTCCGCTCGGAGGATTGCGGGAGACGAAGAACGCCCTCCCATCCCGGGGAGAGTTTGTTCCTCGTCGCAGTCTTTCACGCCTCTACGCTCCGGGAGGACCCGGATCTCCAACTTCTAGAGGGCGTGCTTTCACCCGCTTGTTGTAGTATCGCGCCACTCGCCGGGCCGGTAGCGGCGGTTCGGAGCCGCAGCCGCCCCGAACTTCCGAGCAAGTCCGGACTTTCCCCAGCCTTTGCGCGTTGGTAGTTGGGTCGAAGTGTTCGACCCGCAGCTTGGCATTCCCACTTCTACGGGAACCACCGCCTCAACCCCGGCGAGGTTGAAAGGCGTCTCCTTGTTGATTCCTCGTAGTCGTGCGATACGACCATAGCACTGATGGTAGCTCCTCCACCCGTGAGCCCCCCCGTCTTCCCAATGGTCTTTATCCCATGCAAAGAACGTGCGGTTGGTAACTTCGACTGCCGTTGGGTCATGGTGCGCCACGGATGTGTGCACCGGCTTGATGCGGAGGTTGCGCGATTTCTTTGCAAAGCGTTTCCCAGTGGAATGGGTCCCGTTATCACCACCTGAACCTCGGGGATCCCAAAGCGGCAAACAATGCCTTGGCGGAGGAACTCCCGTCGCATTGTGCTCGATGATCTTAGCGAGAGGGGCAGCTTCCACCCATTTCGTAAAATAACGATACCGACGATCGAAATTTTCTGTCCATTTGCCCGTTCGAAGCGGACCAAGTATGTCGAGCCCCATTCTTGCGAATCGGCCATGGGGATCGGAGATAGTCTGCGGCTCGGTGTCAAAGCTGGTGTGTCATGTTGCCGTGGACTGCAACTTCGCACTTGCGAGACGAACTCCATAGCGTCTCGCCTCATGGTGGGCCAAGAGAAGCCTTGCCGCATGACGTTGAATGCTAGATTTTTCCGCCAATGTGTGATCCGCATGACCCAAGTGTATACCTTAACGCGTAGTCGGCCTCCTGCGGGGTAAGACATTTCGGGAGGGAGCCGAGTACCCCGTCTGTCTGATGCCTTTCCGTTGAAATCGTGTACCATCCTGCCGCTTTCTTGACCAGCTTGGCATCGTTGGCGTCTTACGTAAGGTTCCCTCCGAAAGAACCGTATGTACCGGCGTCATCCAATTATCTCCCGTGTCGATCAGATTACTTCTTTGTCCTCGGGCGTCGATCTTTAAGTGCGTTTAGGACTTCCTGGGCTCCCTCGCGTCTTTCCGCACAGATTACAGCGACGCGTCCGGCGCCACCTGGCCAAGACGTTCGTTATCCCGATCTCGGGATATGCTCGATCTCGAATTGACCAACTCGGGGATCGGGGTTCTTACTCTCGCCGGATACCTCACTAGTTGTGGGTTCGCGGCAAAGTTCCCTTTCACCGGTTGACCACGAGCTCGGAATCACTACGCACGACCGATCGCGCGGAACACTCCTCGCCCGATCGTAGGCCCACGAGGAGGGCTTCATATTCTGACGTTGTTCGTGGCCGGAAGGCCGGTGTAGCGAGTATGTGATCTCCATGCCTTGGGCGTCCTTAGCACAACACCGGCTCCACGTCCGCCTGGTCGACGATCCGCCCACGTTGAGAGTCCATACGGCGAGATCTCCATCCGTCTTCTTCTCCGCGTTGTTGTCCTCGCTTGCTGCTCGCGTTGCGCCCGACAATGAAGTCCGCCGGGCCGGGCCTTTCCACGGCCGGTCGCGGCCGGACCTCCGGTCGAACTCCCGAGCTCGACCCACTTGACCACCTGGCCGGACGTCTCGCTTTCGCAAAATCGTCCTCAGCCGGCGGTCTCGCATTGCTGACGATCCGATGTGATTGGAAGTAGGGTCGTAGCTTCCGCTACCGCATAGGCGAGTGCGAGCGCCATCTTTTCGGCGTGCGGATAACGGGTTTCTACGTCCGTCGGCACCTGGCTCACGTAGTACACGGTTGTTGCTTGCCTCACGTTCCGCCACTAACACGGAGCCCGGGCGGAAGCCGACGTTGCCCGTAGAGGTAGAGATCTTCTCCTTCGCGCGGTGAGCTCGGGGAGCGGCGCACTGGAAAGATAAGCCTTCGATTCCACAGAATGCTTGTCGCATTCTTCACTCCATTTGAACTGTGTGACTTGGTTCCCCTTAGCGCCCAAGAAAGGCAAGTATTTCTCGGGTGACTTGGCAAGAACCGGAGAGGGCCGCTATCCGCCCCTGTCGACTGGACTTCTTTTTCATCGCGGGCGCGGAGGGTTCAAATCGAGTATTGCCTTGATCTTCTCGGATTGGCTTCTATTCCGCTACTGGGATAAATGAAGCCTAAGAATTTTCCGAGAGGTTACCCCTAACGCGCATTTGGCGGGGTTAAGCTTCATCCCATGCCGTCGGAGGATCCGGAAGGTCTCGTCCAGTCGTCGATGTGGCGGCTTGCTACCTTGCTTTGTACGAGCATATCGTCGACGTACACCTCCACATTCCGCCCATTTGAAGCCGCGAACATCTTGTTTACGAGGCGGCGATACGTTGCGCCCGCATTCTTGAGACCAAAGGGCATCATTTTGTAGCAATACGTCCCTTGATCTGTCATGAACGAGGTGTGTTCCTCGTCCTCCTGGTCCATCCGGATCGGGTTGTACCCGAGTCACGCGTCCATGAAGCTCGGCAGCGTGCCGGACGTGGAGTCCACGAGTTGGTCAATCCTTGGGAGCGGAAAGCTATCTTTGGGGGCGAGCCTTATTCACGTCGGTGAAGTCGACACACATCCGCCACTTGCCCGCTCTTTTTACCAAAGACGACGTTGGGCCACTCCGGATCGGACTTCTCCGATAAATCCCGCATCCAAGAGCCTCTTCACTTCTTCCACGATGGCGACCAACTTCTCGACGGAGTGGTTCCTCCGCTCACGGACGGGTTTTCGGCTCGCGTCCAAGGCCCGGCTTGTGGACTATGACTTCCCGATATCCCGGCATGTCGTGAGCCCGTGCAAACACATCGGAGTTGGTCCGTAGGAAGGTAATTAGTCCTGTCGCGATCTCCGGGTTGAAGGGATTTCCTATGCTCACGCACCGCCTACGGATCGGAGGGATCGGCGGAATCGCCTCGATTCCTCCCCGACTGGGCTGTTGGAGCGACGTCTCGTCGCGGAGGTCCAGTCTTCACTTGGTCCGCAAGGTGTCGTAGGGACCGATTTGGGACAAGTAGCACGTCCGCCCCATTTCTTGATCTCCTAGAACTTCTCCCACTCCCCCGAGGGGTGGGAAATTTCACCTTCAGTGCGGGATGGATGTGATCGCCCAAGGCGTCGGGAATGGTCCAAGTATGGCATTGTATACAGACGGAAGGTCGACGACGAGGAACGCCAACTCGCGCGTCATGGAGCGCGGGTGAGTCCCCATCGTGACTTCCAGTCGTATAATCCCTTGCACTGGAACAGGCTCGTTGTCCAAGCCGTATAATGGTCCGTTTGCTGTCCTCATTTGGCTACATTTTAGTCCCAGTTTGGTGAACGCAGTAAGATACAGCAAATTTTGTGAGCTTCCATTATCAATGAAGACCGTTTCAATTCGTAGTCATCACCACCAGCGAAACGAGGGCCGATACAACAAGGGGTCGGTATGGGGAAGTTACATGTGCCATGTCTTCACGCTAAAGCTAATGACGTCATTTCTAACCCCTAACTTCGCTTGCTCTTGGAAGCTATTTCGCGTCCGTGCTCAAGGCGTTCGCAGTGTCGGCGGAAGAGATCATGTGGACTACGCCGGCGCGTGCGGGCTCTTGGTGGCTCATTTGGGTTCTCCGTCGGGGGGGCGGTTCTTGCCCCAGCCTTTCACGAATCTCTTGAAGTGTCCTCGCGGGATCGGATCTTCAATCTCTGCCGCTGCGTGGCGGCGGTTCTCGGTTGAGTGCCCCATGAGACGGCGGTGGTATTGGCGTGATTTGCAGTCGCCGCTGCCAGGACCCTTAGGTGTCTTTGGCCACTAAGAATCTTTCATCCTGGATCTGCATCGATGTTTGTGCGGCTATCATTCAAATGGGGTCGAGAGAGGCCTGCTGTAATCCTTCTTAGGCCCGTGGGGTCATCGCTGCTTTTCGGCGCTCCATGGCCAGCCGTCGCCGTCCCTCTTTCTTCCTCCGGAGACTCGGAGGTCTCCGGGGCGATCCGCCTCTCGGGCGTTTTGCTTCGTTGGCCTCTTCGGCCGTGATATACGCCCCGGGCAATGGTCTCCGCCTCCTCGAAAGTCTGCGGGCGCCAGTGCGACAGTGCTTGAAGAAGTCCGCCGCCAAAGTGGCGATGAAGGCACCGAGCTTGATTCACGGAGAGGTGCGGGATCCGTCGCGCCGGATGAAACGGTCCAGAACTGCTTCGAGGCTTTCATCCGTCCTGCAGGCGGAGGCGGACTAGGTGCCATGGTTGTCTCTCCTCCCACTTTCTTTGGAGAATCGGCGCTCGTGAAGCTATCGGCGAGCTCGTCGAACGAGCATATGGAGTTCGGGGGGAGGCCATGGAACCAGAGTAGCGCGTCGCCCCTAAGGGTGACGGGGAAGCTCTGACACATCAGGGCCTCGCTTGCCCCTTGTAGAGTGAGGTGGGTGCGGAAGCAGTTGAGATGGTCCATGGGATCCTTGCTTCCGTCGTATCCCTCCATGACCGGCATTCTGAACTTGCTCGGTAGCGGCTGTGTCCGCAGGTCCATGGCGAAGGGCGACTGCGGAGATTGGCGGAGGAGGGCGTGGGCTTCTCCTTGTGCGGGTGTCCCACAACACCTTGACTTTCTCCTCCATCGAAGGATCCGTGAGCCCCTTCGCGCGATTGAGGACGGCGCGCGAGCTCCGTGTTCCCTGGGGTTAAATGCATGCTTGTCGGGGTGGCGGCTCTCTGCATGGGAGGCGCGCTCCCATTGGAGCCAGCGGCGGTGGTCTCCGTTGCGCGCGAGTTGCGGAGGGAGCGTCATTCCGGTTGTCCTCCCTGTCGTCATCGGGCGAGGCGGCTTTCCGCCTCGTTCTCGCCGTTTCCACCGGTGCTACTGGGCCGCGTGGTCAAGTCGATTGGCTCGCCTCCTGCGAGTGGTCTCTCGACGCCTTTCTTTCTTGGAAGTTGAGGCTCAGGGCGCTAGAGGGGCGGCCCCCTCGGCACGGGGTCCTTGTTCGCGCATACTGGCGAGGAGGATCTCCTTCGGGCGTCTAACTCCGCGGCCCGTGGTGGCGGAGCCCTATCGGTTGGTTGTTCGCTTGGTTCCCGGGGACTCCATCCCTGGACGGTGGTCTCCACCGCAGAGCACCGCCTGCGCTCTGGTGTTTACCATGCTTGGTTGTTCAAATTTCTTTGGTAGGAAAATGACACTTGGCTTTCTCGTCGCTTTCCCACAGACGGGCGCCAATGTTGCGTCCCCCGGCCCCAAGGTTGTTGTACGGATTAAGGAGCCTTCGATTCCTAAGCGCGCGAGCTCACTGGAAGAAGGATCCGGTCTCCGTCTCTCGGAACACCGGACTGCACAACACAAACAACAAACAAGAGGTGAAGGTCTGGCATTTCTCCCACTGAGCCGCTCCGACGCTCAAGTCGGCCAAATTCCCGATTGTGAAATCGCACGCTAAGGTGGTGCGCGTAAAAATGTTTGTGATGCGTAAGAAGAACTTATGTGGTGATGAGGAGAAATGGTGAGCGGGTGATGGAAGGCACAGCTTCCTCAGTGCACCGCGATGAGTGGCTAACTTTCCCGCTGACGGGATGAGAAGAAGGAGAACGATTTGGCCCAATCCGCTCAGAGGATTGGAGCCTTATGGAGGCTGGATTAGTGCTTGGGATCCAAGGTAACCCTTAGTCGCAAGGTCGCAGAACCAGAAAACCGCTCTCAGAGTTGGAATCCAAATTCAGAGCCCGAATCCTTTTCTCTGGAGGGTGAGGGCGCTTATATGCCTCCTCCCTTTGGACTCTTGGGCGCCAAGACGCCTGGTGCTTGGGTCGTCGCGTCGTTGGTCGCATCGTTGACCGCGGCCACGCGGTTGTCGATAGCGTGCCAGCACAGGGCTTTGTCTGCTGATCACGCTCGATTTTCCTCGAGAAAGGAGTGGTTGGCCGTCTGCAGACAAGAATAAGGCGTTAGGCGTGGCGCGCCACATGCGCCTCTATCAGCTAACCTTTCCGCCCTTCACGCTGCTCCCGTGACGCATTTAATGCGCTGCAGGTTTCCGTTAGCGTGACTTCGCGACCATTCCCGTTGGACCGGCCGACGCTTTCTCGCGTGCTCTCCTTTTTTCTCAGGCATTGTTTGCTTTAATGGCTCCTGATCTGTACCGTAGTAGCCGAACACTGGACCAACAGGTTCTAAATAAATTATTGTAAAACTTTTTATGTTTTCAATTTAAATTTGTTTTATAACGCTAAGTAAGTTTTTTATAACAACTACATAAATTATGAATCGTATATCCAATTTTAATAATTTCAGGAGAGGATCAAATTACCGGATGAGAAAATGGAATACTACGAAAATCTCGCGGAGATGTACGTGGGCTCTGACGTCTCACCCGACTTTTACGGGTGGGTCTTCCCGAAATGCGACCACGTGGCCGTAGGTACGGGCACGGTACGCTCCAAACCCGACATCAAACTGTACCAGAAAGGGATCAAGGACCGGGTCAAGGCCAAGATCGAAGGCGGACAACTAATCAAGGTGGAGGCCCACCCGATACCAGAACACCCACGGCCGGTTCGGGTCAGCGGGCGGGTTGCACTGGTCGGCGACGCAGCTGGGTACGTGACCAAGTGCTCGGGCGAGGGGATCTACTTCGCAGCGAAGTCCGGGAGGATGTGCGGGGAAGCGATAGCGGCCGCATCAGAAGGCGGCACGAGGATGATCGACGAGGGAGATCTGAAGAGGGAGTACCTGAGGAAATGGGATCTTCGGTACCGTTGTACGTTCAGGTTCTTGGATTTGCTGCAGAGGGTATTCTATGGAAGCAACGCGAGCAGGGAAGCTCTGGTGGAGCTGTGTGGGGATGAATACGTGCAACGCATGACGTTTGAGAGTTATTTGTACAAGAAGCTTGCGAAGGGAAATCCTCTGGAGGATGTTAGGTTGGTGCTGAATAGCGTTGGATCTTTGGTTAGGTGCAACGTTGTGGGTAGTGAAATGGAAACCGTGAGATTGTGATGTGGATGTGTGAGCTCAAAAAGGTGCGTGCTGTTGTCATTCATGTAAAATGAGATGATTTACTTCGAGTTTCTATAATTCATCGATAGTATATTAATGAATTGGTAGAGCATGCCACCATTCAAAAATATTGAAAGAATGTCCCTAAAATCTCTCTCCAATGGAAAGTTCAGTATGAAATCACATCACAGAATCCCATTCTATAAGCCCTGTAACGCCAATGGCTACTGCTGATGGAATTCCTTTTATGTCCAAATTAAAAATCAAACTAAAATGAGTATTTTCTCTCTACCTACACAGATTTTTCACCTCCATCAACCCCAATAGTGGGCCCAGTCTTTTTTCTCCATGCATGCATGCTCTCAGAACTGAAAGTTCATCTGGGAAGTGTAACCTAGAGCTTCAAGATGAGCAGCCATGGCCTTGTTCATGGCCGGCGGTCCACACCTCAATACCTGTAAAAGTTCATGATTTCTTTCGGTTATACTCGTAATCCAAATAGAAGCCAAACACAACATGAGAGCTGCTATAGTCTTCCCAACAGAAGGTTTCCACAACTACCAATGGTAAATATTAAAATTTGGATATATAAATTATAAAGATTAAATAATCATTTAAATCACCTAATTAATCTCTATCATTTATTAACTCAACTTTTAATCATAGTTATTAGGCAAACATTTGAGTCTCCTCATTCAAAAAACCATAAATTCACTCCACATCCGTTGGTAAAGAAGGATTCACCTGAATATTAGAAGCAGGTGGTGGACAGTGTGTCTTTATCATTTCCATGGATACGAACCCAACTCCACCGTTCCATCCTTCCGGCGGCTAATCACAATGGTTGACACAAAAGCATCAGATGAATAATTGGAATCTTTCTTTTTTTCCACTAATGGGTCAGCTTAAAAATTATATTGTTTTGTTTCCAAATTTTATAATTGTAGCTTATTAATAGTTTGATAACTGGAATAAAATATAATAAGAATAGAATAACTATTTTTGTGAAATAAAATAAAATTGATATAGAGTAGAGAATTTATATTCTCTATTTAATTAGTCACTTCGAATAAATAATAATTGAACTGAGAATTAATTTTATAGGAGCTATTATAAAAAAAAAAATAGTAAGAGAAATAAAAAGAATAATGTGAAATGACCTTTTTCCCCTTCTCATAAGCCTATATATTCAAATATGTCACTGCGTATTTGCATACCACCCCACCGCCAGCCCATGCGGCCCCAGAGCCACTGCCACCAGTACGCAGTATATAGTAAACTTTACCGGCAAAATGGTCATTTGGTTAGGAATTGTGATTCCATGAGAACCAAGAATAAGTAAATATATGAGGTATTGGTTTGTTTATCCCTTATAAGGAATAAATTATTCCCACAGGAAAAATAATTTTTGAATTATACACTAACGAAACAATGGAAGTATTATTTTACTGAGGAAAATCCGGAAACAAGATTTCATTTCACTCTATCAAACATGATATAAATGGTAACTTCATACATTTTACTGTTTCTTTTTCAATAATCTGTGTCATTTAGAAACTAAGGCCATGTTTGGTTGCAGGAATTAGGTGGGAATGGAATTGTAATTCCTGCGGAAATTGTAATTCCTCCGTTTGGTTGGCAATAAGGTGGGAATTGCAATTCCCACAATTTATGTGGGAATTGTTATTCCCACACTTGTGGGAATACCAATTCCCACTTTTTATTTTATTTTATTATTATTATTATTATTATTTTGTATTATTATTATGAATTATTATTACATATTATTATTATTATTAGATATTATTATTATTATTATTATTATTATTATTTATTAGATATTATTATTATTATTATTATTATTATTATTGTTATTATTATTAGATATTATTATTATTATTAGATATTATTATTAGATATTGTTATTATTATATTTATTATTATTATTATTAGATATTATTATTATTATTGTTATTATTATATTTATTATTATTATAATAAATTATTATTATTATTATTTGTATTATTATTATTATTAGGTATTATTATTATTATTATTTTGTATTATTATTATTACATATTATTATATTTATATTTATTATTATTATTATTATTTTATATTATTATTATTATTAATTATTATGTATTATTATTTATTTGTTTATTATTATTATTATTATTATTATTAGATATTATTATTATTATTATATTTATTATTATTATTTATAAGATATTATTATTATTATTACTTATTATTATTATGTTTATTATTATTATTATTATTATTATTATTATTATTACTATTCCCACCGTATTCCTCATACTATTCTACAAACCAAACAATGGAATACTAATTCCCACCTTATTCCATTCCAACAACCAAACATAAGAATAACAATTCCAACTCTATTCCCATCCATTTCTATTCCCTGGAATAACTATTCTATTCCCACCTAATTACATTCCAAAGAACCAAACGTCACTGCAATGAAAAGAGAATTAGATATCTCACTTGAAACCCAAAAATAGAATCCAATCCAATAGTTTTTGCTGGGAACTAGTTATTTCTCCCAACTATATATATATTTTAAAGAAAATATTAGCTTATTCTCTTGTCTCTTCTCAAGAGTAATCAGACCGATGAGCAATCTTTCAAAGTTTGAATCTGTCGAATACAGAAAGGAAAAACTTGCACTAGTATTTTGGGTTCAAGTGTGGATTTGTTAATTACCTCACTTTCATATTAGATACAAAAAGAAACAGAATGCAAGAAATGAAAGAATAATACCACATTCAGGACATAGTAGACGCTGAAACGATCAGGGAAATTTTGGGCAAAACTATCCAACTCTTCCTGCAAGGGAATAGTTCAGTTAATTTAACCCTAGAAAGCAAATTCTTATCTTTAAAGAATGATCAATGACTGCAGTTTCTCATTTTAGAACAATCAAAAAAGCCTAGGAAAAATACGGGTCACGTGAAAGAGATGGGGAGTGAGTGGTAGCTACCTTCAAAAGAATATCCTCATACGTGACATTTGCATAAATCAAATGAACCTTGGTTTTGTCACTTGGGTTCTCTAATATGGCTCTAGTGACCTAGGAGAATGAGATGCACACGTCAATAGTCAGAAAGCTCAAAGTGACACAAAATGGGCAACAAAAGAGAAACAAAAATAATAACAAGGATAATTAAAACATTTTCTTCATAATTTTACAAACCTGAAACATTGGAGTAATTCCAGTCCCGCCAGCAAGCATACCAAAAGCTCTAACTTGGCCGATTTGGTACTTAAATCGGCCCTGCAAAGTCAGTCAAATCACAACATTTACAGAAGCACATCAGTAAAGCAAAGTTCTGGTGGGTATCAGTATCATTGTTGATATCGGAAAATAACGCAAAGTAATCAGGAAAACAAGAAAGCTTAGGAATCATGAGTGGAAGGAGAAGTCAAGTAAGAAATCCCTGGCCTCACAAGAGGTCCCACGATACCAATATTATCATCCATTTATCAGATTTTCATGTCATGAGTCCAATTTATTTTGCCACCGAAAAGAACATACAAACCAACTGAGCCAATATCAGCATTACAGAACCATTGCTGTTTCAGAGGTGTTACTTAAAAAGCAGCTGAGAAAACCAACAATTTCAAATATTTTAACAGATATTCAACCGGAAGATTTCCAACCTTGGGCCCTTTCACGGCAAGGTAATCACCTTCACACATCTCTCTGAAATGATGGGACATCCTTCCTTGTGGATACATCTGCTTGAAACATTTGCCAGAAAAAAATACATTAAAATTAATCAAAATGGTGCAAAATATGATAAGGAACTAACAACAATGCATAACAGAGTAATGAAATGATTTTAATAGTGCACCTTTATAACTAATTCAAAATATCCGACATCTGAGTCCAAGGTAGTTGGAGTATATGGTTTGATGACTTCCTCACCAAGAGCATCCTTTCCCCTGAAAAAGGGGAAAAATTTAAAAACTAAGGATAACCAGCACCATAGTTGATAATTACCAATATTTCGAAAGAGGAATGGTTAGGGCTGACAAACCTACAACTCATATGCTGTCCAATTGGCAGTCCTAATACTGAAGTGGGTGTAGGAAGAGCAAATCTAAACTTTGCAACATTATGGCTGAGCTCAGTGCGCTTGACGAGCTTAAATTTGTTGAACATTTCAGGATCCAAGCAACCTGCAAAAAGAACCATCATTGGTTTCACATTATATAGCATCAAACTGTCGGCATACTGAAGGACACAGAATGCCAAAAAAAAAAATTTGAAGCATTACTAACATACTGGATCATATCTACAGGAAAGGTTCATTGTTAAAGCCAGACGAGTTTTTTTTTTTTTTTTTTTTTGCAAGAAATAGATTATGGGATGCTGGCAGAAGGACAATCAGTTATGGCATACAATAATTTACAGACTTCCTCTCTCTAGCCTCCCCACCTTTTCTCTGTCAGTAAAAATACGAAAGTATTCATGGTGCCATCTGATGCATCAAAAGAATCTGCCTGCAACAAACGAGAACTAAAAAATACCTAAATACAAGAAAAATCTAGAGACTCAAAAATACAAAAAGCATGAGGACAAAGTTAGCACAAAATCCAACTAAACAATTAAATTCAAAAAGGAAAAAGAAAAACACACTCGCCTTTTGCTTATACTTTTGGAAGTGGAATGTGTAGGTGAAATTCCAGTGAGAGAAAGAAACTCCTAGTGGAGTCCAATCCCGCAGATGAGAAAATAGCACTACTTAGTGGATAGGAGGAGAGCTTGTTGTGCATTGTTTTTGTTTAACCGGTCCATCTTCTTTCTATAACAAGGTCGCTCCAGCTGCCAAGGGACTAGCAGCTGTTGGTTCTTGAGTTTGTTTGGAGATTAGGAGGCAGTAAAGAAAGGCTCAAAAGCTTGATGAACAATAAAAAAAAGTCATTTTAGAATTTGTTTTTTCTTTTTTCCAACTAGGACACTATTTGATGAAGAACATGACTTTTCCTAAAGTGGCTACATGATTGCATTCCATTTAAGTCCCATTAACTCGGTATCATTCTTATCACCCTTGGAAAACTTTCTTTATCTTCCAATGCTTTATCTCCTCCAATCTCCTTTACTCAATATGACTGAGCAACCTCATGGCCTAAGCATAACTCCTGACTTGACATAGTCAATTTGGTTAATACACCAATAATAGAAATCATGCTCTCTTGTTTTTGTGGTCCCATAAAGGAGAGACCAAGAAATTGTTAGAAATCATATTCCACGTGACAAAAGTTATGATTTATTAATTTATTAAATTTTGATTAGATAATATAATTCTATATAATTAGTTTAAATATATTAATTAATTGTAATTAATTAAAGAGAAATATCCTAAAAGATATGCCTATTTAATACATACCCTTTAATAAAAATGATGGATATTTTATAATTTGATAACAGTTATTTCTCATCATATAAAGGACATCCATAAACATCATTTTGTGATGAAAAAGGTTTATAGAAAATTTTTATAAATTTTAAAGAGAGAAGATAGAAAAATCATCCCCTTGTTATTCGAAATGAGAACGATTTTGGTGCTGCTTTGATTTTGCATATTATTGACAAGTCAAGTTTAATATTTGTGGATCCAAATGTGTAAATTTATTTTACACATAATTAATTGATGAATAAATATGGTAATAAATTTTCTAAGAAATAGAGTTTACATTTCATTACAGAATCTTATTGAAATATAATGCAAGTCCTTGGTTTCATGAAGCCTGAAGCACAATATCAGAACATCTAAAATTGCGCTTCAGATGTACCAACCTGGAATGTGTTCAAAACCCCTCTTCGAACAATTAACTGACCATCCAAATATATTCCGAGCCCTCCCTTCCACTCCTCTTCACGATCTTTGTAAGTCACATCTTGCAACCTTCTCCTCTCCTTTTTATTTCAGCATTATCTGAAGAGCTTCATAAAGATTTCTAAACCCAAACACTTTACTTTTATTGCACGTAAGTTTGGAAGCAACCCGTTCCATCTATCTTATCTTATAATTGAGGCACTAGGGTCGGATATCACTGCCAGAAAAGCTCTTATTGCTTTGGCAGGCAAACTTACACATTCAACTAAAAAACATCTCTAAAAACTAAAGTGCAAAAAAATTAATAACTAGTTGAAACATCAGTGATCTTTCAGAGAGAGCTAACAAGAAATAGAAATTCAATAATCTATGGCTGTATTAAAAGATATTACAAGCACAGATCGAAGAGATCAACGAAAGAGCGAGAGATTTTGATTAAAAATAGGAAAAATACCTTTAGGTTTCTTGGTGATGTACAAGTAATAGGCGGTACCGGCACCGATGGCGATAAGAGCTACGGCTATGGTTAATATTTCAGCCCTGTGAGCTTGGAGGGCATCCATTTTCTTCTAATTTATTGATCAATCTTCAAATATTGACAGCTAAGTTGAAATTGATGTGTGAATTACGATGAAGTGAGGACAGGAATCCGTAGCAGCACTTGGTAGAGAAGGCTTGATCTCCCTCCCTCTCTAATGATCTTCCCCCCTGACAATTGGCTGATCCTATCATGTCCCAAGAATACAATATACACAAATCAAAAATAAAATCTATAATAATATATTCCATTAACCATAAAGATCTAACCCGGGCGTGACAATCCGTACAAATGTAGGACCCAACATAATAAAACTCATACAAGATCTCATCGGATATAAATCCGAATAATAAAATACATGACCTGCTATCCAAATATTGTAAGGTAGATATCCAAATATAATAACAACTCATCAACATAAAGCAATAACTCAAATATATCTCATACATGGGCCAAGGCCCTCATCTAGCCATAAACAACCGCCATAATACACCATCGAGATCAGAAACATAATCAATATAAGTATCTCCACTCACCGATAGAAATAAACTGCGTCAAATCACGTCCGAACTCCTACAAGCATATCCATGCCACTAGTCTGAAGGGAAAAACATGAAAGCGCGAGTCGAGAACTTAGCAAAGTATTATCAAATATATATAAAACAGTGCACATAAATCAGATGAAATGGATATCACATAACAACCATATAAAACAAAACACAATGTCCGTGAAATCCTTGAAAATTGAGAAGACGTCTTGTACTAAATCATCGTCCGTATCGAATAGTCTCTCCAGGACATAATTATAACAAATAACGATCCAATCAAATCTTATAGATGATATCATATCATATAATCCGAGATTACATAACATAATCGCGACCATCACCACATCCGTGTGGGATACATACCATCGTTTAAATCCAAATATCATATCTCATATGCTGAAATAAAAAAAATCAGAACCAAAACATATAAATATAAAACATGTTCCGGGGCTTAACACATCAATACGTACGAAGCATTCCTATCGTCCATTCGCAGGCCAAACCACGTATCTCAAATCACAGTCTACTAAAATACACGCAAAAATATAAAACACGTACGAAATTGGAAAACCAAATATTCATAATACCAACTTAAGGAATGGTTATTCTCGTCCGAAAACCACAGCTATATAGGTTACAATTTAAGCCAGCAGCTATATCTCGCCCGACTGCGTTTTAGGCCAGCAGCTTAAGGCCATCCATGTACTTTGTATCCTATAGACTAAGAAGTTACTATATTTTACCATCCGTAACTTTGAGTGCAACCTCAAATTTAGTTATATATTAGGACGTCCGAATATATAAATTTTTCGCAATTCCCTTACGATGGTTCTCATTAAAACGTATGGGGTAGATCAACTACATCAAAACTTACCTTCCTATCAGCAAAAGGGGGATCACATATCACATATATCCTTGTCGGAAGAGACGCAACAAATAGCTAATGCCTTAAATCACAAATCGACCCCTAGGGTCTCGGACCATCATGGTCCCACAAAGTAACGACCTCACCCCCCGACACATAAATGTGGACATATGCACGACCTGGTTCATAGTTCCACAACATATGAATACACAAATATACATATATACTGTATGAGTGTTCAAAAATCCTTCAAATCACAAATACCAGTATAAAACCACAAAACAATAGATAAAACATATATACATATACAGAATAAACAGTTATAATATATAAAAATAACAAGCACGTTAGTAAAATATTTAAATAATAGTCAGATATTATCAGATGCAAAATTAGACTAATAATAAGCTTAGAGGATATTTGTCTCAATATTATACTTTGTAGATACGTAGAAATGATGCTCCAAGCGCCCGAATCACTCGTTTCTCTCTCCAGCCACGCCCTTTCTCTCTCTACCAGAGCACTTTCTCTCTCCTCCGCGCTGCGCCGGCTCTCCCGCGAGCCGCCGCCACCTCCTCTGCCTCCTCTCGCGGCCGCCGTACTTCCCCGGCGAGCTCTCTCTCTCCTCGCCGCGCACACTGCCACCGCTTCTCTCTCTCCTCACGTCGCCACCCGCGCCGCGTTGTCTCTTCTCCTCTCCTCCTCTTCTCCTTCCTCACCTTCTTCCTCTCTGCCCACGAAACCCTTCCCCCTTTCTCTCTCCCTCTCCCTCTCTCTCTTCCTTTCCCCTTTCTTTTTTTTCCCTTTTTCTTTCCTCTTCTCTCCCCCAATTCCCTCGTTATTATTATTATTATTATTACTATTTTTTATTTTAAAATTTAAATTAATACTCAAATAATAATACAAACACACTCTAGACACCACTCCATAATTTTAATTATTTCTCAAAATTTTAAAATATTTAATTAATTTTTATTATATTTATATTACCTAAAATAATAAATAATTTTAATTAAATTAAATAAAATTTTAAAATATTATAAATCTGATCGGGTAGGTTTGATCTTCCTACCACCTATTCTCTCTCTCTCTTTTTAACAGTACCTGAACTGCACGTGAGTCGCACGTGCTTTTCAAATCCGTGTACAATTGACGTGATTAATAATTAGAGAAATATGATAGTTATTATGAAAGTCTTTATAATCATTTAAAATAAACAAAATTAAATTAAAAATTGTTTTATAGTATCTAATATATGATAATATTAATAGTAAAAAAATTTTGAAAATTAGTATAATATGACCCATTATTATTATTTTAAAAAATAATATTTTAATAAATATTTAAAAGTTCAAGTATCTTTGATCAAAATTAAATTATCTGATCGTTATATCTTATCAATTTAAAATTTTGTGTGATATAACTAAAATATATTTATATTATAAATAAACCTGATTAGTTTTGAGGGATAAATACAATTACAAGTGAAAGTAATTGATTCGGGTTAATCTAACCCAAATTATAAATTTTTTTAAATATATTTTTTATTTTAAATAAGTACCTAATTTTAAAAAAATTATTTTAATTAGTTATATTTTTATATAATTAATATTTTTTATTTAAATTTTTTATTTAAAAATAAATATAAGTAATATTTTAATCAATATATTATGATTTTTTTACTATTATATATATATATATAATGTATCTTTAAATTTTAAAAAATATTTAAAATCTAAAAAAATATTTATAATTTAATTTGATTGGGCCGGTTTTGATTATAAACACATCCATCCTATCCCTCCCGACTTAATAATTATAAATTTTTACCTAAATCTAATTTATATTAGACTTGAATATAATCTTAATCAATTATAATTTGAAGTAATGATAAATAAAAAATATATTAAAATAGTTATTATTTGATAATCGGAAATAAAAATTATTAGAAAGAAGTTGGTTTCTTTTTTTATTTTTTAAAAATAGTAATTATTTTTATAATTTTTATTTTTACTATTGAAATAATTTAATACTAAAATAATAATTTATTAAAAGTAAACATAAATAAAATCTATATTTTCTTAGTATCCGACCGCGTTGAGAAGTGATTTGTGTATCTCTGACTTTTTATAATCTATGATTTGTTTTGTTTTGAACAGTATGACGAAAAGGCCTTTTTTTTCCCTAACTGGCTGCTATCCATGCAATAGATGATGAATAAAAAATATAAATAGTCTAAGTCATTTAAATTAAGTCAAAATAAACCAACGATGATGATGTAATATATACATGATTTGCTGCAATTTAATTTTTTATTTAAATTATATTTTAAATTTAGTTGTAATTTAATAAATTAAATTAAATTACATATATAAATATTATTAATGGTACGGTCATACATGAACCATCCCAATGCATAAGTAGGTAAGAGGCTCAAATATCATACAAACGTATGAGTCAATAAATATAATTTGAATAGTTAAATGTTAAAGGTTCATAAAAAACTGTTTAATAGTTAAATACAAAGAGCCTCAGAGTTGATCCAAAGCTAATAATCAGGCGATTTTTCTATTGAATTAAAACAGCTATTATATATGTAAGTAATGCCAATCACTTGAAATTGCATCGTATCCATGTATTGATTTCAAGCGTCTATCTACCAAATGACACTTCAAACTATAAATAAACTCTCTCTCCTAAAAAAGGGATGAAGTCAGACAATGACAATGAAGAAAACAAAGATAAATATCAAAAACACTCCACCAGACAAATGCATAAAAATTCAAAACTACTCAACTAAATAAGTGCACAGAAATGAGTATAATTATAAGATTTGAGTTTAAATTTTATTATAATTATAATTTATTAAATTAAAATAATTAAAATTAATATTAAATGATGATATAAATTAGGTTAAAAGTCAAAATTAAATCGGATCACATTGAGTTGATGGATATCCAACCAGTGCTCAACGTGTGTTCATGTGTAAAATAGGTAGAGTATTCACATCTAAGAGACGCTTGATCAGTGTCTCAGCAAATAATCCAATATAGATGTGACCAAGGGATGCCCGCAACGTGTGCCGACAAAATATTTGCACTCAAAACCCATATGAGGCGGCTATATTAGATATCATTAAAATTTTGAAGTTCTTTACCCACTAAAGGGTACCCATAATTTTGCTAAGATTGTAAAATAGTGTGCAAAATCAACTTTGGCAAAAAAATACCAAATTTTAATTCTGTACAAAATAATCGGGGTATAAGTGTAATTTGGAATTTTGTTTGTTAATAAGTCAATTTTTTCATCTGAATTTAATTATACGAGGCTCGCGAACAATTATAGTGAATTTCTAAATATGATTGTCCATAAAATTATAAATGAACTCAACTATATAAATTTATTAGTATAATTTTGATATTATTTTATTTTATTTTACATTGTCATATTTATAATTATTTATTGTTATTTTTTACTATTTTTAAAATTTGTATGTAAATAAAATTTTACACTCTTAAAATATTAACAAAACAAATGAAATACAATTTTGTTGAAATAAATACAAATGAATTAAATAATATAATGATATGTTATTCTTTAACTTTTGTTATATTATATTTGACAGTCAATTAATATTAATATTATAAATTTTTTTAAAATATAAATATACTTATTATTACTATTTTTTAAATTATCACAAGGAAAAATCTAATAATAATGAATAGATAAGTCAAATGCTCACAAGGGAGCTCGGAAAGCACGCCTCTAATCTGTGTCCTCACCCAAGTTTGTTTTGAACATGATTTAATATAAATTAAAAAATCTAAATATAATTTATTTAAAATCTCATTAATAATCAATCTCGTTGCCCCTGTCAAGTCCCGAAAGGCTATCGGACTTTCCCGCGACCTTCCCTAGCACGTGGTGGCTCTCGGAAGTCTACGAACCCAGAGGAGCCCCACTACAAACGAGGATTGCCCTATACTTAATGAGTCCCCAAAAAGCACTTTCCGATTCCCAAGTCGAATATCTTCCCTCGCAACTATGAATGCATGCGTAAGATGCGAGAAACTTTCAACACGGGATGTGATCGGAGGCGTGAACTCAAGGATGCGCTCAAACCCTATACACGCAGATCTACCAACGTGCGCTAAACGCGTGCTCACCCATACGTCGGCAGACATTAAAAGGGAGTCAAAACGGGCCTTGGATAATATTTGGAGATCTCAACCACCCGATGGGCGCCGCGTGTCTCCTTCCCTAATGGGCCGGATCATTCTCCCTATAAATACCCAAACGTCCCTTTGTAAGGGACCTCATTTAATGGTCCATCACTCTTTTTCCGAGATTAACTTGACAAAGAAGAGTAAAGGCTCCCATTTGGGAGGCTTTCCTAAGAAAGAAACACAAAAGGGCATGAGATGAATGGACATTAACCTCAACACCTCAGAAGGTAAAAATTTCAATCCAAATAGTGAAGATTTTGACGCCACGCCATGCCTCGATGCTCCATTTTCTCCCATTCAAGAGGGTCCCCCGTTGGAGAGTTGGGTTTCCGCCACCGTGAAAAGCTCTGTTGTGATTCGGCCTTAATCTTTTTCTCGTATCCAACACCACACTTACTTGTATTGCTCGGAAACAACTTATCCGACTGGACGCCGTGGATCCAACACCCCTCATCAACGAGGATCCCCTTCGGGAGCGAAAGTTTGGGTTCGACGCAACAATATGTTATTCTTTAACTTTTGTTATATTATATTTGACAGTCAATTAATATTAATATTATAAAATTTTAAAAATATAAATATACTTATTATTCCTATTTTTTAAATTATCACAAGAGAATTTTAATCTAATAATAATGAATAGATAAGCAAATGCCACTTCTTAAAAAAAAAAAAGTAGTAGCATCCTCTAATCTGTGTCCTCACTAGAGTTTGTTTTGAACATGATTTAATATAAATTAAAAATCTAAATATAATTTATTTAAAATCTTATTAATAATCAACTCTTGTGACAAGATTATTTGATATCTATGAAATAGTCATTAATTTTACAATGTGTTTAAGTCAAAATGATTAAAAATAACATCTATTAATTAATAATTCAAATATCAAAATACATTCACTGCTAAATATGAACGGTATATATATTAGTAAGGTTAAGTATTAAATAATTTGGTACAGATTGGATAATAATTCACAACCAAACTGTATATTATGGTTTGGATAATTAACAAATCGAGCTAAATCGTCACTTAAGTCAATCCATATGCCAGTTGATTTGATTTTAATGATTTATATGTTTTATAGTACTAAACTTATATTAACATGATAATATATATGTGAAATAACATAATATAAAAATTTACCTGAAATATGACATTTGTTGATAAAAAAAGAATATCTAATAATTTAAACAACACTAAATGATTGAAAGAATTAAGAATTTAACAAATTTATGTTCAAAGTTGATTTTAAAGTATAATAGAATAGTGTATAACCAATGCAGTTTTAGTTACAATGGAGAATTAACCACTTTGGAGTATCATATTATTATAAACTATGAATAATTATTGATAAATATATAGTTAATTTTAAAATACAAATTGGGTTTAATTGGCTAATAAAAAATAAAAGAGATTGTTATATATATATTTTAATAATTAATACTAATGTGTCTCTAGTCTGAATTATTGTACGGATTAGGGAGTTAGGAATTGAATTTTTGCGTTGAGTTGATCTGATTCTAATTCGATAATCGTATTTTTAAATCTAAAGCTTGCGCAACATAATAATTAAACGGGCGGTGAAAGGATAAATAAGAGTCACTTTTCGGTATATGTTATAACACTTAAGTCAATGACATTTCTATAAAAAAAGGTGAAGGATGCTTGATAAGCGTGTTAATGCACGTGTGATTAATGTAAGGATGAGGAATGCTATTTAGGGGAAGAGAGATGCGCTTATGAGAAAAGCGTCTTTTCCTTTTTATAATGCCTTACCACATCTGTATTCTATATCATCATTCTTATTAACTGATGAGATATTTATAGAATTGGAGAATGGTTAAATCATCATTAGTCATTGAGAACCATCCATGAAATTGTTTGGGTAAGGTGATGTGGTTGGCTACACTGGTCTGATCGATTACAGAGTTTTATCTATATTGGTAAAATCAATGGGGTTGCTGGAGTTGAGCCATCAAATTTATTAGTCCGTTTGGGCCATCTAGACACACAGGGCTGTCGCCCAATTTCAAATGAATCATTTATACTATTGGGCTCTTCAATTGAGTCATATTGACCGAATTCATCAAATTCTATAAAATAGCATAATATGTTTATTAAATTACATAATAATATAATATAAAAATCCTAAACTTTTAGATTATATTATATTAGACTATTTTGAAGTTTGGGTGAGTCATTGAAATTTTATATCTCCAAGTCAAATTTGCAATTGCAGTATAGTTTCTTTATAACTGTTAATTATAAAAACACCAATGCTGTAATTCTTTAATTTTGTTCATAAATTTTACTTTTTTTTTAATTATATTATAAATTTTTACTACTGTTAGCACTATGTATGTATCATCCTGGCCTGAGATGTGTACAATTTCTCTTAAATCCATTATCATGTATATATAATAATTTGGATTACTCTATTATAAGTTTCACATATAACGAATAGATCATTTAGTACATCGTGCGATATTTGCATGGATATTGCTCAAATAACGCTGTTTACTTGAGATTTGGGTGAGATTCGCTTGAGCAAAAGTTAATCAAGTGATCAAAATAGTTTTGCTAGTGTGTGATTAGAAGGCACTCGTGCACAAAGGATTAAATAGGCATGACATGCGCAAGTCCAAGGGGTGCACGCATGTAACATGTACTGTATTTGTGTGCCTGACAAGCTTACGCACATTAGCACCGCTATAAAAAATGCTTTACACAATTTTAGAACACATATTCGGAATGATTTTGATATAAATAAGCACTTCAAGGAAAAAGAGAATAGAAAAAAAATGGATAAAATTTTTGACATTTGATTGGATCCCATTTGAGTTTTTTTTTTAAATAAATATTAAGTATGTAATTATAATATTATTTTTAAAAT
Source organism: Nepenthes gracilis (assembly GCA_033239525.1). NCBI lineage: Eukaryota > Viridiplantae > Streptophyta > Magnoliopsida > Caryophyllales > Nepenthaceae > Nepenthes > Nepenthes gracilis. The sequence goes on from BSYO01000001.1 coordinate 3,151,981, forward strand.
ATATTTTTATTTTTTTATGGGTTATAAAGTCTGTTGGAGTTATATTTAACTATCATTTACTTGTATTACAGTAAAAAAAATTTTTAAAAAATTATATTTATAATGGGACAATTATAGTAGATTTTTTTTAAAATTTATTTTTTGAGTTTTTTTGTTAATTGAGAATAAATATTTATGTTAAATATAGCCATGTAACTTATATATTTGACTGCTTGATTTTATTTATTATATTTTTATATGTTTGGAAGTTGATAATTAACAAAAAAATAAATAAAAAAATAAAAATTTATTTCCGTTACATGGGTTATATGCACATTCTTATTCCCGAAAAATCCTAATAATGCGCGACGTTGTATTTTTGAAGCACTTAAGCATAGCTTCATGCTAGATCTTATCCATTACACAATTTTAATAATTTATCAAAAGAAATTGATGATAAAATTCGTACTGTTTATTTATTTATTTATTTTTAAAATTTATATTTTTGATAATTTTGTGGAAGTGTGATTGATAGCTTTGGCTTCTAATTATCAGCCGTCTCCCATAAAATTTTTATAGAATTTTCAAGTCAAGATTATTAATTTTTTTAAAAAACTTTAATTTATTTAGGGTGAGTTTAATTATAAAAATGTTCAAAAGAAAAAAAAAATAAAAATATAAAAAAATAAAAAAAGAAATTGTCTTTTATAAATGTAAATATTTTTAATACACGTTTTTTATTTTTTTTGGATTTTAATTTTTTATATAATCCTAGTATAAAAAAATATTATTTTTTTTTTTTTCTCGAACTTTTATAGAACGAGAAAATATTTTATGACGTCATTATTCAATTGTTTTCTGAAAATAAAATTAACGTGTTAAATTTAACCCCCTTTCGCAGGCCCAGAAAATGCGTAAAGCTGACGCAGGCCCGAAAACACTTTAAAAACCAACTTTCGCCGTCGTTTCTGCCACAAACGGCGGAGACACCCCGGTGAAGGGCAAGCAACGGTGAGAGAAAAGTCGAAAGTCTGGGAACTCAGCGGACGATGATATCGGTGGACTCGGCGCTGGAAATCGTACTGAGAGTTGCTCAGCGGCTTGAACCAGTGACCGTCTCACTTCACGAAGCTGTCGGCAAAATCTTGGCTGAGGACATTAAAGCCGTCGATGCTCTCCCTCCTTACCCTGCTTCCGTCAAGGTCAAATGCTAATTTAAACCTAAACCGTTAACATATTGTTCGTCAGTCACTGGCCACAACAATTGTATGCGCAAATTAATCATCGTATTTATGTTACATTATCCTATGCAGTGGGAATCAGTTGAAGGGACAATCCTATCACTCGACAGTTGACCTTTTTTTGGTGTAATTTCGAGTTGACGTGCTATTTAAAGAATAAAAATGAGAACAATTTTTGTTTTGCGAGTATGCGTTTGAGTTGCTGTTATGATTATGTATATATTATACATACTTTTCTGGATTTTAAATGTTTGTAGCATTTACAGAGTTTCTGTCATCTTTTGTGGGTAAGAAAAAGCCGAAGTTAATGTTGATGAGTTTGGGTTCAATATAAAAGCCGACTGGTGGTTTTCTGTTGACTGAATCCGTAATCCTGTACTACTTCCGACTTGTGAATGAGAATTTATCAGCAATAATAAAGATATATTGGTTCGAGCAGAACATATCAAGTGGCCAGACAGTATCTGCAATCATTTGCTTTGTCTATTATCTTTTGATGTTATTTGATGTGAATTTCATTGATTTTAGTTTTTGAATTCAAAGAGTGTAGCTGATGGGGGCTGGCTAGTAGTGTGAATATATCCTCAATGGCCTTCAGAGTTTCTATGACTGGAGTTCTTGAAATGTCAAGGATTCTTTATGTGTCCCATCTTTTAAAATTTGCAGGACGGGTTTGCGGTGATTGCTGCTGATGGGCCTGGGGAGTATCCCATTATCACTGAATCGAGGGCTGGAAATGATGGTGTTGGTGTGATTGTAACTCCTGGAACTGTCGCATACGTGACAACTGGAGGCAAGTTCACAGCATATTCACATCTCCATAAGCATACAAGATATTGCATATGAAATAGGAACAAAAAGTTGGAGGCGTAAGGTAACATAGTTGATGTTTGATCCATACGGATATGTGCTTGACTCGGGTTCGAGTCTCATCCTCTCTCATTCGATTGATTCATGCCTTGTAAACCCCCCCCCCCCCCCTCATATCCTTCCATAACTCATGCATAGCGATCCTCAACTACCAACAGATTGTGCATATCCCTGCAAAGAAATATCTCAGTTTTACATTTTCACAGCTGATTTTACTTTTTATATAGGCCCTGTGCCTGAAGGGGCAGATGCTGTGGTTCCTGTTGAAGACACTGAACAAAGAAAAGATGATTCTTCTGAGCAGAAGAGAGTGAGAATACTGGTGCAAGCTAGCCCAGGCATCGACATTAGACCAGTTGTATGTATTTTGCAGATACCCATTTACTCTGCATGTGTATGTGTGTGCAGTTAGGGACAGAAACCCTGCCCTGTGAATGGTTTTGATGAATAAAAATACCAGTATCGCTATAGGTTACGACTATGTCGGTATTGGATATATTGGGCAGATGTATTGATATTGGATATTTTAAAAGAAAAAATTTCCTAGAATTGTAAGCCAATATATAAATATTAGCCAATATATTGTGATATGTCGCCGTTATGGCAACATATTATGATTGATACCGCAAAATATTGTAATTTTGCCATGGTATTGGAAAATGTCAGTCTTGGGAGGTAATACCGATATATATTAGCCGATATTTTCTTCCATGTTTCATAATGTTGCATTCAATGCTGTCAGGTCCATAGGTTGGGCATTTATATAGTGAGCTTATGCAATAGACCATTGATGATATGCCTGGTTTTTGACGCAAATGCTAATTCCAATCATGCATTTCCAGGGATTTGACATTGAGAAAGGTGCTTTGGTGTTGAAATCTGGTGAACTTATTGGTTCCTCAGAAATTGGTCTACTTGCCACTGTAGGTGTAACGATGTTGAAGGTATAGGAATGATGTTCTATTTTTCTTTCTTATAATGTGTTCTTATTAAGATGAAAATGCATCTTTGATGCAGGTGTACCGTACCCCAACAATTGGTGTGCTTTCAACTGGAGATGAACTTGTGGAGCCAACAAATAAAAATCTGGGTCGTGGGCAGGTACTTTGTCAGTGAAGCGCTTGAATAGAATCTCAAAGTGTGATATAGAAATAGGCTTTTGACCTCTGGGGAGCCTGCTTTCGGAAAGGCATACTTATACTTGAATATATATTTATTCATATTGTTTGTAATTTGTGTCTTTGTATAATTTATCAAGTTGAAGAATTATGTTATGTCACAAATGAAATGATGTGTGTTAAGACAACTGAATGTCATGTTGATTCCTTTCAATAGTCGGTTGCTGCTTTTCTAGTCTCTCCCTTTTTTGAATGGAGGCTTTGGATCTCTGTCTCTCTTTCTCTCCCCCGGCCCTTGAGTGCATTGGTTTGAGTAGGTGCGTGAGCGCTTACATGCTCTGAGTGTTGCACTTAATTTTAGGTCTATCTAAAAATACAATTAAACTTTGATATTTTAGTGAACTATCCGAATAGGAGGAAGCATTTACTATCATATGCGATACTTGTGAAGCAACATTGTGGTTAAATATATTTTGCAAAATTGATGAAATTGGCCTGCATTTTCATGTTGCTCAAAATGGTTACAACTTCTTGCAAACATTACGAACTTGCACCAAAAGCTAAAATCTGCAAGTATATTATCAGCATTCATTTTCATCTTTGAATTGGCGTTGCAATTTTTTATTTTTCAGCCATTACAAAGGTCACTATGCTTGTTTGCATCTTTACCTTGGTGAAACTTGCCTTTTGAGATTGCCAAAGCAGGTGACCTTTGACCAAGGTTTGGTTGCATTTGTTAGATCATCACCCCTTAGGACTCTCTTGATCTAGGTTCAAGATGGATGCAAATTTGATGGAGCTTACCTGATTCAGTGTGGCGGTTGGTTTGTAATTTAGCATTACATCTACTTGATTTTTGATTACTCAAATCATGGTTAGAACTGTGATTCTCTTGGATCAAAACGTTTTCATGAACCATCAGTTTGTTTACATGTAGCATGGTTTACAGATACGCTGGTTCTACATCTGCATCATCTGCCACTATACTGTGTCTGATCTGTTCCTACACATGTTCATCAGAATCCTGAGTTTTTTTTTTTCTTTCCTATCTATTAAGTATCGGATTTCTGGACTTCACCTGTATGTTTTAGGATCTGGTTATGGAAAGTGATAATACTTCTACTCTCCTGTAGATTAGGGACTCCAATCGTGCTATGCTACTGGCAGCTGCAGTACAGCAGAAGTGCAAAATTATTGACCTCGGGATTGCTCGGGATGATGAAAGAGTAATTGAGAAAATCATGGACGATGCTTTTTTGGCTGGAGTTGACATCATTTTGACATCTGGTGGTGTTTCCATGGGCGACCACGATTTTGTCAAGCCATTGCTTGAGAAGAAAGGAAATGTGTATTTTAGCAAGGTACATTCACCAGCACAATTTTTCTCTGACCTTGTTTTATGATTAAGATTCAGGAGGCAAACATAACATTGCCGATTCCAATGGCTGTGGATGTTTGCATATACCATTTGAAATTAATGTTGACCATCTATAAAAGAGAATCAACTAATGTTGAACGAATTTTTGTTTTCTTTGAGTGGAGATCCATGTTGCAATTATAATAACTTTGTGTTGTAGTGATACACATTTCAGGTTTGCATGAAACCAGGGAAGCCTCTGACATTTGCAGAGATCAGTTTAAAAGCGGATGACCTTGTGAAAGTTAGGAAAGTTTTGGCCTTTGGTTTACCTGGAAATCCTGTGAGCTGCTTAGTCTGTTTCCATATCTTTGTGCTGCCTGCTATTCGTCATCTTTCTGGATGGGCAAACCCTCACCTCCTTAGGTTGTTATATTCATGCTTTCTTTCTCTTTCTGCTGCTTTCTTCTTTGTTTGTTTTTTTGCCTTGTTATTCTACAATCTGCGATGGTGGGTGGTGGTGGCAGTGGGATGCAATCATGGGGAGTGATAGTTGTGGCTCTTCCCACTTAAAAATAGGACTATCTATTCCACTTACGGCATATTTGGTTATTGGAATGAAATAAAGTGGGAATAGAATAGTTATTCTCAGGGAATTGAATAAGATGAGAATAGAGTTAGAAATTATTATTCCCATATTTAGTTGTTGGAATATAATAAGTTTAGAATTTGTATTCAAATATTTGGTTTGTTAAATAGTATGAGGAATAAGGTAATAATTTATTGTAATGACTTTTTTGTCCTTATTTAATGAAAAAGATATTCCTTTTCCTTATATATATATATATATATACATTATTCTAAATTATTATTTAGTATAATATACATTTTTATCATAAAAAATACATATTTAATAAATATTTGATATAATGTATATAATTGAATATATATTACGTATATATAATTACGTGTATATATCAAATATTTAATAAATATTTGATATAATATTACGTATTATTGTATATTATATTTGATATAATATTACTTATTATTATATAATATGTAATATTACGTATTAAATATTTATTAAATATTTCGTATATATAATTACGTGTATATATCAAATATTTATTAAATATTTGATATAATATTACATATTATTATATTATGTGTATATAATAAATATTTATTAAATAATTATATATCAAATAATTACGTGTGTGTGTGTGTGTGTATAAGAGCATTTTTGGAATATAAAGAAATTGATCGAGGAATAGTTATTCCCAACTACCCAGGAATAATTAATACCAATGGGGAGGTGGTAATAGTTATTTCTTGAGATCCTGAAATAACTATTTATTCGGGAATATGTATTATTTGTCAAAATGCAACTAAACAGTGGAATAAATATTTCCAAAGGAATAAGGTGGGAGTAGAAATTCTATTCCCACCAATCAAACGTGGGGTTAGTGTAGACTATCATTGGAATATTCCCTCTAACTAAATGCTGTGTAGAATCTCAGTTTATGCTTGACTTGAGTACTCTCTGTGCTTCTGTTTTATGCGCAGAGTTCATGCACGTACTGAGGGCCCCATAAAGCCCGATCCAATGAGACCAGAATTCCATCGAGCAATTGTTAAGTGGAGGCCAAATGATGGATCAGGAACTCCAGGGTAATAGTTGCCTTTTGTTTTCAGATGTTTTTTTCGTCTTTGTGGTTTGAATTGGATCCTTGAGAGCGGTGCTCTCCTGGGCACTCCCTTCTTCACTGAAAATGTTAACAAACTACCAGATCATAACATTAAACTCTAGTCAATTTCAGTTTTGTTGCAGAGAGCACTGGTAAACAGATGAGCAGCCGGCTTTTGAGTATGAAGTCCGCAAATGCCTTGTTAGAATTGCCAGCCACAGGAAGCATGATTCCTGCTGGAACATCTGTGTCTACTGTCATTATCTCTGATTTAATTGGTACTTGTATGAACAAAGATCCATTATTAGAAGATAAAGCTTTCCCTATACAAGGAAGTACGCCTGCGGAAATTCTAGCTGGTGAGTTACAAGCTGATGTGTTTAAAGTTGCTATCCTCACAGTCAGTGATACAGTTGCATCAGGGGCTGGGCCTGACCGGAGGTAAGTACATTTATATATTTGATTCCCACTTACTGTAATTGGGTTTTGGTTATCCATTAGGCTTTTGGGTCTGTTTGATGTGCTAAACATACATGGCCATGATATCCTTGAATTTGCAAAGCTAGAAGTAGGAGTGCTTTGCAAAGCTAATTGGGATTTGGTTATCCAAAAAGCTGCTTCATGTGCCAAACATGCACGGTCATGATATCCTTGAATTTGCAAAGCCAAAAGTGGGAATGCTTAACCAACCTTCTAAGTTGGATTTTGGCTAGTGGGGAAATCAACCTTGTTTCAATCTATGACATGATGCGATAGTTTGTTCAAGCTTGTTTATACAATCAGGTTTTAAATTCTAATTTCACAATATGTTCTGTAGGATTAATTGAGAAATTGTAGCTTAAAATTGCATTGACTTTTTAGGAAAAAAGGTAAGGGATTGGAAGCCTGTGCCCTCTTAAGTTTCCTATCTTTCCCCACATTTTCTTACTCACTTTATACATCAAAGATTCTGTCGTTACCTTTTTTGATAAATTTTATTTACTGAAATTAATAGGTGTAACTATTTTCTCTGATATATTCCAGGTGCACCAGTATGGAATCTCCAGTGCTTTGTCTAATTTCTTTTAGGGTTTTTACGTGCTTATAGCCCCAAAACAACACTTTTAACATGCTTCTTTGTCCTGCCTTGAGTTCTATGTTGGTGTGTTTGAGTCCAATATTTCTGATATGCAACACCAAATCACCAATCCTCTCTCCAAACCACCAAGATAGAAAATTATTTAATATTATGGCGACAGAAAACTATATGCAGAAAGCATTCTAGGGATTCTAGTGTGCATTGTGTGACTACTTTTTGCTCATTGTGAAATGTGATTTTTAAATTGGTCTGAAGGATAAAAATGGTAAAGATAAGGTTTGCAGGTAAAAATGCTTCTAAAAGTTAGCTTTATTATTCCTCATCCAATGACTAAATGGTTTCTCTCAGTTTTACTTGCAATATAGTCAAGTGCATGCTTATTTCATCATTCAAGGGTCAAAATGTATGATAGGAGCAGAATTATGATTGAAGGAAAACATATGGTGGGGGTAGAACCTAAAACTTGTCACTACGGGCCATAGTATATGATGGCAATATCATGGAAGTTTTAGACATTGAAATTAGATGTCTGGCGATTTTGGAAAAATGTAATCTATCTTTATTAGCGGGTGCTCAGCGGACGTCTCTCTTTGAATTGTAGTTTCAAAAATTTGATGCTGCTCCATGTTAGAGTGGAACATGCTAGTACTGAATGCTTTGCTACACGGACTGGTATATGTAGTCCCCCCTCCCAACCCAGTTTTAAAACTCTCATTCTATTTTTTTTTCCTTATATTTGAGCTCCTCTTTTACAGAATTAATGGAGTCTTTAGTCTTTTAGCATTATTCTTTAGTAAATCATGTCTACATTATCTAGGGAATTTTGTAACTTATTTGTATGCTAGGACTTGAAGTGATTTGTTTGTCTTTCAGTGGGCAAAGAGCTGTTTATGTAGTTAATTCCTCATCAGAAAAGTTAGGGGAGCAAAGGTAGTTGCGACAGCTGTTGTTCCAGATGATACAGGCAAAATTAAGGACATTTTAAGGAGATGGAGTGATGTTGACAAGATGGATCTCATCTTCACACTTGGTAGGATTGCTGTTTTTCCTTATTTCTATCTTCTCTTTAGCAATTGAATGTCCATCAAGAAAATTATACAGTTTGGTCTCTGATGAGGCCATTAGTAATTGTTTCAGATAATTTTGGGTCATAGAAGTGGTTGTTCTCATTCTCTTGCAGCTATGTTCTTCATGAAAAACCAGTTTGTAGAGAACTTTCCATTTGAGACTGGGAGGTTCTTGTGCCATATCAGACTATGCATGCACAAAGGATACCTTTGGAAATTTTCCGTGCAATATTGTTAGAGAATAATTATTATGAGGGGAAACATTCTTTCCATCCAAAATGTTTGGATGTCTAGGGATTGGAGATGAATCTTTCCCCGTGATCTCTTCCTACGGAATCTTCTTAAGCCATCATTGTTGCAGCACAACCACCAGAAGCCATGTCTTCGTCTTTCTCTATCCCTCCATCTTAATGACAGGTGCATCTCATTGCTGTACTCTCCACACACATAACCCCCCCTCCCCCAAAAAAGGAAAAAAGATTAGAACTTCCTCTTCTGCAAAGTTAGGTTGGGCCTCCTCTTCCAGCGACATGCCAAATTTTCTGTTTTTGATGCCAAATTGACCGGAGAATCTGAGATTGAGAAGTTTGAGGTTGGTGATGGTTGGTTGAATACTGGATCGAGGTTTCTTTGAGTCTTTCTATAGTTTTAGTGGGTCTGCTGGTTGAAGCAATCAGAGGTCCCCATGGCTTGGAGGCCCTGCTGATATTGATAGAGGCTTTGCAGACAAATTGGTGAATAGATTGCTTCATTTGTCCAAGGGGTTAGTGATAGTGCTGAAGATAGTAGTGATGGTGGCCATTTTTTATGGTGCAGCGGAAGTAGTGGTGTGTGATCCTGAATTATGTTGGTGATGATAATTTTGGTTTGGTGACTGGGGTGATGGTAGATGTTTGGATGGTGATGAATTTGTGCCAGTGGTAAAGGTATTTGTGGTTGGAGTGGGTGAGAACAGAAAGGGAGAGAGATTTAAGATGAGGGAAGTCACTCTTGAAAATTAAAAAGAGGAAACACCTTAACAAACCTTCCCTCAAATGGGGCACTTCCTTTGGGTTTGTGCAACTGTAATTTCCATTCCCTTTTTTTAGGTGAACACTGTTGCAATTAATTTTTGCAAAACATAAGGGGATCAGTTATCTAGATAATGTTTGTGCCCTCCTTTAGAGTCATTCGAGAAAGGAACATTGGAAAAGATCCTTGGTAAAAAGCACATTTCCTATCATGATTTTTAATTAATGATGAAATATTTTTGCATTTGTTGTATGTTGTTATCTGATCTCAGTATATTTTCCTTATTTAAGGTGGCACTGGCTTCACTCCAAGGGACGTTACTCCAGAGGCAACAAAAGAGTTAATAGAGAAAGAAACCCCTGGTCTTCTTCATGCTATGATGCAAGAGTCTTTAAAGGTACTAGCAGTAGTGTAGTGTACATTTGTGATTTTTGGTCATTGATGCATACCCTATGTGCTGTATCATTTGTTTAGTTTTGTTTTTATTGCTGCTGATGTTTGTCAGTACATGTAATGTTTCAAGAATCTAAACTTCTTTCCTTCCTAACAGAAGGAAAAAACTCAAAAGTATTTCGGCTGATCTCATTCTGCATTGATAGCTTGGTGACTATGGTGTCAATTTGGTCTGTATGAAATGACTTCTGTTTTTCATTCAAGTTGCATCCTAAGTTTATGTATTCCGCATTTTTTGTGTTGCAGCAAGAGATATTTAGAAGGCAATGAAATCTTCTCCCCCCCCCCCCCCCAACCAACAGACACAATGCTGCTGGCCACAATACTGATGCAATCTCGTGTGTTTCTTTCCTATTCATTCTTTATCCAGATTTCTCTTTGCCTTTTTGTTATCATAGAAGAGATATCTGACATATGCATGCTGCTAAGATTTATTAAAACATTACTTAAATGCTTGAGGAAAATAAAAATAAGAAAACTAAATTCCCAAAGCATGCCTGTCTGTAACCTAACAAAAAATGTGATTAGTAATCCACCCTAAATTTAAGTAGTAAACTTTTGAAATCTACTTCTGATTTGGGCACTAGTGATATGATGAAACAGAAGCTGTAGGGCTACCTGAGGATTTTGCTCCTGCATTATAGTGGGTCGCTGGTCAAGTGTTCCCCTCACAGTGCTATGGAGATCATCCCCCCCCCAAAAAAAAAAAAAAAAAACAAAGATAAAAACAAGTCACGGTGATACAGGAGGCTTTTTTAGGTATCCTCTTCTTGTGCATTGCTTGTTTTTGAAATAGTTTCTTTTGTGCTTTGCCTGCCTGTGAAATTTAAATAGACTTTGTGGTCCTAGAAAACTCAGCTTTATTGATTGGTTAATATTGAAAGCTAGGCCAAATTTGTTTATATGACTTTTAGAACTAGACAAGCAATATACCCCACAGTTGTTCATAAAAAGTGGGAAAATGTCCAAGACGTAGGAGAAATAAGAGAGGATGATACAGGACTTTGAAAACTCTGGCTGTACTTGATGCTCTGTTATTGTTTGCCAGTAGTGCTGTACTTACACAGTTGAAGTTGTATAGGGATCACCTGTGTATTTTCCTTTTACATGTTTCTCATATGTAGGTGACACCATTTGCCATGCTTTCCCGAGCTGCTGCTGGAATAAGAGGATCTACATTGGTATGAACACTTCTGATATTTTCTTTTGATAAGTAAGCAATGTAGTGTGGGAAGAATCGTGCTGTTATTGGTTGGTATAGAAAGTATTCTTTTGCTAGGGACTCATTCTTTCGAAAAAATGGTATAGAAAGTACTTACTAAATGATAGATTGTTCCTTTAATTGAGAAAAGATGGATCTTGTGGTAGTTATGGGTAGGTTTTGGAGTCATTTTTGAGTCAAAATTGCTAGAGAATTATTGGCAATCCCCAATTGTAGAGAACGTGGCATTTAAGGAAAAACGAGAAAGGTGTTTCTTAAAATCTTATGTCAATTTGGGGAGGGGTGAGAAGAAGCAATTATGGGGCATGAAGCAATAAAAGGTGACCTATTGCACTAGACTCCCATTTTGTGGGTTTAGGGAGGGTCATATGTATGATATATTGCCTTATGTTGTAAGGAGAACATTTCCATACATGAAGCAATGTAGCAAAATAAGAAAACTATATCAGTAGAACATTGATCAAATCATGGCAAAAGGACTTGGCTTGAAGCTCTTTCCCCAGTTATTTCAACATCATCTCTCCTGTCAAACAAATTGTTATGTTTTTCTTCTCCTTTCCAGTTGCCCTTAGCAAGTGGATAGCTAGTCTCCTATTCTTCAGATTGGGAGATCTGGTGCACAATTTCTTCGACCATCCCCAAAGTGGTCAAGAAAAAAATAATGTGGAAAGGTTTCGAGTGGAGTGCAAAGCTAGCCTATTCTTCAGATTTGGAGGTCTTCAATTTCTTCATTCCTCCCCAAAGTGACCAAGGAAAAAATATTATAGAAAGGTGTTAAATTAGTACCTAGATATTCTGTTTATTGATATTACTCAATGAATAACAGTAATCGACCCCCAAAATAATTCCAAACAATAACTTAAATTTCCTTTTCAACATGACTGGTACATAATGATACTTAAAGGCATCTTATCTAATCTTATCCGAAAACTAGATTGATTGCCTTATCTAAAATCATATATTGATAATTCAGAACAACGTAAACGTTTAAATAGAAAAACAACAACCTGACATATAAATTGAAGAAGGCAGATAATAGCTCCTTGTAACTAGCTAGATAAATAAAATGATATGATTTATTGCATTGTGTGTCATTCTAGCCTTGTTAAAAAAATTGTCCTTGAGTTTAAAGTGTTGGACAATTGTAACTTTGCACATGATCAGGCGTTTAAGTAGAAACTCCAGTTTTTCCCTGAAATAGCTTAAAAAATTCTTATTGGATATGACATCCAAGATCTTTCCAGTGTTCTTCTGGGAGATGACCGTTGACATTTTCAGGTGAAAATTGTTGCTCATGTGGGCCAGAAAGCACTGAATCAATTCTGTCCTTAGACAGTGATGGCGTGGCAGTCTCATCAACAATTTCAGTCTTGCCATCTGACTGTTGGACTCTGAGTAGCAAGCCTAATTGGGTAGTCAAATCATGGACTATAAGAATCAAAAAATCATCTGTGCGTTTATCTGTATGACCTTGCCAAATTGAAAGCTATTGCATCCTTTTAGCAATGGACTTAAATTTTTCCTTAGTTACCATTGTGCGCCTACTGTTCCGTACTCAGTCTGAGGTTTGGTTCATATGTAACAAGGTTGGAGTCCAAAGAATTTGGAACTGGGCATGTTTAAGAAAAAAAGGACACAAGGGGAAAGTTCCAAGGATTGGCCAAAGAAATTGGATTGGTGTTTAAAAGGTTGGGTAGAACTTTTAAATTTACTATTAAGTTTATCCCTGTTGACCAAGGATGGTTGTGGTTTCTGTTTTTAGTGTTCAAATTTTTGGTTTGTGGAGAAAGTAAATATAAAGGAATGGTTGGGATTTATGATTTCAGATTTTAGTAATGGAAAGTCTACTGTATTGATAATGGCCTTTTCTGGGTTGATTAGGGCTTGAGCTCGATTGGTGAGGCATTGTTGCAATGGAGAAGTGGAAATAAGTTAGTTGCTTATTGCAACTGGTGTTGAGCTTTTAGGTGAGTTTGGTGAAAATGTTGAGTTGAGCTGGTTAGGATTAGCTTGGTTGGGATTAGGGGCAAAAGCAGTTGCAGTAGCGCTCGCCTAACTTTGACTATGTCACCAGTTGGATGTTGTTCCGGCAATCAACCTAGGATAAATCCAAAGAGTAATTTAAAATCTTATTTCAGCTCTAAAGAATGATGAGTGCATAATGATATTTATAGGCGTCATAACGAATCTTATATGAAAACTATAAAATCTTATCTAAAATCCTATCTTAACGATTTTTTTTTTTAAAAATCTGAACATTTAAACAAAGATAAATGACAACTAGATAGGTAATAAAATGATGTTTATAATAACTATCCCATTTACGGCTCCGAGGAAGTAAAATAATTATTTTGGCATCATGCATCATTATGCTTTCCCCCGTGAATGCCAGAAGAAATTTGTTGTTTGAACTAATTATAAAGAAAACGTAAGGATATTTTCAGGGCAGAGGAAGTGTATGTGTTCTCTCTGCGACTCCCCTGCCCCCAATATTATATGCCAGTCTTCTGTTTCAATGGTAGTGGCTGTTAGGCTCTATTGTTTCCAGTAAAGGAAAAGTGTATTCAAAATCTTGTTGTATTTGGAACACATTTTCTTGAACTTTCCGTACCCTCAAATTTTGTGGAATTCAAGTTGGGCATTAAGATATCAAGAGTGGTTCACATTTTAGACATTTCATAAATCCGACTGTTAGGATTAAAAATTAGATAGATGAATAATGGAGGTTCTATCAAATGATTTAAATGATTATTCAATTAGAAGTTAGAGATTTAATGATCATTTAAGTCACTCGATTCATCTACCAAACTTCTAATTTTAATAGTTGAGTTTATTAGGAGTCTAAAATTCGAGAGAATTTTAACAACGCTCGATTCCTGTAGAAAAGGCAGTTTCAAACATGCCTAGGGGCTTGGTGGTATTTAGTTGGATGGAGGGCGAAGGGAGGAGGAATGCTATTTCCCATTTTAATGAGAGGACTTTGGTTCATCAGTTCTGAACTTCAGATAGGAATATAAAAGTTACCTTGCGAATTCCATATGATCCAGTGTAAGAGACCTGATTATCTTTATCTATACATGCAAACACTAGAAAGGAATATAAGATTTGCGATGAAAATGGGGAGGATGTGTTATCTGTTCCTCGACATTCCATTTTGCTGCCTGTAACCAGCCAGCCAGCCAGCGAATAGTCCACATAAAATACATAAAAAACAGAACTAACTAGTATGCCTCCTTCACCTACCTAGATAGGTGGTAGCCCATGTGGGTCAATAGCAGTTGTTCCTTCTCTGTCATAGCCTCTCCTTCTATAATGCATCCGTGTTGCAGATCATCAACATGCCTGGGAATCCAAATGCTGCAGCTGAATGCATAGAAGCTCTGCTGCCTGCTCTAAAACACGGTTTGAAGCAGATAAAGGGAGACAAGAGAGAGAAACATCCTCGTCATGTCCCTCACGCAGAAGCTGCACCGACAGATACTTGGGAACGCAGTTACAAAATGGCCAGCATCACCGGTAAAGAGCCTGGCAGTTCATGCTCCCATTGAGTGTCTGCAGTGTGCAAACCGATGCTTGTAAGTTTAATCTTATGGTTCTATTTCCTTGATGCTGCAAAATCCACACGACCCATTTCCTGTAGGTTTTATCTCATTAACTTTGAGCAGGAGTCTCTCTGTGGGTATTTGTGGTGGTGCATGCATATGGATAAGAAGTCAGTGCTGTTGTCTGAGTCTTCCTTTTTTTTTTCTTTTAGCTGATGAAAATTGTGTCGTCCTCTCTAAATCTTGAAGTCTAATATATACTATTATCGAGTGTGTATTAATCTAAAATCATGTTAAGTTTTTGAGTTCAATCCTTAATCCATGTTTGAAAAACATGGGACATTTGCAGAAGGGGGCATGTTAGACTCTTGCGGAGGTAGAAGTGCAATACTTAGATAAGGGATGTTTATATCTGATTCTTACCCTTTACTATTTGGTTGATTGTTTGTGTTTCTATATTTTCAAATAGTGACTTGCATTTGATCATTGACTGGATTGTTATGGGTGTTGTATCCAACTGCTCAAAAGAAATTGACCCAAAATGATTTTAAGCCAGAGGACAAGATTTAGCCGCCCAAGTCATCTGCACAGTCCATTTCAACGAATTTGGCCGACACTCTTAAGCAGTCCAGTTTCGTGATCAGGTCGAGACTAATTTAACTGCCATGACGGTTTCCTTACTCTTATCTTCTAATGACCTCGGGCGTTAGTTGAAATCGCCGTCTGGATAAAACTTATCCGTTCGTCAATTTTTCTAACAGTTAACAAGAAGAATTAATCGTCGTCCAACTTCTATAAAAGTCTGTCCTCTCCAATGGAAAAATGGATTGATTAATCATCTTACACTTTCTCAGGCAGAGAAAACAGGCAATAAAAAGGCGCTAAGAGTGTACAATACTCTCTCAATCTAAGACACGATTATAAGAGCGCAAGTTCTTGGATAAAAATATATATTTTATATTCTATATTTTTTTTTATTTAAGAAAGATGCTGATTTGAGCGTTGAAGGATATATTGAGGGGTAAGTTTTGCTAATTTTTTAACATTTGTTTTGTGATTGCATAGGATTTAGATTAAAAACGTACGAAGACCGAGCATGCCTTAACCCCCTATGGACAAATCTCAAAATCTCCTTATCCGTATAACAATTAGAGTTCTCGGGTGCAACTGGATTGTAACATAATTTATTTCTTCATTTGTTAAAAGGCAATCTTTTAGTTAATTTAGGATATTTTTAAACGATATAATATTTATTTATTTATTATTTGTTAAAATAAAATTATTAATATATATATAGATGATATGTTATTTTATGGAGGATAATTAAAAAACGTTTATTTCAACAACATTTCTGAATTATTCAACCTATTAATTGGTCTCTCATTTTTGTGCCGAGCTCCCAAATTAGCTTCAATTGTCGATGCAACACTGACTTGCCAG
Source organism: Nepenthes gracilis (assembly GCA_033239525.1). Lineage (NCBI taxonomy): Eukaryota > Viridiplantae > Streptophyta > Magnoliopsida > Caryophyllales > Nepenthaceae > Nepenthes > Nepenthes gracilis. The sequence continues at coordinate 3,168,050 of BSYO01000001.1, forward strand.
CTATGCAACATTGGTAACGTCAGGAGTCTGGCGTTTTTATTGAGCAGAGCGTAATTTTGATATTAAAATAAAAATTTAGGGTAAAATTTAAAATATTAAAAAAAAAATTTGTATGTGGTTTTTTTTTATAAACAATGCTTGATTGTTAACGTAAAAACACTAAAATTTTATCTTTATCTTATACAGAAAAAATGATGTTATTGACATATTAGTTTACGATAAAAAACGGATACTAAAAATAAATAATTATTTCTGATAGAGCAGAAATTTATATGTATGGATTACGGTTACTATTTTTAAGTGTAATTCAAATATATTTGGTAAAGTGCTTAGAAGCAAATACCCATAATTTTGATGAGGACGGGGGTCTTTATCTTTTAAATATGTTACAAAGTTATATTTCAAATTTAGATTATTTATTATTAAATAAATAATTATAATGAATTTTAATTTTTTTAAAAATTAATTAAATTATAATTATTTATTTAATAATAAATATTACAAATGATAATCTCTTATTTTTTTAAAAAATAGAGTTCCCATATCCCTCTTTGATGTGATATGAATAGACATTCATAGTTGCTCATCCATTTTCTCAATTGAAAATAAAAAATAAAAAAATGCTATTGAATTTCTCGTTTTTCATGATTTTATTTTTGTAATTAGTTTTTTTGTTATATATTATTTATTTTATTATTAATCATATATTATATAAAATAAAATTTTTGAAATTTGTGATAATTAAGTATCTGCGGTACATTAAGGAAGTTTCCCACTCCATCAATCCCATACACCCAAAACATAAGGAAGATTTTATCCTTCCATCAACCTCACCGCGTGCATCCACCACACTAAAAACATACACATCACTCACGTTTTATGGTGGATCCATCCGCGCACCTCACCTCTTGTTTATTGCCATTTTCGTCATCATGAACTTTAGAGTTACTCGAAAGGACCCTTTGGCCAAAGTGGGGAGAATGCTTAGGGACTCAACCTCCTTTGTTTATCAATATGGTTGGACCAGGCCATGTGTTAGAGCCTGAGATCGGGAAACTAACGACGCCACCACGTCTTAGGAACTGGGCGCTCCCTAACCCGGGTGACGCAAGAAAGAAAACCCGAGACGCAGTATCGACGCCTGCCTCAAGGCTCTAACGTGAAGTCTAGTGTCCTTTCCCCCACTTTCCTCAAGAAAAGAAATACACTCCGAGCAGCACGTCCACCGCAGTTGATGGACGCTGCTCAAAACGAGGATCCCCCCGCCGAGAACCAAGGGGACACTGCCCCTCCGGCTCAACCGCCCACCTCCTCCAGTCATGACGTGGCGAGATAAAGTAACCCTCCACCCAATGCGAGACACGGAACCCTCGCTAATGGATGCCCCTCCATCCCATCTCGTGATCCTCCAAGAGAACGAGCGGCGCCGCGCCGCTCTTTGAGATGATCTAACCAGCCGTGACAATGCGCCACACCTGCCGGCTCCCCAATGGAATCGACCCAGCGAAGCGGAAAGCCATCCCAACCGCAGCGGGCTGGGACAACGTCGGCGTAACCCCCCGCAACTCGGAAGAACGCCAGGCCGACCCTTCGGGCTGGAGGAGCGGTCACTCAAGTGTTGTCGGATCCCTTGCAAGCTAACGGACTCCCAGACCCACGTGAGCTCCGCGACGTCATCAACGCTTGAGAGGCGCCACCGGCCATCTTCGACTGGAGGAGAGCCAAAGTTCTGGGACATCTGCATAAGGAGAGGCCCACGAGATCCTCCGCCGACCTTCTGGACGCGCCATGGACTTGGACTCACTGGCCGGGCCGAACAAGTTCAAGATGTCGGTCCGGAGGGATACGTTGGAAGTAAGGATCCGATGGACCATCTCAATCGGCTTCCCATCACTCATTTGGACGCGCTGCCTCCGGTTCATGGTCTCCTCCGAACTCTATACGCTTGACGAACTAGCCGACAAGCTGAGCCGCCTTGCCTCCATCCGCAGAGAGGAAAGGCAACCGTGGCACTTGGTCCGCCTCCGCTAGAAGCTCGGGAAAGCCCGGCGGTTCCTTGATCGTTTTCGCTAATGCGCGCGGATCCCTCTAGCTGGGACGAGTCAAGCTTAACGCTACGCCGCCACGCCTGGCGGCAGCAGGGATTTCTTCAAGCACTGCCAAATGCAAGTGCCCTCAAACCTTCCGGGAGGCCGAGGCCATCGGGCCAGGTGTACATCATGGTCAAGAGGCCAATGAGGGAAGCACTTAAGCGAGGCGGGCCCTGGATCACCTAAGCCCCCAGACAATCCGGGCGAAAGAGGGACAACGGCGCCCACCGCTTCCCGAGTCGCCGTCAAGTAGCAGCTGCCTCCATCGAGGCCCGGGGACTATGGGCGGACATCCCCGACTCACCGAACGAGCGGCTGCATCAACATCCCGACGCAGATCCAGGACGAGAAGTTCTTAGTGGCTGAAAACGCCGAAAGGTCCGTAGCGGTAAAGGACTAAACCAACACTCGCTAATACCATCGCGCACTCGGGACACTCGATCGAGAACCGCCTACCTGCGCAGCCAGAGATGCAGGACCCGATCCGCCGCGACATCTCAAACGGTTCGTAGAGAGCAAAGGGCAGGCCCGCAACCTCGAGGCGAGGCCGAAGCTCGAGGGTTCGCAGTGCCCGGCGTGGTCAACATGATCTCCACCGCAGTAGTCGCGCAGATGGGGCGTAGGAACCCAAAGCCAACTTCCCGGCCAACAAGCGGCCGAGGATAGGGGTTAGGGATGATGTCATTAGCTTTAATAGCGATTTATACGCTCATGTAACCTCCCCATACTCGATCCCTATTTGTATCTACCCTCGTTTGGACGGGGGGTGACTACCAATCAAACGAAGTTTTCATCGATAATGAAAGTTCACAAAATTTCATCGTATCTCAAGCGCCTTCTTTAAACTTGGAAACGGCCGGATGAAGGCTGCCCGTGTCCCTTGTATGGCCGGAACGAACAATCGGCCCCGTATAGGGGATAGTTCGGCTGGAAGTCACTATAGGGACCTACCCGCGCTCCGTGACGCGAGAGCTGGTGTTCCTCGTCGTTGACCTACCATCTGTCTACAACGCCATATTGGGCAGACCCTTCCTCACGACCTTTGAAGTTGTGATGTCCATCCCACACATGAAGGTGAAGTTTCCCACCCCATGGGGTGTGGGAGAAGTCCTTGGAGACCAGGAGATGGGGCAGACGTGCTACCTGTCCCACATCAACCCATGGTACCATGCTACCCGAATGAAGACTGACCTCCGCGACGAAACCCTCCTGCAAAGAAGCCCAGTCGGTGAAGCCATCGAAGCGGTCCCTTTAAATCTTTTCGAACCGAAAAGGTGCGTCAACGTGGGCAGATCTCTCCAGCCCGCAGAGCGCGATCGGCTGATTACCTTCCTTAGGGGCAACTCCGACGTGTTTGCCTGGGTTCCCGCTAACATGACCGGGATACAGGCCGAAGTGGTTGTCCACAAGTTGGACCTTGATTCAAGCCGAAAGCCCGTTCCGCAAAAGCGTAGGAACCACTCCGTCGAGAAGTTGGTCGCCATAAGGGAAGAAGTGAGGGTACTTCTAGACGCTGGATTCATCTGGGAAGTTTAATATCCGGAGTGGCTATCCAACGTCGTGCTAGTGAAGAGCAGTGGTAAATGTAAACGTTGACTTCATCGACGAAATAAGGCTTACCCCAAGGACGCTTTCCTCTCCCCAGATCGACCACCTCGTGGATTCCACGCTCGGGCATGAGCTCCCGAGCTTTGTGGATGCGTGTTCAGCTACAACCGCATTCGGATGCACCCAAGAGGATGGAGAGCATACCTCCTTCATGACGGACTGGGGACATACTACTACAAGGTGATGCCCTTTGGCCTCAAGAATGCTGGCGCAACCTATCAGCACCTGGTGAACAAGATGTTTGAGGCCCAGATTGGACGAAACGTGGAGGTGTACGTCGACGATATGCTTGTGAAGAGCAAAATCGCCAGCGACCATGTCAACGACCTGGAGGAGACATTTCAGGTCCTCCGGCGGCACGGGATGAAGCTCAATCCCACCAAGGCGCTAAGGAGCACTAAATCGCTGGGGTTCAGGTGGAGCGAAGAATGCGACAAAACTTTCTGAGAGTTGAAGACGTACCTCGCCAGCCCGCCGCTTCTGAGCTCGCCGCGCGAAGGCGAGGACCTTGACCTCTACTTGGCTACGTCAACAGTGGCCCTCAGCTCCGTGCTAGTTGGGGAGCACGAGGGTGTGCAGCGGCCAGTGTACTACATGAGCTGGGTGCTGACGGATGTGGAGGCCCACTATCCGCACGCCGAAAAGATGGCGCTCGCCCTCATCTAAATTGTGGGAACCTCAATGGTGAAGAAATTGAGGTGGAAGGTAGACCATTAAGCAAAGAGTCAGGCTCAGATAAGCAATCTAGATTCTCAATTAAATCAACGTGATACCCCTTGTCTGGCTCAACCACACGAAACAAGATATAGCATCATCTTTATGATAATATTTGGCACCTCCGCACCGACATGATGAATCAATCAGGTCATCCATGATTTAAAGAGCAAAGTCAATGTCTCAGAGCCCAAACAAATAAGCTACCAATCCACAACAAAGCCGAAATAGTCCTTAAGGTCATAGTTACATTCTTCCCATGAGAACAAATTCTTCCTTCTAATCGGGGCTGCACCCCCTCATGTGATTGCAAACTGCCTTTGCATCACCGATCGCTAACATCTTCCGTAGTGACAATTTCTGAAGATACACTGCGTTTCCTGTTCTGCCATTCCTTCAAGCTAGAATCAGTTCGGTGATTAATCAAAACCCCCTCAACTGAAGAATGTATGAGATCAACAAACCTCAATGATTCAATTGAGGGATTACAACCACTCTCTTGCAAATCAGTACACATAGCCCATACATATTGATACATTCCATGAATGAGGTAAAAGCCATCAGGAGCCTTATCAGAGTATGATAAGTAGTCATTCATAGAGTTGTTCAACTTTGGCAACCTTTGGACAGAAACAAGTGCAGGAGTTTGGCCCAGGTCCTTATCTGAAAATATGAAATCATTGGACAAGTCCCAAGAGTCCACAATCCCTTCATCGCACCATGTCGTTGATTCAGGGGAAGGGGAAACAGTAGGCCCGAGGTAAAAATGGGAACTGTGAGGCCCAAAATATAGGGGAAAACAGTGAGCCCGAGGTGTAAAGAAAAACAATAACGACTTCGAGATATAAAGAGAAAAGAGGGAGAATAGATAGAGAAGAAAGAAAGGAAGTTGATGGTAAGAGTAGCGGTTTTGGTAGAGGATAAATGCACGTTCAGGAAGGATGGAACGGCGATAGGGCCTCGAGTAAGAGTTAGTCCTTTTGGTTACTAGACAACATCGTTCATCAATGCGATCCATGCTCGATAACGACTTATCCGCTTTTACCATTTCATCCAAATTTTAGCACCACCGTGGTCCTTCTCGAGTCTCGACGACGATGGAAGTGGAAGAAGGCAGAGCTGAGAGAAGGTTGAAATAAAATGTCAAGGCGGAAAGTGGACGTGAGGGGAGGGATCGCGATCGCCTGATTTGGCCAGCCATAAGAGCGAAGAGATGGGCAGTCAAAACGAAGTGTTGTGAGCGATTGTGGCCGGACAAGGGCGCTTGAGTGAGGCTTCGATGGTGGTCTTCGGAGTGGTGGAGGCTTGGGTGAACAAAGAATAAATGGAGGAACTGCTGGGCCAGGAGTGGTGGAGAGGGTCACTGAAAAGGAATGGAGGAAAGTCTTGTGAGAAGGATTGAAAAGAATTTCGCTCAAGTTCAGGAATTTTAGCCTTAATGTCAATTGGGCGTGGTGGAGGCAAAGTGGTGGGGTTAAGTAAGCATGACATCCAAAGAAAGTAAAGAGAAGATAATAAAGTGATTCTCATTAGAATATGAAGATGGAGAGGACTGGACAGAAGACAGGAGAGAGTAAGAGACGAAGAAAATGAAAATGGCGGTTGTTCTCTCAATCCAATTCAAAATATTAGGGTTAGTGTATACTATATTTGTAGCCGTCGGATCGGGAGGAACGGATCACCAGGATCTTGTTATATAATATTTAATTTGGATCATTCGACTATATTTAAAATCGGATGGCATAAATTAAATACTTTCTTAAAAAATGCGTGGGCCATATGGGCCGTCCGATTCACACCACACGGCCCAGAACAGGCGCTGGACGCCCTGAACCCGTTCCGCTGCTGTATTTGTGTTACTTTAGGAGTAAGCTTATTGCTTTTGAATTTCTTTAAGCTCTTTTACACGATGGCTAATCCTGCTATTCTGTTATTCTTTTCCCCTTCTACATTTTTACTTGGATTATAATATAAGGTTTTATAGGATGTTGGGAAATGCTGCTTCGTATGATCATAGTGAGCCTTCATTCCATTCTTTTCCTGTAAATATCTTCATCAGTCCATGTTGAAAGTAATAGTTAGGGTTTGTTTCGTGGTGATTGTGAACGCTTGGAGGAAATCTAAATTTTTTCGGTGGCATATGGTGGATCAGAACAATGGCATCACACATTGTCGGATACCCTCGCATGGGCCCTGAGAGGAATTTAATTTGGACTGAATTATTTGTAAATTGGTGGGGACACATATGGAGATTTTTAGACTATAATTTCTAAGAGGAAATTAAATAAAAATCATATTAGATTTGAGCCCTAGGAGCCTGGCTGATCGGAATTTTATATGGAAGGAAATATACTTGGTGTAAAGAAGAATCTGTTTGTTTAGTAAATTAATCCAAGTGAGGCTTGAGATTGAAGAAGATAATTTGAAGATATCAAATTTGCCTGCATTTTTTTGAAGATACCAAATCATCAAATCTGCATGCAAACTTTTGGAGATATTCATACTGAGAAACCTGGAAAATTTCCAAGCAGGTCGGCCGACGGAAGGGGAAGGAAATCGGCTAGCTAGGGGAAAGCCGTGAACCCCAGGATTCCATTCCCCATTGTATATATATAAACTTATATTTTGGAGAGAAGAGGAGCCGGCATATTACAACTACTGCATCGAAAAGGTAACCTGTGCTGCGCTACTGCCATTCCACGTTGCCATTGCTGCCTATTTGCCGAGGACAAAGGAAACCAAGACAAGTGAAATTATCCATTTTCTTTATAATTCTTGCATCATTTAATCACTAAATTGTTCACTAAACATTGTAAATAAAGTAGAATAACTTATTATACAAAAAATTTGGCTGTCTCAAAGGATTTTGTGCACTGTATAAACTCGAAATTCCTGCACAAACAGTACTCATCCATGGAAGAAGATGACAAACAGTGCCCTACGGGAGGGAAATTCTTGATTTCGAACCATTTTCTGGTCAACTACTTATATAAAGTTACCGTTGACATATGTTGTAAATCTTTCATTGACGAAACGTAATTTTGAGTTCCGAGGTGTTGGTACCGAAGTTACTTCATTGAACATTGAAAGCTGCCCACTCACTCTAGCAGTAGTGACGAACGATTTTCAGCCCAATCGTTATATATTATATTAATGCATTTTTACCAAGAAAGTTATTGTTTTTACAATATAACATGCGTAGTATAATCTTTCATCGATTAAACGTGATTTTGATTACTCGAAGTGGTAGTGATTGGGTGACGAAGATGCTACGAGGAACACTAAATTTTGCATTTCACCTTTGGGCCATGGTGACAAATGATTTTCGGCCTAATTGTTGTATGGATTCAGATTGATGAGCTTATACTTGTCGTGGATCTTGATTCTCACCAACTGCAAGCATTTACACATGCCTACTCAGAGCTAGAGTCAATCTTTATCTGCTTGAATGTTCTCATTGAGACCTATTTTTCTGATGTTCTGGCGGAGACATGCAAAACACTCACTGCTTTGAAAGGTGTAACTGCTTTTGGATTTGATCTTGCGTGTGGCTTAAAGACCCTTGATCAAAGTTTCCTTTTGGCAAATGCCTTTTGCGGGAGTTGTTGATGGGAGAAACATCTGGACTAATGACCTAGCAGCTTCCTTGGTACCCTGCAGGCTTCCGTGGGCTTCGTTTGAAGAGTCATACATGCCGAAGTGGGCTTCTTAGATTTTCTTGTTGCATCACACTTTCACTCCTAAAAGCTGGTTGTGCTGTATGTTCTGTCCTGCAGACAAGCTGGTGGTATCTACTTCATGTTCCGTTCTCCACTTTGCAGTCAATGTAGTGAATTAGAATAAGTTGGACAAAGATCACAAGTCATGGTTCGCTTTTGCAGCTCAGAAAATCGTTGAAGTGAATGCGTTGGAAAATGCTCTATCTAGTAGTCAAAAAGACAAGATCGTTTCATATTTTTTCACATTGGAAGGAGACTCGAATTTGCCTCTTAAATAATTAATTATATTATTATACAGATAAAGTAATTTCTAGTGCTTAACTTTTTCTTTTAATATCTACATATTTATAAATAACAATCAACATTATGGAAGTTAACACTGCCTTGTGGATGTGTTTCATCTATCCTATTTTGTGTTCGATTTTAACCTTAGAGCATGTTTTCTTGAATCAGGCATTCTTCTCAGCCAATGCTGCAACTCATGCTTCAGGAGAATCTTCTCCAAGAGTGAACAATGAGACAGTTTAGAAAGCTGTTAAGTGGTCTTCTCCTGTATTTTATTACTAACATGCTTCTGATGTGCTATCGTCTCAACATATTTCTACTCTTGCTCAGGCAGCTGCTCAGAAGGGTTCTGATCACCATCGTGCCACAAATGCGAGTGCCAGATCGGAGGCTCAGCAGAAGCAGCTTAACTTTTCCCTTCTGCCAACCACAACTATTGGACATGGATCTCAGAAGAGTCTGCCATGAAGGCAAGTAGTGAGATTTTCTCTTCAATTTACCTTATTTTCTCCGTGAGTTCCAACCATTGAAAATCATTGCCTACTGCTTCTGTGTGTATCTCTGAAGCTGTTTATCTTGAAGGCCATTAAGGAGGAAATTAACGAGGTTGTTCAGCTTCAATAAGAACTAGATCTCGATGTTTTGGTCCATGGAGAGCCAGAGGTGAGCTTATCTTCCTAAATTGAGCATCATCATGTAAGGGAAAACTAATCAAGGAAATCTGATGCTACGATGAAATGCTCTGATACAATTTAGAGAAATGACAATGGTTGAGTGATTTGAGGAGCAACTTCCTGGTTTTGTCTTCGCTGTTAATGGCTGAGTTCAATTTTATGGGTCAAACCACCCATCAAATATGGAGATGTGGGTCGTCCAAAGCCCATAACATTCTTTTGGTAGAGGACGGCTCTGAGTATGACCACACGCCTCACGAAGGGAATGCTTACAGGCCCTGTTACCATTCTGAACTGGTCCTTTGTTAGAAACGCCAGCCCAGGTAATTTGTATATATTGACTGAGCTCGTTTGGTTTATGCAGTCTTCTTATCATTTCAATGCCTTGTTTACCTTTATTTTGTGTGCCTCTTTTAGGTTTGAAACATGCTATCAGATTGCTTTGGCTATCAAGGATAAAGTTGAAGATCTTGAGAAAGCCAACATCAATATCGTCCAGATCGACAAGGCTGCTTTGAGAGAGGGTTTGCCTTTAAGAAGTCTGAGCAGGATTTCTGTTTAGAATGGGGCGTTCACTCCTTCAGAATAACCAACTGTGGTGTTCAAGACACTACGCAGTTTCTTATTCATCTCATTTATATCTTCTGAACTTGGGGCTTTTCACATGCTGCTTTTACAGTGCCACTTCACGCTGACATACGACCTTTGGCTGAATCTTTCAGATCAGAAGCATATGAATGAATTCCCCCGCATGGAATGTGTGTAGTTATTTTTGCAATGATTATGGTTTGCATGTTTTTGATATGGTGGTTAAAACCTATTTATCTGGGAGTTGTTATAGTCCTCCTAGCGAAGAGACTCTCAAGTCCTCCCAATAGCTAGGATGAAAAAATAAGTGGATAAATAGTGGATATTGAAGAGTTATGTAAATCATTTAATATAATTTTTATCCTTTATCCATTCAACTTTTAATTCTGGTTGTTAGAAGATATAGGAGATTCTCCACTATAATAATCATAATAGCACCAATCCATCCTAATTTTGTTAATATATATATAGTGTGTCACGTATTATAAGTGATCTTTTATCGTTTCGTATTAAATGGTCAGTGTATAGTTAATTACGTCTTATTTTGTCACATGAATATAACTATGTACTAAACGGATTATGTGGGTTGTATCGCATTATTTGTTTATTTAGTGTGTCATATTAGTACTTTTTTCAGTGACACGATTATTAATCAAGCTTTATTTGTGTTATGTACCTATGTTACAATGTTACCCGTCAACACAAATTGTCAGCCCATCGAGTACTATTTAGATGATTATGAGTTCACAACCTGAAATAGCATTGTTGGATTTCTTGTTTGCTGGCTTAGATTCACACTCACATGTGCTATTCTAACTTCAACTATATAATCCTCTCGATCATTGCCATGTGAGAACTTGAGCTCAGGTGAGACACTTCTTTCTGTCTTCTGGGAGGGGGTCAAGTATGGTGCTGGCATCAGCCCCGGTGTGGGTGATGTCCACCCACCTCGGTTCCTCTCGATGGGAGAAATTGTTGATCGTATCGCAAAGGTGCTGACAGTGCTTGATCCCAACGTGCTCTGGGTTAACCCCGACTGTGGGCTTAAGACCCCGTTAAGTACCATGAAGTCAAGCCGGCCGTTAGCGACATGGCTGCAGCTGTCAAGGCGTTTCGAATGCATCTGGCCAGTGCCAAGAGAGCTGTCCAAGTTGGAGACTGACTTACGCTCCTTAATATGACGTGACACTAATTGAATGCTTTGTTTTATTGTTATTTTATTTGTTTAGTAGGTCTAAATAATAAGTTTTATATTATTATTTTTAATAAAATTATTATAAATTTATAGTATGAGTAGCATTAATTTTTGCATAGCTCTCATACACCAAAGAAAATATTGATTTGCACTAAATTTCAAACAACCTCGATAATGACAGGCATAATGTTTGAGAATTGTAGTGGAACATTAATGACTATTATTAATAAAAGTGAATCCTTTTACTATTTATAATTTTATATCATTAGTGAAAATATTTTTCAGTATATATTTTTCTTTATTCTTACTCGTATATCTAAAAATTATAACTTTATATTAATAATTTAAATAATTAAAATTATAATATTATATTAAAATTTTCTTATAATTCTAATTGTTTAAATTATCATACTAAAATTATCACTATTTAGAACACAATATAACTCTAAAATAAGAGAAATTTTGCCGGTACAATTAGAAAAAAGGAACTAGATTTTAATATTAGTAAAAAAGATTGAAAGTATTCAGTTTGGTAATTACTAGCATAGTCGATATATATTACTAGCAAAAAAGTATGCACATTAGCTTGAAATTAGTCCATTTGTTTAATTAAAAATTTGATGAACACGATCATATAAAAATAAGACTATATAAGATATTCACGAGTTAATAATAGAAATGACAAAAAAAAAATTTGGATTATAAGAATAAAAAGGAAAAAAAATTAAAATTTGCCTGTAGATTTTCACAAGGCTTATAAAAAATCTTCATAATTTTCATTATTTTTCGAACTGTTTAAAGGAAAAAAATATATAAACTTTACCTTAATAAAATATAATTTAATTATTTTATTTTATTAGTCATAGTTTTCCTTTGCCAGACGTAAAAGCGCAGAAACATATAAATATGGAAATATAATCAAGGGGAAAGGGCAGTTTGTTCATTTTGGCTTTGAAATTATTGAATATAAATGTGAGAATTTTGGTAGGTTTCTTTTAAAAAAGAATTTACTTTAATTTTTTTAAAGAAATAATATATAAACCGTTAAATTTTATTTCAAATGATGCTGCAATCAAAAGTGAAGTGTTGATTTGACCGCCAGGCGCAGCCACCTCGGTTGTCTTTGTTGTTTGCTACCGAAGCATTCAGATTCTAAAGGAGGCATGCGATATCTCTGCATATAGAAGAGAATCTGATTCCTGAGCTGCCCTGATATGGAGGGGAGAGAAGCAGAAGAGGGCAGTCTGACTTTTGCAGTGAATGGAGAGAGATTTGAGCTGCCTAGCATCGACCCTTCGACTACTTTGCTCGAGTTCTTGCGTTCTCAGACCAGATACAAGAGTGTCAAGCTTGGTTGTGGTGAAGGTCAATCTCTCTCTCACTGTAATAGTAGATTGATTGTCTGATTTTCCATTGTAATAAGAGGAATTCATTTTTTGATAGGGAGATTCGGACTCTTTGACTGTCTACAATTGTGCTCTGATTTTGGCTGTGTTGTTATCTGTCGACTGTGTTGGCTTTTCCAGTTTCAGGTCAGCAATGGGATTTAACTATGTTAAAAGAAAAGGGTCAATCTGTGTAGATGTTTTCTGCCGTGTAAAATTATGAAGATGATGTTCTTGCTAATCGTCTAATATCATTGGATTTGTGTGGGTTGTTCTGAATGACAATCATTTTAAGAATATTAAGTTCCCTTTTCCCTTATGCAACAACAATTAAACAAAAGTCCCATTCTTGGCCTTCATCTAGCATCTTCAGGTTTTGGGGCTGAGTGATTCATTCTTTGTTATGGTACCGGAGTCAGGTTGAACAAGTGGCGGTCTAGATGTCTGATCATGGAAATCTTCATTTCTTGATGCAGTTGTAATTAGGCAAACAGTGGAATTACTGCATGATTATCACTGTACAATTCACATTAGCTAGGGATGTGACTTATCTCAATTAATCACAATGTGTTTCCTTCCTGGATCACGAGTGTCTTAATTTGCAACAAGCAATTTTCTTGATGCCTCTGTGTTCTGAATTATTGGATGCAGGTGGTTGTGGTGCTTGTGTTGTTTTGCTGTCCAAATACGACCATGTTCATGATCAAGTATATGATTATACTGTGAGCTCATGTCTCACACTTCTTTGCAGCATTAACGGATGTTCAATAACAACAACAGAAGGGCTTGGAAACTGCAAAGATGGTTTTCACCCTATTCATGAAAGATTTGCTGGTTTCCATGCCTCTCAGTGTGGCTTTTGCACCCCTGGAATGTGTGTTTCTCTCTTTTCGGCACTTGTCAATGCTGAGAAGACTGATTGCCCGAGGCCCCCTCTTGGGTTTTCCAAGCTAACAGTTTCTGAGGCCGAGAAGGCTGTAGTGGGAAATCTCTGTCGCTGTACTGGCTATCGATCCATTGCCGATGCCTGCAAAAGCTTCGCAGCTAATGTGGATATTGAGGATTTGGGACTCAATTTCTTTTGGAAAAATGAGGACAGCAAGGAAGTTAAACTAACTAGGTTACCATCTTATGACCCTAATCATCAGTTTCATACTTTTCCTGAATTCTTGAAGAAGGGTATAAAATTAGGAATGATTTTGAATCGTAGGATATATTCCTGGTATAGTCCCACTAGTCTGGAGGAACTACAGTGTTTGTTGGAATCCTTTGAGAATGAAAAAGGTATCAGAGTAAAATTGGTTGTTAGTAACACCGGAACAGGTTATTACAAGGAACTTGAAAAGTATGACAAATACATTGATCTAAGATATATTCCTGAGCTTACAGGGATTAAAAGAGATCATACGAGTATCCAAATAGGAGCAGGGGTGACTATTACGAAAACAATAGAATCACTGAGGGAAGATAGCAGTGATACATTCAAAGAACAGCATAAGACAGTGCTTAGTAAAATTGCTAATCATCTTGAGAAAATTGCTTCTGGGTTCATCCGAAATTCAGCTAGTTTAGGGGGAAATTTGGTGATGGCGCAGAGGAATCGATTCCCCTCTGACATTGCAACTATTCTGATTGCTTTGGATTCAACTGTGGATGTAATAATCAGTTATAGACGTGAAACAATCAAATTAGAGAAATTCTTGGAAATGCCTGCTTTCGATTCTAAAAGCATACTTGTGAATGCCAAGATCCCCTTATGGAAGCCAACTTGTAATGCTTCCTCAAGAAAGAACTGCAAAATAATGTTTGAAACCTACCGAGCTTCACCTCGACCTCTTGGGAATGCATTGTCATATCTAAATGCTGCATTCTTCGCTGAACTTTCTCCATGCAAAACCTCTGATTGCATCACTGTTAACAGCATTCATCTGGCTTTTGGTGCTTATGGTAGCAAACATGCAACCCGGGCAAGGAATGCTGAAGAGTTTCTGGTCGGCAGAACTCTAGACCATGATGTTTTATATGAAACTATCAAATTAGTTCGAGCAACAGTGGTGCCTGAAGATGGAGTTTCGAGTTCCTCATATCGGTCTAGCTTAGCTGTTGCTTTTCTTTTTGAGTTCCTTCACCCCTTAATTAAAACTGGTGCAGAAATTGCTAATGGTGGCTTGAATTGGCTGTACTGATTCTCTGTCAAGAAATATGTCCAGAGTCAAAGGTAACTGTGATAACTTTAATGCAGTCCATCATCAGTCACTGCTGCTACCTGCAAAACAAGTTATTGGATCGAGTCTGAAGCATCATCCTGTCGGGGAGCCCATTACAAAAACAGGAGCTGCCATCCAAGCTTCTGGTATGTCTGAAATGTACTTTGTATTGTCATCTATAGAATTGTATCTTTAACTAGATTTCCTATTTTGGGTTTTGTGTGTGAAAAACTAGTTTAAAACATATGATAAAAGTAATAGGTTTTTTTCATAAATTACTCAATGAGCTAACCTGACCATTCATAATCAACAGGTTTTCTATATGGGTATCGTGTGACTTTAGTTCTATTTGTTTCTTTCCATCTTCTCCATATTATAGATATTGGATTTCAGAATTTTAAATTTTTTTTAATGTTAAAATGATGTATTGCATTATAGCCTATAATTGAGGGAAAAATTATGTGTGCTTTTCCGTAATTCCAATTAATTATGAAAGATAAATGTCAACCGTAAAAGATTGCTTTTTTCCGCCCTTGCCTCAAATCCTCTTATCTACAAAGTTGGAATCAGCATGAGTCATGGATGAAAATCTGTTATCGATGTTGATCCAGTCACTGCCACCTTGGACGATCAAAGCTTTTTTTTTCCCCAAATTGGAACCTACCAGACAAATATTAGTCAATATGGGGTGTAGTAGTTGATATTTGAATATTGGGCAATGTATCGTTATTTTGTCGCCGTATAAGAGAACTTGATACCAATATATTTTGCCCAATTTGCAACATATAAGCCAGTGTGACCCCTTTGCAGGTGAGGCTGTGTATGTTGATGATATTCCTTCTCCAGCTAATTGCCTTCATGGAGCATTGATATATAGTACAAAGCCATTAGCACGGGTGAAGGGTGTGGGATTCAAGTCGTGTTCACCTCCCAATGGAATTGTTGCACTGATTTCCTCTAAAGACATCCCAAAAGGAGGAGAGAATATAGGATCTAAAACTATCTTCGGTACTGAGCCTTTATTTGCCGATGATCTTACGAGGTGTGTTGGTGAGCGTATTGCTCTCGTGGTAAGCCGGTCTTCCAGCCCTTATCTAGGATACTTAGCCTTAAATAAGTTAGTTTTTCTTGTCTATATACTTAATATCAACAATATCTTGAAGCATCTTATTTTTCTTTGTGGATTGATATTTTCGATTCAGTGACAGAAAAGAGTTATTTAGGTTGCAGATACCCAGAGACACGCGGATGTGGCTGCAAACCTTGCCTTAGTTGATTATGAAACAAAGCATTTAGAGGCTCCCATTTTAACCGTGGAAGAGGCTGTTGAAAGATCGAGTTTCTTTGAGGTGCCACCTTACGTTTGTCCGAAGCCGATTGGTGATTTTTCAAAGGGAATGGCTGAAGCTGATCACAAGATTGTCTCTGCTGAGGTACTTCTCAATTTTGGATTTTCTGAGTTGGGTTATATTTTAGTTTGTTTCCTTATGTAATTCACTATTTCTTTCTCTTACTTTCTCTCTCCCCCTCTTTTTTTTCTTTTCGTTATGTTAAAGTTCATGGAATTTTTTGTATTTTACAATGCCATCTAATCTTGCATTTTTCTTTGAAATTTCGTCAGGGAAGATCTTTGTAAAATCAAACCACAAAATGACCAATTTTACCAATAGTTAGAAGATTGGCCTTTCATGGAAGAATAAGATTATTCTTGAGATAGAAAATTAAAATTTCATATAAATTTAGGACTTTTTCTTCTTTTTTAGAGGAATTAACAGGCAACAAAAAGACGACAATAGCTTAAGACAATCATATAATCCTGTGCATAAACTAGGAGAAGAGAGCTGAAAAGTTTAGAAAATTTCTATGAATCAACTTTTAATCATTTATTTCTGAGGAATAAATTGATTAGATTTTTATAAATCCTAATACAGCTTGATCTGCCCACTTTGCCAATAAGAAAATAAGATTTTCTATAATTTTTCATGTGGGGAGCTATTTTTTAGTTTCATCTGATTATTGATGACTTAATTATTTTTAAGTAACAGTGTATAGAAACAACACGAGAAAACTTAACCGGCTGGATTATGACAAATAAAATATTACAAACTCAAATAGGGACATGTTTTCACCCTGATTTCTAGCTGACTTTGAGTTTTAGGGAGTGGAAATTGTTGATGAAGGAAGGACAAATATTGCTATTCATACTCTTAAAGTGCATTTTCATTACTAAATCAAAAACAACCTTGCGATTATGTAGATCCGTCTTCCATCACAATACTACTTCTACATGGAAACACAAACAGCACTTGCTGTTCCTGATGAAGACAACTGCATGGTGATTTACACTTCCAATCAGTGCCCGGAATTTTTACATTCTACAACTGCAAGATGTCTGGGCGTTACTGAACATAGTGTTCGCGTCATTACAAGAAGGGTTGGAGGTGGCTTTGGGGGAAAGGCCATGAAAGCTATTCCAGTGAGTATCTAACTATGGTTGTTGAACTAAAGAACATAGATTCAAGTGATCTTTTTTGCTTCATATTGCACTCTTAACTTTTGTATTTTATCATTGATATGCTCTGTTAATCGTTCTCTGAGGCACAACTGTACATCTTGTTTTAGATTGCAACTGCATGTGCACTCGCCGCACAGAAACTTCGTCGTCCAGTCAGGATGTATGTCAATCGCAAAACCGATATGATAATGGCTGGAGGAAGACATCCAATGAAGATAAATTATACTGTTGGCTTCAAATCCGATGGGAAGATCACCGCCTTGCACCTTGATGTGTTGGTTAATGCTGGGATGGTTGAAGATGCTAGTCCTGTGTTACCACTAAACATAGTCGCAGCACTAAAAAAGTACGACTGGGGTGCTTTATCTTTTGATATGAAGGTCTGCAAGACAAATCATACAAGTAAATCAACAATGCGAGCGCCCGGGGAAGTACAAGGATCATTTATTGCAGAAGCTGTCATCGAACATGTAGCATCTAGCATTTCCATGGAAGTCGATGCTGTCAGAAACAGGAATCTCCACACACACAACAGCTTAAGTTTCTTCTATGAGGACAGTGCCGGTGAACCTGATGAATATACTTTGCCTGCAATTTGGCAAAACTTAGCTCAATCTTCAAGCTTTTATCAAAGACTTGAAATGGTAAAGCAGTGGAACGACTCTCATGAGTGGCGGAAAAGGGGTGTTTCTAGATTACCCATTGTGCACGAAGTGTCGCTGCGACCGACCCCAGGGAAAGTCAGCATTCTCACAGATGGCTCCATTGTTGTGGAAGTTGGAGGGATTGAGCTCGGTCAGGGGCTCTGGACAAAAGTGAAGCAGATGGCTGCGTTTGCTCTTGGTTTGATCCAATGTGATGGCACTGAATATCTTCTCGATAAAGTGCGGGTTATACAATCCGATTCTTTGAGTTTGATACAAGGTGGGTTTACTGCTGGGAGTACAACATCCGAGACTAGCTGCGAAGCAGTTAGACTTTGTTGCAATATCTTGGTTGAGAGATTAACCCCACTGAAGGAAACTTTGCAAAAACAGATGAGCTCTGTTACATGGGATACCCTTGTTCTTCAGGTTCTTATTTGTGCTCTGTTCTTTTTCCGAAGTCTATGTGGTTGCCATGTAGCAAAAGGAACAGGTCTATATGTAGTTTGTCTCTTTGGAACTGAAGAAAAATTCCTGCTTCCTGCTACTGGGCTTCAGTGAATTACTGGAGACTGAAAGCTTGTTGCTTACGGCTATTGCTCTGTGCAGACCAAAAGCAGCTGTTTCTTAGCGGGAAGCAGTGACCAAATTGCGATAGCCTTTCCTTGCATGATCATATTACAAGAAACTTTAGCTAGCAACTTCACGGTTAGTGTTGGTGGGCCCTTTCTCAAGTTGTCCCTTGTCAAGCTCCCGAGCTTTTATGTTTTGGGTCACCATTAGGCATGTGCATAATTTGACCTAAACAGCAGACGAATTATGAGTTAAACCTCAAAACAGGTTCTGGTCTAATTGTCTGATAGCAGCTAAACACAAACTAAAGGCATTAAATGATGATAAGAATAGTGGCAAGCAGAAATTAGAGCTCTATACCTACCACCAATTAGTGTAGAGTCTAGTGGATGAAAATATCGGTATTAGTCATTGCTATATTAGTATCTGATTTATCGGATAATATATATTAATATTGGATATATTGAAAAAAATTTTTTTAAAATTATAAGTTAATGAGGCCGTATTAACATTATTGGCCAATATTTTAAATGTTGGCCGATGTATCATAATATATCATTGATACGGCAATATATTACGATATTAATGCGGTATCGGGGAGACCCTATACCGATATATATTGGTTTTCTAAACCTTTGCTTTCCATTACCTTCAACAGAAATTTAGGACTTCACCCAGAGATGTAAACTAACAGAGATAAAGATAGAGGGATGGCTTACAGCCCGGCACTACACCAAAGGAATTGCTATGAAATCCAGACATTGGTGTACAACGTTTAGCCTAGGGTACTCAGTCTAAAGTATACTGTTCCATTTTGTACATTGTTGATTTTTTCTATTGCGTTGAACTCTGAATCAAACTTCTAAAAAATGAAATAATAAAGGGGAAAAAAAGAACAGCAGTGGTTCCTGTTTGATGAAAATTTACCATAAACCGTGATGTGCAAAAGCCATTATGCAAATGTTGCTTCCTATTTGGTACTCTTGAATGCAAGTGGGCAGGTTTTGGTAGGGATAAATGTTCATTCTTGTTTTCATACCCTGCTCAAAATATCTGAAGATTCACATTTTAATTGCCTTGCTTTCTTTCAGGCTTATGCACAAGCAGTGAATTTATCAGCCAGCACTTTCTATGTGCCCAACTTTACGTCCATGCGATATCTAAACTATGGAGCAGCTGTGAGTGAGGTAACATTCTTCACAACATCCTGTTTCTTTCTCTTCACTACTCTTTAAATCAGTGCTGCTTCACATAGAGTTGAAAATTTGTTAAAAATATTGTCCCACCAAACTAAAATCTGGCCATTTCATGTGAGCCTGATTAGCAACTTGTGTGAGCAATCTAATTTCTCCTTTGGTGGTTGGAATGGAGTGAAATGCAACAGAACAGATGGATAAACCAAGTAGGAATATACAGTTACTTTCTACTGTGTCTTCATTCCATGACATTGTATTACCCTTGTTCATTCATAGGCTGCCTATCTGTTAGCTTATTCCCATTAGTTGAATCTCTGCCTATGGTTCTTGTAATGGTGTATTGGGGTTTTAGGGTTTCATCGCTCCTCTGGGTGTTGGCCATAGGCCGCAAAGTGGAAAGATAAATGATTGTAAGGAAAAATCTGCCGGTATGATGCTTTTTATATCACTATTTCTTTGCAAGTTCTAAGGGCAATGCTTTTGTGGTTGCAGGTAGAAATTGATCTGCTAACTGGTGAAACCACTATATTGCAATCAGATATCATCTATGATTGTGGACAAAGTCTGAATCCTGCTGTTGATTTGGGACAGGTGGTGCTTTCCATAATCTTGTATTCCACTTGCTTGAAGAATTTGGGGTTCATTGCCTTTCTATAATCCCTGCATATGTACCACTATGCCCTATGGACAAGGGCTTGGGAGTTCACCACCCAACTCCTAATATGCTGTTAAACGGAAACTCTTAGCTTTTATTTCAGGGGTGGGTTCAGCTTGAGATTTTGTTTAAGAGGAACAAATTTCATATATTTCAATGTGTTGTCACCAGAACTACTGCTATTCTAGTGTTCATTCATTTCCTTGCCACAGCAAACAATATAGCATAGAGAGTAAATTTCGTGTGCCATTTCTTGTAGATTGAAGGGGCTTTTGTTCAAGGAATTGGCTTTTTCATGCTCGAAGAGTATCTAACCAATACTGAGGGAATGGTGATTGCTGATGGCACATGGACGTATAAGATCCCTACAATTGACACCATACCCAAACAGTTAAACGTCGAAGTAATGAACAGTGGGCATCACCAAAAACGCATCCTCTCTTCCAAAGGTTAGTTATCTCGTAGAGTAGGAGTAAATTTCCTTGTCAAAGCATTCGTCAGTGCCTTGTTTCAGCTATTTGGAAAACCTCCAAATTGTAGCTTCATCTAGATAGAAGTTGCTCAAAAGCTCTCAAGGAGCTACTTGTGATGGAAGCCCCTTGTTAGGCCTGGTTTCAATTTATAGAGTAGGAATGACAGTTTCATAAACCAAGCTAAATATGGGATGAGAAATTTGATGCTTTTTATTAAAACAAAAAATTAAATAATGTATATTTTCTAATTGTTGTGTGGAAATGAAGTCTCACGTGAAAAAATTACATAACTTTTACAGTTGTTTATGTATGATGCTTACTTGCATTAAAATTGCTTTTAGTATTAATATTTTGATGCATAGAGCAATCAAAAGTTCTAGGATTTGGTTCTGTCAATACAAAATATGCCCAAAACGCATTGTATCCTAAAGACTATTTCGATACCCATTTTAATGGTAAGTGGCCAATATTTTCTGTAGTTTCTGTCCTCATAAATATCTAATTAAAAACTCTGTGGATTTCCTAAATCCTGAAAGCAAATATACTGAATGAAATGAATGTATACCTGAGCAGCATCCGGGGAACCACCATTGCTTCTGGCAGCCTCTGTTCACTGTGCAACAAGGGCAGCCATCAAAGAAGCCAGACAACAGCTTCTGCGTTGGAGCGGCTTAGATGAGCCTGATACCATGTTCCAATTAAGCGTGCCTGCTACAATGCCGGTGGTGAAGGAGCTCTGTGGACTCGACATTGTCGAGAAATACTTGATGCGTTCATCAGCTGCTTGACAATAGGCATTAATGGTGTGTGTGTTTGTATACTTATATGATCATCCCAGTTACTTCACTTGCGTAACTAAATGATAGCCCTTTTGCCCTGAAATAAACAGCTGTTTTATCAGTGGCGCTGTAAATCGATTAGATTTGTTCCATCTGGGTAATTCTTTATACTTTGTAAATTAGAATTGGAATTTTGTTTAAGATTTATTCTCAGTAAAAATAATAAATTTTACTATTTATATAGGAATAAGGATTCCGTGTAAATTGAGAATAACCTTACGTTTGGTTCATTGGAATTATAATTCTATTCTTGGCTAATTCCTCCGAGAATTACAATTTTCTTATTTGGTTGGTAAATTAGGCGGGAATAAATATTCATAGGAAATAACTATTCCCATGAATATCTATTCCCATATAAAATGTGGGAATAGCTATTCCCACATATATGGGAATAGTTATTTCCTATTATTATTATTATTATTATTATTAAGTTCTAATAATAATATTAATATTATTATTTATAATAATAATAATAATTATATATTATTATTATTATTATTATTATATATTATTATTATTATTCAAATCTTATTCCTCGTACTATTCTACAAACCAAATAATGAAATACTAATTCCCACATTATTCTATTCCAATAACCAAATATGAGAATAATAATTTTAACTCTATTTATTTTCCATTCTATTCCCTAGGAATAACTATTCCATTCCCACATTATTCCATTCCAATAACCAAACGTACCGTAAGTAAAACATATACTCCATGGATCTAATTTTTCCGGGTTCTCAGTGGATCTATAAATAATAATGGTATATGTCTCCGTAAAATTTACAGTATATTGTGTTGGGTGGCAGCGGGAGTGGTAGAAGGGTGGCGTGGTAATATGGTAAAGATGTATTTGGATATATATTTTTGTGAGGTGTAAAACGATCCTTTTATAGTAAGTTCTTATTTATTTTCACTGTTGTTCATGCATTTCCAAATAAAAAATAATTATAATTCAATTTTACCTATTGGAATTAACTAATTGAATGAAAAGGTATTGATTTTAATTTTATTTTCATTTGATCTTATTTCTTAATAATTGATGCATCTCTAGATCGTATTATTGTACGGATTAAGAAGTCATTGGGTCTTTTGAGTCAGGTTGAAATCAAACGTGTCTAGTCTCCGTCTTTGTTAATCTGGATCATGCGCACCACAAATGACGAAGAAGAAGTCAAAGGATTGGTAAGATTCATTCCCCAATTTATTCTCCGACGCTTAAATTAGAAATCTTTTCCAACAGATAGAAATATGCAAGGAGGATGTAAGAAAATATATGAATACACTTGTGAGGGGAAATGTGAGGCTTGTGGAGGATTGATTCCAAGAATAAATTCGATGGGAAGCGCTTGGAGAATGCGCTCGATGGGAAGCGGTTTAGAAAATGTGCTTGACGGGAAGCGATTTTGAGAATACACTCAGTGGGGAACGGCTTTTAGTGCTGGTGGAGGGCTAAGTTCCAGCAAGGCGCTTGACTAGAAGTTGCTTTATGATCTAACAGAGGACTGAATCACGGTGATGCGCTCCACAAGAAGCAGCTGGGAGAATTGGAGAGAGAGAGAGAGAAAGTAAGAGCTGCATGATCGAAAAAGAGTTTGGTTCTTTTTGAGCTTTGTATGCTGATTTTGGGTTCTCCATTCTGTTGTAATGGCGAAGGGCATTTGTAATATTTCAAAGTAGTGACGTTGGCACCAAAGCTTACGACATGTATCTTGTTAGGATTCGCCGATCTGTTCCGAAGATAATCGAAGCCGATGTATCAGTTGTTACTTTACGGTGATAATACGACCGTGAGTGGTCCTTGCCAACACTTGCCAGGCAATTCTGGCGGGTGATTCATTGAGCCACTTGGCGGTTGCAGCGGCTTGACAGCGGCAACGTCCTTTCTGCTGTAGGTAAGTGAGTGTGGCTGTCGTCCATGAGCGTTGACTATGGCTACCAATGGTTGGCATCTACCACATTAGTACCTTTTATGTTGGCTAGGTTTTCATCGATAAGTTAGAGGGTTCTCTACATCGTGATTGGCCAAGCCGTAGGGGACTGGCTGGTAGTCTGGTCGGTCTTTATCTCTACCAGCCCATTATATGCCTACTATGACTGGGCCTATTGCAAGGCCTTCTAGGCTCCAATCTTTCTTGCTAATGAATGAGCTCGTTCTTGGATCAGCCCATATGGTTGTTAAACCCATCAATAATAGTGATTTTGTTTTATCTTATTTTACTTTTATAATCAAATACTTCGTTATTACTTACTAAATGAGAATAAGACTTTGTTTGTGTTCCTGCAAAAGTCATGTGTTTTTGTCATGGTGCCTTAAGTCAGAGATGGTCATGACTGATCTTTTTCATTTTTATTTTTTAATTAACTTCAGATAACAAAGTGGATCCCAATGAAAATTTATTGATAATCTTTCGTAGGCTTGATAGGGTACTTGTCACAGACATCAAATAACACGCCTTTTCCACCAAATATAAAAGAACGATCAGCTATAAATATGAGAAGTATCATTATCCCGTTAGATTTTATCAATTTTAATCTTGAGTGGGTCAAACGGTGATTCCTTAAATAGGTTTCGAGCTATATTATTTTCCACCAAAATGAAAATCCAATTGTTACACACAATACTGAAACAAAGCGCATAGCGTCTCTTGAGCATAAGGAATTTTATCTGAGAGCTTTCTCAATTAATCATGGCAGGCAACTAAAGCAGTTTAGTGAAGCCCATCTTATTCATTCATTTCGTGGCTTGCTGAACGTGATCGATGAGCCACGAATGGCCCTGATTCTAAAATTACTCCCCTCGTTTGTGCCTTTACAAGACGAAGTCAGAATATCACTACCACGTTTTATTTGGCTGTCCGTTCACTTTTACGGTTTAGGCTGAACTTTATCATAGAAGTAGGAGATGCTGATGGCCTGGCTTTACCTGAAAGGAAGGGACTTTTTGGGCGAGGATTAAATATAAAGGAAAATGCTTCTCCATGTCGGTGTTTCGTCCGTCACTGGCTGGGACTGTGTATTGTATCTGACAACTACAAAATAGAGTCATTTTTAAACGTATCTAAATTTCTTATCCTCTAGATTTTGCTGGGTCTATTTTTAATCAGATTGGAGATAGAAGTTGCTCCCTCTCGCTCCCTTGCAATGGCACGAAAACAATTCGAGGCAAAATGGGTGTAGAAGAAATTTCACTAGTAGAGAGATGTTTTTGACAGCATTTCGAGAATCTGGTGCCCTAGAACTCCAAATTTTACCTGTAAACGAGTCGAAGTCTGCGTTCTAGTTCAATTGTAGCCCCAAATGCGATGCCAAAAGCAGAGGAACAAAGCAATCATCTGCATAGATCTGCACTTCTCGTAAGTCTCGTGCATCTGAAGATGTCGATGTCGACCCTAATCGATGTCGTTCGACGTTCTTTAAGAAGCTGCAGCAATTCGGCTAATTGGCAGGTTGCCCATGCACAACACAAAGCATTCATAGTAAGAATTACATGTCATAAATCGATGGGATTTCCCACAGTCATCATATCCGTCGCCACCGCAGCAAACTTCAGCAACATACAATCGTGATGTGAAGGAAGCATTTGTGTTTGATTAGATCAGCCACTGGACCAAGTTGATGCAGCATAAAATTTGAAGGCAACTATTATAAATTTAAAAATACAAATTAACAGTAAAAATAATAATAAATTATAAGTTCAATTATGCAAGATATAATATTCAGAAAATTATGTACCTATCAAATTAATACTAAAATAAAACATTTAATTAACACAATAATAGAATTTCAAAATACCATAACGTTACTATTACATTAACTATAATCATAAAAACATTAAGATTTCTTGTATTGTGATCCACACAAGTCGTCCAATCCTAACTTCACCCATATGCAATGTCAAGACTACAAATTTAAAATGTGAGGAATGTAGAAGTGAGCTAATAGCTTTACAAGTATTTTTATGATAATGAATCAAATATAATATAATAAGATATAAATACAATTCTCATATCAATCTTACAAAATTTGTGTATTGGCGGGATCAAATAAAAAGATCAAAATGTCTATATTTATACTTTATAGATGATGGCAACCCTATTTATACCCGCAGACTAGGTCAAATAATTTTTCTTATATGTATATAAATAAACATGTCCCAACCCATATTATAATTCATCAATTTTTAAATTGATGCATACTTTTAAGTCATATAAATATTTAATTTGCTATCAAAAATGACATGGAAAAACTAAAATAATAAGACAATTTTATGAATAAAATGTATGTTTGCCATTTGAGCTAAAACTCGAATGTAACGACCCAAAATTTTAAAACAAGGAAAATTTCAATCATCAAGTCCGGTCAACGCAAGTTGACCGGAAAACGAAATAAGAAAAGTACATCGGCTTAAGATGGAATCAAGTTCGGCCTTGATTTGGGAGAAAGAAGTCCGGATTTGCTTGAAAGAAAGAATTCCGGATTTTCGAAATAAAAAGAAGTCCGGATTTCCTTAGTAAAAAGCACTCCGAATTTTCGAAGTAAAAAGAAGTCCGGATTTGCTTGAAAGAAAGCACTTCGGATTTTTGAAGTAAAAAGAAGTTCGGATTTAATGAAAATTAAGTCCAGTCCTGTAAGGCCGGAATGCGGTGTGTGCAATGTAAGGACGGAGTAGATTTGAGTTCAAAGAGATGAAAAACCTAAGTTGAAGTAGATGAAGGAGTAATCTGGTCAACGAAAAATGTTGACCGGAAAAACATGAACAAATGAATAGAAATGAAAGGAGAACGAAATCCGGTCAACGCTCGATAGTTGATCGGAAGTTGTTTTGATGAAAGATTGAAGTCCGGTCACAGAAAATAAGGAAAAAATATTGGAAAGGCATGACCATCAATAATCTAGCTATTCCCCGAAACTTATTGGAAAATGTAAATCATAAATGACCCTCTTTGAAAAATGTAAAATTATAAATATCACTCTTTGAAACATGAAGAGTTATAAATGACGGCCACCAAAATCTAGGGCTATAAATAAGGATTAAGAATATCAGAAAAATGCACTGAGTAGAAATTCTAAGTAAAGAAAGACCGAACAGTTCAAGGCAAAGAAAAGGAATCCAGGCAAGATACTCACCCTATTTTAAAAGCTCACGTTTATGCATGTTGTTACGAAATTATATTCTGTATGAAGTATGTCTTTTCTGCTTTATGAATTATTATTCGAAAATGTATGATATTCATGATATTATAATTATTCTGTTGAACGTTGATATTGCATGTTTACGGAAAAAGAACTTCAACCTTAAGAGAGAACTTTTCTGTTTTATGAAATGTATGATATTCATGATGATATGGTTATTCTGTTGAACGTTGATATTACATGTTTACGGAAAAAGAATTTCGACCTTAAGATAGAACAATAAATTTTATCATTAATATCCGTTCTGTTAAAAATAACTCTGGATTTAAGAAAAAAGAGCTCCGGCATTTTACAGTAAATGACTTCGAATTTAGAGCTCCGACATTTTGGAAAAATAACTTCGGATTTTAAATAGAAACGCACTCCGGATTTAAAACTTCGGATTTTAATAGAAAGCACTCCGGATTAAGAGCTTTAGATTTTAAACAGAAACGCACTCCGAATTTAAGAGCTTCAGATTTTAACAGAAACGCACTCCGGATTTGGAACTTCGGATTTTAACAGAAATGCACTCCGGATTAAGAGTTTCGGATTTTAACAGAAAACGAACTCCGGAATTTAGAGCTTTGTATTTTGAAAGCAAATGAACTCCGGATTTTAGAACTTCGGATTTTATAAGAAAATGAACTCCTGATTTAAGAACTTCAGAGTTTTGTACTCCGGTTTTCTTCAAAGAAAGGCACTCCGTCCATTTGAAAAGAAAGGCACTCCGTTCTGTTATGAAAAAGAACTACGACCTTCTGTTTGAAAAAGAACTCCGGCCTACTGTAGAAAAAAAGAACTCCGGCTTCTATGTAAAAGAACTCCGGCTATGTAAAAGAACTCCAGTTTTTATGTAAAAGAATTTCGGCTTTATAAGGCACTCCGGCTTTGATAAAAGAAGTCCGACTTTAAGAACTCCGGCCTCTACTTGAAAAGAACTCTGGCCTATGTATATATGAACATGGAAAAATGCATGTAATACGGACAGTAAGAGGAACTCCACGACTTTTGACTTTCGAACTATGATGATTGGCCATTAAAGAAAACGAACCAAGAACCGAGTTTCCATTAAGCTTGCTATTAAAGATGGATGAAAGATATTGGAGTAATGCTCAAGGATACCTCCTGGGCCACAGGAGGGAACCTTTTGGTGGCATAAGAACTATGGACTATAGCCCCGTATGCCAGGTTAAAGGCATTACCTCTCGTCCCGGGGAGCATAATTAGGGGATACGGCTTTAGGTTGTGGGGTAGCATACAACCCGTCCTCGATGTTGTCCGCTCCCGTCCGGTCCCTAAAGATGATATGAATTCCGAATGATTTTGATGAATTTTTCGAAGATAAGATGAAAAGAATAAAAACCGAAGAAGAAACGATATGATGATTTTCATATGCTATGTTATATTATGAAATTATGTTTTGATCAAATTATATGTATGTTTATGTTTTCTGCATATGAGTATCCTGCTGGGCTTTGTAAGCTCATTCTTGCCACTTTTCAGATGACAAGCTTATGGAAGATGAAGTTGAGTAGAACCTTATGGTGTAGTTGAATGGTTAAGCTGGCCGGAGCAGATTTATTTAGAGCTTTGTTTATTTTGCTTTTTGAGGAGACTTATAAAATTTATTCCGCTGCTTATGAATGTTAGTATGTTTCCGTGATACTTTAGGATTAATAAAATTATAAATCTCTAGTATGCATCTCAGGTTTGAAAGAAAATAAATAAATAAAAAATTTATGTCCACCTATATATCTTTTCATAATTTATTTAAAAGTAAGGACTTTGGATTTGACGATGGCTTTTGATGGTAATAAAAGTCGGGTCGTCACATCAAATTTTTAAAATAGAAATCTATTTTATTTTGACATTATGTTTATATTTTTATGTCATATAATTTGAAATGTGTTATGAATTTTCAAAATCAAACCTAGGATTTTATATCTATTTTTTTTATTTTTAATATTACAAGTGCACTTTTATATTATGTGATTTAAATAGATAATAAAATTCTAAAATCATACCTGAAATTTTACCATTTAATTGATACCAAAATGCATTAATATTTCATTTAGCTCTAAAAAATGTGTATCAGAAATAAAATTATTTTTTGCGGCATGTAAATTTCTATTCTTACGCATACCGGCATGCAAATACATATGTATTTGGATCAAGGGGCACAGTTGTGCCTCGGGCTCTTACATCATTTATTAGATAAGAAAAATCTAATATATAATATTTAAATATTAAAAATAATCACATGAATAATCTTTTAATAATTTTTTATATTTTAAT
The DNA here is from genome assembly GCA_033239525.1 of Nepenthes gracilis. Taxonomy (NCBI): domain Eukaryota; kingdom Viridiplantae; phylum Streptophyta; class Magnoliopsida; order Caryophyllales; family Nepenthaceae; genus Nepenthes; species Nepenthes gracilis. The sequence goes on from BSYO01000001.1 coordinate 3,196,886, forward strand.
TTATATTAAATAGTTTTTTTAAAATAAAAATAATCATCTTAGATTATTTATACGATAAAATATCTACTATTAGATATAAATATAAAGGAAGAGAATGGAATTGGAGGCACTATGGTGTGTTGGGTATCACAGTATCCTCGATTCATATATATTTATAAATAATAGTTAATTTATTTTAATTTTTTAAAATTAAATATATGACCGTATAAACATTATTAAGATTATATTTTGATAGATGTACAATGGAGTGATGAGCAAATTTTATTGATTTTTGGTACAAAAAAATATGATAAACCTAAGAAATTTAGCATGTTTTTAAAACATATAAATATATCTATTTATTTTTATTGGACTCCACCAATATAAATATATATAATACAACGTTATATAAAAATATATTTAAAGTATTCTAAAATATATAATTATTTGTGCAAGACATGGGGAGTATTTGATTAACATTTTCATATCTTTTATGAAAATGAATCGTATCTGTCTTTTAATTTTAATTATTTATTAAAATTTTTAATTTAATTATTTTAAAAAATAAAATTACTTAAAATTAAATACTTTGGAATAATTAATAGACGGCCTAGGTGAAATAGTTTTGAAATACATTGTAGGGAATATAGCCGTTATCTGCAACGGTACAATTGATGACGGTTCTTTTAGTTGTTATTACTATTATTTTTTTAAAAAAAGAAAGAAAACTCATGTCCTGCTTCCTCTGTACCTCCACGTTGGCTGTCGTTGCACGTTTTTATTATTCTCTCTCTGTTTTTCTCACAGTAAAACGGCGTCGTAGTGCATAATAAATATTTCTGACTTCTTTGAATATTTTATAGATATTTTTAAAGAAAAATAATATTTATATTTAATACTATTTTTATTCTACCAAATATATATGTTTAAAATTAGTTATTTTTCTATCAGTTAATTATTTTTCTAATTTTTTTTTTAAATTATTGGTAAGTCAATATGGAAATAATCATATTAAATTTTTATATAAATTATATATATATATATAATATAAATAATTATTTTTATTTTTCAATAATGTCATGTCAATCCAGTCATATATATAAATAAATTAATTAAATATTATATAAAATATGACAATTAATTTATGGCTAAAATTTGACTTCATAATTATATTTATGCTATAAATGTTATAACAAAACGGACACATTTGTAATTCAAAAATAATTATATATGCACAGAACATGGCATGAGGTCGTTTGAATTTAATCATAATCACATAAACTCAAATTATATCACATAGTTTTAAATTTAATTTGGCCTGTTTTTATAATATATATATTTATTTATTTATATCAAAATTATTATTATTTATATAAAAAAATAAAAATATAAAAATTAAAATAAGATAAAACTTATACTTATTTTTTATAATATTATTATAAATAAATGTGTAATTAAATATATAAATATATTTTTCATGTGTTTTGATTCTTTTTAAAAAAACAATTTACTCGTCATCCTCAATTAACGCGATAGTTGTTCTCCAGAAATACGACGGTTCTTGGCTGCGCGGAGCATATATGTAGACGGACAGTTACAGCTTTCTTCAGTCTTACGGCCTGACTGCGCGTGATTGGCGATTAGAGAGGTTAGCATCTCGAGACGGAGGATAAATGTTCGTCGTCTATCTCTCGACATTTCACTCTCTCGTTGCCACAGAGTGACACCGGCGGGTAAGTGATAGCATTCATCTCTCGTCTTTGCTTTGCAGTATTGTATTTGGATTCGGTAACTTGTCTTTGCATTTTGTACTGTTTCTCTCTCCCATATCTGCAATTGCTTATTGTTCTCTGCTTCTTTCACTATGAATCATCAAATCTCAAATCTCTGTTTCTCATCTTGCCTCATTACAAAATTGCCTGATTTGATTTTACGGGTTGAATATTTCTCTCTTGTAGTGTTGATGGTACCTAAATATTTAGATTTCAGACGAAAGCTAGATTTTCTCATTTCTAGCATTTATATGCTTTGCGTTTTTCAGATTCTACGAAGACATATAGCGGCGGACCGAAAATGGGGAAGCATACTGGTATTGTATTGGGGCTTGTGTGGTTATTGCTATTTATGGAAACCAAAGCAGAATACGTGATATACAAGGACCCCAAGCAACCAGTTAATGTTAGAGTGAAAAGTCTTTTGTCCAAGATGACACTGGAAGAGAAGATTGGCCAAATGGTTCAGATCGAGCGCCAAGTAGCTTCAGCTGATGTTATGAAGAACTACTACATCGGTATATCACATTATATGACATACTTCATTACTGCCTATCTGGATTTTGCATCAATGATATTGAAACTTGTTTAGCCTTCTGATTAGACTCTGTATACTTTGTATTTTACGCCTCCGTGTCCTGGAACCCAATTAATAGTTTTTACTTTGTTGGTTGGCATTGAAACTGTAGAGCTGAGGTTTTTGTTTGGTGGGCAATGATCAGGGAGTATACTGAGTGGTGGTGGTAGTGTTCCCGCGCCGAAGGCACCTGCTGAGGCATGGATTAATATGGTGAATGAATTCCAAAAGGGCGCTCTCTCTACCCGACTTGAAATTCCGATGATTTATGGGATTGATGCTGTACATGGTCACAACAACGTCTACAATGCAACCATTTTTCCTCACAATGTGGGGATTGGTGTCACAAGGCAAGTCCAATTCCATACCTCCATCTTGTCGTTAGTCCAGTCTTTTGCTTTAGAATTTTTCCGCCGCTTGATCCCCAGCGGAATTTCAACAATTAAGTGCCATCATTTGAAATCAATTCTGAATGGAAATCTTGGCACAGTGATAGAGGTGTGGCCTGATGATCACTGGTTGAGGTCAATGCAGACATACCCCTCGTGGGTTTTGTATTTGTGGTAAAATTTATGATGGATATTTTAGGATTTTGGTCAGGATTGACATTCAATGTTGTTCTGTATTTGCAATAGAGATCCTGAACTTGTCAAGAGGATTGGAGCTGCAACTGCACTTGAAGTTAGAGCTACCGGAATTCCTTATACTTTTGCTCCATGTATTGCGGTAATAAGAACTATTAAGTCACCCCATTTTGTCAAAATTTCATACGGCTCCAATCAAAATTTCATAATGACTCATGAATCTGCATTTTGCTACTGGACTGTAGGTATGTAGGGATCCAAGATGGGGAAGGTGCTACGAGAGTTACAGTGAGGATCACAGGATTGTTCAGATGATGACTGAAATTATCCCAGGCTTGCAAGGAGATATTCCTGCTAATTATCCGAAGGGATTCCCTTTTGTTGCTGGCAAGTATGAGTACTTCCCACATCCTTCATTGGCATCTTATTATGTCAACTAATGCATTCATCACCATAGACTTAAGAAGGACAAACATTTCTCCCGAGCTACCCACCTGGATGTTAACACGTGTCACTTGGCCAACACTTTTCAACACATATTGGGAGATTTTTTTTTTTTTTGGCAGACACCTTATGTTATTTTATAATTTTTATAAAATAAAAATTTTAATATAAACTAAGGAAACTTAAAACCATGATAATTTAGAAATGATCAAACATATGAGCTCTTGTTATCTTATGTTTTTTTCATTTTATATGAGTTGTGTTATAGTACAACTCTTTAATATTGGCTCAGTTACTATAAATCTCTATTGAGATTTTTTGGTTGGTGAAACATGAAATATGCATTTTTATTAATGATTTTAAATAAAGTAATATAGTTAATCAATTATATTCTTATATCTATAAATAAACTATAAAATTTAGTTAATGTATCCTATGGCACATAGACAGCAAGCCACAGCACAGCGTGCTAACCAACAACCCCTCTTTTTGATGTTTTTTGATCTTTCTCAAGTCACGGTGATTCGAAGCTTTTGAAAGGATGCAATTATTGAGTAGGTGTGGAAGAAACTGCACCTTTGATTTGGACATTCTGAGTTCTCCTAATCATGGTGACAAAAGGAAGTCTAGCACCGAACTAACATAGAGAATGAATGAGACTCAGGGGCTCGTCAATCATTTGACATGCATAATAGAAAGAAGGTAAGAAAAAAAGAATAAAAAATGGATTCACTCAGACAACAGTATTGGGGATAAAACTCACAAATGAAATCCTTCGTGGGTGTTCAAGTGCCTTCTTTCTTTCAACATATTTTTGGCAAGTTAATAAATTATGAAAATAACTACAATATAAAGTTATAGTCGCTAAAGCTATAACGAACAAGCACCCGACTAACTATTAGAAAGGGCTTGTTGCTCCAAACTGAAAAAAATCGTGGACTCTCTTTATTGGCTCCTTGGGCATAAGGTATGATATATAGGCTAGCATTAGTGTATCGTATCCTCATTTTTAAAAAAATAACGAGTCAATGTGTTAGTATCGTATTCATGTCCCGTATCTGTATCAATGTTTAGCCATGGACTCTATTCACGTCCCATGTCAATAACCTAGTAACACCGAGCAATTCAGATTGATTGTGGTGGCCACATGAATTAGTTATTATCCTTCTCCTATAAAAATCATGTGGGCGGTTCACCACATTAATTTTTCAATGGCTTGATGCACGGGACTACGAAGGAACCTCTCAATCATGAACGGTTGCTGTTTATGTCTTCATCTCATGATACCCACGTTCTGTCTTCCAATTTTTAGTTGAAATCACGTTTCAAGCTTTGCCATAGAGGTGGGCCAGGTAGATTGTTCTGTTTTGTAGGTCAGCTTATTCATTAAATACTAATTCTCTCTCTAATCATTATTCTCTCTCTTTGCATTCTGAAGTTTGGAACACTTCATTTGATAGGTGTTAGAAAGTTCTTTTATTCTTTTAATATTGATATCTTATTTTGGTAATTTGAAGGGCTAAAATTATAAAATAAGGCCAACGTATTTTTATATGTTTTCAAAATCCTAACAGTTGAAAATATAAAGAAAGATTAAAAAAAAATGAAATGATCCTAAAAAGATTCACTTCTTTTGTATATTTTCTTCAAATACTTAATAATTCTACTAATCCATCCTATTAATGACAAGTGACGTTGTACCTTCTTCTGTTATGAGAATGATTTGTATTTCATAACAAGTATACAAAAGGAAAGTGTACAGGTATACTAGCACTTTGGCACCATCATTTTACAACAGCATCATTCTGTTAGTATCGCTAGCACTGCCCAAGCTGGCTAGATCAAGTTGGATTGTTCGATAAGCCAATTTCACAGACCTATTCCTTCTACACGGCGTGACTCTTTGATCTAGCCACTCAATCAAGCTGTTATTGTAATGAGTAATTTTGTTAGTTGGTTATAAGTGGTCTACTTTTATTCATGAATTGGTTTAGATTCATTTTGGTCAAACTATGGTAAAATAATTCTATTAAATCTACTGTACTTATTCAATTAAATAAGTACCTTGCGTTAGAATTTAGAAATTTGATATATTTCACAGCTTATATATTTAGTATATTCTTATTTCTTACATGTGTTTACTATTTAGTCGGAATAACGTCACTTATTTTTTACTGAAAAAATAAAAGAAAATCCTTAGAAAGGCTCCCTAAAGGAGGCATTGTTTTGGGTTTTGAGGCATGGGTTGAATTCGACCAGGACACCAAAACAACACAATGTCTCGAATCTTTAGAACCTTTTATTTATTACACGTGTTCACTAGTTAGGTATAATGTTGTCTCCTATTTTTACAAAAAAACTTAAAAAAAAACCTCATAAAGGCCACCTAAAGGATGCATTTTGGGTTTGACGCATGGCTTGAATATCAGCCAAACCACCAAAACAACACACCATCTCGATTCTTTAGTATTCTCCTATTTATTAAATGTGTTTGCCAGTTCAGCAGTATTCTCCTAAAGGACGCAATTTGGGTTTTGAGGCATGGCTTGAATATTAGCTAGACCACCAAAACAACACACCGTTTCGATTCTTTAGTATTCTCCTATTCATTAAATGTGTTTGCTAGTTCAGCAGAATGACTTGCCCTATTGTTTACTTCAATCAGGAAAAATGTAGCCGGCTGTGCCAAGCATTTTGTCGGAGATGGTGGCACCGCAAAGGGAATAAATGAAAACAACACCGTGATCCCACTGCATGGATTGCTAAACATCCACATGCCAGCATATATAAACTCTATAAATAAAGGTGTTGCAACTGTTATGGTGTCTTACTCTAGCTGGAATGGAATCAAGATGCATGCTGATCGCAATCTTGTCACTGGCTTCCTCAAGAACAAGCTCAAGTTCAGGGTAAGTAAAAATCATCTCCATTAGAAATCATGCATCAGGTTTTTTTCCAAAATGGTAAGCACTATTGAACCTGCTAAAGGTTTTTTTTACCTTTTCATGTCTGTTCTTCAGGGGTTTGTAATATCAGATTGGCAGGGTATTGACAGGATCACCTCTCCTCCCCATGCTAACTATTCCTACTCTGTTCAAGCTGGTGTTCTTGCTGGGATTGACATGGTTGGTTAAATTCAATCCTTAAAACTTCCAATTTTCATGAAATGAACATTGTGAAAACTCATGGGGTATTGGACATATGAAGAGTATGTAAGTACCAAGAGTTCTTGCTGCATGTAGTTTCCAAGCATTTGCTTTTAGTGCCACCAATGATTTTTAATGAGATACCTGATGTTTGAGTTGGATCTTTGAGCCTAATGGAGAGGTTCATTTATATAGATCCAAAGTTATTAAAGCATACCACCAATGGTTTAATGGTTAGTTGTAGAAATGGTATGTTAAGTTGTAGAAATGGGATAAGGCAGATAGGAATAAAATAAAATAAGATGAAATAGTGTTGAAAATAAACATTTTTCGGTGTAGTTGGTTAGTTTAAGTATGTGAGATTAAGTTGAGAATAATTTTTTTAATATATGATATGTAGGACTAATAAGAGAGAAATAAGTAAACAGCACATTTCCACACCACACCACACCACACAATTTCACATTTTCACAAGCACACTTTATGTTGTAAACTTGACGCTGGCAAAATAGTCATTTGACCTGAAATCATAATTCAAATGTGACCAAGAATAGTAAAAAATGGGAGATTGGATTACTTTTTCCTTGTTTGTAGAAATTTTTTATTATTATTGAAATAGTAATGTCTTAATTAAACAATAAAATTGTCATTCCTTAGAAAAACAACCTAAACCCTAATAATACGTTTGATTATTAGAATGAAATAATGTGAGAATATAATAATTATCCTCAGGGAATAAAATAAGTTTGAAATAGAGTTGATCATTTCTATTCTCATATTTGTTTAATTATTTGAAATAACTAAAATTAAGTTGAAGATTAATTTTGTAATATTTGATATAAAGTAATAATAATAGGAATAAGATTGGATTACTTTTTCCTTGTTTGTAGAAAATTTTTATTATTATTGAAATAGTAATGTTCTAATTAAACAATAAAATTGTCATTACTTGAAAAAACAACCTAGTTAGAATGGAATAAAGTAAAAATATAATAACTATCCTCAAGGAATAAAATAAGTTTGAAATAGAGTTGATAATTTCTGTTCATATATTTGATTAATTATTTGAAATAATTAAAATTAAATTAAGAATTAATTTTTTAATATTTAATATGTAGTAATAATAATAGGAATAAGATAGAAATTTGTGCTAGTAATTTTTTTACCCTTATTTAAAAAAATATATTTCCACAATTTGTTTTTGTCGTCCATTGCTACGCTACACAGAACAAGACTCATAATTGGGTTCGAGCTAATTTTAAGGCCAAAATCATAAAGTATTTAAGGGAGAGAAATTTTAAGCCACTTTTATGGAGAGATCAAATAAGAAGTTAAGGTGAAATCTTCTTGTTGGGTTATGGGTCACTCCCGTGTGGGCCCATACCTATTTGATATGGCGGATGGATATAAATATCTTCACTGCATGAGGAAGGCTCGAGTTGCGCCTGTTGGGCACTCGAGTCGCATTTCCAGAAAGCCCCTGCTCGCTTCTCGCCTGAATGTCGCTCGAGCTCAAATTCCAATAGCATGGCACTCGATATGCACCCGAATGGCACTCGAGCACAGGCCTGCGCTTGATGCGCGCTGGACGGGTGCTCGAGCACACGCCTATTATATAAAACGCGCACTTTGCGTTTTATGTTAATTCTAATCAGTTTTTGAGCGCCGTTCCGGAGAAGAAAAAAAGAGAAAAGAGAGAGGAGAAGGAGAAGAGGAATATTTGAGCCTCTGGTTGGGTTTTTAATCAAATTCCAGTCTCCGGTAATCACACGCACGAAATTCTTGCTGCTGAGAAGAATATCCGTCGGGTTTATCTCTACTTTTGCTCTTTATATTTCTTGTATGGGTTGTGCAAAGCAAGTTGATATTGATTCTTGTGATTTGGGGTTTGTGTAACCGATCAACTATTGCTAGTGAAAATTTCGGATTTCGTGTCCCGTGGTTTTTCTCCCTCGTTTCATAGGGAGTTTTCCATGTAAAAATCATGCCTTTACTTTTTGTGGTTGTTTATTGTGTGCATGCTATCATCTATTTCGTATTTTCTTGCGGTTTAAATAAGTGATTAATTCTAACACTTCTATGAGTCTAACAGCATTTGGGACGGCGAGATACTCAAAATGAAGGGCAACTGGACAATGGCTAGGTAATTAGTATTTGGGGCAGGAAGATTTCAAGGCAAGGGATTGTGAGATTTCGAAAGGCAAATTAGCAGCGTCTAAATAATAGATATTTGGAGTAACGAGATTTCATATAGCAGTTAAGTAACGGGTATTTGAGGCAATGAGATTTCGAAGTGACGGGGCGGTGAGATTCGAAGTGACGGGATGATTTCGAAGTAAAAGGGCGGCAATATTTCGAATGGCAGATAAACAACGGCTAAGTAATAAGTATTTGAGGCAGTGAGATTATGAATGTGAACGGGCAATTTCAAAATGAAGAAGCGGTGAAATGTTGAATGGCAAATGGCAAATGAGTATCCCTTGATTGTAAGGAATTATTTTAAAAAGTAATGGGTAAAAGGGTAATTATCTTAGGAATATATGTTTCTTGATTACAAGGAATTAAAAAAATCTATGAAGACATGGTATTTTTTATTCCTTGATTTGGATGAATATTTATTTCTTTAGAAATTTTTATTCTTTTCAATAAAGTAACTAAATAATAAAATTATTATTCTACTAGTAATAAGGTAGGAATAAAATTTTTATTTCATCAATCAAACATGCTATAAATATAATTCCAATTCGACTATATCAAACATACTGTGATAGTTTGTTACATGGACTCGGATGAGGTGGTTCTACTAGCGACAAAGAGTTTGTCCTTTCATAGAGATTACTGCCTTGCTCTAAAGGAGTTAGAAATACAGCACCCATCTCATACATGTTTGTTATATGGGTTTTAATGCAGGTAATGGTTCCATTTGAGTATAAGGAGTTCATTGATGATCTGAAGACCCAAGTGAAGAACAAAATCATCCCCATGAGAAGAATTGATGATGCGGTCAGGAGGATCTTGAGAGTTAAGTTTGTCATGGGTTTGTTTGAGAACCCTTATGCCGATCTCAGCCTTGTAAACCAACTTGGCAGCCAGGTGTGTCTTGTCTCTTAGCAACTTGCCTGAAGTTGCCCGAGAAATTTAGCAACACCACTCATGCTACTAGTATCATGCATCTTTCTCGAAAAAGATAATGTGGTAAAACAATAAAGAGAAAGATACCACTCAACAAAGGTCATGTGATATTTTGTTATAGAATTGCTGTAAACTTGATAGCAAACTTTTAATAAGAACAGTATCAAAAAAAAAAAAAAAACTATTTCTTCTAAAAACTCAAACAAATGTGGCTTGAGCCAGGAGCACAGGGAATTGGCAAGAGAAGCTGTAAGGAAATCACTTGTTCTCCTGAAGAACGGTAAATCTGCCCATAAGCCATTGCTTCCTCTTCCCAAGAAGGTGGCCAAGATACTCGTTGCAGGAACTCATGCTAATAATTTGGGCTATCAATGTGGAGGATGGACAATTGAGTGGCAGGGTGTAAGCGGCAATGACCTCACAAGAGGTAATTTGGTCACTCCCAAAAGGGGTCGGTCCCACTCTTCCTTGTTTTCATTACTTCCCTATTTTTTTGCTACCATTACTTGTGAAAATAACTTCTTACGTAATACAAGGTAACACCGTGTATAATAAGCCTATAGTAGTATGATGCTTTCCTGAACCCCGTGCGGAGCACTAAAAGGGGGGTTCATATACCGGGATGCCCTTTTTCAAGGTTAAACTTCATATTCAAGCATTTGATCATGGGTACCTAACTCTTACAGTTTTAATAGGTACAACCATTCTTACTGGGATACAGAACACCATCAATCCGGCCACCCAAATCACCTTCAATGAGAACCCCAATGCAAGCTTTGTCAAGTCAGGTGGATATTCCTATGCAGTTGTTGTTGTTGGAGAGCCTCCATATGCAGAGACATTTGGCGACAGCACGACTTTGACGATCTCTGATCCTGGGATCAGCACCATTATTAATGTTTGTGGCATTGTCAAGTGCGTAGTTATATTAGTCTCAGGCCGACCTCTAGTCATTCAGCCGTACTTGGCCAAGATTGATGCCTTGGTTGCTGCTTGGCTTCCTGGGACTGAAGGCCAAGGTGTTGCTGATGTTCTGTTTGGTGATTATGGATTTAGTGGAAAGCTTGCTCGAACTTGGTTCAAGTCGGTTGATCAGCTCCCGATGAATGTGGGTGATCCACATTACGACCCACTTTTTCCATTTGGGTTTGGGCTAACAACTAAACCCACAAAGGGAACCGAAACTTGACAACAACAAATTGGCTTTCTTCCCGCTAGAGCTGTTTTATAAACAATTTTAATTCCTACTAGAGCCTTGGTTGAGTTTGAGCCCCATGCAAATGTGGCAATGGTTCAAATGTTCTACAAAACAGTAATTTGCCTATGTATTGATATGTCCTCCTTAGTATATAAAAATGGGGCTCGAGTTATTTCGTGCATTTTTATTCAAGTCTCAAAAGGGAAAATAATCATCCTAGCACTACTAACATTTCTTTTATTTTCATCTTCATTTCTTTCCTGTACAGTTATTTTTTCTTTTGGAATTATAAAGCTAATAATTACCAAAAGGAAAAGAAATGAGAGACTCCAAGTCATGCCAAACATAAATCAACAAGGATTAATTGTGTTAATACACATTGTGTATTAACATAATAATTTGTTGAAGCATATACCGATATATATATATAGTAATTTGTTAATACACATTGTGTACATGCATTAAAAAAACATAGTAATATAGATATGGTGATGAGATCCACAAATATGGTGTCTTGTCTAAATTGCCAATGACCAAGGTCTGATTTGTTTAGCCCAAATAAATCCTGGTGTCCAAATAGAGAGGACTGAAGCTGACCAGGGGCTCCGAAGAGACCGAAGTGCTAGACACGGCTGAGGTCCCATGAGAATTGAGTCCCAAATAGAGCAAACGGGACAATTGCAATTACAAATGGATTCTTATGAAATAGACAATTCATGTTTGTCCTTGACCTCGAGCTTAGCCTTATGAGCTTAAGGTCAATGCCAAGGTTTGATTTGTTTAGCCCAAACAAATTCTGGTGTACAAATAGATGAGACTGAGGCTGGCCAGGGGGCCCAAAGAGACCGAAGCGCCAGACAAGGCTGAGATCTCATGAGAATTAAGTCCCAAATAGAGTACTCAGGGCGATTGCTATTATAAATGGGTTCCTATGGAATAGACAATTTATGCTTAACCTCAAGCTTAGCCTTACGAGCTACCAACTAAATCCACTCCACCCCATAAGGACATTGAAAACTCGAAGTGAAAGAGGTATGGAATCATTTGTTTGTGGATTTCATGTTATGTGCTCACAAAGTCCTGGCGTGAAGGTTCTCATATTCTTTATCTTAAAAGCGGATCTCATCTGATTACTGCAAAAATGTAGGTTTTCAATAATTTATAAGAGATCATATCGCTATAATAATACTTATTTTCTTTGTTATTCAATAAATGATCACAAAACGGGTTTTGAAGTTAACGGGGAACGATTTTTCTTTTTTTTTTTACTTTCCCTCTATTTTTTATTTGTTTCTAATATAATTTTGAAATTTTATTTTAACATCAAATTTGTGATTAAACAAAATCCATTTACAGGATGACCCAATTCTAAATTCTGATAATGCACAAGATGCCTAAAACACAAAAAAAAACAAGAAAAGGTGAGAAGTTAAAGGTCTATTTTGATTTATATATATCCCGTACACATCAGATAACACAGATATACTGAAATTTAGTATAAAAAAAGTTTCATACTATAAAATTGATACTAAAGTAAAACTAAAATTAGAATAATAAAAAAAGAAACAGAATTGAAAATAAAACTATATTGAAAAAAAGAAATTTGAGAATATTTATGGCACTTTTTTCATTAATCCATCCTCCATTTTTCGAAGTAAAATATTAAGGTAGGGTAGAGTAAATAATAAAGGACCGGGTCGATCATTGGGCTTATAATTTACACCAACTACCAGGAAATGTCACGTTCATAGCATATCATTAGTTGGTACCAACGGGGTCATATATACGCAAGTTTAAGTAAAGATTGTTAGCAAACACAATAAGTCCAGAAAAAAAAAGGCAAAAAAAAAAAACAGTTCAGCAATACCGGGTTGGCCCGCCGAAGGTGCACCATTTCATAAAACAGGTGACGGCCGCATTTGTCTGACGAAGCCTGCCACGATCCATATTATATAGTTGCATCTCGTTCCTTCACAAGAAAACACAGACTATGATGAATTTAGCCGGAATCAATAGGGCTAAAAGGCAATATAAACATTCACAATCATATCATTGATGGCATGTTTGATGGACTGAAATAAAAATCTTATTATCACCTTATTATCAGTAGAATATCTATTTCTACGTTTAGTTATTTTTTTTCACGTAATAATTATTTCCAAATAAATAAATATTCCTTAAAAAATACCAAATTTTCTTTAATATTATTTATTCTTTATATCAAATAAATAACTATTTTCTCAATTATTACAATTTTGCGCATCATCTTTTTATCTTTCATTCGAAACCTTGGCTGCTTTCTCCTTCGTCTTTCGTGTCACAACCATTAGTCACTCTTCTTTTTCGATTCGACACCGTCCAAGTTTGCAACCCGTACTCCTCCGACCAATTTTAAATGTATGAGTCCAAGGTCGTTGCTGCACCCACAGCTGCAGCCACGACTGGACCAACTGCTCGTTCATCCACTCTAGTGAGAAGACCCGTTGGCGGGACTCGTAGAAGTACCACTACTCTGGCACCATGTGTCCAAAGCACTACCAAGGCGATTGCAACAGAGGAAACTATTACAAATTTTCACATGGGTGTTTGAGTGCTGACTCCACTCGGCACAATAACGTATGAGGGCATGTAAAGATGAAAAGAATTGTTAGTGGAAGGTCTGTTTATTTGCACACCCACCTCGTGAGTTGAGGATTTGCCTTTGCAACAAGAAAGCACCGAAAGCTGTGGGGAAGAAAATAAGTACTAGAATTATGCTATGCATAACATTAACAGCCATTGTTGGAGGCATTATTTATACTCTCCAACCTCAAGAATATTTTTTTCCTTGAATAAAGATAAAAAAAGTCATTAGTATAAAACTTCACTCCATTTCTTATACTATTGCTCCATACCAAATTTCAGAATACTAATTTTTAACTTATTCTATTCTAATAACCAAATATGAGAATGAAAATTTTTAGCTCTATTTTTATTTTATTCTATAACCTAAAAATAATTAATCTATTCTTACTTTATTTCATTCCAATAATTAGGCATAACATGAGTATTTCTTGAATTTTGTTGTGATTTATTTGAAGCCAAAAGTCGCTGTATGTAAGGTGGCCTATGCCACTTAGCTCACTTTTATGTTGATGGTGCTCATCTCACCACCTGCGGCCGCTGCCCCCACAACTTCTCACAACTCATACCCACAGAAAGCTAGAACAGGCCAAGAAAGTGAAACGAGGATTCACCATTCCTATTCCCCTAACAGTAGTAGAACTGTCCGCTAGAGCAACTCTAGGTGGTGGTGTGGGAGGCTGCGTTTTCACTAAGTTGGTGGCTATTGTTTGATAATTTAATCTTTGATGACTGCTGACAGAATCTTCAATAGCTTTTACCAACAGTTTGAAAGATTGAGAAGTCAACTTTTCAAAGTTTTTTTTTTCCCCCTTTTTCTTGGGTCCCAAAAATCCATCTTCTAAACACTATACTTACTCGTACCCCAGCCACAAACCTTTTTCCCAACTACTAGGTATAAACTGCACAACTACAGCGCAGCCACCACACAACTGTATTTTCCCCATGTGTCAGAAGAATTCCCTGACCATCACAAGCACATAAGAAAATATATATAAGTTGCTCAGCTTCTCCTCTGCTAATGAACTCCTTTTGGCCAGTAAAGCTGATGTTTGCTCTGATTAAAAGAGTTGATCTCAGGTTTCAGGTCCTAAAACAAATGTAAGAAAATATCGATTTAATTTGCCAGGGTGAAAATTTGAATATGGAGCAGCCATCTCTTAACAGGTTTTGAAGAATGCAGCTGCCGAGGAAATATCCAGGAGCTTCCTTTGATTTCTTCTATGCTGACAGCAACTGATTATAATTCTTATGAATAAAATCACTTGCTCTACAGAATGTTCTATTCTAGGTCTTGACAAACAATTTTGGGGCAGTGTCCCTCGCACCACCCAAAACAGTTCTAAAAGAGATACATAGCATGTCAGAAGTCTCCCAGATAAGGAGATGATCTAAAAAAAACACCGAATCGATCAGTCTGTAGGCTTTTCAATTAGCAGAGTCTTGCAGTGAAAGATTGTATTCTTTCAACTAGGGTAGCACTAATTAAGCCCCTTTGGTCAATTATGTCTCGAAACTTCACCATCACTTAAAAAGGGATCTCAATTAATGGAATTGTATATCTGATGTTGCTTGGTATTGGACAAAGCTTCTGAACCTTAAGCTTACAAATGCTCCAAGGTCAGGCTCTCAAGCTGCCGCAGCCTAAAGCTATTTGGAGCAAGGCATCTCCCAAAATATTGCTTTACAAGCTGGCAGGCAACTAAAGGCAGCGTATTAACAAAGGACAGATTACAAAAGAAGAAAATTCAAGTGTATTAACGTATGTGCAAGCAAGCCGATGAATCCAATGAACATCTGTTACCAGCGATTGTTTGCAGCATGTTTCACAACAAATACTTCTGTGGATGGGACATTTTCAATCAGTTAAACGCGCAAGGAAGAGGTGCTATGAATTAACTGGCAATTGAGAGGCAGAACATCTATAAAGTCATCCAAAAGGGCTATGTTTATGACATGTCTCATAAAATAAAAAGAATATTACAGTAGAGGTTGAAGATATTAAGCATAATGGGATTAATGGTTTTTTTTTTTTTTTTTGGGGGAAGATATGTACTTTTATAGCTGTTCCAACTTACTGGCATTTCTCCATTGATAGTATATTGGGCATCAACAGATAAGTTATCCCGCATGACTACAACATTTGGGCTTTTTTCTGCTTTTTTTGTGTGTTTGTGGGCGTGGGAGGGGTGGGGGGCGCGGGGTTGGAGACTAACTTTGACTGATTTTAGAATAGATACAACCAAGACATGAACTTTTCTTACTTCTGACGAAGGCATTGGTGGTTCAGTTCAGCATATCAAAATTGAAGCCATAGGCCTAAGGCTGAGGGAGCAGCTACGACATCAAGATTCAAGCAAAATGCTGAACGTATTAGTCAGTCCAAAAGTTCTAATTTTTTGTGTTGACAGAATAAACTGCATGATTTGGCATTTGTGAAGATAAGATCAAACAACTACTCATCAAAGAAAGGAAGGAGGGCAGCCCAAGCAAATTTCATGGGTTCTAACCTCAGTCTGCGTTGTGAGACTGGTCATGCTCAATAAAGTCTAAAGCTTCATCCTTGGAGACAACATTCACTCTGCTGACCCTATTTTTATGTGTCACCCCATAGATCTTGTCTGCAACTTTGACAAGCTCTGGCCGGAAAGTTGTGGTTATAAATTGAGTATTTGCCTGGTCAGCCAGACGACGGATCATATCTAACAAACAAACAGTTATGGATTCCAACCAAATCAAGAACCACATTGAAGAACAATGTTTAATATGAGACCGAAACAGAAAATGGAAATGCCAGAGGAATTCAACAGTGCAAAATTCACTAGCATTCTAGTGCGTAAAGGGGCAGGGTAATGGATGTACAATCATTATATTAGCAAATGAAGGATACTTCCAACAGCAGTTCGGTACTGAGGATCCAAGGCTGCATCTATCTCATCAAAGAGATAAAATGGAGCAGGATCACATCGCTGTATGGCAAAGATCAGTGCCAATGCTACAACAGTTTTCTGACCTCCTGATAACTGCTTCATTGATTGTGTCTCCCCTTGCCCGGTAAAGGACACCTGTTTGTGACAAATACCAAATTGAATAATATTCACACATGTTGTAATTATCACAATCATTCACAGACTGTCAAATAATTAGACAGAGACTTATGGAGATGCTCAATGCCACAGCCATTAAGGAATCACACTTGCTTTGACACAAGATGAGCAAAATGCTATTACGCTACAGGGAATACATGCCTTGACTTTCACGCCAATATATTTTTCGACTCTCCCCTCCTTATCTGGTTCACGTGGCCCATCTTCATCCTGGTCATCATCACCATGGTCACCATCCTGCAGAAACCAAAACTCAGATCAGAAACCACAAGCTTATTCCCTAATCATCTACACCAAAATTTTCCGATGTTTACATCAAAAGGCTGGAAGGAAGAGACTAATCTGACAAAAAGAAAGAATGCTGTCTTCTTGAACAACAATGAAGAAAGCAGCTTCCTACATTTGATTTCAACTTGAATTGGGGATGCTTTTGGTGCAATAGTTGTAAACATGGTAATAGAAGAAAGAATTACATATGTGAAAGAAGCCTTTAGAAGGTATACAAGTACCGCACCATGAAAGACATCAGAGTAGAAAATTATTTGCATATGACTGTATAACAAGACTACTAGCCAATACAGATCAAACAGAATCAAGTCCATGTCACAAGCAGGCCCAAAACAGCTGAGATGATTATACTAACCTTTTTTTTCATCATAACCAAGAATCCATGCCCACCCTGCACAAGTTCAGAGAATACTTCTCGAAAGTTCCTTGCAACACCTTTGAAAGTACGTTCTATTGATTCATCCTTCCGTTGATCCAGAACTGATATTAGTTCCCTAATTTTCTGCACAAAAAAAAAAGAAAAAGTTTCTTAAAAAATGACAGCCTCAATGTAATCACACAATTAGAAACTTCAGCTTATTTATCAGCAGGGCTATGGAAAGCAACCAAATTTATAGAACATCAACAGCTATTACCTCGTCACCAGCATCCAGTTCAGCTTGCCTTTTCTGCAGCTCTTCCCGTTGCTCCGTGAAATTCACGTATTGATCAAGTGCTTTCTTGTTTACGTGGCTGAATTGTTGGAGTTGCTCATTACACCTATGAAGCATCTTATGCAATTCTTTGATACTTCTCCGCCTATACCTAACAATTGTTATAAAAGCATTAGCATACAACATTTCTGGATATTTTATAATAACAAGTTTGGCACAGGCATGAAAGCATGATAGACCAGCAGTAGAAATTGAAAACAAGCTGTTCATGGAGATAATGTAGAATAGATGCCTCGCAGATAACTAAAGGAAGAAACACGGCCACATCCCTTAAAAAACTCTAGTGCTTCAAGGCTTAACTTTCCTCTCTACAAAATTTCAAAAGCTGGCTACCTTGAAGGAGAAATTTTATGCCTTATGACAAGAAAATTTACAGGGAAGAGAAACATCCATAAGAAGGAAGACAAACAAAGAAGAAAATGTAAGACTAACAAGATATACGAAGGGTTAAAGCAAGATTTAAAGTGTCTACAATTAATTCTTAGGTAGGCCCAGTACGAAGTTTACATAATATGTAGAAGGAAGAAGCAAAAACAACCTAAAGACACCACATACTATTTACATGTTGTGTAAAGGTCAAGGGGAGTTGGGCAATACCTCTTTATTCCAAAAATGTGAAAATCCTGTCTATTTCTAAAATTATATATAAAGGACTGCATTTTCAAGGTGTTAGCTAGGCCGTGCCACCCATGTCACGGCATGCCCCATAATTAATAGTGTTGGGCCGTATATAGTATGACCCAACACTTTGATCCTTGCCAGGTCATAGGTTAGCTCGTCGACGGCATGGGTCGTGTTGTGTCTGGCACAGAATGTTTTTTTATAAATTCCAACAGTCTTGTGACCTTTGCGGGTCACCAACTAGGGCAACAGTTTAATTAATTAAAGAAACAAAATTTAATGACTGTTGCCCCCTTTAAAAAAAATTAAATACAAAACTATAAATATCTCCTCTTCTTCTGCCAAACACATCTCATTTATACTGTCTCTCTCCTCTCTCACTTTTATACAACAAGTGATAATGTAATATTAATATAAGTATATTATTTTTAATAATTTCCGTCTGCATTTTATATATTAATATTATCATTTCATTACTTAGTTATTAATTATGGTACAAAATTTTTCCAATATTTTGCTATTGAAGAAATATGAAAAAATTATTCTGATATTTCATAACCAGCGACACCACATGTGATACTTCCTTCAGGAGAGATGAATACTATATGGTTACAACAAGGAATTCTTTGGCATTGAATCAGGTCATTCATGGTCTTACATATAACCATATTCCTCCCATGTTGCTTGATGGAATGCCTTCAAGAACGAGAGTGAAGAAAGAAGGGCAGAGAATGTCTTATTTTATGCAGGCTTTCTACTAGATCAGATCTTTTGCTTTGACGAATGCTTTTGGACCTAGTGAAAAGGACAATACGCCTTCACGCAAGCAAGTGCAAGAGAAGCAAACAAAGTAACAGCTTTGCCCGAAGCAAGATGAGGGTGAGAAGATAGTCATAGAAGTAAAAATTGAATATAAGAGAAAGAAAATCAAAATACTTCTTGAATTTCGCACAAAAAAGACCTTTTATTTTCACGGTCTGGCCTGGTCTATAACTCACCAGGCCAATGAATGAGCAAGGGTGGCTGCCCTTATGAATCAACTCTCAATCAGTCTCATAAAAGCCTTATATTCTCTAAAAAGTTTTACCTAATGGAAACACCCTTTGTGACCAATGAGGGCTAGCTCTCATTTTTGCTTTGCTCTAAAGAAAACTCATTCTTTGCCATCTTCCACACTAACCATGGCTATTTTGTTTTACTAAAATAAGGACCTCAATTTCCTTTCGTTGGAAGCGCCTTCAGGCGAAGCTAGTAAGGTGGATTCTGTCCATCTTCGGACTACAATGAGATAATTGGCTTCGGGGTCTAGCTTCTTGATATGTTCTAGAAAAAAAAACTCTACTATAATTCTTTTTTACTAGCAAAAACACACGCTTGAAAATAAAAAAAATATTAAATACATATTATTCTTTTCCAGTATGGGTTTTTTTTTTTATTCAAATGTATCTTGTCTTTAACAAGAATTATTTTCCATGGTTAACAATAATTGTAGTTTTTTCTCTATTTGTGGGTTCATCAATTTTTTTTCTCATAGGGGGGTTAAGGTAATTACAAGGTATACTATAAGTATATTAGAATTCCTTCTAACAACCTATACATTATGTTATCATTTCCAATTGGATGATCAATTGATCCAACTGGTAGAAGATTATAAATGGGTCAATTTTTTTTGATTTCCACTTCTAATAGTGGTTCTAAAATACTAAAATCACAACCTACTCTACATATCACTACTGCTCCTAGTTCTAGCCACCTCCTAGAAAACGTTTTAATAGTATATGGCAACTTTTTAAAAATTCAATTAGCTAACGGTTAGGAACGGACCATTTATAAAAATATTAAAAAAAGATTATATTTGTGAAATTTTTAAATATACCCAACACCTAAAAAGACACATGAAAAAACAAAAGAGATAGCAATTATCCTCAACTTAAACTGTACTAACATTTTTACGTGGTGCAAGGTTGGAAGATTTTTTCGATACACTTACCTTATATTTTTACTACCGCATATTAGATTCTGAAAATTAGATATTACAAAAAGAAATTATTAATTTTGAAGTTTTTGAGCACATGCAATGCTTCCGCAATTTCCAAAGCAATTAATTCTATTATAAACAAATATGAAATATTTTATAAGAATTTTTTCATTACTTTTGACAATATTTCAAATAATACTTATACTATTTCTTTATTTAAATTGCAATTATCTTTAATTATGTGTGGTAAATTATTCCATACAAAATATGCATGTCGTATTATTAACCTTTGTGTCAAGGTTATTTTGCAATTTATTTCTTCTTATGTGGAGAAAATAAAGAACAATATTCTATTTATTAAAACATCTTCTTTTTGAGAGAAATAATTTAAGATGTTATACCAACAGAACAAACTCAGTTACAAGAAAATAAAGATCGATTGCTCAACACAATTTAACTAATCAGATGCTGAGGATCACATACGCTTTCCGTTCTATTTTAACCGTCTATCACGACGAAAATATCTCAATAGCTGAGCCAATCATGGATGCTAATTGGAAAATTGTTCAAACAATCAAATACTTTTTATAAAAAATTTATCTTACTACTAACAAACTTACAAGTATTAATTACACCATTTGAAACCTATTGTTGAACCAATTATTGTCATTTACTGACAACTATGCGCTTTATCAAGATATTATGATTTCCGCTATATAATATCGTCAATGTCAGCAAATATAAAATTTAAAGAAATAGTTTTCAGTAAATATTAAAATTATTAAAAACTGTGTATTTATTTATATTATATTTAACTATATTTTTCAAAAAAACATTTAAAATATTGGATAAATCATCCAATACTAGCCTGTCTCACCATAATTATGGTCCCAATGTAAATTTATATGGAGTATATATTTGTCTTAAGAATTCTATGCCAACATGAGGACGGTTAAAAGCACAGATGAAACGAAGGTATATGTCCATCACAACCTATATAAAATATACAGCTGATATGCATCATGGTCAACACTAGAATCATCCAATACAGCAGCAGAAGTAATTGACATAAAACACAGTCGGTTAGTAAAAATATAACACCGCTAAACTTCTTCACTGTTTGCAGTTCGACCATATTTTCAACTTTAAAAGTAACAAATCAAGGTTCAAGATTTTAAATTGATGAAAGTCTAATGAACACACATTTTTCGTGCTTGTATCAAAATAAATATGTTATTATTTGATATAGTTTTTTTACTTTTGTAAATTGTAACATTAAAAATATTTGACGAAATCAATAAAATGTGATGTATTTTGGGAGCTGGATACAAACCAAGTTGACCCACAAGTACACTTAACTGTTGAGGTCGATTATGGGACACAAACGTGAAAATTACACCAATGTTAAGTATGTCAAACACAAGTATGTCGTTAATTGAAAGTGTAAAAACACAATCATGCAATTAATAGCAACACGTAACAATCCGACGTGGAAGAAGATTTCAAGAATTCATTCTCCCATATAAAGAATTTTGGACCTTTTAGTCTTTGGCACTAGTATAAATTTCTTCAACTTTCACAATAGAGTATTTAATTTTATACAATATTAAAATTTATACTAAAATCACTTAAATTCTTAGAAAAATTCAAATATAAAAGAATAATTATATAAAAATTTACAAGTCTCAATTTGGATTCTAGCCCATGGACCCCAACCATGGTACTACAAAACATCTCCACACCCACACACATGAAACTACCAAGAGAGTGACGTGAGTGGAAGAAAAGAGAGGGAATATTAAAAAAAGAAACAACTGGAGACTGAAACGTTGAGTATCCTATTCAGATGCATTATTATTTAACACCAAAGCCACCCATAATTGAAGTCTTCTTTAAGTTTGCGTGCTACTTAAAGACTAGGCCCCATGAAACAACAAATGAATCCTCTATTCTCCATCAAAGTAATACTCTAACATAGAATACAAGCCAACAGAATTGTTACTCATCAGTCGAAGCTCACTTTTAATAATTTTTTACTTTACTATTCTAGAAATCAACAATTAGCCCTTTCACAACCAATGTTACCAGAAATTGCCAGTCCCCTAGCGATGTGTGATCCAAATCACACGATCCATAACATCAATCATTAGTGATCTGAATCAGTGAATCTAGCATAAGCCAATGGAATAGTTTTTCTAGCAACGAAATTCATTTTCCAACAATTAAAGACAAAAGAGCCAATTGGTGGCAGACAAGTTATAAAGAGAGCTCTTCCTCTAGAAAAAAAAAGAAATAAAGGAAAGACCAAAATGACGATTTGGAAAGAGAGAATTTTGGCGAAGATTGAGGGAAATCTGAATGTTCAAAAGAATAAACAAAAAAGATATTTGGGAAGAGAGATTTAAGGCAGTTGTGTGTTTATATAGCATAGAAAATTGTGATTCAGATCATACAATTAAGATATCTAAAAATATTTGTGGTTTTTTATTTTTGGAAATATGGTATTCCACCCACATACATATGCATATTACTATATGAAATCCCAAAATAAACGGGCAAACTTTCTTTGACCCAAACAGTAGTTCCCAAGAAGTCTATATCTACCATACCACGTCCCAGGGTGGTAATGTTCAGCATTCCCTTTTTCATTCTCCATACCAAAGCATATCTGTAATCCAGGGAATTTCATATGAGAAGAAGGCACTAGCTTGTTCTCCTAAATAGTCTTAACAAGTTCGCTATTCCAAGTTTTCATATTATCAACAATATTAGTACATACAGGATTGAAGCAACTAACAATCTAGTTTTAACCATGTTAGTACATATTACCAACAATGAATAAAAACATGAACATGTGAAAACAAACCAACTTCTCAGAATTAAAAATCTGAATGGTTGGAATTATATGCATGCAAAAAAAATAAAAATAAAAAAGAAATCTGTAAGTCAAAGAAAACCTGTAATATTTCGGATCCTGATTGGATTATTTTAATATTAATTGTGATTTTGGGTATTTCGGACGTGATGAAAGTAAATTAAAATATTCTAAAATTTTGAGGAATGATCGGGATTTTAGAGCGGCGCCCGAGGTGCACCTATGCTGTTGTTCCGAATCCGATTTGGATTTTAAAATTAAAAATTATATAAATAATAATAACAATAAGATAAAAAAAAAAGAGAAAAAAAAACGGAAAAAAGAGGAGAAAGGAGTCGGGGAGAGAAGGAGAAGAGGAGTGAGAGGGGGAAAAAGGGATTTAGGGTTTCGTGCGGCGCAAAGAAGAAGGAAGAGGAGGAGGAGGAGAAGGGAAGGAAGGAGGCGGCGGCGATGGCGAGGGGGGTTGCGGGCGAAGCCGCGATGGTCGCTGGCCGAGGCTACGGTGGCGCGCTGTGTGGGTTGTGCAAGGAGAGCAACGGCGAAGCCACGAAAGGACGACTGCGGCAGCGAAGCGAAGCCAGCGCCGGCGCCGACTGGGTGGTTCCAAGGAGGCCGACGACGGCCGGGCAAGCGGCGCAGTGGTGGAGCGGCAGCAGCGGCAACGATGACGCGGTGGCCGTGAGTAGAGGAGAGAGGAAGGAGGCGCGCGGGGTGCGCGTGAAGGCAGGACAGAGAGAGGCACAAATCGGGTGCTTCGGGACCTCCTTTCTTCAGATCTGCGGAGTATAATGTTAAAGCAATTATCCTCTAACCCTATTTTTGGTCTGATTTAATTTCTGATACATTTTGACTACTATGGGAGATTTTATTAACACGCATGTATTTTTATATACCCCCAATTTATCAATTGGGTACATGCATGGATATTTTATCGGTTGTATAGTGGTTTTGTACTGGTATTTATGATTTGAAGGGATTTTGGACACCCGGACAATATATATGTATGTTTGTGTATCCGTATATTGTGAAACCATGAACCAGGCCGTGCGTTGGCCAACACGCACGCTGCCGAGGGTGGGATCACTACGGGACCATGGCGGTTCGAGACCCTAGGGGTCGATTTGTGATCAGAGGCATTGGCTATTTGTGGCGCCGCTCCCGACGGGGAGACTTAGTCCCGACGGGGACGTATATGACAGGCTACTTCCACCGGAAGGAAGGTTGAGACATTTAGTAATTGACCTGCCCCACTGTGTATTTAATTGAGAACCATCGTAAGGAATTGACGAAAAACTAATATATTCGAAAGTCCTAATATATAACTAAAACTTGAGATTGCACTCAAAGCCGTGGGTGGTAAAACATAATGAGCAAGTTCCTAATTTATGGGAGACAGAGTACATGGATGGCCTTGAGCTACTGGCCTAAACCGTAGCCGAGCATTGAGCTGCTAGCTTAAATCGCAGCTGATATAGCCGTTGTTACCAGACGAGGGTATCCCTTCCTCAAGTTGGTATTATTTATCTTTGGTTCTCCGATTTCGTGCATGCTTTGTATTTCTGCATGTGTTACGTGGACGACGATTTGAGATACGTGGTTTGGCCCACGGATGGGCGATAGGAATGTCCCGTACGTACTGATGTGATAAACCTGGAACGTGTTTTGATTTATGTTTTAGTTCTAACGGTCTTCTCTTGATTTCTGCATTATGAGTTTTAGATCCGGACGATAATATGTGTCCCACAAGGATGTGGTGAGGGTCGCGATTATGTAATGTGACATCGGAACATATGATATGATATCATCTACAAGATCTTACCGGATCGTGATTTAAATGATTTTGTCCCGGAGGGACGAGTTAATACAGACGACGATTTAGTACGAGGCATCTCGGTTTTCAGGAATTTCACGGACATTGTGTTTTGTTTTACGTGAATGTTATGCGATATCCCTCCTTCTGATTTATGTGTACCGTTTTATACGATTGTTGATACTTACTGAGCTCTAGGCTCATGTTTTCATGTTTTATTCCTTCAGACCAGTGGCTTGGATACGCTTGTAGAGCTTGGACGTTGTCTGATGCGGCAGATCTCTATCGGTGAGTAGAGATGTTCATATTGGTTATATTTCTAATCTCGATGACATATTATGGTTTTGTCTATGGCCGGATGAAGGCCTTGATCCATGTATAGAATATGTTTGGATCTATCGCATTATGTTAATGAGTTGTTGAAATGTTGAATACCTCCTTTGCGATAATTGGATAACAGGTCGTATATTGTGTTTGTTCGGATTTATGTCCGATGCGATCTTGTGCGGGGTTTATCATGTTGGGTCCTGTATATGTTCTGGTTGTCAGCCCAGGTTGGGTTATTATGGTTAATACAATATATATTATTGATTTTATTTTGACCTGCGAATATTGTGTTCCTGGGTCGTGACAAAACCACAACGAAATAACATAGATAAAATATTGAGTCCAAAAAAAAATTCATACGTTTCAAAAGCATCTGATGACAATGGGCCCAGTTCTCTGATCTTCTTCGTGTACTCCTCTTGTTTGGCAAGAAGCATGTTTTTTTGACTTATTAGCTGCTCCAGTTCTTTTGCTTCCTCCTGAAGTGTCTTCTCATAGTTGTCTTCCAAAGCCTATAGTAAAAATGAGTCATCAGATAGATCATCAAAAGCAAAAGGCATTACCAGCAATAATAAAAATTTGAAAACCATACATACCTTTAACTTATCTTTGTCATCTTTAATCTTCTTCAGTAGCTTTGTTGTGTCTTCAATTGATCGAGACACCCCTGTCAAACAAAAATCGAGGGAAACTCAAAACAGAATCTTCGCAGGAATCTCACTGAACCCCAATTGAGACTTACTTTTGAGGTTCTCTGTTGCATCTTCAACTGATGATTTAGCTTCCTCCAATTCCTCCTCTTTTGACTCAACATCACCATGCACAATTTCAGTTTCTCCAGAAGATATTATGGACTCCAACTCTTGCTTGCGCAGCAAAAGATTTGTGGAAAGATTCGTCTCAAGCTCTGCTATCCTTGTTTCAGTCTGCAAATTAGAATGAAGAAAAATGAGGACACAAATTCACATGAGAACATAGATTGGCCTACAAAAAAAGGCCAGGAGTTACCACCAACCTCCACACGGTCTGTCCTGCAGGCAATGAGTTTCTCCTTCATCTCAGTAATTTCAGGGTTGAGTCGAGACAAAAGATCTCTCTCCTGGGGTGTCAAATGATCAACAAGTTCTGTGCCCATCTCGGACTGCTTTGCTTCAATATTTGCTCTAAGTTGATCAATCTGTGTTCGGATGCTTGAAAGCAACTTTCCCTACAAGAAATCACCAACAGATAAAACTGTAGATACAAATCAACCACAAGTAAAACTTTCAAAATACCTTCTTTTCAAGCGCTGTAGAAGTAGATTTTTTCTGACGATTAGCATCAACAATATCTTTCCGAAGCTGCTCCAATTGTGATCTATCATGAGCTTGATCAAGATCAATTTTCTGCTGCTCAGTAATGAGTTCAGTAACCCTCCTATCTATATGTAGGAAACATTAAGCAAAACAGGACAGAAAGGCACATAACATCTTTAAACAAAACCAACTAGATGTCAATAGTACTTGAAATAAAGTTGATCCATTGTGACATAGAGATCATAGGTTCAAACCATGAAATGGCCTCCATACAATGTAGGGATAAGACTATACATGATCACACCGGTGAAAGTCTTGTACACTAGGTCATCCCTAAATGTCAATAGAGCTGTTTGTTGTCTGAATCTTATCAGAATTGCTTAAAATGAATATGTATCCAACAATTGCTTCAACTGTTGTCCCTGCTTACAGACAAGAATGTTCAACATGAGCAGCGGAATGAAATTACATGGAAGCTTGAGAATTCAGAGACTTCTCTGTAGCCTATGTACCAGCTCATTTTAGCAGATTTTTTTTGTTCCCGGCTAAAGTTGATTGGAAGATCCGTGATACTATCAGAGTTACTTTTTAGGGTGGGAAGACACTTGGGATGGATGAAAAATATCAGTATTAATATCAATATTAGTCGTAGTCATATCAGTATTAGACAATATGTATTAATATCGGATAGGGAAAAAATTTCTAAAAAGTATAAGCAAATAATGATGTATCTACTGATACAATGGCCGTATCGGCCAATAGGAAAACACATCATGACAATGTCGCGGTATCAAAAATATCCGTAACGGGAAGTTATACCGATTCATATCGGCCAATATGTGTCGTATCGGCCAAAATTTGCATCAATGCTTGGCATAGATGTCATACACATGATTGGGAAATCCATACTAAGGACTGTTTGGGAGGGACAAATAACAGAGCTTTTGAAAACGACTGGGCTACCTTGCAGTTGTCTTGGTATGGGATCAACAGTCCAATTCTTTTAGTCCAGAGGAAACCAACTTTTTTTTCACTTCTCCGTAATTTAACTTTGTAGAAATTGTAAGATGTTGATGCTTTCTTTTAGTTGTTATACTTCTTAAATTGATTTCTTGCCAACCAACCCAACAAATAGAGCCAAGCAATCAAAACAAAGCTCTTCAAGGGGCAGTCTATGAAACTTCAAATCAAGGATATCTTTAAGTTGTAACCTAACTTCATCCAATTCATTCTCCTTCATATGGATAGATATGGTATTCTGCTTGATTATATTCATAAACTTCAATTTTGAGCGCCTGTAATCATAAAAGCCCCCTGTCATTCCACCTTTTTTGCTCACTTGATCACCTGTTTCAACAATACTGATGAATTTATAAAAGGCAGCCATGATTTGCACCAAGAATTCAATCAACAGAGTGAAATCAACCCAGCCAACCTTCCAGTGTTATGCAGTCCAAACCATCAGTGCGAGCAACTCTTGTAGCCACATCTAAATCTCGACAAACCACAGTTCTGGCAAATACCTAAAGAAATCATTATTATCACAAATGGATTAAAGAGTGGTGACGAAGCAACACATTTGACGACAGCACAAGAGATTTCATCAATGCCAGGGGTAAAACAAGCAACAGCATATAATGGCGTAATTTGTTTTTTTATATTTAATTTGTTGGGGGAAGCACTAAAATTTAGATCTCTATTAAATGGTGTTGGGAGGAAAACAAAGGAGATGGATACAGCAAAATGAACAAGAGATACGAGGATACAACAGAATGAACAAGAGATAGGAGCAGGATGCTGATAACAAGCTAAATAAAAATCCTTCTAAAAAACTGTTAACAAAGGCAGAGGCAAGCAGTTCAGCATTAATTCACGAAAAGAAAAAATCAATGCAACTCCATCTGAAACTGCAAAAAAATGAACTAAATTCCTATAGATTGAATTATTTCTAACACCCCAAATGAACCATAAAATGGAAAAAGGAATAGGAACTAAATGCTTAATTTGGAATTCTTTTCCTGAATAACATTTCCCACGCTGATATCCTAATTTGATTGAGCCACCTTGAACTCAGTGCAGTCCTATCAGACTCCAAGCAGCAGAACAAGGCGACACTAAAGTCTCACAGCACACAAAAATATGATAAAATGATTCCGGGCTCCTTTTGCAGAGAGATCATGAACGAGAAACAACCATACCTATCTTCTGAATATAATCAAGACTAGGATTCCACTCTCACACTGCTTTCCAGGTGAAAAAATAAATTCCTATAGGAGCCCCTGATATTCAGATAAGCATCTAAGGGATGCACATCCATGTCTTCTCTTTACACCAGCATACAAAGAGGCCATAGAAAAACGTGTTTTCTTTAAAACACCAGTTATTGCCCTCATTAATAACAGGCCTTACAGATATACATGGAGCTGCAGGGAAAAAAGTAAAATCCTCATCACAGTCAATCATTCTGATGAATCTGATCAGAACCAGGCTCTCCAAATAGGTCAACCATCTATTAGATGGTAGACCACAACAGAAGCTTTGTAGGCCGCCTGCCAATTTAAAGATACTTCGAATTTTATTTTTCAATGTGAGACCATTAAGCCATATCTCCAACCAAAAGCTCACAGAAAATCGATATCTGATATCAAGGCTATAAACTGTTGAAAAACTTGCTAGAATTTAATAATGTTGCTCCAATGAGTGAACCCCAAAACCCCTCGAGAGAGTTCAGGAAACCAGCCAAAAATATTAACCATACTGTGCCACAACAACAGATCTCCACTGTCTATCTTCTCCACCATAAATCTCCATTAACACCTGCCAACAATGCATCATTGGAAATCAGAAAATCCATCAAGGCCAGACAACTTAACAACCCCCAAGCAAGTTAGACCAAGAGATTTCATCATTGCTGCTATACGAATAGTGCCTCACAATCTTTTAATTTATCAATCTAACCGAGTGAGGGCAGTGGAGGAAACAATGACAGAAAATAGGTCGCCATGCTTGAACACATGCACATTATAAGCACAAGTCAGCCTCCTTTAGAAAAATACTGTCTTCATAAAGATTCTCTTTTCAAAATATTCCACCACCCATCCCAAAACAGCTGCATCTTTAAAATTATCTGCTAAGGACTTTCATCACAAGGATGGATAGAAGGAAGATAAATGTGTCAAGCTTCTACCAAACCTCTAGCAGTTGCACAAGCACGTATGAGTCAACACTCAGCACACACAAGAAAAGAAAAAATAAATAAAAACCAAGGCGAGTGAAAGCCACAAACCCATTTTTCAATAAATGCCATCCTTTCCAACAAATAATGTCAGTCCACATGATCATATATGACTTTTTGATATACAATTTGCAAGACACCTGGCTTCCCCTATCTCAAAAGAGCACCACTGAATTAATAAGCAATAAGCAAATCATCAAAAATCTTCCCTCCAGCCACAAATGCATATTGTAACAGAAACACGCTTCTCAATTAACTTTTTCAGTCTACCAGCAAGAGAATCTGCAAGCCATTTATAAAGCAACCCAACAAACTTATCAGCACAAGAACTCCAATCTTGTCCACATTTATCTTTACTGGAGCTAGAGGAACAAAAGTTGCATTAATAGATGAAACAAACTGGATTGAACTGTGAAACTCATTGAGATATCTCAAAACAACAGCTCTAACCATCCCCAGTTAGGATGTCAGAATTCCACCGTGAACATATCTGGACCCAGTGATCTGCCTCCAACCAAATCTTTTAAAGCGCCCAAAATCTCATCATCTAAAACTACGGCATTTAGCAGTGATAGGTAATCTCCTTGTTATAGTCAAAATTCTGACATTTGAAATGCTCATTCTACTCATAGGGATTCTTGCATTGAGAAAAAAATTAATTGAACTTGGCCCCTACTACTGAAGGAAGCAAACACAGTGTTCTAATAAAACCAAGTTCAAACCAAAGAGTGCAATGGTTGACAAAGTAGCAAGGTCCAAAAAAAAAAAAGGTGAAGAACCGCTGGAATCCATCCTGTGCAGATTCAAAGACAATTGACAGTGAATATACTCCAATGAAACCATCCCTGCTGGAAGCTAACCTCTTATCCCAAAGTACAAGTTGTCCATCAATCACACCAACTGCGTCCATATAAACCCAATCCACGAACCAATAAACTAGTCCGATTAAGGAACAACTGAAAACATTGGCAGACATTATTGAATCCTGCAAACAATGGAAGGGCCAAATGTTTTTATTAAGTTGCAAAATTTAGAACTCTCAGGATTTGTTCAGTTGTGCAAAATTGAGGTAGTTTTACAAAAATGTTTTTCATAAATAGAGAAAATTTGGAAAATCAGTTCAAATCTGTTGATATTTTGAGAGTTCCAAAAAGAAAAAGGCAGAAGGTTGGAAATGTGGAAAACACTATTCAGGATTGAATCGATTTTTCTATGCTGACAAATATATCTGTGCCTGGATTTTTCAATTTCAGCAACCCACATTACCATGAACCACTTATATACTTCCTTTCTTTCAGATGTTTATCTTTATAATCATTAAAAGAAGTGAAATTGCATATAAGGTTCTTCAAAACAAATTAATTTACTACTGAAAGCAACTATAAATAGAGTAACCAAAAGCCTGAAGCTAAAGTTACAGAACACTTTAAGGCTCCTGCACAAGGCACTAGTTATTTTACATAAGTGGAGGTTTTATTCCCTTAGCTGGCAAGGAAATACCTACTTTAAACAGCACCTTAACTTGCACGGGATGATTTTCTGAATTCTAAAGAGAAAATTCTACAACAGACAACTTCAGTTTCCCAAGAAATCAAAGAAGCAAGGAATTCCAAACTAAAAAATGCCTCACCTGGGCAAATGCTTTAGTATGTTCTTCTGAATATTTTAGTTTTTTTAACAAGGGTATCGCATCAGGACTCTGGGGATATGTAACATGCGGGGGCTTGACCTTGTTGAGTGGTATAAATGTCACTCTTCCACCTTTAGACGAATTCAAATGTCTAATTATTTGAGTTGCTGTGTCATCTGTATCAACCACCACATGAAATAAGCTGCGTCCAAGTTCAAAAAATACATCAATTAGAGCTTTGCCACACGTACAGAGCTACATAAGTCTAGAGAAGAAATAAAATAGTTTTCTTTGTGCATCAAAATTCTTCCAATAGATCAACATGAATAATGCATGTCGTTTGTTTCATGAACATTCAAAACAAAAAAATATAATACAAAAAACATACTTTGCTTGAAAATTCTAAATGGACCAACTAGAAGAATATAAGGCTGCTCCATTGGGAACTTGATTGTCACAGTTCGAATCAAGGAAACAGCCTCTCTAAAACAACGGTAAAGAATGTGTATCTAACCACCCAGAGTCCACAATATGGCAAGTCGTGCATGAGCCACCAACTCAAAGCACATACCGGTGAAGTTATCATCATGTATTTTGAAGTATTCCATACATAGATTAAAAAGATGGGGGTAGCAGCAACACCCACATACTGGACACCAATTGCCACATCTGTGTTATACCGAGTTACCAATGCAAAGGGTCGGTTAAAATATCAAAACTGTTCTTTATCACTGTAGCAAGCTAGACAAAACATCTGACAACCTCCAGCTTATAAAACGAAGGTCCAAAGGGGCTCTCTTATATACCTATTTCCAGCAGTAACTTCCACCGCGGTAAAAAATTTTTCATCACACTCGAGCAATTCAACAATTGGACCATGAACCCCACCAATCTTGCCATCTTTACAAATCCTTCGAACAGAATTGAGTCCTCTTCTGATATCCTGTAATTATTGTGAGAAACATAACGTTTACGGTAATTGATAATGGTGGTAAAATACAAATGGGCAAGCACTGAAGTTTAGACAATTAATTACAAGCTCACAAAATAAAACCCACAAAGGCAGGCAAAAAGCAAAAGAAATATGTGGGAATACCAATTGATCCTAAATATAGCATTTAGTTGCATCCAACTGTCAAAGGGTCTTACCTAGCATCCGCTTGCCTCCAACCTCCATAAGAAATGAAAAGAACAACACATAAATTTATGAGGTTGACTGATGTTGAGATCTATTAGCCACCAATATAACATAATTATGGACTAACAGATGGGGAAAGGAGATTTCCAAACTTACATTTGCTTGCATGAGAGATGATAAAAAAAAGCATATATATCGTCAGATGAGGATGCTAAGTCCAAATCCTCTAGCAACAGGTACCCCAAAATAAAGAATATATTCCATCATTCCTTCAACCTCCAAATCCACTCCCTTAAACTTCTGAATTAATCAAAACCACTGTGCCAAAGAAGATGTAGCATCCTAGGAAAAACACTACCAGGATTTTAGGAGTCATGTCAATGTGTCAGAGATCACAGAAATGACTTTAACACAGTGAGATGTGTGGGGGGAAGGAAACAATTCAGTTCTACATATGGTGTTTGACTGGTAGGCACAATATCAATAGAGGCAACAGACACAAGAGATGATGATTCAAGCAAGTTCACTGTATTTCCCAGCCAAGATGATAGTCTCCAACTCTAAGAGGAAACTCGTCATTGCGTTTCAATTACTAATACTTGGAAGTCTAAAATCTTCCTTCCCAAGCCTCATCAAGGTTTAGTTAATAAATCTGTAAAATTGTCGATATAAAAAAATAATTCACCTTTGATAACAAGGAACTGCTTTAGTTCCTTGCATCTTTTTATGTAAGATCTCAAATATGTACTTATTCAAGGGGCAAAAGGTTTGATGAAATTAATCAAGGAAACCAAATTTGTTCCAGACCCAGAATTTAACCTGCTTAATATCTCCATAATCTTGTTAAGTCTCAAACACTCAAATAAAAAACCCACCACTCAAGTGTACAACAGCCCATTTCATGAAGAAATCAAGCCCAAGACAAGATTCGCCCCTTGTCTAACCATATCACTTTACTATGACAGTAGAATTCTCTCCGAACCTAACAATTACCGATTCAATTTTTGCAAACCATTATTGCATTTCAAATTTTGAATCATCTATGGAAAAAGGTAAATCTGATGCAAGATTTGAGAGTTCCTTGAGAGGAATCAAATGGCATGTTGTCGTAAAATCAAATGATTTGAAGCTTTTGGATTGCCCCCCATGCAGCCACTGTATCTGGACATATCAATCGATTCATATATGTTTCTAGGGATTATTGCTCATTTAATCTATCCCATGAGCCATCCTTCTAATTATTGCAATTGATGTTCGGTCAACAACAAAAAGGAAGAGATCTTTGGAAAGTGGGTTTTATGATCCAAAAAAGAATTAACTGAAATATTCAAATTTTTCTTCTATACACTGTTTCCTTGAAAAGGGAGCTCACTGCTAACTCTACAGGAATTGTTAATGGTACTTTAAAGAAGGTGGAGGTTTTTAGTAAATTCTCGTTAATCAAATGCATTTTCATTAAAAAAATACAAAATAGAACGGTGATATATCATTAACTATATCATTGCATGAAACAGGGTATCAATAGATTAGAATAATGATGTTGATCCAGGTGTGTGGGTAGGTGCTAAAATTTGACAAAAACATTAACACCCAAAACCAACTGAAACCTATGGTAACACCTCAGGGCCGAGCAATACCAAACAGAGAGACATTTTTCTTTTCTTTTGCAAATAAAAAGAAGACATGAAATCAAGGAGGAAAAAAAGGTTTACTCACACCAGGCGTTGCATGATCAAGGTTCTTTTCTGCCTTCACAACTTCTGATTTCAACTTCTCAATTTCAGAAGTAAGATCACTTTCTTGCCCCCACAAGGACCTAAGCAAATAGAGGAACTAAATTATGAGAAAAGATATACACTGGTTCAAATACGTGGAAGAGAAATAGAGAACAAAGAAAGAAGAAAATGAGAGTATTCTATTTTTGCTTTTGTAAGGAAAGGAGGGGAAGAACACATCTCACTTCCGCTCATCCTGCAGCCTGTCTCTTTCCGCCTTATAGTTGATGAACCTCTCATTATACTGCTTAATGTTGTTCTCTAGTGCAGCTATCTTGCTGCCGCGACTTCTAATACAGTCATCTTGATCCCTAAGTTGAGCATTGAGTTGCTCTATTTCATCCTCAAGTTTCTTTTCCTGAGAACCATACAAATAATTGCAAAAGCCAAAGAGAGAAACATCAACCAACACTAGAGGCATAGAAAATCAGAATAAATTTAGATGCTAAGGTATATACTAAAAAAAACTTATTCTAGAACTATATTGGTTCTTGCAATACTATTACGCAATTTTTGTAGTAATTTATGCTTAAACTATTTACTTTTCCAAATCTATTAGATAACTGTCTTCGGTTCATGACATGTCCTCCATGTGCTATTCCATAAAAATTCAACCCAGAAGTTACCTGTGTCAAACTTGTAGAAAGAACCTGCTTTAGATCATCAATTTCTTTCTGAAGCCATCGATCACGAGCAACTTTACTTGAGAACTGAGTGGCACGACCTTGTTTCTGGTAAAGAATACTCAGCTTCTTTTCACGATCCATAATCCTTTGCATTACAAGAAAAATGCATGAGCAAACATGTCCTAGAAGCATGTATTAGCAGTCTCAAAGTTAACACTCAAACTACAAAACAAGCATTTTTTTGTATTCCATATTGAAAACATGCAATGCAACTCAATAAACTTAGGGAAATCATACACAAATATTAGACCAAACTTCAAGATTAAACTAGGTTGTGGACACAAGCTAGAGCACAGCAAACAGAAACACATACATCTCAACGTCTCGCCATTAACATCACAAAAAAAAAAAAAAAAAATCACAAGGCCATCAAAGGCAAAGGACAAGAAATCTCAAGGATTGCAAAGGCAAATGAATAAAAAAAACCTCAAGGCCTCAACATTGAAGCTCAACCACATCAAACTAAACTTCTTCCCACTATGGGTTCTTCACCTTCATTCATCTCTGCTGTAAGGTGTGTCCTCTACTAAATTCCAATGCGTAGGATAAATTTTGATTGAGGCAAGCATATATCGAGAGATAGAGATATAGAATGGCTACTATATATATCTCTTATTATTATTAGAATATACTCTTGGATATGTTGTGGCATATCCTTTGTGTAACAGTAATATCATAATTGTATATATATGACTAAGACTAGACACTAGAGAAAGTTACTTTCTAACCCTAGCCGATGACGAATCAATCAACAAGATTCTACTCCTTTTAAGGTAGTTCACTGCAATATTTTGGGGCCATGTCCTGTACCATCTAAAATGGGCATTCGATATTTTGTAGTATTTTGATGATTACTCATGATCTACCAAGTTATATCTAATGAAGTATCATTCTGAGTTATTTTCAATTTTCCGTGACTTTTTTGCTAAAATTCATAACAAATTCTCTTCCTTAATGCAAATTTTACATAGTGATAACAATCGTAGGTACTTGTTTATCCAATTTACATCGCTTCTAACCCAACATGGCATTCTCCATCAAACCTCATCATGATACCCTCAACAAAATGGTGTCGTGCAAAAAAAAAAAAAAAAAAAGACATCTGCTAAAAGTCACAAGAGCTCTCCTTTTTCACATGAAGTTTCCAAAATTTTTCAGACCCAATTAGTTGTATGGCCTCAACAGTCTTCCAAGGGGGTATTCCGCGTCTTCTTTTCTTCCCTAATAAATATTTTGGTATGTACGTTATTTTCTAGACATTTGACCTCAACTAACCAAACTTGTTACCAAATCACCAAAATATATTTTCTTAGAGCATACCCAATCTTTAAAAGGATATAGGTGTTTCTCACATAACTTAGGATGATTTCTAATGTTTTCTTATGTTTTGTTTCGCAAATCTACTCCTTTCTCTCTCCACGAATTTCCTTCATCTATTTCTTCTCCCATTCCTAATGACGAACTTTTTGTCTATAGAGTTTTTTTATCATGATCCTGCCTCGTTCTATTTCTAAAACATACATTAGAGGTCCCTAACAGGTGTTTGGTTCTTCTCAAGTAGCCAATCTTGAGCAAGCCCATGGCAAGTCGATCCCCTTATTTGCATATCAAATGGCTCCATCTTCGATTAAAGACTTGGATCTTTCAATTGCATTACGCAAAATTCATCGTAATTGTGTGAAATATCAACTCTCAATCGCAATCTCTCATGCTCATTATACACCCTAAGCTAATCTCTACCTTGGACTCTATTGATGTGCCTCATACTGTTTCCAAAACTCTCTCTCAATCTGGCTAGCGGGCAGCTATGAGGGAGATGTAAGTCCTTGAGCAAAATCAAACATAGAATCTAGTTACGTAACTGATTGGGAATAACCCATTGGTTGGAAAGAGGTTTACCAGGAAAAGTAACTCCTGATGGCTCTCTCCCAACGTTAAAAGCTCGACTAGTTTCTAAGGGGTATGCAGAGAAATATGGGGTGGAGCATACCAATATTTTTTTCTCCTGTTTTCAAATTAACTCTTGCACCGTTATTTCTATCTTTGGCTGCCACACATCATCAGCTCTTGCATCAACTGCATGTGAAGAGCACCTTCCCACATGGAGATCTAGAGAAGAGATTCATCTTGTGTAACTATTCGACTTTGGTGCTAAGGGAAATATGGATGTCTGTGTCGTTTGGAAAAGTCATTAAACGGTTTGAAGTGCTGCCCAGCCTGGAAGATTCAATGAGGTTGTTATTGAGTTTGGTCACTTTTGCAATGATGGTGACCACTCTATCTTTTATTGTCAATCTAGCGCTGGGAGTATTTTACTAGTTGTTTATATAAATGATATTGTAATAATTGAAAGTGATAATATTGGAATCGTCAATCTCAAAGTATTTCTTCAAAGTCAATCTCAAACAAAAGACTTGAAACTTGCGATATATTCAAGGTATTGAAGCTTAAAAGTGTCGATGAGACATCTTTATCTCGCAAGTCGCAATGAAAGTATACCCTTGGCCTGCTCTGAGATATAGGTACGATAAATGCAAAACCGTGCAATATAGCCATGGACCAAGTGATGAATTTACTTTCAGATCATGGGAAAATTTTGGCGAATTAGAAAGCTTAAATATCTAGTTGTAACTTGACCAGAGATTGCATAAGTGCTGTGAATTAATTTGCCTTCTCCTCATGTCCCACAGTAGAAAACTATCGTGGATAGTATACGATTCTTTTTAAGGGTACACGGATAGAAGCTTGCATTACAGTGTTATGGTCACAAATTGGTGGAAATATTTTCTAATGTTAATTGGGCTACGTCTCCTTATGACAAAAATTTATAATGGGTGATTGTGTTTTGTTGGAGGTAATAAATATGGTGTCTTCGAAGAGCAAAAAATGGATTGTAATTGCATGGTCGAGTGCTAAGTCAAAATATTGTACATTTACACATGTTACATGTAAGGTGATGTGAATTCAACACTTGCTAAAGTTGCTCGAATGCAAGAGTTTGGACCATCCCAGATATGGTGTGATAATCAGGCAACAATTCACATTGTATCAAATCTAGTATTTCACCATACTAAGCATATAGAGGTGGATGTCACTTTGTTCGTGAGAAGTTTTAAAAGAGAGAACAGCGTAGACATCTTCATCAAGTTTCTAACTAGTGCTCTAATTGAATATATTTGTAAGCTGGGCATGATCAAAATCTATGCTTGAGCTTGAAAGGAGTGTTAGAATATGCCTCAAGTAAGAAAATTATTATAATTGTATAGCTTGTACATCTCCCAAATCCAAATATACATGAAATAAGACTAAATCCTAGTCTGTGGAGGGTTTCTTTTCTCTTCAACTTTTTGTGAAGTTGCAGTTATAATACAAGTTCCAATTCATCTAAGAAGAGCAAGAAGAAACCAAAATCGTAACACACATCTCAACAAGACTAATCTCGCTTTATTCATCCGCTACAATCAAAATTAATTCTGCTCTCTACATTTTTCAACTCTTGCTCCCCTACTGATTTTGCAAGAGAGTCCCCAGAGATGTTATCATACTAAAAGCTCCCCATGACAGACTTATCATCATATCACAGTAAGGGCATATTCTGTATCTATTTCAACTCCTAGATTAAATTGACATTACTCAGTCTTACATTTACCAGTTGGAACGGGTAACAAACCTGAATGGTGTGATAACATGCCAAACACCATCATTCTTTCAGTATTTTCAGGAATTAAGCTTCAGATGGTTCTATATTAAAACATTACGAATTCTATAGAAAACAGTGTAACTGACAACAATTCTCAACCCTGTCGAAGATTATAGAAGTACATATAGAAGCACATCTTTTCACCAATAATTCTACTGCATGTTCATGTAATTCATCCTAGGATCAGAGACATTTAAAAGGCATACTCTTTTGTCAGGTCTTCCTCTTGTCGCACTTTCAAATTGTAAGAAGGCCTAATATTGTTCAGCTCCTCCATGGAGTCCTGAATTTCCTGCTGCACAATTTCAAGCTTTCTGGCAGCATTATCCTAAAAGAATGAAGTTGAACATCTCACACAACCTGCTCCATCCAGAAACCTTCATCACATAGAATTTGTTTTCCTACTGAACAACTATTCAAACATTACCCTGGCTCGGACATTCTCCTGGATCTTCTCTTTTAGATCTCTGCAATCAAGCTCAAGCTGTGTCCTTTTCTTTATTGCTTCTTTTCGTTGTTTCTCTGCTACTTCTTTCTCTTTGCTTAATCCTTGAAGATCTTTTGTCAGCTTTTTAAACTCCCTGTCTAGGTCTTTGCATTTTTCATGGGCATCGAGCACACTGTTATACATCTTAGTGGATTTCTCAGACACCTTCTCTCGGGCTTCTTCTACCTGGAAACAATTACACTTTAGCCCTCAACACCTACCAAGAATAACTAAGACGAAAGCAAGCAAGTATTGTCTCCAAGGATCCATACACCAAATGCCATTTGGTAAACCATTGAAACAATTATTAAACCAATAGCACACGTGACAAACAACAAGAGGTTTCTTTCAAAACATAGACTACAACACAAAGACCTTTTGAATTATGAAAGCCAATTGCACACTCAATATAGAGCAGATCCAATGAAATGGGGCAATATGCATGCTGATAATCCTTTTCATTCAGAAAAGTAATTAAAAAAGCTAAAGAAGAAAATAATTTGATTTAGACTTAAACCTTCTTTTCTTTTGTAAGCTAAAAATCTTTCAATCCGAACTCTCTCATTTCATTTGTTGTTTTAATAGCATATAAATGTGAATTCAGATATATAAAACAAAGATATAATCATTAAGGTACTTTTAGACCAATTAAGGAAGGTGAAGAAACATAAACAAAGAAAAGAATCTTAAAGTGAAGGAATTTCCTATCAATGAAAGACAAACTCAACAAGGAATGACAGTGTCTAATGGGTTGATCCTTAATCTTGTTCATGAAGCTACTATCAGAAATAAATTAACTACTTGTGCAATACTCACTATTCTCTTAGAAGTCAGTCCACTCCTCCGGAACCAAATTTACAGCAAAATCTAATCTAAGAATCATAAAAATTGTGCAACAAGCAACATAGAGATAGAAAAAATAAAAATGTTTGAAAGTCAAGCATCTAAAGATGCCAACCTCTGCCAACTTCTGACGGGCATCAAGAAGTTCCTTGTCATAGATGGTGTACTCAAGAGATTTCCTCTGCTTGTCAAGCTGCTGGTATTTCCTCAACTCCTCCTTTTCTTCATCCAGCTCTCTTAACCTCTCATCCAAATATTGAACAACTTGAATTATCTGCTTTCTTTTATTACCTGAGGAGTAGTAAAAAGACAAGTAACCAAGCATTCATACTAGGCGTGGAATTGATTTCCCCTAATTGTCACTTACCAGTGTCTTGCATAATTTTCAAGCTTTCATGGCGTCTTTCCTCATAAACTCTGGTTCCACCAATTTCTTTCAGCAGATCCAATCGTTCAGAGTCTTTCATCAAGGTCAATGATGCTATCTGCAACAGAAACTTTTGTTTAATACACCAAACCACACAAAATGGAATATTACGCAATCATTATAGAGAAATAATCAAGTAATATCCATGGCACATAGGGCGCCTCATTGATTAAACAAAAAGACACTGAGGCATTTATTCAATATACACACACACCAAAATACCTTTCCTTGCTGCACAACATAGTATGGATTTGAGCGAGAAAACCCAGCACTTTCAAGCAGATTCATAACTTCAGTTTTCCTACAAATTATGGCACATTTTCCAAGTCAGCAATGCATGTAAATTCCTTGAAAAAGTTCCAGAGATGAAAAATGGTGCAACATAGAGAAAGAAAGCAATTGGATATATTCTCACGTAATATGCTTTCCATCCAAAAAATATTCATCCTTTTTCAGTCCAATTGTTCTCCTCAGGCGAACTTCTTCCTTGTCAACCTATCATCAGAAAACAACAATCCCAGTGGTATGAACCAAGAAAAGAAAGGGAACTCAACCACAGCTAGGCATCTGGGTGACTATAGGTTTCCTTAGCAGAGTGCATGTGTGCAGAACTCTTTGTACTGGTGTGGGAGAGACTTACAAAATAGTTAACTTACTGTTAAACCAATACATAAGCGCCCATGCCAAAATAAACATATTAATACGCAAAAATTGCAAGGCAATTACTCTTACCGGAATACGATTATCAGAATTATCAAACACAATCTCCACAAAGGCAGTCAAAACTTGATTTCCAGCCCCTTCCTGCTAACTAAAGTCACATGAGAATGATATTGAAGAAAAAAATACCAGAATGAAAAGGCAATAGCAACAAATATGAGCAGAGACATACATGTAGCAATGCATGCCTGTCTTCATTGCGTAAGTTTTGGAAAAGATCACTGAGCACGAAACGAATAGCTACATATGGGAATTTTTGTTAAACCAAAAAACCATTTAACTATAATTCATCTAAAGAAATATATATGACTCTACAAGAAATATATATGAACACCGGCAAGACAAAAGCCTCAAAACTCACCATGAAAAAAGTTTGACTTGCCGGACCCATTTGCTCCAACTGCACATTAGAATAAGACAACTAATTTAAGAAACAATGGATTGATAAAAAAACACACTTTCACAAAAATGACGCCACCTTGAACATAATGCGGCCTACAAAACTTCAAAAGACTACATTGACTCGGTTTTCAGTGATTTGTGCTTGCACGTCAATGCAGGAGGATCTGAAATTCCTTTTTTTTAAAAAAAAATGATAGCTACTATGCCATCAGCATGTAGAGGAAAATTACGACTCTTTTGCCTTCATCAAAAAGAAGAATGGTCATAATCATTCTTTTGCTTTGCAAATTACACACTGAAGGAAACAATTTTGGATCCTTGGCAATGATACTCAAAAGTCAAAAGACATAGCCTGAGCATAATTGAACCTAAGAATTTCAAATAAGAGAGCAGGACTGCTACCAGAACTACCCAGAACGAGGCTGAAATGTTTTGAAGTATAATAAGAGGCAGTCCTACAAGATTTCCTCAGAGGTAGAACAAATACTAATTACGTGATCGAA
Source organism: Nepenthes gracilis (assembly GCA_033239525.1). Taxonomy (NCBI): domain Eukaryota; kingdom Viridiplantae; phylum Streptophyta; class Magnoliopsida; order Caryophyllales; family Nepenthaceae; genus Nepenthes; species Nepenthes gracilis. The sequence continues at coordinate 3,238,900 of BSYO01000001.1, forward strand.
TATAATGAGAAGTGCTTAATAGAGTGTGCATGGAAATACCATCATTAACTGAAGGCTTACAGGGCAGAACACCATACCTACACAGTTGACTTTTGGACTGAAAGTTTCAGTAGCAATTTGTTCTCTGTAACTTTTAAACCCTTCGATAATAACCTGATACAGAAGTCTCTCCAAAATCAGTAGTTATGGAATGGACAGTTAACAATTTAAAAGTTACTCTGACAAGGGACTCTATAGCGTTCAAACCAAGAGTCATTTATCAGAGAGAAACATATGGACTTGATTGCGGTTACGTTAGAACCAAGGCCAACAAATAAAAAAATTCACATTAGACAACGAATCTTCTATTCAAATCATGTGAAATGTGTGCCTAAATATGACAAGCACACGCACAGAGCGTCACAAAGATTCTCTATGTAATATTCATAAGTTAAAAAGACACTGCATTACCTGCTTTATATACATGATGATTATGATAGTCTATTCCACTGCATCTGCAAATGATTTACAACCAACAAAATTTTCACCAACCTTTCATTCAGTGAAACTCATTGAGAACCAAACTTCTGAAAACTTATAAAGTGAAGCTGTCAGCAGCGCATAACAGAACTATTACATAAGCCAACACCCACAAAAAAATAACGGATGGAGAAAAGCTACAACATAAATAAGGTGGGGTCTTGAGGTCAAAATCCCAAGATCTGGACAACACTCATAAGATTCAACAATTTACTTAACTACCAATGCTACATAATTTTTAATATTTAATAACAAAGACCATTCACAACCTGATAACACTCTTGAAACTTTGTAAACTTATAAGGCAACAGATTGGCCATATACTAATTTTCTGGAAATATATTATTCTATGTAAATAACCAAGTAGCAGAATAGAAGTCTACACTTCGAATGTAGATAGGCATATATGGTCCGGAATGGAGTCATCCCCAAGCAGGCATAAAATGAAAGTTATAGTCCCATGTGTTGACCATTTAAGCCGCAGTGAAGTTTTTAGAGAAGCCATGTACCTCAAGTAGTCCTCTAGGCACCTATTAAACTTTTCTACTATTCCATCAGCTAGGGAGTGGCAGACGGTGCTGGAACCAATTGAGTGCCCGCTAACGTGAAAAGTGCAAAACTATACTCATCGAACAGTATGCTGTAGGGTAGGCCTTGTAGTTTAAAACCTTGTGGAAGTTTTGGCAATTTGAGGGTTGGTACAGGAGTCAATACTGCCGAATGAAATTGATTCAGTCACCAGTTGGGTAGTGATTCAGTAACGAATTCAGCTGGAAAAAAATGAAATGGAACAGAACCGAATTTTATCTAGATGCTAAAAGACATCTAGATAATTCTTAAGTGAACAGTTCACTACCACTGGAGCAACATGATCGTTTGGCGCCAAAAAAAATATTAAATCAAATAGTGATGACATCCATGCTTGAACATACAATATGATGTAATTGTAAAACAAAATAAATGTAAGCAAGAGACAATAAATATAGTTGTCATTGTCAACAATTCTAATTTTTAAATTGCGACTCTACAGTATCTGCACAACCCAAAACCCTAAATTTCTTTCCTCAGAAAGCATCGGTATCCTGAAACTAATTGTGAATATACTGCTGATTTAGATCATAAATATGCCTTCAAGCCGAGATGTGGAGAGAGAGACTGATAGCGCGACTCACCGGCCAGAGTATCGGCCTCAGTAGAGACTTGCAGATGATAAATCGTCGCGGTTGCCGGTCGAATGCAGGGTTTTTGCTGCTCTGCCTTGCGCTGTGATCATGACGAACGAAGGGCGACAGTGGAGAGAGAATTCTGGAGAGAGGGTAGGAAATCAAGAGCTGGAGAGGGTAGAGATGACTGGAGAAACGGGCTCGCGGTCTGCCGAAGTAAGGTGCAAGCGACGATGCGTTTAGCAGCGTGGACTACTCCCCGCCAGCGGCGGTAAGAAAGTGAAAATTAAAAATGAGAAAAATCATTTTTTTTTTTGAAGAAAATGAAGAGCAAGTACGTGTTTACTAAGTAAGAAAAACAATAGTATTATTTTTAATAGTTTTTTTAAAACAATTAAAAAAATATGTCTAAATTTATCTGCTTTTCATTTAAAAAATTAAAAAGAAAATATTTAAACTAATTTTTATAAATTCAGATAACATTAAAAATATTTTTCCTATATTTTTGTATTGGTTATAAATCAAAATTTTTTATAATTTATAAAAATTCTACTTATATATTATAATATTTAAAAAATATTTGATTCTAAACATATTATTTTATAAGTTTAAAAATATAAATATGTGTATTTAATAAATAATAAATTATTAATTCAATTGTTAATCAATTTTATTTGTATTGTTTAAATATTTTTTTATTAATTTGAGTTATCTAATATTTTTATATGAATTACTATATTGATATGAAATATATTTTACACATTTAAAAGTGTTATTATATTTATTAACATCTAAAACAAAAGCTATTGTATTTTAATCAATATTTACTTTACTTATCTAGATAATAATATTTAAATTACTTTTTAATATTTTTTATAACTTAATAAATATTATGCATTGCTAAATTAACAAAAAAATAAACTAAGTATAATACAGTAATTTGAATAACCATTATTATTAAAAATAATATATCATATATTTAGTTTAAACTATTGACAATTAAATACATAGTTGATACTATAAATATCAAATATTAATTGATTTAGACTGGACAGATAACAGGTCTAAAAAGCAGTCTTAACCACGTCTTTTGGCTTAATAAAATTCAAAATTGACCCATTATTTTGATGGGTTTAATGCAAATAATTAGAGTCCATATTTTATAACACAGCCATAAATGATTCAATATCAAATACATGTAGTACTTTTATAAAATATATGGATATATAATATTTCAAATCCGATTATTAAATCAATGATTATTTTAATTCAATTATTGAATACAAAACTAAAAATCTGTTATTTATTTAACTCGACTTAAACCCAAATTGAACACTGAGATGTAAAAATATATTAAATATTGTCAAACGGTCCAAAATAAATATAATAATCTAATCAAATGGCCCAAAAGTAATATCAAAAAATGGTTTCAAATATAATTAATAAATTGACTTCAACCCAATAAGAAAAAATATTTCTGATTAAAAATTTGAGAATTAAACTATAAACTTATCTAAATATGTTAATCAAAACTGGCCCTTTTGTGACCACGGAAGATCCTGTTTCCTTACTGTATGTACCAATTAACCGGATATGATCTCAGTAATATAACCTTGCAAATCATGCATTCCATTCAATTGATGATGTTTAGTGCTTTAAATCAGGAAGTTGACTGTGTATTTTGCTTGCAGTGAGAAGACACAGTGATTGACTATTTTTTGGATGGCCTTGAAGTAGTGTTCAGTCGCGGTGAAGTTATAGGCAGATGGGGAATAATTACACGGTGTTATTTTATGATAACCTTAATTATGTTCCAAAATATTGATGATATAAAAGCTTTTAGCGTTTTACATTTTTACGTATATTATTTTTCCTATGCTAAAATTTGGCGCCTTGGTAGTGATGCATCCCTAATATCCAGGTTGTTGTATGAGTTAGAGAGCTATTCGATCATTCACTGCGAGTCGAATTGGAGTGGGTCTAGTTCCCGTATCTTCTAATTTGAAACTTTCGCACCACAAATTATAAACGAGAGGTTAGAGAATTGGCAAAACTCATTCTTCGATTTATCATCCGATACTCAGATAAAAAATATTTTCAATGAAATAGGAAGATACAATGAGGATGTGAGAGAATATATAGATGCATGTGATATGGGATTAAGTATGAGTATGCTCAATTGAGAGTCGGTATAGAGGTGCGCCCAACTAAGAAACGGCTGCGAGGTGCATCCAGCTTAGAAGCAGTTTTAGGGGCGTTCCCGGAGGACCGAGTACCTGGAAGGAGGGCTCCCTGAAATGACTGAAAGACTGGGCTCCTAGATGAACTGGATGGCAGACCTCCTGGAAGCTAGCCTCCTTGAAGGATCAAAGGGCTGGCCTCGTAGAAGGATCGGCGGGCAGGCCTCCTAGATAACCTCCTGGATAGAAGGCAGGGCCTCCTGGATAGAGAGTTGGTTTTCTTCGTTTTTTGTTTGCATCTTAGAATTATCTTCTTTGGAGTTAGGGTTCTTCCTATTTACTTGTGAGAGTAAACGGGTATTTATAGTACTTAGGCCGTTAGACATCAAGATTGGCAAATGGCTATCCACACGGATTTGACAGGCTATCACAAGGATCGTGGGTGCTGATTATGGCAACTATCATCAGTTAAGAGGATTCCTTTCTTTTTTGATGTGATCATGGAATACGACTAGTATGACATTTGTTATTTTGGGAGAGATCGTACAAATCATTGGCAAATATTCCTGGAATCCTGCTAGGCTTGTGTTAACCAATTACGGTAAACTTCCTTAACGTGCGAAAAAAAGGATCGTGCGCCATCCTAATAAAACTGTTCATGGTGGGCTGCTGCACCGACGCATGCCTCGGCGTGCGATCCTACATTGTGTGATTTTGAACCTTGGGCTGCGGGGGCCTTTTCCTGGGCTGTGATTTTCAGACGACTTTTTCACGGTAAGTCTCGATATTCGGATCGATCCATAGTTGACGAACCCATCAGATGATACTTGAGAAGTGCTAGATCAACGCAGTATTGATTAGGTTAGTAATTTGTAATTTTTGTTTCGTACTAATGGAATAAGATACAATTTTATGGCTTTAAAATGATATTAATAAACCAATGTATTTGGTAATAACTAGATAGAATCTTACGGATCAATTTAAACTTATTATTTAGCTTTAGACTTTTGGGCTGTATGGTTTAGTGGGCTATGATGTTCTAGTGGAATGAGAAGAATTGGATATATAATTTATTATTGGGCCTTTCCTATCTTCTTGGTAATCATTTCCTTACATTATCTCATATCATGTATATGACGTTCTTATTATCTATAGTTAGGATAAGAAAATTATATAAAAATATTACGATCTTAATAAATATGAAGTATACAAAACCTTAATGTAGTCCATAATTATTTGATAATGATATCCATATCAAAATACTTTGGTCTATATTTTTTGGAGATACTTGTACTCATGTGAATAACGTGCCACGAGTATCAAGATGCAATGAGATGTAAAGAATTAGTTTTGAATTTTAAATGTTAATGATGATTAATTAAATTGAGATAAGTGAAATTAAAATAAATGAAAGAAAATTGGGTTAAATCTAATTTTGGATTGGGTCATATTGAATTGAAGGACGCTTGATCGGTACCTGACTTGCGCATATGCATATTCCAGGCAAATAAGTTGTACCTGACAAACGTTTGATCAAGATTCGAGCGCACTTTTCATTTTAGTTCATGCTCGATGGACATTCAAACGCCTTGTAGTAGAATCTCAACATCTGACACGTGCCTAATGTGACGCTCATACGTCACTGTGTTTGGCCACTGCGCTCCTTGCATGCCTGACGAACGCATATGCACTAATATGCTATACCAGTTATGTCTAACTGATTTTTGATTATTTTTGTCAAATTTTGAGAGATGAGTGAGAAAAAGAAGAGGAGAAGAGATGGAAAGAGAAAATAAGTTAGAGAAGGCCAATTAAAATAAATCAAAATAAGATTTTGGTAAAATTAAAACTCAAACAAGTACATCCTAAGCCCCCTTTTCTTTTGTTGTCGGTTTCCTTCCACTTCTTGGGTATTTATTATTTGAAATGTTATACATGTCATATTTTCATGGTTATACTATTTATACTTCATACATATGAATTTTTATTCCCATTCACTATAATTTTTATGAAATTTATATTCTTAATTCATATATTTTGTATTGTCAACTTATTTCTTTACATTTTTCACCCATGCATGTGCTAAAATCATATTCAAATAGTTATTGTATATTTAAAATTCATACATAATATTTCTACATATTTAGATCACTAAATATATATTCTGCATATACTAAAATTTTATTAGATTGTCTCTGCATGCATGTTATTTGAAAAAAATGTTAAATTGATAAACTTTACTAATTTTTCTACAACTTTATTTGGGAATCTTATAATATGACATTACATGTTTTAAATTAAATATGTGTAATTTTTTGTAGAAAAATAATAACATTACATGATAAGAAATTGAAGAAATAAAAAAAAAAAAACTCTATAATTTGTTTAAAAAATTGAGAATATTTTCTTCAAAATGAGAAAATACAATGATTAAATAAAATTATGTAAAATTTCATTTGTTTATATATCAAACCATTATAAGAAATTCAGAAGTGGCACATTATAATATATCTTAATATATTATAATAAAAATCGATATTCGAGTCTGCAAGGTAATATGTATGACGACCATTTACGAATTTTAAATAATAGTGTAAGGCCTTTAATTATATAAAAATAAATATAAACAAAGTTTTAATTATCTACTCTTTAATCGGCAATGCCCTACTAACTCTTAATTCATAAGAACTATATGATTTTGCATGGCATGCTTTAATTTGGAATCGAAAAGAAAAAATTTGAAAGTAGTACATATTCATTATGAAAATTTACGACATTGCATCTGAATTTAATCTATTAATTCTTCCAATATGTTTTAATATAAATTGTACGTTTAATTTAGTTATTGCAACGTACAATAAAGAAGGTAGAGTTGGATTCCAATTTTCTTATATGGTTGTTCAAATTACTTTAATTTTAGTATAGATATAACTCCTTATACATATATTGATGTCATGATATGATCTGTATTTCTAGCCATCTGATGATACGACATTTCGAGTCATATGGTTAGACTATTTATTTTTTTAGGTCGGTTATAATATCGACGTAAAGTTCACGTTCATTGTTAATTTGAATTTATTAAATGTTAATGGAAAGACATTAATTATTATTCGGATTCAATACGGAGATAAGATATGAGATATCGAGAAAAATCTTATCGATAGGTGCTTAGTTTAACATGTAGATAAAGGTAGAATATTCTATACCCCTAATGGACGTAGATCCTCCCCGTTGGACTGTGACAATATAAGTGTGACATATTTTAGACTTACTTTACCCTGAAAGAGTAACAAAAATATTAATCTTTTGGATTAAGTTTAATATTCATTACAAGATATCATGAGACCATTAATTTGGTTGTTCGTCAAAATTAATAACATCAGTTACCTCGTGATATTTACCAAACCATTGATGGTGAATACATGGCCCGTTCACAATAAAAAAAAAAAAAAGATATGATATATTTGCTATAATATCTCATATAATTTTAATATCTGTTGAAATAAGTTTGATGAATCTATATTATTATTGATGTTTTGGATTCTTTAGAATTTTAATTGCACTCATATTATCCGATTTCGGTGGAAACACTTGATGGTTATTTTTTTAGCTATTAAATCGTGGTTACGATGTGATATTAAATCTCGAATAGTTAATAATCGATTGTCCGCTATTATTGCTATTCCATATTTGATAATATTATCTATAATATTGATCGATTATTTATATTATTAATTATATTATTTGTTGAATTTTTAACTCACCGTTAAGTTTTATTAACTTCAAAGTAGATTTTGTTGATAGTATATGAGTAAAAATTATGCAGTTGTTGAAGATATTTTATGTAGAGGTGGTTCCAGAGTCTAATTGTTTATATCGAGAGATGGAAGATTTCTTTTTTGTTGGATAGATGTTGAATAGTTTGTTGGTATTACGTCCTATGTCTCGATCTCAAACTTTACAATTAACCAATAGTAATCATTATTTAATAATCAATCCAATTAACCATTCATTTAACTGTGAATGTAAATTTCGCGTTAATTCCTCAACCGATCAAATAAATTAATATTAACCATACACAAAACCTAAATTGTTATGTCTCATGTGCTTCAATATTGATAAAATCATAACGTCAAACATTACATAATGAGTTATATCTAAAACATACAAAATTATAGAACACATTCCAATTGAAATTCAAATTTCACTGCTATCATATTTTTGGACGATTGACATTTCTTGACTTACAAACCGTGAATAACATAATATGCATCTATACACTCACATCATCTTATATACATAACTATTATTTGAGTAACATAATATTAAATTACTATTCTAGAATTAAAATATAGTATTAAACATTCCATAAATCTACTCCTAAACTCTTCAGACTGTTGCTCCTCCAATTCTGATCATCTTACAAGTATTCGAGCATCTCATCTAAATGTATTAGTGAAACAGAAGGATTAAATCAAAAACGCAATAAGACATATAATTTTACAATTAAATATATATAATTTGAATTTAAAATAAATTAGAATGAATAATGCTTTAAATTTAATGAAGTGCTATGAATTTCCATACTAACATATAATTAGATTCTCAGATTTTCCTATAATGTTTCTAATCAAATTCATGCTATGAAATCATACTCAATTGTATAAATTCGTAGGGATCAAGGGTCAGTAGAGCCTTACCAATTAAAGGAGTGGATAATCGAAACTCAAATTATATTTATTTTTACACAATTAAAGGTCATACATTATTATTTAAGATTCATAAGTGGCTATCATACATATAACCTTATAAACGAGACCAAACGCCGCTTTTACCCACAAATAATATATTCAAATATCGATTACTACTATAATATAGTAGCACATGTTATAATATACTACTTGTTAAACTATTACCACGATATAATACCTATACTTATGAAAACTCTACACATTTTTTTATATTTCTTAATTTTTTTATTCCGGAGGAAATATTCATAATTTTTTAAATAATTGTAAAGTTTTCCATTAAAATCCTATTAATTCTTAATATGCAATGTTTAGACTATCTATAGAAATTTAGCTATAATAAATTTTAAAAATAGAATACTAAATTAGTTAGATAGTGTCAAAAATTTAATAATAGTGCAGAAAAGCAACAACATTGAACTATCTCAACAATTTTAATTTAAATAATATACATGCAAAGCCAAATTTATTAAAATTCAGAACATACAAGCACATATGTAAAGTTTCAAAACAAACTCATGCAAAAGATATGAAGTTCATCATATATAAAGTTATTAAATCAAGAATTAAACACATGCATACAGGAATCTTACAAGAAAATAACTTAAAGTCTATAGTACATAAACTAATGATATGAATTTTTATTAAAAATCATAAAGAATTGGATCAAAAATTCATACATAAGAAACTTAAACAAATAGTTATGAAAACATGTCATACATGATCATTTGAAATAAAAATTGCTTAAAAATTGAGGAAAGAATAATAATTATAATATTCTAAATTTTTATTCGATTTAATTAGAATTATTTATTATTTAGATAATTTGGACATGATAAAAATTTAATTAAATATTATAAAATTTTGAAGAATATTTGGATTAATTGAGCTGGCGCTCGAACTGCATCCGTACAGTCACCTGAATATCGATTTGGGTTTCAAAATTAAAAGAAAAAGAAACATATATAATAATAATAATAATAACAATAATAATAATAATAGAAAAGAGGAGGGCCGAAGGAAAGCCGAGGGTTTCGCAAAGGGAGAAGAAAGAGAGAGGAGGAAACTGAGGTCCCCGGGTTCGATTTCGACTTCGAGTCAATTAAAGAAGTGATAGATCGAGTGGAGACAAGTGCACTCATATTCTCATCTTTCGTTTTCTTGCACTTTCGTTCGAATTTCTCCGAGTATCCTCGTTCCGATACCCGAATAGGTTTATATTTTGTATTATCCATGATCTAAATATGAAAACACTTCGATTTCATATCCAATTTGTGAAATTTGTACGAATTTTCACACCGAAAAATCCTAACCCGCGCTCGGACCATTTTTACCAATTATTTTGGATTTTATATATGATTTGGCCTTAGATAATTAATACCCATGACATGGGTACGAACATATGTGAATTTTATGCCTGATTTTGTAGGTTTTGATCGATTTTCGGACACGAAACCCTAATCACACTCCCCAGATGATTTCACCGATTAAATTAAGATTTATACATAAATTAACTTCAGAATATTGTTACCCGTACCATGAATATGTTGATTTATCAATTGGGTATCCAAATTTACATATATGAACCCTTATGCCTGCACGAGCACTGTTCACCTGAGCCACTTTGATAATTTTACATAATTTCATTTTATTTAATTGACATTTAAATTATATATAATTGTATATATTTAATTGTATATTCCGAAAAATATTATTGTTAACCATTTGTAAAAGATCATTCGTTCGGAAGTCCTAAACTTACATTTACCTCGATTTGGTAAGAATTTCTTAATCGTTCCAAAGTATCATGATAAATTATGCACATGTTTAAAATCACGTGAAGAGTTAAGTCCACAAGAAATGATTATCTGTATATGTATATAAGAATTATGTAAGTTATGCAAAGTAATTGTAGAAAACTCCACAATTTATTATATCTGATAAACCGTCCTTTAGAGATGGAGGACTAAGTGATAAGAACTAAGTGTGGAAGTTTCCTTAAAATAAGATAAGAAATTGAAACTCCGAAATCTGTTATCCGATATACGTTATCTGAAATCCGAATCTGTTATCTGATTCGTCAGTATCGGTATTATCATCTACATCTGTTATCTGTTTCATCCACACTGGTATTAGCATTTGTATCTGTTAACTATTCCGTAAATACCGATATTGTCATCTACATCAATTATCTGTTCCATCAGTATCGGTATTACTATTTTATCTGTTACCTGATCCATTAGTATCGGTATTGTCATTTTTATCTGTCATCTATTTTCTAAATACCGGTATTACCATCTATATATGTTATCTTTTTTATCAGCACCGGTATTGCCATTTCTATTTATTATCTATTATATCAGTACCGGCATTACCATTTGGATCTGTAATCTGTTCCGTCAGTACTGATATTACTATCCGTATCTGCTTCCGTATGACTCCGTAGGCAAATAGGAAATTAGTAATTTGAATATAATATCTATATCCATAGGAAATCAAAAATAGGATATGAAAGTTATTTGTATTCCAAAAGTGTATTTGATCATATTTTATTTTTATGCATGTTTATTATGCTATTATTCCCTTCATTTATTTTATTTTACGTATATTGATTATTGCCTTTGATTATTGTACCTTATTGAGCATTTGGCTTACCCTTACGATTTTTTCTTACCATAAAATGAGTACAAGCTTACACCCGATAGAGTGAGGTAGATGATTAAAAGTCGATTAAACACGAAAGACGTGGAGGATAATCTTGTGGACTTAGCTTTGTAAATTTACACCTTTTGAAGTCTTTTATATTATTTTTGATAGTCATATATATTAATGTACGTATATGATAATGATGATATATCTATTGTATAGTTTCTGTTGTATTTGATGGATGTATATGTTTTCACAGATTATTATAAAATATTTGGATACCTAATGGTATCTTGTTTGAGCCAACGTCATATCCGGAGTAATGACGTTGGCGCCACGTATTTATTGTGGCTTTTGGATCTTGTGTTATTAGATTGTGGTTGTCTGGATGTGTTGGTTATTGATTTAGATGGATTTTTATTGTTGTACAGGTTTATTGTACAGGTATTTATATAGTCCAACATCCATATTACAGTCAAACCCTTGCCGATTTTCGGTTTAAAAATGCAACACGTTACAATAATAAGAGTAAAAAAATTTAAAATACACTTGCTTTAACTCCAAATTATCCAAAATTTAACTTGGATTTATTTGAATTAAGATCCTTTAACTTCCTTTCTCTCATTCTCTCTCTTCTTTTCTCCTTCTCTCTCCTCTCTCAAAAGCCTGCAAAAAAATGAATGAAATTTAACGGGATCCTTTGCTTATACTGAAATGCTGTTTAAGTGCTGATTGAGTGCACGTCAAGTGCCATGACTCAACCGCCTCGAACGCATTTTAAGCATGGGCATTCTGCTTTAATGCGCTTCAAGCGTGCCTCGAGCGCATCTACTCTAAAAGGTGTGTTCAAGCGCCAATTAAACGTTCATCAGGTGTGATCACTCTGCCAATCCCATATATGGATATGCGTCAGGTGTTGGTCTAGCGTTCATCAACTTGATATGATCCAATTTAATTTTAACTTTTGACCTATATTTATCCTTTTTAATTTTAATTTTAATTATTTTAATTTAATAAATTATAATTATGATAAAACGTAAACATAAACCTTACAATTGGGATTGTGTTCTCTTTGACTTTTATTTTTAATATAGATATTTATATTATTCTATATTTTGAGCGGTTTGATATTATGATTGATATTATATTTATGATGGCTTTTTCCATGAACATTTATGATTCAAGTTTTTGTGTCTGCACTATGACCTAGGTTAAGTGATTTGGGTTCGAATTGCAACAACTCTATTTGTCATACAATTTATTATTGCGTGGTACATATATTTTTTAATAACTTTCAATAACTATAAACCGAATAATCAAAAAATGACTTTTATTAAATAGTTTTTATAAATAAATATAACTACGTAAATTTATCAAAAAATACATTCAGTTTTTTATATTTTAAATTTTATTGATATTATTTTAAATTTACTGAATTAAATAAATATAAGTTCACTTAAAATAAAAAGCTAAATGAACGTTGGATAATTTGGATTGAGAAAGAAATATTTTACTAAAAACTAACTTACAATAAAATAAATCTCTTCACGCGTCCAACTCCAAGGGCTTAAAGTACTTCCCTTCAATAAGATATGTTCCAATACTCAATCGAACGGCCCATATATCCTTAGGTTTTCTCGATACAATCCTGCAAATTTTCTCAAGCATCAATCAATTAACATAAGAATATGTAATTACAAAGGATCGTAGAACTACAAATGAGCAGGGAGATACCTTCCGACATCGCCAGGATTGACGAGGCCAGAATTAACCCTAAGACATGGAATAGAAGCAGCAGTCTTTATAGTTTTAGGAGCCTCCGTGACTATAATTGGAGACCCGATCTTCAGCTCCGAACTCGAATATCTTCCTGCCGAATCCGCTTCGACCGATCGATCGTTCAATTCACAGGTTACGCGTCGGTTTTGAAACCGAGCGATTGGACGTAGCAACGAATCAGAAGCCAGGTTTGAACAATGGCATGCCGCGATGACAATGGAAGTCGAAGAGAATGACATTATGCAGCAAGAGAGATGTTATGCCTAGTGATAACGTTTCTCTCTTTATTTTCCTTGTGGTTCTCAGACGTCAGTTTTACCATGTGGGCTGGGCCTACGAATAAACCCAACAGCTAATGGGCCAATCTCCAATTTTTGCGCCAAGTTAGGAAAGTTATACAGGAGATTGTGTGTGTTGTATATATCATAATAATTTATGGTTCTATATGGGGCCACGGCATACCCCATGTTATTTAATGTTTCATGTGGTAGGATAGGACCAATAATTTAAATTTATATCTCATTCTATGGTACCATTAATTATAAAAAGATACATAGCCATTTACAATTAGTTATATATTATTTTTCTTTTTGTTAAATTTTGAACCACTCTATTATGAGTCTCATACTCCGTAAATATATCATCTGATAGTTCACTCAACATTTGTATAATGATTCATTTGAGGGAAGGCATTTCCGATGGTTTGGATGAACGGCGCATGACGGGTGCATGCATTAACATTAGATTGAATTTCAACACTTGAACAAGTATGAATACTTTGTTATAATTTTAAAACCGGGGGAGATAATTTCAAGCATGATGCGCCATAGAATAGATAGAAAAGATAGAGCAAGCGATAGAAGGAAGAAGATGGAGGATTTGCTAACTTTTTGATATTCAAATTTTGGCTTCTACTTTTCGCCAACCTTGGTCTAGCTTCTATGTAGAATATACTACTCATTTTTTTCATTAATCTTGCTCATATATTTGTTTATCTCTTGGATCGTTCACTTTGAAGTATTGTACAACCAATATGTACGCTAAGTTGGTAGTAACCATATCTCTAAATTGCATAATAAAAATAGTGGTAGTCAGACATTACTCTTACATTGAATTGGGAACAAGTCAACTTAGAGGAGGTTATTGGTAACAAGTTATGACACATTGTTGTAAATGAATTTTATAATATAGTTATTTTAGGGTTATTTTATAATTGAATATGTAAATATATACTAAATATATATTTAGATGAAAGGTCTTGTGATTTTTTATTTTTAAGAATGACTTTTACGAAAAAATTATTTGATTTTGTGATTGTATATTTGTTTGCATATTAATATTATTTTTTTACGAATTCAAACAAATGAACAGTAAATTTGATATTAGTTAAAGAGTTTTTTACGGTTTCATATCAACGAAATTTGGCCTACCGCATGTGACTTCCCTAAAATTATAGCTTGTTCCTCATATGTCGTGTGTGGATGATTGAAGTATCTTGTTCCTAGGTGATGATACAATAAAGAAGAGAGAGATGGTACTAAGGCTTCAAAACAATGTAGACGTTTAGAAGACAACATTTAAGCATGATTTTTTAACTCACAAGAAGACACAGTAGCCCAACATAAAACAGGCTGCCTAACCGTTCCAAGTTATGATAAGCTAACTACCCCTAACAGCTTTAATTGTCTCCACATTGTCATCTTATTTTCCCAACATTTGTTATAGACATCCCACATGGAAGAAATAGAAAAACAAATTATAACAATTTATAAATATGCATTGATTCATAACCTAATAACTTAAATTATTGAGTCCGAATAATGAAAAATGAGGAAGAAATATTGAAACATACCTGGTGTTTAGAATCTGATTCTAATAAATTTGAATCTGTTTATCGAACCTTTAATATAGAACATATATATTATAATAGTAAATAAAAAATTTTAAAGAAATAGGGATTTATTATCTGAAATATCATTTGATACTTAAGTTGATATGTTTTTCCAAAAGCTAAAATATGAGAAAAATTGAAAGAATGAAAGAGAGTAAGTGAAGCACTTGATTTCATATAATTGTAGACAAACACATACTTAGAAAGCTACATTCTGTGTTCATTATTTTCCAAATTTCATTCTCCTTTTTAGGAAAAAAAGGTGTGTATTTGTAATTACAATGTCAATTATTGGTGATTTCCTGCAAAAAAAAAAAAAAATAACCAATCATGATATAAATGGTTTGACCAATTGAAAATTAATTAATTCAACCGTCATTATACAAATTATGATCACAGGGTTAAATAGAGATAGTTAACATCTAAATATTAAATTACTGGCAAGCAAATGATGTTTATTGGTTCAGAGACACTCGTCTAGGCTAACCATGGAGTAGCAAATCACTTGACTAAATACTCAAATATACCACCATTTAGGCATACAACTCAATATAATTTATATTTTACTTAATAATTGCTCGACCATATGTTGGATCTTGATTATCCTAAATAAAGTTGGGTCAAAATCAATGCCATATTCTTTAGGCAAGGACCAAATTGGGCGGACAATACTCTATTACTTCTAGCTATCCTATGCCTATCAATCGTAAACTCATTGAGTTGATAGATCAGATCAACTTGATCTATACTGTACTTAACACTAACTCCTATACTTGGAGGTTAAATTCAAACTTTGATGATGCCGAAAAAAATAAAGGATCAAATTAGCCTAGCCTTCAAGACTGTTCAAATGTTTCTTCCCAAGGGATTTGAAATCAGTCAGTAGTCTCTATTGAGTAGTCATATCAATCTCTCAATCGGTTACCCTATTATTTCAACATGTTTTTTTTTACTATTAATCACATGTTATTGCTACAAAATGTTATATTTTTTGACTTATTTTTCAACTATAAAAGGTTTTTATCTTTCTCTCTATCTTCTTTATTCGATCTCCATACTTAAGCCGTTGATGGAGTTGGCTGAATTTTTTAAATATATACTTACTCGATGGATTTTATGTTTGGATAAAAGAAAAATAATCTTGGCGCCATGGTGCTCACCATTATTAATGACCAAACCTATTTTGATTTTTTTCCTTTATACAACATCGTCAGTTGAATTGATCTTCCGCTTGAATAATCACTAGGAAAATCTCCCGTCTCTACGAACATCTTGGCTCATGCATCTCTCATTGATGGGTCTAGTATATGAACCAGGATGTATCCCTTGCTAGCATTCTATTCATTGCATGGAAATCATCAAGCTGGGTGTTGCCATTTCTCTCTCTATTCGAATGAATTGCCATTAGAGAATTGCATGATAATTCTTTTGCTACTAATGATCATCCTCTTGATGTCTTTTTTTCTTACAAACCAAGTAGTTCAGTGTTTTTATCTTAAAATATAACTAGTATATACTTATTACCAAGAATTAATAACATGCTAATACTTTTTATTTTTCATATTTAGATTATAACATTTAATCTGTTCATTTTGTATTTGGATTTGAACACATCCGTGTGAGCATATAAAGTCATGAAAAGTTTTGATTAATCAAAAAACTTGGATGAGATTTTTCTGATTCTTAGTCTTAATGTTTGAAAATATAATTAGTGATATTTTGACAACTAATTCTTGATTTTGATAGAAAATGACAACTAAGTCTTCTAACAAACCGGGGCCCTTAAGCAAACAAAAGTTGAATTTTAAGAGTACAACCTATCTGTCTTTTGAGAGTACTAGGATTTTCATTTCATTATATTCAAATAGTTAGTTGGACGGCAGTTGGGTGATGTCATCATAATAATGGTTCACGTGACTGAAATGACATACTGATGGTGTGTTTCATGCTACATTAAATGATATTCTTCTTTTCAAAACATGTGACATGACAACTTGATATTTCTTTTTGCTGATTATCAATGCGCAGTATTTTGGTCATTTTAAACGAAGCGGGGAATGTTGGTTTAGTACAATAGATTTTAGGAAAAGACACATCATTTGAATCAACATTTCTCTTTAAACGTGTCGCTTTTAAGTATTTTTTAGCACCTTTTCAAATCCATCTCTAACGTTTTCCTTACATCTGTTCAAATTCAAGTCAATTCTTATTCTTACTTCTATGCGTTTTGATAAGAATATGACGAAATCCTAAACTTTCAAAGCACCATAATCTTGTTTCTTGCCACCATCAATGACTCTGCATAAAATTGGCGGCTCTTCCCTTCGAAGAGCTGTTGATATTGCTTCGTCGCTATCATTACTTTGCATTGGCGACATCTATAATAAGTATAGCATTTCTACTATAATTTTTTTATATTATTCATTTGACAAAAGATAAAAAGTCGTCGCCTCATGATAGTTTCATTGTCATCTATGAGGCCCATTTGAAGAATAGTTTCCTCTTCCCAATAGTTGGGAATTCGCAGAGATTTTGGATGCCTTACAGATTCCAATCACATGGCACCATTCTAATGCCAACTAGTACTTTGTGGCTAGCTGGATGTGTCTTCTTCCAGCATCATAGGCTTAGGATGGACATTAAGATGTTTAAAATCATTTTTTGATTTAATCATGAAAATGATTGGATTTTATTAACTACTTGAAAGGAGTTTAAAATAGGTAAAGGAAATCCTAACTCTGTGAAAAACTGAAAAAATTAATTTTTCTACATAAAGTTTCAACCGACTAGGTACTATCAAATAATTGGACTCACATGAGTCCAACCTACTCCAAATCGATCAATAAAAGGAGCTTTTGGCACACTGTCTCAAGTGGATCTCACAAAACAATATATCAACGAGTTGTGCAAGACTGACAACTTTCTCACCGCTACTACTTTGGACGCAATGAAACGGTACATGGTTATTATGGGTGAAACAGTTGCCGATTTATCTCCTTGCCATTGGAGGGAATCGTTTTGGGAACATCCCCTATAGTCTACCCTAGTGTAGGCAGTTCAAGTAACTATCCCATAATTTCTCCAACCACTTCCATAACTATTGAAAAATCATGGGAGATTAATGTCGCCTTTATTGAATTTGAGGCCAAGGCGAGAGCCGAGGAGGTTGCTCAGTCTTTGCCTCTTCTCTTGTAAAGCCCTCAGAGGGGATGTCATTTTGCATGCTGATGAAATGATTCGATTTGTGGTGCTAAATGAGGAGCATGATTATTCGTACCACTGTATATGCAAAGTGTGTTAGTTATAACTATTTTCATCATTGTTGAATATGAGATTCCTATAATTTCTAGCACCCCTTCAATACTTGTACTAGCGATTCAAGCTTCGACCACTTGTGTCACCTCCTTGGGATAGGAAGGTGTCATGGGGGACTTCGATGTCATAAGAGATACTGAGGCGCGCTTGGTATCCCCTCCTTTGGAGAGTAAAGAGGTAAAATCATCACGGGGAGTTCTCAATTTTGACGGTCCCGTATTTCATCCGGTCTTATTGCTCTATTGCTTGATGGCTTCAGCCTCTCCGATCCTAGTGCTACTATCCATTTGTCAAAACCCTTCACTAAAGAGGACTCTAAACCCTTCACTAAAGAGGACTTTTTCTCTCAATAGGTATATTCTTGTCATTGGCTTTGACTTTATTATTACCTTCATAACAGCCGTTAACACACTCTATTATAGTCCTTGGTGTTGGTAGATTAGTTTAAGTGAAAGATCTTTCTAAATTAAGAAGTAGCACGCCTTTCAAGGTCATAACTTGATCCTTCTATAGTTAATGCCTTGGAGGGCAAAATTGTGACTGTTGAGTCTGAAATATCAAGCATTGACGATATGTTGATTAATAGGCAGAAATGAAATAATGAATAGGAAAACAAGGCTCGAAAGTCAAAGAGACAGAATAACTTGTTTGAAGACTGAGCTGCAACTGCCTAGGAGAGGGCCGATTCTTTTGATAATAGGGCTACTAAGGCGAATAACCACACTTTTACTACTGTGCATATTGTGTAAGATTGGCAGATGGACTTCTTATAGTTTGCAAAGAAGCTAATGTGAAGCATCTACCCAAAGGAGCTTGATCCTTTATTGAATACCCAATTTAATGAGTGCATCAATCTATGTAAGACGATAGCTTCTTTAATGGTTCTTGATTATCCCATCGATTGCCTGGATATGAGGAACTTTAGAGCTGTTTTGGCTTCAAAAGTTAAAGATTTTGAGACTCGATTGAATCCTCACGTCCCCACCTTTAGGGCCAATCATTAGCCGTAGGAAGACACTTTCGAATCCGCCATACCTAAATTTGTAACCCAGCTCAACAACTTTGTGAATGGATACTATAATTGTATATTAATATATATTTTTGAATTGTTTGAATCACGATTTAACCAAAAATGATTCTTGTGTATGAATGATAATCATGAGTTCTAGCCCCCATGGATACGGAATTTAGGCTCATTGATCACATGATTGCTTAACTCATTCCGAATCAGTCATTGGACTATCACTATTGGTAAAAGATGACCTCAATCCTTAACCATATAACTAATCTTGCGTGTCTCGCGGAAGAGTTTATCATCACTCGTGTAGATGCAACGTCCTAAGGTTTAATTGGATGGGTAATTATATTTATAATTAAGTCTCAAAGTACGTCAACCGGCTTGTTACTTGACCTTTTAAAAGGGCATCGAATGCTTTGGTCTCAAGCCTCCAAATCGTAGGGTACTTCGGGTGTGACATCATGGATAGAGTTGTGCGGTATCCTTGAACCTACACTATGACTACCCACTTAAATTAGCACGCTTTAACAAATAAGCTGTTAATATCCACTGTTTGACTTATAATCAATTGTTATCAAACTAATATACCTCTGACAGTTTATATACACATATATGTATACAAACTTGAACAAGAAATTATTTTTAATAATAAATGTTTAAAACATTTACATCATTCAAGCAAACTAGAGTGAGGGGTAGGGCTAGCTAAAAAATCCTAGGATGGCTTTTTCACTGAATTTTTTTTTCGAGATAAAAGGCGTTCCAAATGCATAGGACGAGATTTTTGGTTTGGGTATGCAGCTTGCACTTCCCATTTGAAAGTATTACGGACATTAAAAATGACCATTTTCCATGTCAATGATAGCTTATTCCTATGTGCAAGTATTCCAATGGTTTCGATGTTCCTTAATAACAAATCGCCAACTTCAAATGCTTGCACTTTCACCTTCCAATTGTAATACCTGGCCACTAGATGCTAGTAGGCTATTGTTCGAAAAAATGTTGCATATCTATCTTCCTCCAAAAGATCTAAATTCTACCTCAAGAATTAAGAATTTTGACTCAGAGCAAATTTTTTCACCCCATTTGGCACAAAATTAACTGGTACCATCACCCCTGTTTCAAAGTATAAATTAAAAGGTATTTCTCGAGTGGATTTCATTAGATTTATTTGGCATGCCTAAAGTATGGAAGGGAGTTCATTTATCCAAAATCCCTCAACCTCGTCTAACTTGGCCTTCAAACCATTGAAAATTTTCCACTTAGTTACCTCCATTTGTTAGTTTGTCTATTGGTATAAGATTAATATGTGGACCACTCGAATAACAAAACCTTTGCAATATTTAGTAAACCTTTTACTTAATAATTGAGTATCATTGTCGATAACTATGGTTTTTAATATCTCAAATCTGTAAATAATGCTCTACTATACCAATTTTGTTGCATTTTATTTTGTAATCCTAGCTAGTGGGAAGATTTCTATCCGTTTAGTGAAACAATCAACTATAATGATAATAATTTTTTATTAGCCAGTCACCAAGCAAGGGGGACCCAGTATTTCAAGTCCAATTGTGCAAATGGCTAGGTGTCCGCAAAATTTGGTATTCATGTGTAGCTACTTTCGAATGCTACCATGGATCCAAGCATTGCCATATTTCTTGACAAATTTCATGGCTAGTGATAATATGGTCTCATGACTTTAAATGATAAGCTCATTCCTCCCAGCACTCTACATATACTGAGAAGCATCTCTTTGAAGGCTTAGTCGGCTTCTGTCATGATTAGGCAAGCATATAGGCTATTAAATAGCCCCATTTTATAGTAATATGTCTACCATAGTAAATCAGCCTATAATTTTTACAATCTGGTTAGCCTCTGCCAAATTGCTCGATAACGTTCCGTCTTAAAAATATTTCACATAATAGTTCATCAAAGTTGTCTTGTTTGATAATTAGATAATTTCATTCCACTCATCTGTACTAAATGTTTAAAGAATTTCTCACACATTTCGTGCATGTTGCTCTAGACAGTCTGATATTATTATTTTAGAGAGATAGTCGGGTTTTTAGTTATTTTTTCTAGAGATATAGATAATCTTAAAGTTGTTAAGAAAAGATAAGATAGTATGGATCTAATGAAAATATTTAGCTAATTTTAAAATTGACACCTATGAAATTAGCCAATACTTTATTGACTGTAAACACAGTTCAATATAAATTGTTATATTCTTAACAGAACATTCCTTGACCAACTTTAAATTAGTTGTCAAGGCTTCATACTCAGCAATATTTTAGTTGTCAGGAATCCAAATTTGATCGAGTATTTGATCTGGTTCCTTCCAAAAAAGTCAGGATTATTCTAGTTTCACTACAAATTTAAAAAGAGCATACATTTAAATTGAGGGTCGACCTAATAGTGATGCACTTAGCGTAGCCCCCATGGCTTTTTCAATGGACTCATCAGAGATTTGGGTCATTTTGACAATAAAGTTCGTTAGACTTGACCCTTAATGGATGGTCAAATCTGGAACTCTATGTCGAACTCATCCAACTTGTTTAGCCATTTGATTAGATGTTTGGATACTTTTGACTTATGTAGAATCCTTTTAAAAGGTTAGTCAATTAGAGTCACGATCTTATATGCATAGAAATATGGCCAGAACATTTTTTCAATGAAAAGTAAGGTAAAAGCAACATCTTCCGTACATATGTATTGAGTTTCTGAGTCGAAAAAAATTTTACTACTATAGTATACCAATCATAGTATTTCTAATTCTTCTCTGCCAAAACAACAGTCAATACTATATTGACAATTGCCAGATAAAGATGTAGAACATTAGCCTCCATAGGACGAATTAGTAGGGGAAGATGCACTAAATACTTCTTTAAGTCCTAGAAGGCTTATTGGTACTCATTTGTTCACCGAAGAACATTCATCATTGATCCTCTCAGTGTTTTAAAAAATGATAAGTACTTTTCAGCTAATTTGGCCATGAATCAGAATGGAGCTACAAGTCACATGGCCAATATTTGGATGTCTTTGATTACCCAAGGTGGTTCTATAACCATAATGACTTTAATTTTCTCTAACTTGACATCTATCCTGTAAAGAGATTATAAAATTTAAAAACTTACTAAAAGTCACCTTAAATAAGCAATTACTCAAGTTTAACTTAATTTAATATGTTTTGAACATATCGAATATCTCTACCAAATCTTTAACATATTGTTGGCAAATACATTTTTTACGAGAACGTCATCAATGTACACCTCCATATTTTTTTCAATCTATTGCTCGAATATCTTTTCCACAAGTTTCTAGTATATGGCGCTACTATTATTCAAACTAAATGGCATCACTTTGTAACAATAAGTTCCTTAGCCGATTATGAACTAGGTCATCTATCCGTCTTTTTGGTTACTCCGAGTATCATTATACCTTACATAAATATCAATGAAACTCAATAGCTAATGACTGAATGCCAAATCTACTAGTTGGTTAATGCTTGGATGTAAGAAACTGTCTTTTAAATATATTTTATTCACATCTATGAAATATACATACATCCTTCATTTTCAATTATTATTATTTATTAGAATGGTATTAGATAACTAATGCAAATAATTAACCTTCTTGATGAAGTCCACTTTAGTTAATTTTTAACCTCTTCTCGACAGGCCATGAGTTTTTTTATGAAATAATTTCATCTTTTCAACTTGACATGTTTACTTTTAGGAACAAGACTAACTTGTAAACCATCATCTCCATCAGAATCCCAAGAATGTCTGTTAATGCCCATGTAAAGGTGTCAACATTGTTCCATAAGAAATCTATCAATCTTTATTTCAGATCTTAATTTGTGGAAGTCTAGATTTAAGTATATTTGTCAAGGTCTATTGGATTCAAAGGGATATGAAGTAGTGACTCACTAGGTAGAGCCTGCTAAAACGAGGCTTCGTCTCGAAAGTCAAATTCTTCTATAGGTTTTGGAGGAGTCAAATCATCAATTTGTGTTAAATACCAACTCCATCTAATGACTTAGTATTCTTTAATTTTTCCATCCCGTATTTAGTCAAGAACTTTATTTTACGTTAATGGATGGAGGTGACCACTCTGAATATCGTCAGGCATAATTGACCCAATAGGGCATTATAGATTGAAGAGAGATCTACCACCAAAAAAGTTAATCGATAGGAAGACGTCTTAGGATATGTCATAATCATAACTTTTCGGTGTATGATCCCCTTAACCAAGTTATCCAGCTCATATAGCATCTCATCTAACATGTCCATTTGACTATATTTTAATTTTAACTTAATGAACACATCAAAATAAAAAAATATTTATTATGTTTCTATTATTTATAAAGACTCATTTCAATTGATAGTTCTTGAGTCCATTTGAAACAACTAAAACGAGTGTAAATACAACTTCAGGGATTTCTCATTTTGGACCTACATCAAAACATTAGTTCAGGTGTTAGTAAGGGGTGTAATATGTGATGGCTTGATCTTTTGACGAGTACTTGGCTCAGTTTTTTGTTGCTTCTTACAATCCCAAGGGGGTTGATTGCAATTGTCTCCTTTTGCCACATCCGATCCATCCCAGACGTTGATCAAAGATTGAGTGTTCTAGCATTTTGGAATTGCTTGCTTCCTCCCCCACTATATATGCCTTGGTGATAGCTACCATCTCCAATAACGTCTTGAGGTCCTACTAAGTTAGCAATTTTAAAAAGTCATCCGATTGAATTCTCACCATATTCAATCTCATCGATTAGTTTTGAGATGCCTCTGGCCTCAACATTGAGTCAAGCCAAAAAACGCTTCAGGCTCGTTAAGAGTCTGCTCAATCTTGATTAGATACTAAGATTGTTTTTCTTCCCTCCATCTAGAGACAAAATGGAATGGAAACTAATCAACCAGTTCCTAAAAAGTTCCAATAAAATTTGACCCAAACTTGTAGAACAAAATAATTATGTCTGACTTTAAAATTAAAGGGAAGTGGACACATAACACTGCATGCTCTAAGCTCTAGAAACTGAGCAAGGAGTGGATATCAGATTGGTACATTTATCATACAGCTCTATTATGGGCAATTAAACTTATAGGTAAGTCTATACTTCTTTATCTCTAAGGTAAAAAAAATACAATCAAATTAGGTTGTCTAAACCGTAGAGTTCCCTCAGAAAACCTGCTACTCTATCCTTTTGATGCGTTCTTCCACCTCAACCATAGAGGCAATCCTCTTAATGTTAAAGAAAGTCCTCAACTTTGAATGATTAACAGATACATTTGATATCTATTTGGTTGGAAAGGTTTAGGACTATCGCTATATGACCTCAGTTACAATGGTGTTCAAAATCTTGAGTGTATTAGGGATTTCATCGCTCCAGGCTTTTCTCCCTAACTTCAAAGTTGAGACAACATTCAAGTTGAAAGGAAATAAATTGAGTTTCAACCGCAAGGACCACAGATGTCTCTGGTCGAAAGTGGCTCCCCCTTAACGCGGCTTTTCTTACCTTTCAACATCCTCTTTAAAGTCGAAATTTGTGAGTGAGGGACTCCAGCCTGAGAGGCTTAATCCTCAAATATGCCCTAGAGGGACTTCGACATTTTCGACATTTTTTGAAGTTGAATAGTCATAGCCCCAATGTCCGGCACAATTGGTGATTAAGCACTTCTTTGACTACCTTGTCAAGGGAGAAACGTTATTCAACAGTTGGCTTAATTGTCCGTGCATTATTGTGTTCACCAAGTTGATGGGCTCATTTAAGATTGTCAATTCTCAAGTCTTTATAGGCATGATTCTATTTAAATAGAAAACAAATTGCATGATTGTGTCCCACGGACAATATTAATAATGCGTATATGTCATTTAGATTCTAATTCGAAGAAATTCGAATCTGATTATCAAATATTTTATCTGAATTCTATATCTATGACAACAAACAATAACTTTGAAGGAATTAGAGTTCACTTATCAGAATATTTTTTAATATTCAAGTCAGTATATTTTTAACAAATTGAAATATGAGAGATTGAGGGGATGATAGAGTAAATGGAGGACTTGGTTGCATATAATTGTAGAAGAACAAGTGGTCAAAAGGCTATGCTCTATATTTATTGTTTTTTGGATTCCCTCCCCTTTTTAAAGAAATGGTGTGCATTTATAATCATAACGGCAATTGTTGGTGATTTCCTAAAGAATAACAGCCGAACACAATTTAAGTGTTTGATTAGTTAAAAATTAATTGATTCAATTGTTATTATACATGTTATGATCGTGGGGTTAACGTCTAAATATTAAACTGATTGTGAACGATTGATGTTCGTTGATTTGAATATTTTTGCTTGGGCTAACCATAGAGCCGACGAAGTACTAAGCTAAATACTCAGATATGCCACTATTTAATTATATTATTCAGTTCAGTTTATATTCTACTTAATAATCGTCTGACCGTTTATTAGTCCTTAGTTTATCCTAAGCCTATCAACTATAGGCTCGTTAGGCTAATGGATCGGGCCAACCTAATCCATGTTATACCTAACAAATCTAAATCAATTTATCAAGATATTAAAGCACAGGATTGCAAATGGGAGGGAAACCCAGTGATAGTCTTCTCGGTCATACCCATCAACAAATAATGCCATTAGTTGGCACCCAGTAGCAATTCTGGGGGCTTATATCTTCTTTGAGAGATTTCCACCAGGAGATTTTACGTTATAAAAAATTATATATAATATTTTTTTACATATTTTTAATAATGTCAGTAATTATTTAAAATATTTAATCTATTAGTAAAAATTTTTTATAAAAAATTATGTAAATAATTAATGTATGTCTCAAATGAGCAATTATTTACCAAGTACGTGAGCTCTTACTTACTTGTATAGATTCGCACAATACTGAAGCATTGAATACAGAGAAAATGAGGCATAATCAATGACGACTCTGACTAACTTACCTGGCCACTACAGAGATCCTCCAATACTGGCGATTACAGCAGGTGTACTTCGACGATTCTGCACCGAACTCACTATGAATTCGCAGTGCATCGAAGAAAGCAGTGTAAGACTCGTGTCCTACAAGATTCAGTTTCAATGTGTTAAACGAGGCATAAATTGAACCGCACAGGTGGTAGTCGAGAGAAATCTAATACTCAACTTTCAATTCAGTTCTTCATCCATACACGACTTGATCAAAACAGAGTAAAGAACATGGGGAAAAAAGACGGCGATCGAAAGTGAAGAAGGAAAATCATAAAGTTTCAACTTCTGTCTCGGTCTTCTTAATCTTCTTCTAATATGGTCTCTTATTTCTCTTCTTTCGCCGAAACAACCAACTTGCAGTAAAAATATCTTCGCCGGGGCTGACAGTTGAATTCCTAACGGCGAACACATCGTCGTCGTTACGGCCCGCGTGAAGTCCCTTTGTCGACAATTTTTCAGCTCAAACCCTCGTTGGCCGCTTCGTCATCGCTAGGGTTGAAAACGAAGGGAGGCTTCGAGTGCAAGCGATTAGGTATGGCCGTCATCGAACTCTGACTTTGCCTTCACTTTCGCGCGCGCGCGCTCTCTCCCCCCCCCCGGAAGCACACACATTGTTAGCGACTCGATCATTTTGAATAGTTGTAACCCTAACCATGATCCCAGTGCCCGTTACCCCGCGTTTGAAGAAGACGATCCCTCGCCTCGCCATGTCTTGCCTTGCCTAGGAATTTTTTGTCGGCTCTTCTACCGCTTGTGATTGAATAGGAAGCCTCAAATTTTGAACGGGTTGCTTCAGACGGGTCGGGTTGAAACTCTCTCAAAGCGTGTTAGTCGGGTTACATGACTGGTTTGGTTATTTACATTATATTTTTTAGAAAGGTGATGACATTTATCAATTATCTTTGATTACCGAATGATAAAAACGATAAATTATTATATAATTATTTAATATAAAATATATGTATTTAAAAAAATATAAATATAAATAAATAACAACAATTGTGGGATAAATGCTTCGTAAACAAATCTCCCTTAAATAAAATGCTTTTAAACTATTCGAATAAATAATATATTTCATTTTAATATATTTATAAATTTTCTTCTTCAGTCATGATCAATGAAAACTATATTATTTATGTATAAATATATAAAAATATTATAAAAATAATATAATAAATTCATTTTACCTGGCTAAAACTCTTTGTGCAATATCTAATATCTTCAGTCATGTTCCCCACTCTACATTTATATGTGGGGCCATTTTATTTATTTTTTAATTATCTATATGGTAACATGACTCATATATGAATAAAAAAGTTATAGATAAATTCTATATGATGAGACAAATAATATTTTTTAATTAATTATACTTTTGTAAATGAATTAAGCCCAACAAAAAGTTATAAAATTTTAAGTACGGTTTAATTAATTTCACATTATAAATGATATTTAAGTAAGCTTATATTATTAGTTCTAAATATTATATAAAATAAATATTAGAGCTTTATTATTTTTTAGCTTTGTCTATATATGTGTAAACAAGTTGGGCTCAAATTGAGCTCAATCTTATAAATAACTATATAGATAAAAATTAAATGAACTAAAAATTAAAAATAACTTAATTTGATAAACTAAGCTCATAGATGAGCAAAATTAAATTCTTTGATGAGCATATTTCACAATTTTAAAAAAATGAATGCATTATTGGCTCTTATATATTTGTTTTCAAGCTCATAATTAATTTATTTATAAAATATTATGATCTTATATTTAAATTAATTATCTATGAGTTTTAAAATTATACCCTTTATTTTAAGTAATTAAAGTTGAAGAATCTTTTTTTTTTCAAGCTCATTATTATTATTATTTTTATGTTTGTTGCATATAAAATCTTCGATAATTATACAAATTGATTAATGATAGTTAATTTTTATGATTATTGACGATGGTAATATTTTTTTTTTTAAGTGAAAGTAATATTTTATATTCAATATTATATTGTTGGGTCTCAATATACGGACCCATAAAATACGGCCCGAAAGAAGGGCCCAAGGCAAAGGCGGGAAATATTTTCATCATTGGCGGGAGTTTTTGGAGGAAAAATATTCACCATCTTCTCGATAAAAGGGGCGGCCCGTGCTTAGTAGAAGACAGAGCAAAAAGGCGGGCAGAAAGGGAAAGGGGAAAAACCACTTTTCCTGACTCCGCCTCTCTCTCTCTCTCTCTCTTTGTGTGTCCTCACCACCATGAAAAGAAGAAGAACGAAACTCGGAGGAGGCCTTGGAGAAGGCAGTTCCCCTTAGCTCGTCAAACACCAAGGAAAGACTCTGCTTCCCTGTCAAGAGGTCCGTCGGCGACCAACAGTACTCGTCACACCTCACCAAACTGAGCACGAAGCTCGGCTGCAGGGGTAACCCTGCTCCTTTCCACTACCCATGAGTCAAACAGGGCACGAAGCCCTCTGTCAGCGGCACCCCATTTTCTCTGCCCTTATTTCCGTCCAAGTAGAGCGCCGAACATTTCTATTGGTGGTGGCCATCTCTCCCTCTGCTCCCGTGACCATCGAAACAGGACACGGCATTCTCCCAGCCATAGCGTCCTGCGATTCCTCCACAGATCAGCGTCAGATGGAGCCTAGAGCTCCCCATCAATGGCGCTCAACGACTAGTCCCACAAATCAAGCGAAACCACGCCCCCAACAGTGGCGGTCCTTCTTCCTCCTGTTCTCATCAAGAACAGAGCATGAAGCTCCCCCACAGCCGTTGATTCCAGAAGAATGAGGCGCAGAGCCTTCCTGTTGACAACACTCAACGATTCCCTCTCAAATCAGCGCTCGATGGAGCCCAAAGCTCACGGTTCATGGCGACCGGCACATTTCCTCCTTTCCTGACCCAAACAGGGCACATTTCCCCCCTTTTTTTAGTCGGTGCTGGACAGAGCATCCCCGTACCAAGGTTCCATGAACCTCCTCCCATGGCATCCATCTGCTCAGTCCGAGCCATAGCCAAGGCCGGGTCTGGATTCTTTCGAGAATGACGCTCGGTCATTCCTCCCAAACCATGGCAGAAGCGAAAGCATGAAGCTCCCCCAAAATAGCAACCAGATCTGTCCCTAAATCACACCCAGAGTTCCTTACGGAGGCAGAGCCCGAGAGCTTTCCCTAACGGGAAACTCGAGGCTCTCAGCAGAACAGAGAGCAGATCCTTGCTCCAGCCATGGCGCCTGGTCGCCGTCCTCCAGATCCGGACGAACAAGAACGCTTAGCCCTTCGCCGTGGGAGCTTAGGGTTCCCAAACACTCATCCGCTTCATCAACAGGCGCCCATCGGCGCGAAGAAGAAAAACCTCAGCCGGCAAAATACAGAGCGTTCACCTCGGGGCTCAACCGCCCGGACCACACAGCTCCCACGAGTTAACACCCTGCAATTCTTAACTGCGTGGGTCCCATTCATCTTGCTCGGGCCAAATGGGTGAGTCCATATCTGACAGTCCGCCGGGATAGCTCGGGTAGACAAGGCCCAATATCTCCATGCTACTATGGTGCGTCCAAATGCCAGCGAAGCTCACGGGCATGCCGTCTACTCCGAAAGTAGGGACATCTCCAAGCCGCCCCTCCGCGGGCGTATCTCGAAGCCGCCCTCCGTGGGCGCACCCCAAGAGGGATTTCACCAAAGCCACCCTCCGCGGGCACACAAATAAGCCGCCCTCTGCCGGGCGCATCCATGGAGCTCACGCCTCCGATCACATCCCTCTCGCACTCCCCTCATTCTCGCATCCTATGCATGCATTTCTCCGTTTATTGCCGGAAGATATCGACAGCGTCGGAGTCTTAGACGGGGGCCAAACCCCCGTCGGCCTCTAACCTCTTACTTATTGTTTGTGTTGTATGAGTGCAGGTTCGCAGAGACGGAGGCCAGGACCTCTCTCCCGACGCCACCGTAGTTCGAGAATCAGAAGCCTCCCTAATCCGTGCATTTGACCATGGACACCAACGCAACATATATATTTAATTATAATTAATTAATATTTAAATATTGTGATTTCTCGACTAATAGGGGATTTGTGCATCGGGAACATGCCGGGCTTATGACTAAAGAGGGTTACTCGAGACATTATAGCTAGTAACCATCGAGTGGGATTGAGGGTGTTGCACATTAATAATAATGCAATATATGAGTTTTAAAGGGAATTATAATTTTGAAATAGAAAAAAATATTTTCTAAAATTAAATCATAGAATTAATTTGGATAAAATTTTTTTAGTTTATTTATTTTTTAATGCCCCCCAATTATTGAAATTGGTTAAAATATTTTTTCATAGAAAAATAATATTTATAAAACTATATATCGATAAATATTTTTTTACGCACATTAAATACCAAAATGTAAATTATTAGAGTATTAATACCTATTTGTTTAAATAAATATCTATATTTAAGCACAATCATTTAAATAAAAAAATTTTTATTTTAAACAGTTTAATTTTTTAAATTGTCTAAAATTGAAATATTATGAATGGTAATAATTATTTAAATTTAGAATATTAATATAAATAATTTATTTTAATTTTTTTTAAAAAATAATTTAATATAACTGTTATTATTGACACCATATTTATAATCCAACAATAATTTTTTTTTAAAGATATGATTATTAGAAATTAAAAATAAATAAAATAGATGGTATACTTATAGAATGAGTTATAAATAAATTATAAGCAATTAGAACGCATAACGATGATTTACAAAAGAATACGAAAATTATTTCATAACTTTAAATAGTTTCCCCAATCGAAATCCCCAAAATGCTCACCCTCGAAATACTAAACACCAAGGCCTTTCTCCCTCGACCAGCTTCTGGCGATCTCCTTTTGCACTTGCAGCCCTCCCCTTACCATCCCTTTCTATCCCTCTTTCTCTCTCGCCACAACTACCAGTGAACTTCACCCCCCCTCCCCCCGGCCTCCGTATTTCAATTATAATCTACTTTTTGTTTCCACAAATGACTGTCATGACTCCCGCTCCCATCGAGGTTTGTGTCGCGCCCTTACCGCTATTTATATCTCCTCGCATCATCATCCCGTTCTGGAAGCTTCGTTTTCATTCTTTAGCTTTTGTCCAGTCCGTTCTTAAGTTGCCCTTTAATGGATTTGTGTTCAACATGTTTAATTTCGTTTAATTCGCTGCTATTAATCGGCTAGGGCTTGTGAAATAACTCTACTGCAATTGAACCGAGTTTAATTGCTTATGAGTAGCCATTAGTTGTTGGTGGAATTGTTTAGGGTTTTGATCTTAATGTATAGTATTTGCTCTAACGGGATCAGATGTGCACTTTTTTGCAGCAAGACGACGACGAGATGCTCGTCCCACATTCAGACATTACTGACAACCACGAGCCCATGGAAGGTATTTTTTATAATTCCCCGTTATGCTATTGCATTTTGATGGTTCCCTGATCTCGATGAAATGATATTGATTTGATCTGTGTGCGTAGCTAATTATTGCTAATTACGCTTAACGGGTGGTGATGGGCTTGTGTTTTTGTGTGAGGTTGATTATGGCCAAATTAGGGTTTTGGTTTTGATATGTTATTTTGCTTTCTATGTGGGAATATTAGTCGTGGCACCAGCTGAAGGTGCTAATAATTTGGAGAATCAACCCGTAGAGGATCCTCCTTCATCAAGATTCACATGGCGAATTGAGAATTTCTCTAGGCTGAATACGAAGAAACATTACTCCGAGGTTTTTATTGTTGGTGGTTTCAAATGGTATTTTAGCTCTCTCCTACCGTGTTAAGTTATTATATGTATTTAGAGGACTTCGTGGTGATTACAGATTGTTGTTTGTATGGCAGGCGAATACTTATTTTTCCTAAAGGGAATAATGTTGACCATCTGTCAATGTATCTTGACGTTGCTGATTCAGCTAGTTTGCCATATGGATGGAGCAGGTATGCACAGTTCAGCTTGGCCGTGATCAATCAAGCCCATAACAAGTACTCTGTGAGGAAAGGTACACTCTCTCATGGGTACATATGTTTTTTTCCCAAATGAATGAGATGTCTTGTTTTATTTAACCATTGAAGCTATAATCCTAATTTTCTTTTTGGTATCTGAAGAATCACAAACTGTGACATGTGGTGTTGAGTACTATATTGTCTAAATTGGAGAGTCTGCAGAACAATACTGACTTATGCATCTTAGACTGCTTTTGATAGTTTGAAAACCTCTTGATTGCTCAATTGGGATATGGAAATCATTGTTTTAAACCAGAAAAATAGTTTCCTTGAAGTGAACAGGTTAGGCTAACCCTCCCAGAACCACAGAATGTGGGACCCTTGTGCACTAAGGCCCTCTTTTGGGTGTGTGTGTGTCTCCCTGTGTTCCTAGTGAGCTTCATCAGTGACCTCCATATTGTTAGATTGGCTAGATCATATTATTGTGGGCATCTCCACATATGAGCATATGATCTCAGTGTAATTCTTCCTATACAAGTCCACATATGAGCATATAGAGATAGATGTGCAATGATCCTTGATGCTTTTAATGACTTAAATGTGCAATGCAGTCCTTGGATAAGTTTTGGGTCTGAAATCTGTGGACTTCTTGGCACTTTGATGTCAAATTTGCAGCTTTTGATGTTACCACTCTTTAGATCTGTGATAAATCCATTTTTCATGTACTGCAGATACACAACATCAGTTTAATGCTCGGGAAAGCGATTGGGGTTTTACATCCTTTATGCCTCTTAGTGAACTATATGAGCCCGCTAGAGGATATCTTGTGAATGATACAGTTGTAGTTGAGGCTGAGGTTGCGGTGCGTCGGGTCGTCGACTATTGGTCATATGATTCCAAAAAGGAGACTGGCTATGTTGGGCTTAAGAATCAGGGAGCAACATGTTACATGAACTCTCTTCTCCAAACTCTCTTTCACATTCCCTACTTCAGAAAGGTTAGCTGCAGGCTCTCATTTCTCTTTGACCTTGTGTATTACAAGTTATTGACATGATTTATCTGTTTTTGATTGTGTATCTAGGCTGTTTACCATATGCCTACAACTGAGAATGACTTCCCATCTCCAAGCATTCCTTTGGCCCTTCAAAGTTTATTCTACAAGCTCCAATACAGTGACAGTAGCGTTGCAACAAAAGAGTTAACCAAATCTTTTGGATGGGACACATATGATTCTTTTATGCAGCATGATGTGCAGGAGCTCAACAGGGTTCTCTGTGAAAAGCTTGAAGACAAGATGAAGGTGCAATATTTTAACGGGAGAATTATATTTATCTCTCATCTGTTGTTCCTGTGGCTTTTCCTTAAATTTGCATTTTGTTGATGTGCTCATATTAGGGAACTGTTGTTGAGGGCACAATTCAGCAATTGTTTGAAGGGCATCATATGAATTACATAGAATGCATCAACGTGGACTATAAGTCTACAAGGAAGGAATCTTTTTACGGTAAATAACTTGCAGTTAGATTTGTCCTTAGCATTAATATCTTCATGTCTCTTACATGCATATATGAGTTATGGCAGACCTTCAGCTTGATGTAAAAGGTTGCCGTGATGTTTATGCTTCATTTGATAAGTACGTGGAAGTTGAACGATTGGAGGGTGATAACAAGTATCACGCTGAGAAGTATGGTTTGCAGGTTTGTCACATGCCTTTTGACAGAATTTTATATGCTTTACGGTTTTAGGTAATGGTTTCTTATCTGAGCTTTCCATTTATTTCTTTTGTAAAAATTTTGGTCATGGATAACTTTTTGCTAGTTTTTGTTTTGTGTGGAGGTAATGTTTTTACTTTAACTGTGAACTTGATTTTATAATAGTGATCTAATTCTCATTTCATGCTTGTGTTGCTTGATTGTTTAATGAGTGCTATATGATAATTTCAGGATGCCAGGAAAGGTGTGTTATTCATTGATTTTCCTCCAGTGCTTCAACTTCAGCTCAAAAGATTTGAATATGATTTCATGCGAGATACAATGGTGAAGGTCAGCGGGCATTTAAAAACATTCCCTCTCTAGTCCAATCAATGCAGCAGTAGATTGGACTTCACTCCAACTTTTTCATGGACTTCAAAGCATCTCAGGGCAACATAGCAATGCCCATCTGGCTTTCTACTGTAGAAATTGTCATAATGGCATTGATAACTCTCAACATAACTGTTGGCTGATCCAGAATCAGCTCCAGCTACTGTCCTCTTATTTTAGTGCTTATGAAGTATCATAATGGTGGCAATGTGTGAAGCTTTGTGCTTGTAACATGAAAATGGAGTAAAATATAGGACAGCACATTATCAGCATGCTAGAGACACTGTTGTCATTGTGTTCTCAATTTGTGTTTTGGTTTAGTTTTGATATTGTCAGAGTGATGGTTGACATTGTTCATATGTGTGACTGAAAATTTTGTAATTGTGTATATTAGGGATTGCTGTGTACTGTGTTGTCTTCTATTTAGGCCTCATTTGGTAGGATGGGGAAAGGTTTAGGGGGTAAATAGCGGGGGAGATGTTAAGGGGGTAAGGGGGCGGGATTTTTTCCTTTTCTTCATGTTTGATTCTAGAAGGATGTGGAGTGAAAAATGAACAATTAAATAACAAAAAAGTACAAACCCTGACCACTACAGCCGCACTGTCACTGCATCACTACCACAATACCGACACATCACAGCCACTTTCCCACTGCCACCACCCCACTCACCCACAACCACCGCAACTACCACTATCATCTTCACATATAGCTGCCATCACCACCACCACAACAGGGGGAAGCTGGAAAAGGTGATGGTAGATCTGAGAGAGAGGAATCAATCCGTGTCAACATGGGCAGCAGAGCTCAGGGAGAAAGAGAGAGACGCTGAGAATCTGAGAGGAAGGAAGAAATCCATGCCATTCCTTTGGCATCAAAGTGAGAGAGAGTGATGAACGAGAGAGGAAAGACTAGTATGAGATAAAATGTACGTAGCTGTGCTCAATGCTGGTTGGTAGTGGTTTTGGTCAGCATTCATTGTCGGTGGTGATGGTTGTTCTTGCTAGTGACTGTGGTTATGGTGGAGGTGGATTTAGAACGAGGAAGTCGTGCAAAAAGGGGCATGACTTCTTTACCCGGTTTGAAAATCCTTTACCCTGCTCCCATGGTATAGGATGTAAATGGGGTACGTATTACTTGAGTAATGAGTTTTTTGTGATAGAGAGGGGTGCGGAGGAGGGGACAGGTTACTGGGGTATCTTTCACCACTTTTACTACCCTCCCCCCCTTTAAAAAAAAAACCAATCGTGGTTTTAATAATAAGCATACATGTTACATGCTTCTGTGTATTTGCTTCATGGTATAAGCTAGATTCCTTTTTTGTATAAACATTTTGTAAGTCTTGTGAAAATGACTAGAAGGGTCATTTTGTTTGATTTAAATAAGCCCGTACATATTAAGCAAGTGTAAATTTGACAATAAAGAAACTTAAGGAAGATGGAAAACTTAATATTAAGATCAGCTATAGTTACATGTTAACAAACTGAATGTTGCTTTGTTGTTTTTATGGTTGGGTTCTTCCTCATTGTAAAATTTATAGAAATTGCAAGGGCTGTTGAATGGTGTCCATGCGCGTGCATCGTTGCGTTTGACTTAATGATAAATTTTGCCTCTGTGGTATTGCATTGTAGATAAATGATCGTTACGAGTTTCCTCTTCAACTTGATCTTGATCGTGAAAATGGCAAATATTTATCTCCTGAAGCTGATCGGAGTATTTGCAACCTTTACACACTTCACAGGTACAGATGATATCCTAGGGATTTCTGAACGAAGTAGGTGCCAACATATGAAGGCTATTTGTTCAACTGAATCAAGTATATGATGGGAATGATCCCTGTAGTTAATTTTCTTATTTCTGCGAAGCCTACAGGCTATAGCATGGGGTGAATTCACTGGTTAAGTTTTGTATGATAAAATTTGTGATTTTCTCTTATCTTATGAATTTAATTTTTCAAGTAAAATGCCACGGTTGTAGTTTTTGATAAATTTTGTTGTTTGTGTGATTTCCCATTTGTGTGCATTCATTGATTTTGGTTGTGGCTTTTACATATGGGTTGTCTGTATATCCACTCTTAGCCTATTTAAAAACACGTACTGTCAATGTCTTTGTCAATAAACAGTTTATTTCCTCTGGTTGGGCTCGGAGATGCTATGAAAATACTTCATGGGATGTCTGTTGCTAATGGGTTCTTATTGCATACATGGCTTTACACCATGTGGGAATAGAAAGGAATATTATGAATGAAACCTTATGGCGACCATAATTGATTTTAAAATGTTGGCTGCTCCTGTCTACACTTATTGCTAATAATTTATACCTGTATGTTTTAATTACCATTTGACTTTGTATTACTGATCTTTTAAGCGATGCATATAGGGTGTTGTAATTTTGACATGTTCTTGTTTGCAGCGTCTTGGTTCACAGTGGTGGGGTGCATGGTGGCCATTATTATGCATATATAAGGCCAACGCTTTCTGACCAGTGGTATGCTTCTGATAATCTAAAAATATCTCTGATAGTCTTATGTATACCTCTACTTGTGTAATATGGACACTTCCATATGTGCAACAAACATGAATTCATGGTTAAAGTACCAGTAGACTTGCTTATGTTAGTCTAGGCCCTGGGGGTAGCAGACATTCTTTTTACCACAATGGCTGGTGATTGATAAGAGGGTAGGTATATTATTGATGAGTAGATGGTGCTTGTGATCTTGCGTGACTATTACGAAATTGCACAGCTTTAAATAGAAAACTTCTAATGCATATACTTTAAGTTGAATTACTCAAGTGATTACAGCATACATTATGAACCAACAACTTAATATAAGAAATGAGAAATTGGCTAGCATGTATGGGTTTTGGGAAAATCGACATTACAGAGGTTCCAGCAGAGGAACATTGAAAACATGATTCTGATAGATTGTGAGTGATTCTAGACACTGGACATTAATTTTTCTGCTTCTGCTGTCTTTTTTTTTTTGACGGTGGTGGTAAATTGATAATATTATTTCTTATGATGTTTAGGCGGGTCATTTTCCCATGGAAAATTGCCATACTGTGGATTCATTAATTTAAGGATCCTTTAATTGGTGGTTCTTTGTGCTATTTTCTGAGTTACTGCTAGGGAATTTTTTGCATTGCACTTGGTATTTAATTCTTACCTTTGTTGCAATAGAAACCTTACTCCATGTTTTTTCAGGTATAAATTTGATGACGAACGTGTAACAAAAGAAGATGTGAAGCGGGCTTTGGAGGAGCAATATGGTGGTGAAGAGGAGGTATATTTTTCAGTTGACTCTATCAATCTTATGACAGGTTTCTTTGTCATGCTTCTCCACGCTTATGTATTGTTCTCTGCTAGCAGTTACCACAGGCAAATCCTGGATTCAATAACACCCCATTTAAATTTACAAAATATTCAAATGCCTACATGCTTGTGTACATACGGGAATGTGACAAAGAGAAGATTATTTGCAATGTGGATGAGAAGGACATAGCCGAACATCTTAGGGTAAGATGATTTTAGGGAAAATCTGGCTTGTTTCCACCCAGTACTGTTCTCTGAAAGGATAAGTGAAACTTGTCAACGGCATGTGCAGGAACGGCTGAAAAGAGAACAAGAAGAAAAGGAGAACAAAAAGAAGGAGAAGGCAGAGGCACACCTTTACACGATTATAAAGGTTACTCTTTTTTCTCTTCTTAGAAGATTTCTCTAGTATACCTATTGTCCTGGTCTTGTAATGACTTGATGAGTTTTTTTTATGGTTCTAGGTAGCACGAGATGAAGACCTTGCTGAGCAAATTGGAAAGGATATATATTTTGATCTTGTGGATCATGACAAGGTTAAATGTTTCCGTATTCAGAAACAGATACCTTTTAACCTTTTCAAGGTAATATTTTTAAATGTAGGGTTGAGCTGATGTTAGAAGTACTTCTCTATCAAAGTACTATGGTTTGGCATTCTGGATGTTGTTTTTGTTGATTTAATCTTGTTGAAAAGGTCAATCTAAAGCTTGGAAATGTAACTTGATCTCCTTTGTGGAATGAGCTACCCTCTCTGCGTCCTCCAAAGAAAGCAAAAAAACATCACAGGAGTTTTGTCTAAGTTTATCAAATTGCTTTGTGTTATTTTAAAGATTTTTGGCCAAAATGACGTGTGTTAAAGCACATATGGAAATAAGTGGCATTTATTTTTGAAGTATTTTCAAGCAATTATGAGTACCTAGCCCTACCTACTGAAAAGTTCCTCTCAAATAAGAGTATTTTCTGAAGTATTGTGATTTGTACCCTCTGGTAACCAGGCTCTGTATGCTGATTTCAATTTAATTTGTTTCAGATGTCTCCCATTCAAAATTATGGCTATGAGAGCTTTCAGCAGTTAAAAAATCATGTCAATTAGAAATACACCAGATAAAGTAACAGCTATTTCAATAATAAAATCAAAATATTTTGTATGTTTTCAGAACCTCCAACACAACAATAATAGTCGTCTTTCTCATTAGTAAGGGAAGGAGTGGCACCAACACAATTGAGGGGTCTTATCCTTTCTCAGGCTAGGGTCATGTGGCTTATTTTTTAGCTCATGAAATCCGTAAGAGTTGTTTCTCACATAAGCAAGTACCTCTTATGTTAAGCTCTCCTCAAATTTAATTATTGGTTACAGCCTTGTGAAATTTCAAAAAAGACAGAGCCAGATGAGAACTTGTAAACAGGCTATAGTTGTCTGCTATAAGACTTGCATCGGTAAGGTATAAATGCTTGCTAGTGATGCCTGGGCTTGTACTTCGGATGAAATTGGGTAAATATTCTTCAGTACACAAGCTCTGCATATTTGGGTGACCAGTTAGGGGGTGTTCATTTTTTTTCACTTTCAAAAATGCATTTGAAAAATGTTTTACTTCAAAGCTTTTGGAAAAGTTAAAATTTCTAGTTTTTGTTAAAAGTACTTTCAGAGGTTTTTTGAAAAAATTTTAAATTGAAACTTTTTAAAAATCCAAAACAATTTATAAAGAATTTCAATCAACTTTTTAGGAAGATTTTTTGGTTGAATATCCAATTTATAATTTTCTTTAAAAGCTATTTCAAAAGCAATGTCAAACAGGCCCTTAATCTTAGAAGTGGAATACCTGAAGCTGCTATTTTTATAATGATTTTTGATGCTTCTGTCCCTATTTTCATTGCTAACTTATGAGAAATTTCCACCTCACCAATCTAGCGAGCAAGTAAGTTTGTTTTTAAAATGAAGTTGTTGGTAGTGTGTTTCAATTTCCTTTATTCCAGGTACCTTCCTGCAAATCATTTCCCCATATAAGTTAAAGAACTTCCAGAAAATACAAAGCACTTTATAGAACTTGCTCTGATAGATGGTGCTTTTGTTTTCATGCTACCTTTAGATCTCTTATATTTCTTACTACCTGTCTGTTGATTAGCTCATGCTAAAGGCTTTCTGCTTGTTGGTGCAGGAGGAGGTAGCCAAAGAGTTTGGAATACCAGTGCAATTTCAGCGCTTTTGGTTGTGGGCAAAGCGCCAAAATCATACATATCGTCCAAATCGCCCATTGACACCTCTTGAGGAAGCCCAATCTGTAAATCTTTCTCCCTAATTTTATATTTATGCCATTTGTGATTTGGGTTTGATGATTAGGTTTTATAATCATTTTATGATAGTGATGGGTTTTTTAGATCCTTAATGACTAACGAATAACAAGGTGTTAGCTAAGGCATCCATATATTATTTTTTAGGAATGGCATTGGTTTTGGGTGTTGCCATATTAGGGAGTTTGAACTAGTTTTCCCTGTTGTGATGAAGCCGTAAACATGGAGGGAGATAGATTGCAAGGCAAAATTCTGGGTTCTGCTAGTTTTGTGTATTTTAGCTCAGGATGGCTGCTAATTTAGATTTTATGACACAGTCATTCAGGGCAGATCACTGAG
The DNA here is from genome assembly GCA_033239525.1 of Nepenthes gracilis. Taxonomy (NCBI): domain Eukaryota; kingdom Viridiplantae; phylum Streptophyta; class Magnoliopsida; order Caryophyllales; family Nepenthaceae; genus Nepenthes; species Nepenthes gracilis. Next base: position 3,279,125 of record BSYO01000001.1, read on the forward strand.
AATATTGCATGGTATTTTTGAACTCTTGTAGGTTGGGCAGCTGAGGGAAGTGTCTAGTAAGGTTCACAATGCAGAAGTAAAGTTGTTCTTGGAAGTGGAGCTTGGCTTGGTAAGTTGGGACCGCATAGTAGCTGCATGAAACTAATCTTGCTTTTCAGCAGTATGAAAGGTTGTCTGACTTGCATTCAGGATATGCGACCTATTCCTCCTCCTGACAAGACAAAGGAGGATATTTTGCTGTTCTTTAAGCTCTATGACCCTGAGAAAGAAGAGATGCGGTATTCTTTAGTAGATCTCTTTTACTTTGTGGAACTGGGTTGGTGTGCATTTAATCAGATGAGGTTTTCTGAGACATCAAATACCATAATGCTCTTTTCTTCAACATGTCAGTTATGTTGGAAGGCTTTTCGTGAAGAGTACTGGTAAGCCTATGGACATTCTGACAAAGCTAAGCGAAATGGCTGGCTATGACCCACATGAAGAAATTGAAATATTTGAGGTTTGTTCTTCTTCTACGTTTAATTGACCTGTAATTGCCATTTAGAAGCTATACAATATTATCATTTTACCTCATTATCTTTCTTGAATCCACAAGCCTTTAGAATTTAAGTGGTGCCCTGCCAAGTTCCTGGTTACCTCGGCTAAGACTAGTTGTTATCCTCTATGTGAGTTCATTGTGCCATACATAATCCTTTACATCGTCTCTTGCATCTGTGCTGAGTCGCTGTTGCTCAACTATTGAGTTTTAAGAGAATAGTCATTATCTTATGGTTCTGTCATCAGTGGATCTCCTTTTTCCTTGTTGCAAGACATTTACCTTAATGTTAACTATCCAGGAATTGCCAAAAAACTTTGCATAACCTTTTTATTGATATCTTCATTGGTGGTCATGTTCAGGAAATTAAGTTTGAGCCAAATGTCATGTGCGAACATATTGACAGGAAGTTGACTTTTCGAGCTAGTCAGGTAGCTGTTATACCTATTTTTTGTGCACCAAAAGCTTTCTAATTTACTTGTTCACTTATATATATATTTTTTTTGTGGCTACAGCTTGAAGATGGAGATATAATATGCTTTCAGAAAGCTGTTCCAGTTGAAAGTGTCGATAAATTCCGCTATCCAGACGTTCCTTCATTTTTGGATTATGTGCACAATCGCCTAGTACGAGCTAATCTATAGATAGCTGTTTTTATCCATGTGTGCTTGCATTTCCCTGGATGAGAGTAGTTTGCCTGCCCATTTTTTTCCATTTTTGTCCATTCTTTCTCTTCTTGCGTGATATGGAAATGAACTAGCCTGTGTGGTGAGTTAGGATAGGGCTACATTGGTTGGACTCTCCTTAGGATTGCCTGGGGAGCTCCTACCTTAAGCACAATGTTTAGGCTATAGTTGCCCATCTATGGGGTTGAGTTGCAGCCTGGCCTCTGGTATACTTATCAGAGCACTGATGGTTGCTAAGTAATACTCTGCTGTTGCTCTGGGTAAACATGGGACGCTTGGTGTGGTGAGGTAGTTGGCTACTCATGAATTTACCGTCCTTTTTTATTTTTTTTGTGTGTTTATCAGTTTATTTAATTTTGTAGGTCGTTCACTTCAGATCCCTGGAAAGACCCAAGGAAGATGACTTTTGCCTGGAACTGTGAGTTGTCATGGCATTGAATCTCATTCCTAGTCAAGAAAGTCTTCTTTTTTTTTTTTGGCAAAAAAGGGATTGAAAATTCAAATTGGAAAGTTGCGATAAGGAGAATAGGCCATGTACATCGACATATTGAAAAGCCTAAAACTCACAACAAAAGTTTCTGAAAATTTCTGCATGTAGAACATTTAAGAAAGGATCAGGGCATCTTCTTTCCTCCTAAGAGCACATGACCTGCCGCTAACACTCTTCAACAAAATTAAGACAAGCCCTTTAAAACTTGCTCGTATTCCCCCTCCTTTCTGTGTGTGTGCTCTAGCATGCCCATGTAAGAAGTGAATCTGAATTTCATGGTATATTTACTTTGGTGTTGCATAGTGGTGCAGCTGGTAGATTACTTATGTACTGTTTTCGCTTGCCTTTCCCCTTCCTATGCATTTTCATAGGTCGAAAACTCATACTTACGATGATGTAGTGGAAAAACTAGCACACCAAGTTGGCTTGGATGATCCATCCAAAATCAGGCTTACATCTCACAACTGTTACTCTCAGCAACCAAAACCGCAGCCTATTAAGTACCGGGGCATAGATCATTTGACAGACATGCTGGTCCACTATAACCAGGTATTTGATTTTATTCTCCTGAAGCTTTCCTCTGTTTAACTGAACATCAAAGAACTTAAATTGGTATTTTGCAGACGTCAGATATATTGTACTATGAAGTGCTGGATATACCACTGCCAGAGTTACAAGGTTTAAAAACGTTGAAAGTTGCTTTCCATCATGCTACAAAAGATGAAGTGAGTGTGCAGATAGAATGCAATTTCTTGATTTTACTGTTGAGACTGCTTCCTCAAAGAACTCGGAATTGTTTGTCATCAGGTAACTATTCATACCATTAGACTGCCAAAGCAAAGTACTGTTGGAGATGTTCTTAACGATTTAAAGACGAAGGTAATTAGCCAATTTATTCCTCATTTTGCTGGCCATCGCCTTTGGAAGTAACATACTTTTTTGCAATTGCTGACCCCCAGTCCTCTTAGCGGGAATGCTTTTCATTCTATTTGGCATTTTATACTTCAATGATCTGCTCTTCACTTGGCTTATTTTATTTTCAGTGATCTTATCCCATGTACAGTCTTATCAAATGACTCTTCCTGATGCAGGTTGAATTGTCTAATCCCAGTGCAGAGCTTAGACTGCTAGAAGTTTTCTATCACAAGATATATAAGGTGCTGTTTCATTCTTTTTTAATCATTACTGGCCTAGTCAATGATCTTGTTTGAAATGAATACACACCAACAAATTGGGAGGAAAACAGGTAAAGAGAACATGCTAAATTGTTACATCTCTCAGATGCCAATTCTTGGTTGGAACAAATTCTATTACTGTTGTGTACACTGCTAAAGAATCTTGTTCTCTTTCCCGTTGGAATTGTAAAATATGAGTTTGGCTGGCTTCAAAAATAGATATATGCACTTTTCCGTGTAAAATTATCATCTAAAAAGAAGCATTTGTCAGCAGGCAGGCATCCAAGAGCAGGAGAGCCAATAACTTACCAGAACATCAGTAAAGTGCACTAACAACCTAAAATTATAAAATCAAGATTAGGAAGTATTTTAGCTGGTAGTTGAAATATTACTCCTAACTGAAGAGAGCAGATTTATAAATGGATTGCATGTGAACCAGAAAGGCTATCTGAATCGAAATGAGCATCCCCTTGTGAATTTGATCTAACTGCATCAATTTCTTCTCTTTCTGCCATTCAGCTTTCCTCTTTGATAATTGTCACTTTCCTGCTTGTCTCTCTAATTGCTTTCGTCCCCGGTTTACTAGTGAATGCAGATTGTGGTATCCTACTACATCAAAAAATTTCTGCCCCAGCAATCTAATTGTAACTGAACAGTATGTGATATTATTTATAATCCTGGCATTTGATTTTTGTATCGATTGTATTTGGCAGATCTTTCCATCCAGTGAGAAGATAGAGAATATCAATGATCAGTACTGGACATTACGGGCGGAAGAGGTTCTCTTCCTCTCTCTCATCTCTCATCCCCCCTCTTCCCTAAGAGTTGCTATGGTCCTAGTGGGGAGACTCCATATCCATCTAACGACTTGGATTAAAAGTTGGGTGGATAAATAGTGAAGATTATATCAAGTAATTTAAATATTTATTTATCTTCACTATTTATTTACTCAACTTCTAATCTTGGTTGTTGAAGGGATACAAGAGCCCTCCTTCTGGGACCTCTCTCCCAAATTTTCTGACATGTTTTCTTTTGTTTCACTTTACAATGTCCTAGATTCCTGAGGAAGAAAAGAATCTTGGTCCTCATGATCGGCTAATTCATGTTTACCATTTTATCAAGGAAACAGCTCAGAATCAGGTGGTAGCTTTCATTTATCTGGGTATATCAGAAGCATTTTGCTGAAATTTTAGCGATCTGGGTATGTCATATGATTAATTTTTTTTTTATTTTTTTTCATTCTGGAAGCAGATACAAAACTTTGGAGAGCCCTTTTTCTTGGTGATCCGTGAAGGTGAAACCTTGTCTGAGGTCAAGGCTAGAATACAAAAGAAATTGTTGGTGCCAGATGATGAATTTTCAAAGGTAATGAAATTTCACTGGAATAGGTGCTTAGATATACTGCCACTGTTATATGCAATGTTAAAATTACCTTGTTGTTTTGTTCCCTTGGTTGCCAGTGGAAGTTTGCATTTCTTTGTTTGGGTCGTCCAGAGTATCTCCAGGACACCGACATCGTGTCCAGTCGCTTTCAGGTTCTTCTCATCCCATGTCAGTTCTTGCACTTTACTCTTACTTTGTCTAATTTGTTTTTTGCTTCACACATACAGAGGAGAGATGTTTATGGTGCTTGGGAGCAGTACCTGGGAGTAGAACATGCCGATAATACTCCTAAAAGGACTTACGCTGCTAATCAGGTAGAAGCACTGCAATTTTAAGGGAATCTTTCAATTTATAAATCTTGTTACCTCCTTTTTATTTGGTAATATATGGTGGATGAATTATTGGGAGGGATATTTGAGCATGGATGGGCATCAATTATGGCCGTAGCAGCAATATGTCTATGTGCCCGCCCTTGAGGATGCGAATTTTTGCTTTTCTCATGGCCGCATTAGAAGCGATTTATTTACCGAAGTTTGACCACCTTTAATCATCTATTAAATATCGGAGGATTTACGGTCTATTTTATCAAAATTAATTTTGATATCCTTTTAGGTTATTGGAAAATACCACAATTTCTACTCCATGCCTGTTTTACATCTATATCTAACATGGGGGTTTAGCCTTGTCAGAAGATTTGGGATTTAAGTTTTATTGAAACCATATAGATTTAAGTAGAAAAAAATGTTTGATAAATATTGGCAATTGAATCGGTCATTGCTGGTGTTACGAGATGTCACCGTATTGGCGAAGTATCACAGAAAATTTACTTGATATTGGAAAATATCAGTATCAAGTGCTCTTGATATTAATGTATATTAGCCTAAATTTTCATCAATCTTTGTAAGTCATGCTTTGCCATGATTAAAGATAAAATTTCTTGAGTTGATATATGTTTAGCTACTTCTGTGAGCTCAGTGGGATGATATTATGGAGTAATTCAACTCCAAAAAATGCTTTTATCTGTTTTCCTTAGAAATTTTTATCTCCAAACTGCAGAATCGCCATACTTACGAGAAGCCTGTAAAAATATACAACTAGGGAAATTTGGGTGGATGAATTGCTTTCCTCCTCAGCACTTGTACTGTTCTGTTAGCCTTCTGGTGCACATCTCCAAGTCGAGTCGATGGTTTTACGTGTGAAAACCGAGCTGCAGGGCGGAGGAAGTAGTTGAATGTGAACATCAAAAGGACAGTTTGTCTCTAGCGTTCCCAATTGATCTTTGTTAGCTCTGTAATTCTTTCCCGTAGCTTGAATGTTCTTCGGACCACATCCCCCCGTGTTCGGGTTTTTCGAACTATCCATTTTTCTCTGTTTCGTAGTTTATCTTTGCGAGTGCGTGATCGGTCTCGATCCGTTCTCGGCTTCAGCTGTAAGTTAAAAAACAGTACATATGCAAGTTTTTGGTGCAGGGGAATGTATACAGAGTATAGCCGGGCTGCCCACCGTCGATTTTGTTGTCCGTTGTTGTCGACTCTCTCGAACGGGAGTTGGGATATTGATTATTCGTCCTTCTGGCGTTTATGTTTTTCTGAATTTTGTAAGAGAAACTCATCTGTCTCTGTTACATATATTTAACGTAGTCAAAAAATATATATCTATATTTATTTATTTATTTTGGTTAATAAATTATTATTTTAAAAATTTATTTTTTTAAGAAAACAATTTAAAAACCATCACCCATCTAATTAAAATTAAAATTGGATGATTGATAAATTGAATGGTAGATTTGATCCGTCAGATAATTCAAAATTATGGACGCGACGAAGCCCCATTGGAGCTTATCGTGACCAAAAATTGAAACAAAAATAAATCTGTTGCATAACGTTAAAGTTGGCTGCAGGTGTTTATCTTCAATTTTAAAAGAAATTTTTATAAAAATTATAATCTATAATTTCTGTTAAAATTAACTTAAATAATAAATGGTAATATTCAGTCTATGGTCCCACATTTGTACTGTATTAGTATATATAATAAATTGAAGGGTAGATTTCATTTGTACGCTAGAATGAGTATTGAAAATAGGCTGTTGAAATAAAAATTTTACACAATAAAATGTTGAACTAAGTAATTTTTCCATTGAAAAAAATGAAATAAAATTTATTTTATTTTATTTGGGTAAAGGAAACTCTCAAATTATTGGAAATATGTAAAAAAAAAAAAAGGTTATATTATAACAAGTAGTTATTTTTTAAAATTTTTTTAGTGAACTAATGCGATAATAAATATATGATATTTTTATACGTAAATAGTAGCATATATAAAGAGTATAACTAATAAATATTAAAATTAAATAATTAATTTCGGAATAAAAATATATGCTGAAACTAAAAATATGAAATTACTGTACGTGTCTGCATACGGGCCACAAGGCCCAGAAGGCTTCGGTGTTGGAGTTTTAAACAGGAGGATACATTCGTCATTTTACATCATTCCACTTGAGGGTTTTCAAATTTTAAACGGTCTACGAAAATTTCAAATCTGCCCTCGTCCTGTCCGTTAGATCCAAATCTTCTTTCGCTGCCAGAGATCACTCTTACTCCTTGCGAGTTTTCCCTCTCCAGATCACGTTCACTTTCGCTTCCATCGATTTCTCTCTCCTTCTCACTTTTCAAAACCCTAAAACCTCTTTTCCTCTTTGAACTCTGCATTGTTGAACACTCGGAGAATGCCGTTCATTTCAGAGGCAGCGAGTGCGATCAAGACCAGATTCGGCTTCCAAAATCCATCCGAGTCGGTTCGGGCTACACCCGATATTTCCAAGTCTACTTCACGGGAGAATCTTTCGCAGTCCTCCACAGTATCGAGTCTCAGCGACGTAGATGAAGGCCGTGCTGGAAACTCGGAGATTGCCGTTCGGAGCTTTGACTTGCCGGAAGATCCTGCCTTCTGGAAAGACCATAGTGTCCAGGTATTTTCCTTTTTTTGTATTTGGAGTTGAGGGGTTGCTTGCATCCTGTTTGAGACTCGATCTGCAGAGCAGGTCACGTTTCTATGTGAAATAGACACTGTCGAAAGAGTTTACTAAGTTCTTGCTCTCTTTTAATTTCTTAGTGTGGGAATGAAAGAAGAATCTATAATACTTGGAATTTTCAAGTCTTAAGTGACAATTACTGGAAATTCGAGTTTCTTTGTTTGATTGCTGGAGACTGTTGGGCAAAGTATCAAATTTGGAGTCATGAATTTGGGGTTACTGTCCATTGTTATCAAATTGACTAACTTAAAAAAGGATGATATCGGTCTTCCTCCCTAACCTATTTTCTTTCTGTAGTCTTTTTCTTTTTGGCTGGCGGAATATGTTCTAGTTGGTTTGCTGTCACTTCTCCAATTTGACTTATAATTGAATATAGGAGTTATTCGAAGTAGATTTTATGATTCAATAATGTAGAGTAACTTGATACTTGAAATTTCGTTTCTTTATCCTGGGACAGGAAAACGCATTTTTTGACCTAACAAGAAATAGATCTATTGCTAGTGTTATGTTGATTTGCAACTTGGTTTCTTATCATATAAATCAACATTTTAGTCGCCAGTGCACTCCTGAATCAAGATTGGTGTTGGCATGTTTGTGTTGGGTTTTGGTCACTCCCGTTTGGGCAGTTTAACAAATGAAAAGTGCATGTGGAGTGTTCGTGCACATTTAGCGCATGTGGAGAGCGGCTGGAGTAGTTATTGGTGTTGGGCTGATAAGGCCGGCCAGCCCAGCTGCTGAAGGAGCTGGCCGACAGCTGGAGGCCGGCTTGGATGGAAGGAGAAGCAGGCAGCTGGAGGCTGGCCGGACATTCGGTCGAGGGCAACTGAAGTGCTGAGGCCAAGGGGCAGCCAGATTGGTATGGAGGAGCAGTCAGATGGAAGAGGCTGGCCAGGCAAGCTGGCCAGATGGAAGAAGCCGGCCAGGTAGGCTGGCCTCTTGGGTGAGGCCGGCTGGCTGAGAAGAGACCAACTTGGAGGCCGGTTAGGAGCAGTTAGGCCGATGTAGCCGAATTGGGATGAGGCTGACGGAGCAGATGGGGTCGAGCCTATTCTACCAAAAGTGCGAGAACTGTTGAAAGCGTGGGAACTGGTGAAAGCATGGGAAATGACAGCTGGTGCTCCAAAACTTGTGTAACAAATCCCCTGCAAGATTCAGAGCAGGTGAGCAGGTGAACGATTTGGTGTAACAAATCCTCTGTAAGATTCAGAGTAGGTGAGCTGGGCGATTTGCGAGATTTGGGTCGGATGTCATTATAAAGCGCACCGGGTGTTTTAGGGTTAAGGGTGGATGAGGTGAGTGGACCTTTCTCTTCGCCAAGAGTCACTTTGTAAAATTAAAAAGCAGAGGACACCATCAGTGAGAAACGAAGGAGAGAAGAAAAAGAGAGAAAAGAAAGGAGTTTTTCTTGCTCTTGCTCTGTCTCGAGTCAGTTGCTGGTTTTTATCTCGGGGGTTCGTATAACCAAATTTTACATCGTGGAGAATGTTCGGAGTTTGTCCCGTGATTTTTTCCTTAATTAAAAAGGATTTTTCACGTTAAAAATTCATTGTGCATTGTTGTGTTCCCTATGCTTACAATTTGGTGGCTAATGGCCAAGAGGGAGTTCAGGTGTTATTGTGCTGCGCCGGTTGGTGTGTAGGTGGGATGAATCCCAACAGTTTGGTCATTGAGAAATTACCAGAAAGGCATAGAAGTTGGATTATACAGTTTTGGAACGTTTAAGTAATTCCGTATCAACTTTTTTTGTTCTCACAAATGGAAGGGACTGAAATTACTAGGAGGGAGATGCGTTCTTAGATATGAGAGACTGAGAAAATGTAAAACAATAAAATTTGTGTCTACAACAGTCTCCTTTTTAACTTTACTCGTTTTGTATAGTTGGCCATAACTAAACATGATTACCTAGGTGCCCAAATAGCATTTCATCATTACGTTTCGCAGATTTTTTGGTCTATGAGGAGATATTCCTCAACGTATCTACTTTTCCGGCTGAAATTTACTTGGTTTTTGTTGGTAGCTAAGATTGCCTAGATACCCAAATAGCATATCATTGCCACATTTAGCAGAGTTCTGGTCCTGGAGGAGATATTCCTAGATACATATCCTTTTGTCTGCTGGCATTTACTTGGTGTTTATTTTGTAACTTCCCATGGAAATATCCAGGTTATTATCCGAACACGTCCTCTCAGTAGTTCTGAAATTTCTCTACAAGGCGACAATAGATGTGTCAGACAAGAGAGTTACCAAACAATTGCTTGGACTGGGCATCCTGAATCACGTTTTACTTTTGATCTTGTTGCAGATGAGAATGTCACCCAGGTCTCTCTCCCTCCATTTCTTGATGTGTCTAGTGTTCAGTAAATTGTGCTTCTCTGCACTTTTTGGTGGAATCAGACTAAATTGAAGTAAATTAACAGGAGAAGCTTTTCAAAGTGGTGGGAATACCTATGGTGGAAAATTGCATGAGCGGATATAATAGCTGCATGTTTGCTTATGGACAAGTGAGTACTCTTGCATTTTTTGCGTTGAATCTGCAATCTGTGGAATTTTTTACCGGAGCACTTACTTTATTCTGGTCAATGTGCAGCCCCGCAACATCTAGATGGCAATACTATTGATCTTGGGAATTGAAAATTATAAATCAAACACTTATAATGTTCCCCAGTTCTCATGGTCTATAATCTCGTATTTTTTGTCAGACTGGAAGTGGCAAGACCCATACAATGTTGGGAGATATTGAGGGAGGCACACGACGGCATAGTGTTAACTGTGGAATGACTCCAAGAGTCTTTGAGTATTTGTTTTCCAGAATTCAAAAGGTACTCTCTTTTGAACTAGGTGCATACAAGATTTAATGACATTGATATTGGAAGGCTTGAACTCGTATTAAAGATTCTCCTCCTGTGAAAGATCATCTAGTTAGCCAACTTTCAATACATGCATTGATCTCATATTATACTGAAGGAACTTCAAAGTCATGTTGAAGTACTAATTGTATGGTAAAACTAGAAGCTGAAATCCAACTATATGTTCTGCAGGTATCCTTTTTGTTTTATTTTTTTTAATTGTGGTTTTCTAATTGTTGGAAAGGCTTGTTACCTGGGTACAGTTTTGTTGAAGTTTCTTAAGAATAGATGCTTTAAATTATCATAGTTTTTAAATCTTTCTTCACATTCTTGCTTTCATTGTCACTTTGCCAGATATCTTTTGGTTAGTTGCTGAAAGTTTTGAATTTCACTATTCCATCTATTAAATGTAATATCATAGGAGAAAGAGGCTCGCAGAGATGAAAAGCTGCGGTTTACTTGTAAATGCTCGTTTTTGGAGATTTACAATGAGCAGATCCTTGATCTTTTGAATCCAAGTTCTGTCAACTTACAGGTAATAAGTGTGAACAAACACACGGTTATGGCTTTTATTTTTGCTTTGGAGACCCTGCTTCTAGACCAGCAATGTGAAATATTTTCTGTATCTATTAGTATGCATCTACTTAACTGTGGATCAGTTGAACTAAGGAATAATGTGGTCCATATTTTTAAGGAACCAACTCATCCAAAGTGTACGCTATTTAGTGAAGACTTAAGAATGCTTTTATACTTTAACCCATTGCCCTTCAATTTCATTTGGGATCGAAGTGTGGATCAATTATAGCTGATTTAATCTACTATGCAGCCATGCTGAATTTTTTCCAAAAAAAAGGGATTCCTAGTATTTGAACCATTGCTGTCTTATGTCAAAGAGGCCCTAATACCACGTCAAGGAACCAGCCCCTCCTCCCAATAGCTCAGGATATTAGATGATGGCCCGAAAAATGGTGGCGTACTAATCTTTTCAACTCTCTGCATTTTGTGATTACCCAGAACTTTCAAATTCTGTGTGCAGATTAGAGAGGACTTGAAGAAAGGTGTTTATGTGGAAGGCCTCACGGAGTCAGAAGTTACATGTGCTCGAGAAGTCCTGCAGCAACTTATTCAGGTAATTTGCCCTATTTTTATTTTGTAAATAGTAAATCATATGTTTAAGTCAGTATTTAGTATGTAAATAAATATGTGCCACAGGTAAGCTGCTAACCTCCTTATTATGGACCATCCAGCAGTGATGGGTATGGCTGCAAAACCTTTTGCAATTTGCAAGAGAGAAAAAAGTCTTACAAGCTTTAACATTACAATACACTTGAAGACGTATAATTAGGGAAACTCTTTTTCTGTGACCCTCCTCTGAGTTTCTTAAAATCTGTCAAAGCAATATATGACACTCAGAACCAATTACTCTGCTGTTATGTATGCCAAACGGCCATGTCTGAATGGGAACGAAGATTCTGATGTGAACAAGATGCTACTGGAATAAGGTTCCAATGATATTTTGGATTACTTGACAAGCATGAATCTTGCATGCTATCTGCTTTTAGTCTTTGCATTTTTCTTCTCTCATCTCCATTGTCAAACACGATTTTTGGTGAATATATATATTTTTTCTGCATTTAGGGTTCTGCAAACAGAAAGGTAGCAGCCACCAACATGAATCGTGCAAGTAGCCGTTCTCATAGTGTATTTACATGTGTAATTGAGAGTACAGTAAGTTGCCTTCCAACTAGACCTCTAACCTCTATGTTTTAAAATTTGTTGCTCTATATTTTTAGTACTGCAATTATTTTGTAGTTGATTGATTAAAAATTTTTCAGTGGGATTCCCAAGGTGTCACTCATCATCGGTTTGCTCGGCTAAATCTTGTAGATCTGGCTGGTTCTGAAAGGTAAGATATATGTGGATACAAGAGACTACAATAGAGCATCAAAGCCTTTCTGCTTAATGAACTGGAACATCTTTTGTGCTTTTCTCTATTGGTTCACGTCTTTAACTATAGTCCAATAACTAGCATGTACAATAATTACAGGCAAAAGAGCTCTGGTGCTGAAGGTGAGCGTTTCAAGGAAGCTACAAACATCAACAAGTCACTTTCAACCTTAGGGTTTGTCATCCTCACCTCTTTTGTTCAATTCTTTATAATATGTTTGGGAATTCCTATGGTGCAAATGATGGAAATTTCTAGTTGCTTTCAGGCAACCTTACTCTTAAACTATAAATTAGTGATCTCCAGATTAAATTGGCAATATTTGTGATTTGACTTCAGACTGGTTATTATGAATCTTGTGAGCATCTCAAATGGCAAGTCACTTCATGTTCCATATCGAGACTCAAAGCTAACTTTTTTACTTCAGGTAGATTATCCTCCACCTGTCTTCTCAGTTACATTTTTTAGTTTCCCAAGTAAGCCGTCCACTTAATACATTGATATTCCTCAGCTTCTACTCTATCGTTTTTTATGGTATAAATGCACTTTTAAAAAAATGTTACATATGAAGGAAACCATGGAGATATCTTGCTAATCTGAAAGTGATAGCTGCTAGCCCTTCTATTTATATGAGTTGCAATGGGACTACCCGTTAATACAGCTAAACATTTACTATTGATGGAGAACAAGAAGTTATGAACAATTATATGAATGTTTGGGTGATGATGATGATGATCTTAAACAGTCAAGAGCGAGAGTCTTCCAGAAACTTTTCAAATAAATTGGAGTTTCATTTACCCATTTTATGGAATCTTCCTGTTAGGACTCGCTTGGAGGAAATTCAAAAACTACTATAATCGCAAATATCAGTCCATCTAATTGGTAAGTTCATTATCGTCTTTTCACTTCTATTTTTCAATCTATATCTTTTATAGAATTGTAGATATCTTTATCTTTTTGCTTATATTTTTTAATCTATATCTTTTATAAAATTGTAGACTAAGAAAAGTTTTGGAACTATTTTAGTCATATTTGTTTATAATATGATTTTTATCGCATAGGCTTTTCTAAATGATGGCATTTTTATAGATGAGAGCACTTTTGTACTCTAAAATTTTTATATTATTTTTTAATATTTTTTCAGAAAAAATAACATTTTGTTCGATAAAAAAGATTTATTGTTATGCTTTCTTTGTTCTCCCTTTTGAGGTAGCCCATACTAATGTGTTTGGCTTTCTTGCAGCTCTTCGTTGGAGACATTGAGCACACTAAAGTTTGCCCAGCGTGCTAAATTTATAAAAAACAATGTATGTACGTTATACCTTAGATAAATGCTTGTAGTTCCTTTTTACAAAATAGACATAAGAAGAGGCTAATTTGTAATCACTTGGATTTTTGCGGGACTGGGAAAATTATTCCTTAATTTCAGAAACATTGGAACAATGAAAATTCAACCCGTAGTCACAATGATTAAAAGTTTCTCTAATTATTTTCTTCCTTTTCCTCCTTTTACAGGCAATTGTGAATGAGGATGCTTCTGGAGATGTCCTCGTCATGAGAATGCAGATTCAACAACTAAAGGTATTAGCTTTATCTTACATCTCCGCAAAGGCATGAAGTTACAAAAACAGTTATAATTTTATAAGTTATTCCATTACAACTTGAATGGTAGGAGTTTAAATTGTAGAACCCCCCACCCCTTAACAATGTGGGGCCAAGGGTACATGCATCTTATCCTTCTAAACCTTACGATGTGAAAGCCTCGTTCACTAGGCCATTAATTGTATAAGGCTCTGGAAAGGAACTTTAAAATGACAATTGATACTCCTTTCTTTTGGATTGGTTGGTTTGAAACTTTATCAGATAACCTGCATTGCCCTGGAAGGTATGAATGTCTCCAAATTTAATCACACTTGAATCTTATTTGCATCTAACAATAAAATAGAATCTATCAGCTAATATACACAAGTTAATTGTCACATCTTTTTTGTGTATGCACAGTTTTAGCAGACAGTAACTTATTGGGCTCAACTATTAAAGTAACCAATAGCCTCCACTTCATGAGCTGTTTGAACTTTGTTCTTGCTTGTTTCATTCATCTTAATCAGAAAGAAGTGTCTCGTCTACGAGGTATAGTCAATGGAGGAGCTGAAAACCAGGATGATGATACGCTAAGTTTAGGGTTTCCAGGATCTCCAGAAAGTTTTAAATGGGAAGGACTTTGTGGTACATTCAGTCCATTTAATTCAGATAGAAAAGCATCCCAGGTTTGCTTTCTTTTCTATTCAGCTGGTGAGAATAGATATTTCCTTGATTTTTTTTTTTTCCTGAAGAATGCTTTTTATGCTGTCAGAAAGAATATGAAGTTGCTCTAGTTGGAGCGTTCAGGAGGGAAAAGGACAAAGATCTTGCACTTCAAGCATTGGCAACTGAAAATCAAGCTGCTATGCAGCTGGTATGTGTCAAATCAATGTGTTCTTGTCAAGTCATTCAATAAGCTAAAAATCTATACTATCATGCTCATTCTATAGTTTGTCAGTGGGGTGTAGAACTGTAGAAGAATAGGTAATAAATATATTTTTACATTCCTCTTCCTTTTAGGGCATTATGAAAACTCTTCCATCTTTTTAACAGTTGGGCCAATTGTCTCTCCCTCTCCTTTTATGTTCGCAGTTCCTCTTCTTCCCTCTGGAAAGGTTTGCATTGTTCTGCCTTCTCCATTATATGTCTATCCAACAAGGTGTAAACAGGATGCAGTCAAACATGCTAGTAGCTCTTTCTGGTCTTTATGCCTGAATATAATCTTTTGTAACTAAGAAAGGTGTTAAGGAAGATCCTACAGAAGTACTATAACAGGCTTTCCTATTTCCAAATGCATGCTTTTTGAAAGAACAAACAGCAAACAAGAAGTACAGCGTGCATTGTAATAACAATTTGCTTCGCCTACGTAATTCTCCCTCAATAGTTTGCACTCATGTAGCATTTAATACATCAGTAGTTTGTAATGGGATATTTGGTTATTTTGTTACCGATCAGGCAAAACAAAGGGAGGATGAGATACGAGGCCTGAAAATGAGGCTCAGGTTTAGGGAAGCAGGAATAAAGAGGTTGGAGGCAATGGCTTCTGGAAAGATTTCAGCAGAGACACACTTTTTAAAAGAAAAGGAGGAACACCTGAAAGAGATAGAGGTCTTGCGTGCCCAGGTAGATAGGAACCAAGAAGTGACAAGATTTGCAATGGAAAATCTGCGATTAAAAGAAGAAATCAGAAGGCATGTCCTTCACATTGTTACGTAGCTTAGCATGTTTCTCATTTAACTTTATGTGGTTCTATGTTTTCTGGAACTCTAAATACTAGTACAGATCAAATTCAAAGGTTCTGATTTAGGGAAAGAACTTTCTACTTGTATGTCAATAATTTATTGCAATCACTGTGGAATATGTTGATTATAATATCAAGTACATAATGACAAAATCTTTAGAAGTCTGACCTTAAATAATTTTAAAAGGGAATTTTGGGTGAGAATTGTTGCATATTAACTATATATATCTGTCTTAATTCCAACTTCCAAGTGATGCAATCATGATAACTACCACATTAGAAGCATGAGCAACTGTTAAATAAATAACTACACTAACATCAGATGCTCCAGTGGAAAAAACTGGAATGAGAATACTCACTTTTAATAAGTATGAGTTAATTTGCACATTTATAATTAACCTTACCTATTTTCTGTTTTTAAAAATCATCTTAGTGCATTACATGCTTACTCTAATCGATGCGTTATTAACAGATTGAAGTCCTTTTGTGAGGAAGGCGAAAGGGAGAGGATGAATGAGCAGATCATGGTTTTGCAAAATAAGGTGCATGTTACTGATAAGAGAATTAGAATATAGAGAAAATGCAATATGAATGAACACGGTTTTAATGTTTGTTATGGGCATGCATACAGCTACTTGAGGCACTCGATTGGAAATTCATGCATGAGTCAGACCCCTCAGCTATCCAGGTGCATTTTCAAATTTGTAAAATTTTTTGATTGTGCTTCTTTGAGGCTAAATTGGTTTCCTGATCACAAAATCGCCAACATACTTTCTGCAGAAAGGAAGTCCAGGTTTGCTAACTGAAGGTCACCACAACTCTGAGCAGTCCAACGAGGTGAGATGTAAAGTTCATATAGTAGTTCACTAGTATAGCTATTTAATATTTTCTACATATGTGCCTCCTTTAATAAGCTATTTAAACAGTATAGCTATTTAATATTTTTTACATTTGTGCCTCCTTTCTGCTGCCAGTAGAAAAGATGTCTCTATTCATGAAACATACTGTTTCAAGGTCATGATAAAGTTGTCTATTCATGAAACATGATTGTTTCTAGATTGAGGTGTAGCATATTTTTGCCTTCCATTTACAAGTGGTTGCTGTTGATGACTGCCTTGCATCGTTGTTCTTCGGTGAAGTTGTTAGCTGCTGACATATTGTAAACATTTTGTTAACACCAAATTAATAGTTTCCTTGTTTCCCAGATTTCTGAATTATTTGCAAAAACATGCAGAAATAAGTTTCTTTTGAAATGTTTTGACCTTCATATTGTAAACATATTGTGAACATTTTGTTAACACCAAATTAATAGTTTCCTTGTTTCCCAGATTTCTGAATTATTTGCAAAAACATGCAGAAATAAGTATCTTTTGAAATGTTTTGACCTTCATATAATTTCTTAATCACCCCTTGAGTCAATTGTGATGTCCAGCTTATACGGAGCATTTACTAATTCAGTTGTCTCATTTGTATGTTTCACCCATTGACCTACAGGCAGATGGAAAACAGGATTTCAATCATATGTGATTTTAAGGCTTCATGAGTGTGTGTGCCTCTGTGTGTGTGTGTGTGTGTTTGTGTGTTGGCACATACTAACGATTGCATCAACTGATAGGAAGAAGTGAAGAAATATCATAGTAGTATGTCATTTTGCGGTTCATTTATGTGCATGTATACCCGTGATTGCATGTTGCCTGGGAGTATTTGAGATTTGTTGTTGACATTTTCTCTTTTCTCTCTGGGTCTTCTTGGCATAGGAGCAAGCATCACCTTGGCAAGCTTCAATTAATGAGGAGAACGAATTATTTCATCTGCAGGTAACTTATTTAGAGAGAGCTTCAAATTTTCTATTTAATTTGGTGTTGTATTTTGATGTTTTGTCTTAAACAAATCTGTTTCACGTAGGCTATTCAAAACCAGGCAGAAATGGATTTTCTCCGGAAGAAACTAGACTTATGTATGGAAGAGAAACAAAAACTGGAAAGGTGATGACCGAACTAGAAAGTTATTTTCAGCTAAACTAATTAGTTTTCCATAAATTGGCCTGAAGAAATTATAAATCTTGCAGGCATATTAAGGAACTGGAGACAGAGGTAGAGATAATGAGATCTTCTAAACCAATGGAAAAAACACAGAAGGTGGAAAGTGACATTCCAGAAAGAGCAAATGATATGTACAGCATATCATTCAATGATCAAATGGAGCTCAAAGCAATGGTTGATGCTATTGCAGCTGCGAGTGAAAGAGAAGCCGAAGCTCATGAGGTGGCGATTAGTCTTTCCAAAAAGAATGATGAACTGCAATCAAAGGTTAAGGTTTTACTTCAGGAGAACAATAAGTTAATCGATTTGTACGAGCAGGCAATTGCAGATCAGAATGACTCCAGTGATCGAATTGCTCATGGAGGTGGCAATGAAATTCAAAATACTACTAGCTTTGATGCAAATTCTGATGACAAAGATATGGAGTCAAAGAAACTCGAGGATCTAGAGCATCAACTTATGGAAATGCATGAAGAAAATGAGAAGTTAATGGGTCTGTATGAGAAAGCAATGCAAGAGAGAGATGAATTCAAGAGAATGCTCTCTTCTAGAAGTGAATACGATGTCAAAGACAAAGGAGAATTCAATTGCCCAGAAAAGCTTGTTGTGGTTGATGGAGGAGAATATTTTGAATCTGACGAACTTGCTGTTAATAAAGGTGAATGCATGCAGTCAGATGAGCCTAGTTTTAATGGTGGAGCACAAATCTCTGAGGAAAATGACGTATTTAGATGGAACATGCAGAATGATTCCGACCAATTTCTGGAAACAGCACGACCTACCGAAGAAGTTCATATGGATCTCAACTCAGATCAATCTCATGATAATTTTACAGGGGAAAGTTTCTATGAACCAAGTACAACAAATTTAGGCCCTCCCTTCTCCAGAGAAACAGGTTTACTGGCTGAAGACACCGTTTTTTCTCAGCTCAGTGAGATGGATGGTTCTGGAAAATATCTGTTGCATTCTCATGATAATCCAGATAAACTAGAAAACTTAAGAATTACTTCTGAGCTGGAAGCAAAGAAGGAACTTGCTTTAGTTGTCAAGATGAAGCTGGATGAAGCTCAGGAAAAACTTTCAAATTCTGCGCAAAATGTGAATGAATTTGGGTTTCTTGAGAAAGCAATTCTTGATGTTGGTGAGCTCTCAAGAGTGATTGAAGGGATGAAAGATCTCATTCATCTCAGGGAACAAGAGCTTGAATCTCATAAACTCTTCTCTTCAGAGATGCAAGAAAAAAGTGCTCTTGCTGGTAGGAAGTTATTGGCCCTCAAGTATGCACTGTCAAACTTCTCTTCACCGATTGCTTACTTTGAACAGCGAGAAGTTAGAGCAAGGGCTCGGGCAGACGCCTCAAAGTCTTATGCAAACCAAAAGAGAGAGGATTTAGCCCGGCTCCAAGCTCAGAAGGACGAAATCGAAGCAGCTCGAAACAAGATTCAAGAAGGTGAAATTGAATTAAGAAACAACCTGGCAAACTTGAAATCAAAACTCGAGGAAGAAAACCAGAGACAAGAGAACCAAAAGGTTCTCTTTTCCCTTGATAATGTCGAGAGAGCAGAAATTCATCTCGTCCACAAAAGTGGGAAACATGGATGTAAGGCAACTGAGTTGCTCAAGTCTGAGGAAGAGAAAACCAAACTGCTGAATGAGATTAAACATTCCCGAGACAAGCTCGGCATCATGAAAAAGGAAATCGAAGATCTGAACAAGAATTCCCAAAAGGCTGAGAATAAGATCCAAGGTGCTAGCATGGAGGTGCACAAGGCCTCAAAAGATGTGGAAGAGATGGAGCTTGCACTTAACAACATCGCCCACGAAAAGGAGATTCTTCTGGAGATTGGGGAGGATGGAAAGACTCAGATCGACAATATGATCATAGAATACCAGGAGTGCATGTTTGCGGCCTATTTGAAAGAAGAGGAGTCAAAGATTCTGGAAGAAGAAATGCAGACAGTGTTGGCCGAATTAGAAAGATTACAAACAGAAAAAGCAGCCATCATTAACAGGACTTCACAGCTCTTGCATGGAAGAGAATGCCATGCATTTTCTTTATCAGACAATATGCAGGAAGTGCTTGAAGATGTGGGTAGGTCAATTCTTGAAGCAAAGTTGTTACTTGAACAGGGCAGTTAGACGCAGTCAATTTTGTCTGTCATTTCTTGTACAATCAATTGATGCTCTCACATTGCAGTACGTTTTGAAATGTGCACTTACACTTCTTCACAAATGATTATTAGATGTAGTTAACGTTTTCTTCCTTGATTACATATGTAGTTCGAGCTGGACTCAAATTAATTCCATTGATGAGATTGGAAATCAATTGGTTCCTAAGTATCAATTCTTGCCACAAATCAATCATTCTTTTTGAGTAGGTAACCAAAAATGGCCAACCGTATCAATTCTTGCCACAAATCAATCATTCTGTTTGAGTAGGTAACCAAAAATGGCCAACCGTACCTGGAATCACAATTTGATCTGAAAAGCTCTCAGTCCGAGTGAAACAAGCTCTAGATATAAAAATATAAATTTTCACACACCACAACAAAGATAGGAGGTCAAAGGGCAGAGAGATTTTTCCTTGGGAGGTTCATTTGACACTTAAGTTTTGTCAGTAAAGACACTGGATACTCTAGAAGGCCAAAAGATAAGGTGACAGAAGCCCTATTTATAGAACAAATAGCCCGAGTTGCATGTAGGTTGAGGGGGAGTAACGGAAACTATTAGCAGGACTAGTTCTGTGCCTTGGTTGGCCCTTCGGAAGCCCCAAAGATGCGCCCTTAACTGATAAATATGGAAGATGGACGTAAATGGTTTAAATGCACTTATCTAAATATGTTTTCTCAAGATAGATAGTTAGACTGAGTCGTAAGTGTCAAAGGCCTAAAAATTGAAAAGTCCATGTGTATGCCTCCTTTTTTTATTTAGGAGCCTTGAGTGTTCTAAAACTGAGCCTCGGAACGGAAGATAGCTTTGAGTATAACATTGAATTCAGAGAAGACTACAGTGCAGATACCATATCAGGCTGTTTCCATATTGTCTTCTATTATTGCTGTTATTTATGCTGATGTGGAGTAGGATTGATTAATTGGCACCTTAGGCCACCCGACGTTCTTCAATCCCGGCAAAGCCTTAACACTTTTGGGCCACATCACCAAATAAAAACAAGAAGTACGCTGATGGGATTTCTACCATAATACTGCACTTCTGCAAACAATGAACACTGGCTGAAATCAAAATCCCCCGTAGTAGTAGTCACTTCTGCAGATTAGAATTCTGAATAAACCAAAATTACAAGGGAAAAAGAGAGAAAGGGATGAAAATAAATCTAGATAGACCTCAGAGTGTACACACTTTGCCTTCAAGATTTCTGACAAAGAGCTAATGCCACCAAAACATCAACAACATAATCTACTCATCTCAGTCATCTCAATCTGAATGGCTGTGACCGAACCACTTTTTATAAACTCATAAATCAATTACAACTAATCATTTGAATTTTTTCAAAAAATGATTAAATTTCAACCATCCATTATTAAATATGGGCAGGTTCTCACTCTGAGAAGCAGCAACCCCAGTTCCATCTAATCTATACCTTACGAGCCAAAGTCCTTTGCTTTGTTGCATGCTGGACTACTTTTTCCTCCACTGGGAGCCCCTTCCTCCGCCTCACAGCATCAATCAGTTTTCTTGCAGTATTGTGAAGAACACTCGAACCATCTCCAAACTCTTCGATCTCTTCCTCGGTTTTAGGAACAAAGAATGGATCTTCCAAAAGTGCTTCCCAATGACTCAGAACAAGAAGGGCGCTGCAAGCTCCCGAGGTCCATCTCCTAAGCTCATCAGCAAACCCGAAACTCTCTGCAACCGGCACGTAGGCATGAACAGTGAACAAAGGAGACCCTTCCTGCATTTCTTCCTTCACAACTCGAGCCCGCCTACGAGCAAGTACAGCATACATAGGGCCCAAATATTCAGTTGGGGTGTTTAACTCACAGAAGTACATAGCTTCAACAAGCCGGGGTTTTTTCTGAAGAACAGCAGCTCTACATGCATCCTTGACAGCAGTCATAACCTGTCCAGTGAAGATGCCAAATTGTTCTGGCTGCTGTTGTGGAGTTTCATTGCCTGAGTGCGTAGCGAGTGGATAGATATAAGCCTCAACAGCAAATGCCAAACCCCACATAGGTTCATCACATAAAGGACCAGCTGCCGTAGCTATTTGAAATCCAGAAACGATGCTGCTCTCAAGACTCTCTGCCTCAGCATATAATGCTTGCTTTGCTCCTGAAGATGTCTCATCAGTGATATCACTTCTCCTAGAGATGTCAATGAACCCGAGTTTAGCAGAAACGTGAGAGGAGCCACACACAAGAACGGAAGAATCATTGATATTTCCTTTGCTATCTGATGTCAAAAGTAAGTTAGGTCCAACATGGCCAGGACCAAGTGCCCAAATCTTCTTAAGAAGCTGGTGCCACAAAGTCATACATTTCTCTTTCTTATCCTTGTCATTTTCCCGATATGCAGAAGCAACATAGCTTTCCACTGCATCTACCAATCGTTTCCTAAGTGCTTCATGTGGGCCTTCATCTTCTGCAGCACTTCCACTGGGAGACTCGAACTTCTTGTGTGTCTGCTCAAGTTTACTACCGATAGTTTCCCCAAGTGTATCAGAGCTTTCATCAAGCAGCTTAGTTAGTGAAGTTGGAAGCTTCATGACACTCACTCGAACAATACACCTCCCATTTGGTGTTGCCTTTTCAACATACTCTGAGTTTCCAGTGAATGATTTCAGATTGTCCAGAGGATTGCTTTCGTCACCCTCGATAGTTTCCTTATAGGAGACCAGAGGTGGAGAGACTTCCAATCTCACCTTCGCAAATCTCTCCTTCAAATCCTTTATGCATCTTTCTAGATGTACCTCTCCTGCAGCAGCAAGCACGTGCTCCCCCCTCGACGAGACAGTAACCTCTACGAATGGATCAGCACGGTTCAAAAGCCTCAAGCCTTTCATGAGAGCACCCATATCTGCCGGATCAGAGGGCTCGATAGCAACTTTTAGAGTCGGGGAAACTTGAAACATCATACTCGAGAAGGGCCAACAGTTTTTGGTGGATGAAAGAGTTGCACTTTTCAGTATATGCTGGCCAAGCCCTCGGATCGCCACAATATTTCCAGCATTTGCAGATCCCACTGGTTTTAGTCCTTGACCCATCATTAGATACAACGACTGCAACTCTGCTTCCTGCAAATGTTTATGCGATGTCTCCCCTTTCAGTGGATCATATAGAGCGGAAAGTACAAATATTCTCTGTCCTGAAGTAAGTACCCCACTAAAAATCCTAGCAAATGCAAGGAAGCATTCATCTGATTCGATGGATCCACCTTCATCAAATAAATTATTTAACACCTCCCCATTTGGGCCTCTGTGTGGAAGCAGTTTCACTGGGAGAGCAAACATTTTGGACACAAATGCAATGCATGGTGCTTCTGGGCTCGAATCACACAACTCGACAGACTTCCTCACAAGCTCTGCCTCAGCAACCACATTGGAGCTGGCAACATTGACTGCAACTTCTCTCTTGGGAAGTAACCGTGAAATGCGGAATGATTGAGCAGTGATGGGATCTGGCATACATCTAACCACCGTCGACAAGATTGTTTCCGACAAAGGAAGCCAACGGCTCATGATGGCTTGCAGTACAGCTTTAGGATCTTTGTTCTGAAGCTCACGAGCAGGCACGCATAAATTAAATGACTTGATCACTTTCGCTAGCATTCCCTTGTCACCATCAGGTTCCAGAGCTGCTTGGTAAATCTGCCAAAGTGGTTCGAGCACAAACTGCACAAACATAGGCCGGGCTTTAGTTCCTCCACCCATTGCCTTCTTCCCCACAATCATTTTGGTCTTGGGATTAAAATACCGAGGACCCCATAAAGACTTCCTAAGTGCAGCTGTGCTTGCCCCAAGCTTTGAAGCATAAAATTCAGCAAAATCCCAAATATTAAATCCCCATCCATCCAAAGCACAAACAAAAGCGACATTCCCCTTCTGAGGTTGAAAAGTATCCTCCTCATCATCCTCTAGAAACTCAAAACTCTCGTCACACACCTCACCTGAAGGGCCAGCCAGTATCGAATCAACATCCGATAAATACTTCTCTGACTTATAGGCACTCACTATCCCATTCACCTCATGAACTATCCTCAACAACCTATAATACGCTTCTGATGGGCTCAACTTCAATTCACTTATCAACCTATCAATCTTATTAAGCACCAAACAAGGGGTGAGCTTTTCGACCCATGCCTGCCTCAAGACAGCATGAGTTTGGATGTGCACCCCCTCAACCGCATCAACCAAAACCAATGCCCCATCACTCAATCGAGCTGCGGTTGAAACCTCACTACAGAAGTCCATATGACCAGGAGAGTCTATCAGATTAATATAATAGTCTTTGTAATGAAGAGCAATGGAGGAGCTCTTCATTGTTATCGCCCGCCTTTGTTCCTCGTCCAAGTAGTCCATAAACCTCAATTTCCCGGCTTGTTTAGGGTGGAGCAATCCACCACCAGAAGCAGCAATCAAATGATCAGCAAGGGTAGTCTTGCCATGATCAACATGGGCAAGTATGCATATGTTCCGAAGCTTTCTAGGATCAAAATCGCCCATTTTTTGACTACCTAATTGATGATATCAACGATGGCTATTTACTTTTTAGTTCGCAATCATCCACCTTTAATAGGATAATCCGATGAATACGCGATTGCCCAGTTGGAGAAAGCCACTAATAAATCAAAATCAAGCTCTAGAAAGATGAAATCAAAAGAATAGCAACATACTGAGTCTAGGGTTTTGGGGCTGAGCGAAGGACAACAATCTGTTGGGTTCTTTTCTGTGTATAATTGGTGAATCCCTTGCTATAACTACGTTCAAACAATAGATCTCTGCAAATCCAACCAACATTTCTAACTGTGTGAGAGAGAGGGAGAGCAGTAACGTACGGTACGAGAGGCTCACCGAAAAATACAAAACAGGGTTTGATAATTGCGGCAACTGAAATTTGTCAATAGGCAGTGCCGAGTTGATGCGGTCATTTTATTTAGACTGTTAGTCTGTGTTAGGTTAAACGTGGTTACGGGGCCATGTCTTGTCAAACACTATTATTATTTAAAATATTATAATAAATATATTTTGTTTTATTTATTTTATTAAATATTTTAATATTATTATTTTAAAAATTAAGAAATATATATCTAATAATAAATTATTTATTTTTAAATTTTATTTATATTTTACTATGGTCATTTTTATAGTCATTCTGTTCATTGCAATTTGAAATGATTTGATTGGAATTATTCATTTTTAGACTTCATAATTATAGTAAAACAAGTTAATAGTTGAGAATTTATCTAATATTTTAAATTTTTTCTAAGAAGTATAATTAAATATAATATATTATTTTTAATAATTAAATATTTATTTTAAAATTATTTATTTAAATTTTATATAATATATTTATTTTCACGGCGGTTATTATTTGATAAAAACCATAATTTTCCTAAAAAGGTACAAAAATATTAATAAATATAATATTTAATTATTTCAACCATTTTTTAATTAGTGTTTATAATTGACTCGGCCGTTGAGTATTTTTATTGTGAAATATTGTTAAAACAAAATGAAAAAAATACATGCTCTTCAATATCTAATAGTCAAGTTTCATCGTGTTGGGTAGACAGTATTTATCTGCCTGTATTTCAACTTGTTTTGTTATTATAACATCTTAAATTGTTACTTTAAAAAAATATTCTAATAAATAAAATAATATTATTATTTTTATATAAAAATAAATAAACTCTAAAATTTTTTGATATAAAGGTTAATAATCTAACATATATATTTTATATAAAATAATTTATCATTCAAAATTAAAAAATAAATTACGATCAAAATAAAAAAAATATTATTATTCAAAATATTAATAGAAATAATAAAAAAATCTCATTAAATATTTTAAATTTATTTATAATAATATTAATTATTTTAAAAATAATAGAAATAATATATAGTTGCTTAAAGATTTTAAAACTAATATTTTTTTTTTATAATTCTTAATTTTTTTAAAATCTAATATACTATAATGTAAACATAATATAAGTTATAATATGATAATATAAGATTTTATGTATATTAATTTTAAAATTAATTTTTATTTAAATTATAAAAAAGACACATTTAATAGTATGTCAGTATATTTTTATATACATTGATTATAAATACTTTTATACATATCTTTTAAATTTATAGTATTCCATCATAAGAAAAAAACTCTCTTATTAAACTATATATTCTTATAATCTTTCTATATTTAACTTCTAATTATACTAAAAAGACCCTAATCCTATACTGTCTGAAAATATTATTCCAGTTTAATATGAGTATAATTATCATCTTTTATGTTTTGTTATACATCTCTTTAGGTATGCAATACCTTTAAGACTTTTATATGCTAGTATTTATTTTATATTTTTATAAAATAGTCTACTCTTTATCTTTGACTAATTTAATTTTAAGAAGTTATTATGGACTATTAAAAGGTTTTCAAAGAGTGGCCAAAACTAGAAATAACAGTAGTGGTATTTGAAATATATTATGATTCTGATATTTTAAAATCATTACCAATGTGTGTAATATATAACCAGTATAAGAATAATTTTTTAATATTATTTTGCTATCGAAACTAGAAAATTTATGTATTAGAATTAATAATTAACTTATGAAATAATAATATTAATATTGATGTCTTTCTGGATTCGTATTGTTGTATAGATTAAAGAGTCTCTTGGTCTTCCAGAGCGCGTCGAACTCAGGTGAGTCCGATATCTGCCTCTAATAACCAAGGTTCTGCGTAATATAACGAATAAATAATAGATCAAAGAATTTGTAAGATTTATTCTCTAATTTATTATCTAAGGCTCAAGTCAAAAATTTTTCTAAAAGAAAAGAAAAATGAATGATATAAGATATAATGATGTATAGGCAAAGGGAATGAGAATGATGACAGAGGTCCTAGCTTTAGTACTTGCACTTGACAGGGAGCAACTTTTGAGCAGTGTCAAAGGCGTTGGCTTCAGTGGGTGCGTTTGGTGAGAAGCATGTCATGAACCCGGACCAAGCAGGTCAATTTAAATAATTAATTATAACTTCTAAAATCTAAAATTCTAAATAATTTTAAACAAATAATACTAAGTCCCAAAATTCGAGTGTGACAAATCAAAATATATATTCAACAAAATTAAAATCCTCATGTGACCTCTTGAGCAATGACCGTCCAACAATATAAATGTGGCCGCTAATACATAATAATCGCGAGGAGATAATAATTTGACCCAAAATCATCATCAAACATGCAACATAATATTGGCCATTCAGAAATATATGATAAGGTTCAATATCCAACCGATTCCATGTCCAAATCATCAATTATCAATATAAACCATAATAAAGTAAACTCACCAAATCGGATGAATATCGACCAATCACGTCTTTCTTACGTATTGCGTCCAGAACGACCTGCTGCGAAGGAATGAAAGCAGAAAAATGGCTAATCTTGCAGTAAAGACAATATTTGACAAATTGAGTCGATAAATCGGATGAAAAGTTAATGGATAAAATCGATCAAAGCTTGAGAATAAATCCAAATCGCGATAAGATAAATTCAACCGAAATCAAAGATTAGATTTTAAAATTTAATGGTGATCTCGTCTTTCGAATCGAATATCCAAGTCCAAACAAATGTCCAAATTTCAAAAATAATCGCCGTCGGACGGCGTTTATATATATATATAAAAATATATATATATATATCAAGACCAATTTCCGAAAAATCGATGTCGATCGCATCCAAATCCAAGTCGAGTCAAGTCCAAATCCGATCGTCGAACATGATTTGGGGCCGAAATCCGATAGGCGGATGATCCGATAAGCGTCTTGTGACCAGAGCGATCTGCGACGGATGTTCCAAAAGTTCGGATCAAAACATATAATCAAAATCGTTTGTGCGAGGCATCTCTGGCGATTATAGGCGAAAATAGGCGAATATCAAATCCAAGTCATCCAAGTCCAAAATCCATATCCAAATCAAAATCCATACCAATTAATGTAAAAATACAAATTACGCACCAAATTTAGAACTTTCATTATTTAAAACTACAGAGAAGGGTTCTGCGTAATTAGTGAACCTTAGACTAAAATTAAATATCTTGTATGTCCATGATAATGTTCTTTCATTATATTTCATGCACTGCGATTTTGGAGTGTATTCTTGAACATCGGATATATTAGAACGTCGAATATATATTCTGGTCAATCAAATTATCTAAATAGGAAGGGTCACTCTCGGCGCTTTCCCGGCGGCAAAAGGGATTCAATAAATCTCCCCGTCGGGAGAGTCGCGAAATCCAAATAATCCAAATCCAATGTAGTAATATGCCCGTAGCGTGCATGTGGTGTCTGGTAAATCTGATTAAATCTTTCATTTTTTTATCTGAATATATTAATATAAAAATATATAGTGTCGATAAATTATTGACTTTCAAAAATATTAAACTTCTCCAAATCATAAAAATCCAGGTCAAACAATCTCCAAATATCGATAAACTATACATGCATGTCCGAATAAATAAATGGGTATCACAAAAATTAAATGCGTGTTAGTAAAAATTCAAACAGTATCTAAAATACATGGATGTGAAATTAGGCCAGAAAAGAAAGGGTTTACAGATCTTTTGCTTGGGCGCCATCTTTTTACAAAGATCTGAAGAAATAATGTCCCGAAGTGCCTCAATCGGCACTCTCTCTTTCCTGCCGCGCGTGACCCTCGCCCAGCCGCTCCGTCTCCTCTGCACAGCTGCCGTGCTGCTCACCCATGGCATCGCCGGTCACCGGCGGACCACCATTGGCCACCGCCAACCCCCGTCGTGACAGCACTGCACGCTGCCGTCGCCGCTGCTCAGCCGTCCTCTCCGAGCGCCGTTCTCTCTCTCACTACGCGGCTTCCTCTGCCACTGTTGCCACTGCTCGACGACGACGCCACGCCAAACAACCACCACTGTGAACGGCCGTCGCCGGCCTCCCCGGTGTCACCTCGCCGGCGCTGATGCTATTGATGCTGCCGACAACCATCGTCGGTTTCCTCGACGGTTTTCTCTTCGCAAAACCACCACCAGCCAAATTTTCACCCACCGGCACAATGCCGCCCTCGCCGCTCATCGCCGTCGCCGGCTGCCATCGAACGGCCGCCTTCCTCCCTCTTCTCCCTCTCTTCTTTCTCCTCCACCGTCGAAACCCTAAACCCCCCTTCTCTCCTCTATCTCCCTCTCTCCCCGATCCCCTTCATCTTATCTCTTCCACAATTTTTTTTTCTTTTCATTTTTTCAATCCTTATCCATCTTCATTTTTCTTTTTTTTTTTAATTTAATTATATATGTATATTATATATATATATATATATTATATATATATTCCATTTTAGTTTTTAGTTTCTTTTATTAGAAATTAAATCGATATTCGGGTGATAATACGATACTTTTCAGTGTAAATCCCGTACGATCTAAATGTCAATTCAAATTTCATAATATCTAATTAATTTTTATCACGCCCAAAATACCCAAAATCACAATTGATATTAAATTTGTCCAAATAAAATCCGGGATATTACATAGCGACTTACGAATAGTGTTGGAGCGTTTGGCTCTGGTAGATGTGTTTGGTAGGGAACGACTTTTTTGACTGAGAGAGTGTTTGAACTCTTTGTTACATCTTGATCAATCGAGAGTAAGGATTGTTCTTTTTGGGCAAGTGGTGGCCAAAATGGTCCCCCTCTTTTATCGGCATAAATGAAGGGTATTTATAATATTGATGTCAATATAGTTTTGATACTAAAACTAATGATAGCTATCTCACCAGGATTTTCCTAATTGTCCTGGCGATCCTGGAAATCACCGATATTAGTTATCGTTTTGGAACAATTGTACGACAATTGGTGGTCATTATTGGACATATGCTAGACTATCTTGCCGGTGACTGTAAGCGCCACATGCATGTGTATGCTGTTGCGACCAGGCCAGAGAGTTTCCTGTACCGTGATTGACTAATCCACCTGGGTTGCCTGTTGGGCCTATTTAACGATTGTCTTTATCTACTTGTCACGAGTTGGACTGCAACTAGGCCTCCTGGGCCTTGTGCCTTACTAGATTTCGTCGGGCCTCAATCTCCCTGACACGTTAACAAATAGGTTTTGTGCTGAGCCGGTTCATAATATTATAGGACCTATCAAATATATAAATTATAAATAAAAATTAATATAAATAATATAAATATATCAATAATGATTATACGAATATTATTTGTTATACTTCATAAAAATAGAGAAAAATTAGTATGTAGGTTGGGGACAAGGTATTTATAATTTTTTGAATTTAATTTCTTAAAAGGGCCCCTTCCCTTGCCTTCCTTGTTTTCCCCACGTATAAAAATATATATATAACGATCACTTGACCATTATACATATATAAAAAAAATTAATCCAATTGTGCTCGGCATGACACCCGGGCCAACTAATCTGCGGATTTGTATTGTTCGAAATGTTAGTCCATGTTATACATAATCCAATATTGTTTGTTATGGGTGCCACGATCCAATTATTATGTCTAGTGCGTCTATTTGAAGAACAAATGCAAAAAATGAGTTAGTTTAAGCTTTAGAAGCAGGGCACGATAACCCGTGACCTTGACCGCAGAAGTGCTGATACGGTGTCTTCTATGATGCTCACGTTTATCTGATGCAGTTGCCATTGTTTTAACTGAGGCAGAAATGAAAGGAAATAGCTACGCTTTCTTTTCCATTTTGCCATTTTAGTTTGGTTCTTAATTCTTCGTCTGGAAATTCGCTGTTTTTTCCCCTGTTATGGCCTAAGCATGAGTTATTTATCCTTTTGTTTTAACTGTCATGGTTGTGAATCGTGTTGAAGATGATGAAGCGTTTATTACGGGGCGCTTTATTCTCTCACCATTTATCAATGGGCAAGCCAATATTATTGGCTAATATGTACGCGCTTTAGCTGTTGGTTTTTTAGGTTGTATGATCCCATGAAATGGCATCAGGCAGTTGAGCTACAAGGTACTTCTATCGTTGATGAAGTTGGCTGCTTTGGGTCATTGATTTCATGCCCTAGCCTCGTAGTTGGCTACGCTGTTCCACTCAAAATCGTGAACTAGGATTTGCAGTCTGTGGCACTTACGGAGTTCTGAGTCTTGTTTGCTGCAGTACAACTGCTATTTGAGTAACGCTTTTATTTTTGAGTGGCACTCTTCCCTTTTGTGCAATAGAATGCTGATGTAGGCAATGTTGGCACCATTATGACTAAGAATTCGCAGGTTTAAATCACGAAATAGTTCCCGGATAAAATTACACCCATCTAATCCTTCCTAGAACCATGTAGTTCCTGTGCACTACAGCGGACCTTTATTGTAGTTTCAATTTGTGAATAAGTTCTTCAAAATTTGTTCTAGAAGTTCCAGTAGTCTTAAAAGTTGAGAATGCTTCTTGAAAGTGATAGCTGTTTTTGCGAAACATGTGCTTGGCCCATTTTTCAGCATCTAGATCAAAGAAGTTATTTAAAAATCTGGGCTAGAGGTCTTAGTTCAATGATGATTCCTGGCTTTTTCCACCCCTATATTATAGACAACAATGAACAAAATGTACATAAATTTTGTTTTATATCCTTTTGGCTGATGCCACGATGTATCAATGAAGTTGCAGATGATGTCTAACCCTGAACTGCTAAAAATGACATCTGAGAGCACCAAGAACTTGATGCCTGAGGATCTGAAACATGCTGAAGAGCAGTTGAAGTATGTCTGTCCAGAAGAGCTGGCTGAGATTGGTGAGAAGATGGCTAATGCAACCCCTGAAGAGTTAGCTTCTATGTGTCCTTGGCTGATGCCCAGATAGCTTATGAGATATGTGCAGCTGAAATGTCTATGAAACAGGTACTTGGGAACAATAACTGGCTATATATTGAAGCTTAAATTACTTAATATTTTTTGCATTAAGGATTTTAGTTCTTCTACGGGATATTGAAACTTAAATTCTGCAGTAATCCAAGATGGTGTCTTGAGAAGCATGGATGAGTTGCATACTCTGAAACGAGTCCTACTGATTTGGTGATGGTGCCATACCATCCAAAGAGTTGATGCTGCTCTAATTAGGGAAAGTTTTGCCCATGTCTTACTGATGGTTGTTGTTCATAGATATGGGATAGTCATTGGGGTTTTCTTAATAACGAGGAATAGCAGGCTGTATATGGGAGCAATAGAATGGAAAGGGGAATAGAAAACCAGAATGAATGAAGCAATGACATGAATATGGATGCATTAGTATTTCTATATTTTATAACGAAGGATAACAACGTCGAATATTGTATCAGAAAAAATATACCATGCATGTAAACATGATATGATCTTTTCTAAATCAACAAGTGGACATGGTATACTCTCTTCTTAGCCAACCAAACACCAGGAATTAACAGATAATCAATTCAAAAGATTTTGACATAGTACTGGTATTTTTCTTAGTAGAACTAACATTGGAAATACAATCAGTGGCAATATTTATATCCACATGCAATGTATTCACATGTACTAAATTAAGAAATATCTAGATTGGTGGTCTAGGTTTCAGAGTAATTGAAACTAAAATAATTTAACCAGTCAAGCTGAACAATGCATTATCGAAGTCAAAAACTTCTCATTGAAATGTATATGCTTTATTTTGCATCTTGTTTTAACTATTCCCATATGTATTGGTTATTTTTTCTTGGATATATCCCCATGGTATCAAATGAGAATTGCTAACCACAGCTGGTAACTCACATCCACAATGCAGTGTGAGTAAAATGCAGTTTGTAGGATCCAGTCTCACACATTGGTGTGCACTGCATCCCCAATGGTGGTGCAGATTACAGCGATTTCATGGGCAGCAAAGCTTCAATTGCAGATCTTCGTATCAGATACATGTCACAAAGTGTTCCACAGGTTTCTTTGAGTTTCATTTGCATTTTTCCTTTATATCTAAGCATGCCCTATGAACCAGGGTTATGTGGCATGGGCGTGTAGAGTTTTAAAAGTATACATGTTTTTAGGTGAGAGTGTAGCAGAAATGCATACATGTGGATTTATGGCTGCCAAATGCTATAAGATAAATTGGATATTTAGGGGGCTAGAAATCCTAGCCATTTTCATCTCTTTGCACATGGAAAATCTGTTTAAGAATGGTTCAACAGAAGTCTGAACCCTAGATGTTCCATGTCTTTTTATAGAAACATGCTGCATCTTTTTGTTTTACTTTTACTTTTTCCATTGCACCTGGTAAATGAGCTTCATGGTCTGGAGTAAGTGTTAAATATTTGCTCGTCAGTGCAGCATATTTTACTGCGTTTGCCTATTTCAATCTGAGGATCTTTTGATGAGCATTGCTTATTTTTCAAATCACTGCCCTTGACGTTTGTAGGCAAAGAAGAATTTAAAGGAGTTCCAGCATCGAAAGGGAAGACGCTTCTGTTAGTTTTCTGGCTTAATCTGATGTCATGCTACCTAAAGACAAGGCATTGTGATGAGTGCATAAAATGAGGCTCAGCGGTATGGAAAAGATTTCCTGCCTGAATACTGAAAGAAAAAGCCACTTCTTTCCAATAATGAAGCACTCAGTTTGATAAGGGTCAATTCCCAACTTCTAGATTATCAATATGATAAATGTCTCTATATTTGTCTGATATCTCTAGGAGGAGAGAGAGATGGGGTACAAGAATTAAGTTTTCTTTTGGTTTTATATCCTCGGTGTTTATGACGATGGATGCTTCCAATTTCCCTTGCAAGGATCAATGTTTGGATGCTTCCAATTTCCCTTTCAAGGATCAATGTTTAAGACCGTACATTATGTTATTTCAAGTTTTAGCTTATGATTAAAATAATGTTGAAGCTCTATATTTAGCTTCGAGCTCTCTTGCCGCATGGCCGACGTAGACGGCTTGTAGAGTAGTGTATAGAGAGCCCCCTCCGTCTGCGGTCAAGAAATGATTGGCAAGCGAACTTTCTCGTCGTTGTCAATGCTCAGGAATCTCTTCCTCCTCCGGTTATCCACCTCTCCGTGGGTTGCTTCCGACAGTCGGCCACTCCTTAGCGATTTCATCACTCCTCTCTCCTTCACCTAGTTCAATCCTCAGTGTCTTAAAGCCGCATACTAGTCGGGCGCACTCAGTCGAAGCCTTGTCCTTTATCTCTAAGCTACCCCCAACCAGGCGCACTCATTGGAGCTCATACCTCCGTCTGTAAACCACTCCCTAGTCGAGCACACTCAAACACTCAATCCTCCCATAATTTACAGCCACACATTTTTCTTATATTCTCGAATCTTTCCATCTGTTAAAGAAGATTTTTGATTTAAGCGTCAAAGAATATACAGAAGATCAAGACTCGCGAATCCTCTAATCTACTATTCGTTTATTGTGTTACACAGGACCCAAATTATTAGAGACAGGGTCCGGATCCGCCTGAGTTTGACCCACCGTGGAGGATCAGGAGACTCCCTAATCCGTACAATAATTCGGATCCAATAACGCATCAGTATCATAATTCGATTTTCTTTCTTTACGCAGTTATCGTCATTGATTTGAACGGGGCGCATAAAATATCTCTCGATGATGACACTATTACTGAATTTTGATGTTACTATTTGATATAAATACTCTTTATATGAGGTTTCATTTTGAGAAAAACAAATAAACTCATCGTATTTATTAGATTGATGCATTTGGGGCCCCTCCTTGTCTGAGCCATCAGATCGAAACAATCACCAATTACATCCAGAGGTCCAAATTCTACCCTTTTCCCTCCCTGTCCTGCCATGTATGCTGCCCTTTGAGATAAGCATTCTATTGTGCTATGTAGTTTGCTGCTAATCTTGTCAAGCATAATTAGTGTTTATAGGTTATAAAATCCTTTGATCGTTCACTCCCGTCGGATTACATTGAGGGCGGAGATTTCTTGTCGGGTCTCCAAAGAGACTACTGGCTTGAGACTCCTCAGTATCTCATTAGTCAAAAAAATAAGCTGAAAAATTGCTGATAGTGTTTATGACTGCTTACAATGCTTTTTCCTACTCATAAAAGCTGTTTGGAGAAGATTTTCAAGATTTGCTGAAAGGTCAATCGCTTGTTCTACCGTTCTTCTTTGGCATTCGAATTCTTATGAGGTGATGAATTTCCTTTCTTAGTGAAGTAATGATCAAATAGAAATTTGCTTCTACCTTTCAACTACTGAGCTGTTTGGCTATACAGCTTTGTATTACTACTGATGCCTGTGATTTGAATTAGATGATGGGTTATGATCGTATTTCCTTTTTTTTCTTTTTATTTAATTTTGGAAATTTATTATAGTAAAAGTTTTAATAATTTATTGATTATGGTAAGGTTATTCTGTCTTTTGGGGTGATGTTAAGGGATACTCTTGGGTTATGTGGTTTTTATTTTTTTATTTTTATTTATACTAATATATTCATATAAAATGATATTTATATTACTCAAGGAAATTTATATTTTTGAAAAAAAAAACATAATTTCATCGAGCTTCTTTAATTTTTTTTAAAAAAAATATATATTTATCAAGTATATAAAAATTTAAATAATAATATAAAAAATGAATTAATAATGTATGCATCTGAAGTGTAAATTTCATATTATTTTTAATTTCTTATTTTTAATAAAAAATATTTTTTACTTTATCCTTTCTAAAATTTAAAGCTCCAAAATTATATGGAAAATGGCCGTTACCCTATACATATATAGTTTTTTTAAAAAATATACTTATATTATCAAACTGATGTAAATTAAAAATATTTTGTAAATTTTTAATGATAAATTTATTAATAAATAATAGCAAATAAAATTATATATTATTATTCATAGTCGGCTTCTCGAATCAATGACATGGATCAGATAACGATGCCAGTTGTTTTGTCTCTCTCTCTCTCTTTCTCTCTCTCTCTCTCTCTTCCCGCTTAGTGGTTTCCTAGTCTTCTTCGTTTATAAGATTAATATTTTTTAAAGTTGATTTGTTTTTTGCATTGTTAACTTATTATTAAAATATTATAGATGATATAATATTTTTTTATTTATTTAAATTTATTAAAATAATTAAATAAATAAAATTTAAGATTAACAATAATGAACATGTAAGAATAAAAGTAAAGTTATTTTGATTTTTTTTTCCATTGTGAAATTAGAATAGTACTTTGCTATATTATTTTAATATTAGTATTTACATATTACAAAAACATATCAAAATTAATCTTTTATTTTAATTTTTTATATCTTTAATTCTTTTCATTCATACTTACACTAATATATGACTCTAAATGAGATTCATTTGACTTTTACTATTATATAATTTTAGAATATAGTTTAAGAATAATATAAAATAGCAGTGTATTGATGCTGAAAAATTAACAGTGTTTTTTAAATATATTTCTAATTGATTATAGTTGGGTCCTATAATGCTAGAAATATAATTTACAAATTGTAAATATAAAAAAAAATCAAAATAAAATTCTACATTTAAGTATTTTAATCACATACTTATATACTATTAGGTATGGTCGAGATACGATCAACACAATTTGTTAAAATATTAGACCAACAAATTGTCAGATAAAATTCAATCGTTCGAGTGATCAAATTACTCAACTTAATATAAAATTAATTTTAAAATTAATATGAATATATGACTTATTGACCGATTGAATGGCTGAACAACCCAAGGCATAGGAAATCGGGATGATTGGTGACCCAACAAAATAACATTTTTGATGTTAAATCTCGATGAATAATTACATAAAATCGATGGATGATCAGTTATATTAAAATAAATAATAATAACCAAATAAATGATAAGTATTAACTATTAAACGATTATAAAACTAGAATAACGATTGGAATATAAACAATATAACACTTCAAATATTAGCGGTATTTATTCTGAAAAGACAGATTGATTAGTCTTCAGATTATAAAGATAAAATTACTATTTAATGAGAAGAGAATTGCAACTTTGCATTGAGAAAAAGAGAGACCTATCTAGTACTTTGGTCACAAATTGTCCATTTCTTCACTCATTGAATTCATATAACCAAATTCTCCAAATTCATTCAATCACTCACTCATCATCATTTTTTTTTAATCTTTTAGTTTATTCAGCAAATCCATTCAATCTCTTACTCGTCCACACTATTTTTAAACATTTAATTCATTTTAAAAAAATTTTAACTTAAATATTAAAAAATTATTAAAAAATAACTCTTACATTATTAATTATAACAGTGTATAGGATTCAAATAAAAAAATTTAAAAAAGTAACTTGATACGATAGGATGTTATTTTAAATTCAAGATACGTGTTAGACAATTTGTGACGAGCTTACGTGGATTATCACCACAAACAAAGAAAAAATGATGAGCTTACGTGGACATTGCCGCATAGAGGACACTTACTAGAAGCTGCAATGAGAAGATAATAATTTTAATTGTTTTAAAGTCGTCTATGTTGAAATTATTAAGTTTCTACAAAGGATTTGCTTATTTTAAGAGATATTTTTTATTTAAAAACTTGTGAGGTATATTCCAGCATTATTCTTATTTTATATAATTTTTTTATTAAAAAATATCTTAATTTTTTTACACATATAAATAAGAGATTATATTTTTATTCAATTAATATAAGATAATTTACTCTTTATAATACAGCAGATTTATGTATATAAGTAAACCTTGATTTATCTTTATTAAATATAACTTTTTATAAATAAGACCGTATAAAATAGGCTAATAATCTAATAGGTGAACTCAACATAGATTATTTATAATTTAAACCATAGAAATTTTATTTTAATAATTTAAATAATTAAATTATAAAATATATTAATTATATATTTTAATATATTAGCATAATTTTAACAATTTAAATTATAAAAATAAAAATTTATTACTAAAATTTAGTTCAAAGGTATAGGTGAATTCAACATAAATTATAAAATTTCGTGTTAATAATTCAAATATCTAAATTATAAAACAGGTCATTATACATTTAATAAATTATTAAAATAAAAATTTGTTACTAAAATATAAAATGGATGAAAATTGGGATTTTATTAACACGTGACTATATGTGTTCGGGTCGGACCTCCAGAGCTTATGAACAGCGGACAAAACGCGATTCCCACTCGGCGTCGTTTCATCCAGAAAAGAACCCCCAGAGAGGGGAACAAGGGTCGTTTCGTCGCCCTTTAAGAGGCCCTGTCCAATCTCCTGACCGCTACTCTCTATTCGGCCACCGGCGGCTCGCTTCCCCTCTCTCGCGATCGCGTTCTCTGTGATATTGGCCTGGAACGCTTATCGTTTTCGGATTTGATCAAATTCTGAACGCTTCTATTTCTTTTTTTGTTTTGAATTCGATCAAATTCCGTTGATTCATGAATTTGTCTCTCTGTCATTATCGTTTTTCTTCCTCTTAAAATTCTTAGAATTCACTGAAACGGCACGAAATGCAACATCGCTCTCTATCCGGAATTCGATCTTGAGGAAAGTCGAAACTCTTTTTCTCATCGGAGGACTCAAGGCTCGCTGCTGAGTGAACTCGTCGGCGGATCGTTCTCATGACAGGGAAAATCGTGATTAAGTCAGCGCCTTCGGTCAACCGGCGACAGCTTCTTCTCTCAAGCAACTCGCTTGCCTCTCCTTCGCGCGAGAAGTCGACCGTTGCTGAGGTCGCAGGAGGTACGGCGGCGGAGTGCGTTGCAATATGCTGCTGCTGTCCTTGTCTGTTGATAGGCTGCCTCATCCTGACCATATATAAGGTTCCAACCGGTATCTGCCGTCGGATGTTGAGAAAGCATCATCAAAAGAGGCTGCTGAAGAAACAGGGGCTCCTGCATCATCAAACCAGTAGGTCCATATCTTGTTTCGACGAATTACCAGAGGCTGATGATCTGAAAGTATTCGAAATGATCAAGATCTCGATCGATGGATCCGCTGAGGCCATTGATCTGGATAACAAAATGTGGGAACAGTTCCACAATACTGGGTTTTGGAGGAGCTCATCTCAGAGGCATGTGTTGTAAATTTCAATGATTTTGGGGTATAATTCTAATAATATTCCATCATTGAATAACCATAATTTGCCTTCTATATATAATCGTACGAATGTTGGGAGAATAATCGAGAAAAATGCAGTTCCTGGAAAATTTGCCCAAAACTTCAATCTAGTGTTTGATCACACCACCGTAAGACCGATTACAATTCTCTCATAATTATACTTTTTTTAATAATTTATTTTAATCTCTTTCTTTTTTATCAAATAATCTAGAGTTTTAGAACAATAATGAAACCAAATTTATAGGACGACCTTAACCGTATCTCCCTGAGCTACACAGTACACTACTCATTTATTTGGTGTATTTTGCTCGACTTGTGCTGCACGGAGGAAATTATGGTAATTGCAGTGTCTTTACCATATTGTGTCTGCAGATGATAATAAATACATAATTCTGAACGTAGTTGTAGCCGCCTTTACATACACAAAGAAAACTTTGATTTTTTCTTTCTCAAGACATCTATTTAAATATCTAAGTCAATATAATATTTAGGGTAAAAATATAAAATACATGCGAGTTTGGTTATATTTGGGTTGTATTAATTTGATAAGTTAAATAAATAATATCAAATTGGCGCGATCCATTTATTTAGGCTGTCAGCTTGTAAATAGGTTGTGCTTGGCACGGCTCAAAATTTTAAAATTTTAGCCCAACACGACATATGATGTGTTAGATCAAGGATATTATATATATATATAAGTAAAATTATTTTTAATCCCCTATCCATCTCTTCTACTCTCCCTCCCTCTCCTAAACCCCACCCCAAATGGGCCGTGTTTGTAACGGTCCGATCATGCCACCGGCTAACATAGCCCGTGGACCATTTATCACACGGCCTGATACTATTCAAAATATTGGACCGTGCCATACTATAAATAATCCGATTTATTTAATACCTTTAATATTATTTATTACGATGTTAAAGTTTACATGAGGATGCGTGTAAGATAACAAGTTAAAAATAAACTTAAATATCTATAATGTTTAGAAAAATTTTTCTTGAACATTAAATATGCTATCATAGAAATCATCCCCTATTTCTCAATGTGATTGTTGTGTACGTGATATGAGTTGACTAAATTTAAACATTATAATATTGATTGTGCTTGTTCGTATAGTATATGGGCATACTAATTCATAAATTAATAAAATTATTATGAAATAACTGAATAAATATTTTTAAAAATATATTTATATATTTATTTTTATATTAATCTGCTAATATATATTAATAAATATTATTATTAGCTTTTTATGTCTAAATCGTTATAGGCACTTTGACTTACCCATAATGACTGGGTTATAGCCATAGGGGCCATCAACTTTATTACGTGTCTATCGAAGGTTGAAACTGCATACCATGTTGACTGGGACGGACAACTGCCATTGGTTGAAGAATGTATTTCTATTGGCTTTCTATTCATTTCAATTTAGATTTTGATACGGAAACAGCAGACAAGTATTAATTTGTATTAATATTTGTGTCTATTTTATGTTATATTAAAATAGTAGGTTATTTATATCCTTTTCACGTTAGCCGTTTTCGTAACGTACCATATACGTCGTTCACATTATTTGAAAAAAATGTCACCGAGGAATTGTTTAATGCGATGGCTTCTATGAGTTAATTGCTTCTTCACCTTACAAATGAAAACCCAGGAAACCACTGCTTGTAAATGAATGTTATTACTTGTCACCCATTTACCCATTCAAGCAGCTAAAATTCTACCCGTTACACTGTTAATCAATCATTAATCTATATTAATTAGTATAATTTATAAATACAACTTGTAATAGTATGGTAGACCATAATCACTGGTTCAGTTATTATTATTGTGTATTAAACTTTATTTAATATATTCTTTTCACGAGCAAAATTATATGTATATGAAGTTTATTTCGATCTCTTAGACTTAATGATATATACAAGAAGAAGGTTGATAATTATTAAAAGAATTTAGTTAATTATTAAATTATGTCTATACAATGCCAACCATAAGATTTCATAAATTTATCTTTTGCAAATTGCCAATATTTATTTTTATAGGATTTTTATTACTTATTTGGTTGGCATGGTTAAAGGAACAAAATAGTTATTCTATGAAAAATTATTTATTATCAGAAAGTATTGACAACAAATATTCTAATATTTTCTCATACTTCTATGCAACACAACTAATAAAGTGAAGGGATCTTGATGTTGTTTATAGGGAGGCTTTTTTATGTTCAAACTTATATACGATCAAGCTGAATAAAAAAGTTAAAAAATTTCATACTTTTATAATTTAGGCTGTAAAACTCCTAATTTTTATACTATGTAGAGAGGCCAAACTCGTCATAGAAGCTCCACAGAAATTATGGGCCTATAGGAAAAATATCTATAGTGGCCTATGATGGCAAGTTTATCTCGGCCTTGAGTGAGGAGAAAGATTTTACTCATGATGCCGGCAGTTGACCACGGGGGGTATTGGACTGCAATAATGGGATTATTTGGTTTCTTTAGGCAATTAAATGCTTCTCTCTTGGAATTGTTTATAAATAGTTAAATATTTTGAGAGTTTATCAGTAAAATAAATATTTTTAATAAATACTCTCTTTTTAATAAATTTCTTAGACCTTTTAAAAGTGGAGTAGTTAGAGTATTCATAGGTATAGAGTCATTGCATACGTGGATCATTCTGATTAGTTATGTATCAAAAAATTAAAAGCCTTACATAGCTTTTCTATAATTTACATAAGTATCATAAATTATTCAATCAATTTTATGAATTAATATCCTCTATTCAGATACGACAGGCATCCTTTCTAATGTGGCAGGTGCCATTGAATATTATGCAAACAAATCGTATATTGACCAAATGAGAGATCAATGACCTTTACCTGTGATTAGGTAATAGCATATCTATTTGCTTAGCTATGACTTTTAGCAACTTTTGTTAATTGTAGCGACCAAACTATTTCATGCTAAGAGTTGTGTTTGGATTGGATAGCTCTAGTATGCCCAAGCCTAATCAAAAGCGTACACAGTTCAAATAATTTTAATATTTTTTAAAAATTATTTTGGTAAGTACATAATTTTATTAAACATAAAGAAACTATACAAATAAAGAGTCTTCAATAAGAGACATTCCTTAAACATCAATAATCCAAAAGATCAATATTACCAATGTAATCAGTTTAAAAATATCAGGATGGATAATATCTTTCCTCAAGGCAGTCCAGCATAATTGAAGGATCCCCATCAAATAGAAATAGAATCTGTAAGCCAAGCCCAAAACACTGACCATCAGACAATCCTTATTTCCTTATTTCAATTACAATTCATAAGATAAAGGGAGCGCCAAACTGAGGACAGAAACACCTAACACAACCCCTCTCCAAGCCACCCCACCTGATTGTGCTCTCAAAGGGGAGAGTGGTAATCCCCAAAGCCTAATTACTCTTAAACTTTAGGAAATTGTTCAGAAAGAAAGGGTATAGAGTTTGTCTATCACCAAATTACAAATGGAGTTGACTATTTGATTCGCCGGGTGAGGCTGGCTGAAACTAGGCATTTGATTGTTCCTTGCAGGCCAAATTTAATACTCCATTGACATTAGGGGGAGCCGAAACGAAATAGATGTAGCTTTTATACTATTCTACGTTAAAGAGGCCCAAATAATACTTTTACTCCACTCAATATACGGCTAAT
This sequence comes from Nepenthes gracilis, assembly GCA_033239525.1. NCBI lineage: Eukaryota > Viridiplantae > Streptophyta > Magnoliopsida > Caryophyllales > Nepenthaceae > Nepenthes > Nepenthes gracilis. Next base: position 3,321,541 of record BSYO01000001.1, read on the forward strand.
AGCGAAGGGCCTATATGTGAACATTTAACCATACATACAAGGAGAATGACATTGAAATAAGATGTGAGAATGAGACTCCAATTGAAAATCACAAATTGTACAACTCAATCTATTGTTGACATATAGACAAATATTGTGATGACCCAAGTCCCAATAAATACAAGTCAAAATAATGGAATATTACAAATATAGTCCATTGTACTAGGCTTGCCTTTGATTGATTGCCAAATGATGAAGGCATGTGAGGAAAGATAACCGATAGATTAAATGAGAGACACATATAAAATCTTATAACTTTAAACCTAAAAAATTCATTATGCTGATTTTATCGAAAACTCTCCACTAGAATATGGTGTCCAAATAGTATTGTCTTTGCAGTCCAGCTTTGGAAAAATACCCTGGCCTGTTCTTTGAGATGTCTCTAATGTCAGGTGCATTTGATCTCAGCCTGCAAACTCTAACATTGAAACATAGTCCCGTGCATTGAGTAAGGCTATCTAAAAAGCTAACAATTGGTGGGCCATCAGGATGTTAGTTATTCGACCATAAAAATATGTCTCTATCATTGCCCATAATAACTCGAAAATAACTCCTAATATAAGGCCATAGTTTGAAGATTTTTTAAAACCTCTAAAAAACATTTTATAAAATTTTTATAATTGAAATACATCTATATTTTAATCTTTATCGATATATCTAAAATTAACATCTCCAGTAATTAACCTCTAGGGTTGTTTAGTCATTGAAGCCTCATGCCGAGCAACCTTATTAGATTTATTCAGTTGAAATCATTCATTCAAATAAATTATTTTTCATCAACATATAAGGTCATATTAGGCAAAAAATGATATTGCAAGTAAAAAGAACTAAAATTCCTTCATAACAATGCAAAAAATATTTAACAAAAGCACAAAAATAATTACAATAGTTTATGTCAAATGTGTTTAATTTGGTAAGCAAATCAGGTATTATTTCAATTCTATTCGGCCCATAAAATTTTTAAAGAAAACTGACTCATGAAACCAAAAAAAGCCGTTTAAACCAACCAGGCATATTAAGTGCTAAGGGAATTGAAATCCCCGCACAATAAGGTCTAGCGGGTAAAGGCCCAACCAAATCCTAATTGGGCAATTAGGCGGTATGATCCCAGGCCTTGTAGTAAAGAGTAGACCACATTGAGTTGGGAAGGTGTGTCGAAGGGAATGGATTTGGTCTGTCAAATGAAGACTGAGCACCACCCAACTTCTAACCTACACTCCATATAACCGTAATTTCAATTTCTACAATCAGTATTACCTAACATGGTCAATATCTCCTCATAATCTGAGAAGTGCAATATAGTTGTTGATTAAATAGCCAGTAATTGATTCACTACAGGAGTCACGGGTTAAAAGTGCTCACCAAAAAAGTCACTATCAAGGAAAATTCTGTTATAAATAGCAATCCCCTCAGTATGTAAGGGGTGTCGGAAGCAAAAAAGTAGAGAACAGCACCTTGTTCACTTATTGATTCTCTAAACAGTTAAAATCTTAATCCTCGTAACACTCATCCTACATTAAAAGAGGTTTGGAGCTTAATCCTCCAATCCACCTACTTCTACATTCTCTCTCTCTTCGAATTCACTTGCTAAGAGTCTAATATTGACTTAAACGTCGAATGATAATCCAATAACCAAATCCCAATTTTACTAAAACTTTCATTTTATTTGTACTGTGTCGGATTCGAATTGAAATATTCTAAAATTTGATCTAGAAGTTTTTAGACTGAATTCAAATTTTAGTTACACGCCAATTAATTTTTTCAAAAATAACAAAATAATTACTAAACAATCGTTATAATATATTTATAAAATTTTAAAATTATATCAATTTATGTTTAAATTTATTATTCTAACTACTAAATATTATACCAACTTTTCTTCTTTTTTCTTTTTCCTTTTTTAGAAGGGAAGAGGGGGGCTGCTCCACACTTTTACCTTTGCCCTTGCAAAGAAATATTTAACTAAGATTATGTTATGTGTTCATAAGGTATTATTTAAATTAATTAAGGTTTAAGCTTGGGTCCTACAAAGTTTTATATCCAATTGGCAGCACCTAATTCACCTAACGCCTTAGTTTCCCAAAGGTGTACACTTAGTGTATTTCTTTTATACATTGGATAAAAGTAATCTAACTGTATAGATTTCTAATTTTAAGAATATATCTAATTTGTTAATTTTTTTTAATTTTTTATTAGTGAGTTAAATATCAAATAGATATTAATATTATAAAGATTTTTAAAAATACTATATATAATTTTTTATGTCTTAAGCCTCCACCAGAGAATTTCTATTCAACGATGAAGTGAGAAATATATTTAATTTGAGTTAATATTTAAATCTATTCATAATTTGAATTCATTTTACTCTATATTTGAAAAATTAAGTTAATTTATTGATTTAGAGTTTTTTTTATTAAAATAGACATAATTTGATGTAGCATAATTCACACATCATATTCATTTTTATTGACATGATAATTTAATATAGATTGGATATACCCAATTATTATTTTCTGACATTGATTAAAATTGATTTATATTAACTTTAAAAGATATACATTAACAAAAATAATTCAATTATATAAATATAATACACACCTTAAATTTGGATTCCAACATAAAAAATTTCGAGGTGAGCTCTTGAACCTTATAACCCAACCCTGCACATCATAAGCCAAAAAGAGAGTTTAAAAGGATCAGGGCTAACTCTAGGTTATTTTTGTCACTTAAGTCAGTAATTACTCTTAACAAATGAGTTAAGAGAAAGTGAGAGCGAGGTTTCAAAGGAATGGAGGATTCTATTCCAAATTATGAGGGGAGATGATTTGTAGGGTAAGTTCTAAACCTATTTTGTGCAGGCTAAATGTCGAATGATAAAGCTATAGATATCAAGTGGATCAACTAGTAATTAGATGATCTAAGAATGTTAGAATGATGATGTTTATAGGTTCTTAAATAAAATTTTAATCACTTTATTTGTATTAAAGGGCTTGGTATTTATAAAGGCGTATATATTAATATACAACCGAATCCCTATAGTGAAATTACAGGTCATGACTTGAAAGTTGGGTTTATTATTAACCATTCAAGTCAACAGTCACTGTGCATGTTTTAGGATGTGGGTCATAATGGATATTCTTAGCGTTAGAGCATGCAGATCGTATGTCTCTGAATAGGCAATCGACTAACACAAAATACTAAGTATAGGAAGGTGACTCATTGTTTGATAGAACAATTCAGTGTTATTTAACTTATCTATTCAGTTCAACATTAACATGTGATTTGGCTTCAAAATTTTAACTATACATCAGCTTAATTAACAAGACCAAATTGTTAGAGCTACGATTGGATTTTTTTAATTTAACTTATTCATTAACCAACATTCTGCTAAATAATTATTGGTTCTGCTTTTATTGGCTCATACTAATCAATTTTGAGCCCAATACTAAATTGTCAAATCGAGTTGATAGGCTAAGATAAGCTCAAAATAATACTAAATCCAACATTAGTCTCACAGTTTAAAAGTTTAAAATCGAGCTCAGAGGATGTTCACTTGGATCCTCCACATCAGCATTTCTCTTCCATTGAATCAGGTGTTCCTTCCTGTAAGCATTAGGCTCTTTGCATCATTGTATCGTGATGGTGAAATCCTCTGCGTTAGATTTGCACAGAAGCTTTGGAAGTGAGATACAATTGGCAATGTTAGTTGCCCAAAACATAGCATTTTTAACTTGCTTTGATGCCTACAAAGAGGGGTAGGCTTGGCTTTAATTTTCTTCACACTTTTTAATTTTTTATTTTTTGCGTTTCCATCACTAGCAGAGTATGAGCAACCTTTTGAATCGCAATTCCTTTTGAGGGTTATTTTTGGTTATATCTTTTCAATTATAATTTGTTATTCTATGATGATAGGATAGATGATGTGCTTTTATTAAAAAAATATTAAACCTACATATTTATTTGTTTTCTAATCTTATTTATGTGAAAATAAATTATGCCATATATTTTAAGAAAGATTCTCTATTTTGTCAAGGCAAATTTTTTTTTCAAATTAATATCGTCTTTTATTATTGATATCTTTTATATTTTATTTTTAATTTTTTTTTCAAAAAATCTTAACTTCTTCGGCTAAAAAAATATTTCACAATTTTTATAATATTAATATTTGTGGTGAACATATTTTTTTTAAAAAAATTAATTTATATACTTACATATATATTTATATATATATTAAATTTCATAACTATATTATATTTACATGATACATGATAAAAAAAACAAATTTATATAAATTTTCTTTTCATTTTCATATTTATTTATTCACCAAAAAAATAATAAAATTATTTTATTTATTTGTCTTTAATGACCCAATAATGCATATATATTCATAAGTTTATTATCACCTAATTTTATTTATAGATTTTATTTATTTTATTCTTATTATATTTTTTTTAACATATCAGACAGGCCAGAACAGTCTAAATTTTCATTGCCCATAAAAACAAAATTTTAATAAGTATTTTAGTCAATTTTATTGTATAATTTTATATTGATCCTTTTTTTTTCAAATTTTATATAAAAATAATTGATAAAATTTATATATTTGTTGGGCCCTAATATAGCGGCCCATAAAAGCACGGCCCAAATAAGAGGCTCAGAGACACCCTCACAAGTTGAAGAGGTCAGATAGTCCAACTAAGAAACCCAAGGGCCAAAAACCCAAGAAGTCTTAGAACCGCCCGAGCGGCCAGGAACAGTCGCTCGGACTCTTCCCCAGAAAGTCTTCCAAGAGCTGCTTCATCTCACGAATCCACAAGCTCACGAGGAACATCACAACTGGACGAGAACCGCCCGTTCATGACTGGAAATGCCAGCTAGCCTACTTCGTCGGTTTCAAGAAAGCATGTAGCTAACGCTACGCGGTCTCAGCAAGACGCTACAAGTCAAATCAAGCTAATATCCGTATCCTCAGACACTGACACACTCGGACGTTGCGGCGGCGCCGTCGCATGCCACTCCCCACACGTCGCAGCATTAAAGGGAGTCGGTGGACCCGGCTCCTCATCCGCCGAGATGGACGCCACGTGTCTCCTCTCCAGCAGCTTGGCTCCTCCTATAAATACTCAAGGCCCCTTTCAAAAGAGGGGGACGGTGAAGAAACAACTCTAAGTCCCAGGTTTCGGCCGGACGCTCACTCACCAAGATCAACTCCACAAAGAAGAGTAAAATAGCTCCCAGCGAGCCTAGTTTCCTTAGGAGAAAAACACAAAACGTGAGACAGGGAAGTGATTAACCCTCACAATTGTACTTTGTAAAATCTTCAATCGATATAGTGAAACTCTTTCCAGGCCCCGAGCCTCGTGGTTTTTCCTCCCCATTCAAGATGAGGTTTTCCACGTAAAACATCCGGTCTCAATCTTCATCTCGTGTCCAACACTTCAAATACTTGTGTTGCTTGGTAACCACGGATCGAACTGAACACACTTCTGCATCTCTCGGCCAGATTGGACCCCTTGGATCTAACACCCCTCATCAACGAGCCTGGCCCAGAAAGATCTGCGGAACCAGGACGCAATATTGGCGCCGTCTGTGGGAAGGAAGAACAAAAAACTACGACTTCCCACTCTCCAACAACAAGCAACGCCCCAAGGATGTTCAGCAGACAAGGCAGCACGTCCGCCCAGGGAGAAGAGCGCCACGACGGATGTCTCCCGTCGGGCGGCAGAATAGGCGGCAGCCCCGGCACCAGCGTGCGCAAACTGGCGCAGAAGGTAGACAGCCTCACAAGACCCGTCCGCAACCTCCAGGAGAAGGCGAGCGAACACTCCAGGGGCCCACGCTCTGAAAGCCCGCGCCAAACGGCGCTCCAGAGACAGCAGTCGGCGCGGACTCCAGGCGAGTTGAGGGATTACCTCAACAGAAAGAAGTCCATGAGTCCGGCCCCATCAAGGAGGGGGCTCAAGAGGCTCTGGAAGACTGTCTTTGGACCCAAGGCCGGCGAAGCAACTCAGCCGGCAGAACCAGAAGATCCCTTGCGCCCGAGAACAGGGGAAGGAAGGAGAAGGGCGAGCACCCACCAGAAGACCCAACGACCGTCCGGGCACGATAAGCCCGAGCGGATGGTCCTTGGGGGAGAAAGACACTGAGGCCCATTGGCCTTCACTGACTCCCACACCAACATCCTGAGGCAGATCAAGGACGAGGAGTTCTTAAGATGGCCCAGGGCGTTGAAGAACCCAGCGGGAGGCGACCAATGGGAATACTGCCATAACCATGGTAGCCGCGGCCACGACACCGAGAACTGCACAAAGCTCCAACCGGAAATCGAGCGGCTGGCAATGGAAGGATATCTCGACCGCTTCACATACGGCCGGGCACGGCCGGAGCGGCGAGAAGCGGCCCGATCCACGCCGCTCGAGGGGTAAGGCCATGATGGACGCGGGCTAATAAAAAAAAAGGAGAAAGAGAAAAACAAAAATCCCTGGGGACCACTCGATGTAAGAATAATGTACATTAATAAAACGTGCATTCGTTATCTTTACTATGAAGTGCTCCCGTGCTCTCTCCTCGACCGCTTCCTGCCACGACCACAGGCACGGCCCGAGCGCGGCAGGAAACAGACCCAACAACTCACAAAAGATTTAACAAACAAAACTTGGCGCCCGGCCCGAGCGACCCGGTGGTCGGACAGACAGTCGGCAGCAACAAACTTGGCGCCCGAGCCGGCGACCCAGTCGGACTCAGTGGCGGGCAACAAAACTTGGCGCCAACCCGAGCGACCCCGGCAGTCGGACCCAATGGCCGAGCAACAAAACTTGGCGCCAACTGAGCGGCCCCAATGGTCGGCAAAAACTTGGGCGCTTCCCGAGCGGCCCAGTCGGACCCCAACGGTCAGGCAACAAAAACTCCGTTGCGACCGAGTGGCCCTAGCAGTCGGACCCCAGATGTCAAAACTCAAAAACTCGGCCGTGACCAAACGGTCCTGGAGGCCGGGCGACGAAAATAAAGCTGAAAGGCTAAGATCTAGAAGTCCTTGAGAGGGCTGCAAACCCAGGCCCAGAAGGGCAAAGGGTTAGGCGCCGTATGACGCGCCGCAAAAAGAAAAAAGAGAACACCCACGTACAAACAAAACACACAAGGAACGTCCGAAATTTTAAAGCGAAAAGGACAAAGTCTTATTCACAAAAAATGATTTTTTTGTACAAGTATGACAAAACAAAAAACGAAATAAGAAAAAGGGGGCAGCATGTCAAAGGAGTGCCGCTCGGTCTCCTCCTCTCTGAGCCCCATGGGCTCCCGAAGATCCCGTCTGCTCCACCGGAATTGCCTCCTCAGGTGAAAGAGGTTCACCATCAGGTCCTACCTGAGGAGGGCTAGGGAAAGGCCTACCATCGATGCCGTACAAGTCTTCCACACTCAAGGCGCCGGCATTCCTGGGATCGAGGACGGCTACGGGAAACCGCGGACAGATCAATCGCGCCACTCGGCGACACATACGAACACCGTCCCGGAACTTGTCGTCCAGCACAGGAGCCATCTCAGCAATCTGCACGGACGTCCTTAGCCTCTCCTCCTGGCGAAGGATCCGCTCCTGAAGGAGGCTCTACCTAAGCCGCAGATCCTTGACAGCACCCTCCAGGGAAGCGATCTTCTCCTTAGCCTTAGCGCCTCCGCTTCCGCCCGATGTGTAGCCTCCCGAGCGGCCCTTGAGGACCTCATTTCCAGACGGGACTGGGCAATCACTCCCACTAGCCCGTTGAGGCCGGCAATCAAACTCTGGAGCTACAACAGAAAAATTCATCAAAGTCCGAACGGTGAAAAGCAAGGGAAGAAAGGAAGCAGCAGGCTACCTTAGAAACAAGAGGGTCATCCCCTATGCCACGCTCCACGTGGGACTCGGACTCCTGCGGCTAGCTCCTAAGCCCCGCAGGCGCAACTTCAGATACAGACTCGTCAACTATGAAAGGTACTGGAAAGTCTGCCTCGAAATCGGTGCCCCTAAGAAACTCAGGCAACCGCTCGGCCTCAACCACAACAGGGCGCTCAGAAGGATCAGAAGGCGCAAACTCGTCAACACTCAAATCCACGACCTCCACCATCTCTCGGGTCATTTCAGCCGACTCTCCCCTCTCAGAATCCCTCACGGCACTCCCGCCTCCTATGTCCTCGGGAGGGTGATCAATCCTGCCCGAGACGTCACCAGGTAAAGCAACGGGAGCGCCGGGAACAAAATCATCACAAGGGGGCTGGACGTCCGAGGACCGCGCGCTCTGAGCAAGAATCTCCGCGGGTGTAATGGGGAGATTAGCAGTGGAAGTGAAGGCGAGACCGCCAGATCCCGAGGGCCCCGAAAGAAAGGCTCCAGTCCTCACCCTCTTGATCAGAGGAACATCATCATCATCCTCATCATCGCAGGAGGTCTGGGCCCCAGGAAGCTCTCTGATCCGCACAACAGCTCTTGAGGGCTCGATCGAGATATTAGAAGTGGAAGTGAAGGCGAGACCCCCAGGCTTCGAGGACTCGGAAAAAGAGTCAGTCCTCGACCTCGTGAGCAGAGAAGCAGCCACGTCATCATCGCTCACGCCCTCAATATCAAAATCCTCATCATCACTCGAGGAGCGCTCAGTAGTGGATCCCCCAATCCTCGGCCTGTCCTTGGCCTTTACAGAGGGAGCTGGGCCGGGAGCCTCATCCCGCGGTCCCCACTTGGCTTCCCTAAATTTATCAGCAGCCAGCCAGATGTTGCGTTTGTTCAAATGGAAGCTCCACAGATTAGCCAGCACTAAGTCTGTGTATCTCTTCACTTCCTCCCGGTCCTCCCTTGAAGGGTCAGAGCAATACTGGCTAGCCACTTTCCCCCACGTAGTAAGGATGGCCCAGTGCTCGTAGACGCCGAGAAAGAAGAACTTGTCCTTCCACCGCCTCGTGGAATATGGGTTTCCACCACAAAGCGAAGAAAATTCCGGGCGGGGGGTCATCACAATCCAGTTAAGGTTCTGCGTAAAGTGGAACATCACCTTGACCGTAAGGACATTCAAGAGCTTCTCATGACACCGGAAGAAGACGCACAAGGACACCAGATACCTCATCGCATTCGGCTGAAGCCTGGCAAGAGGCACGCCGAGCGCCCTCATAATGTCATAAAGCTCCACCGAAATAAAAAACCGTAGCCCGCCTTTGAGGTGGGCCTCATAAACGGTGATGAAGCCATCCAGAGGATACAGCGCCCTATCATGCGGCTCCGGGATCATCATGGCCATAGACTCAGGGATTTGATACTGAGCTCGGATCTCCGTGAGCTTGTCGAGCGTCACCGTGGAAGCAATGTCTCTCACTTCAGGCGCCATGAAAACCAAAGAACAAAGGAGAAGACGAAGCTCGAACGAAGAAGAGAGCGAAAAACAGGCGCGAAGATGAAAAATCAGGACAATGGGGCGTTTAAATAAACCCTAGAGTACGGAAAGGCGTACTCATTACCCTTGCCACGCGTCGACAGGCCATTCGCCTCAGAAGTCCGGTGATCTCTCCTTCCCAAGGTGCCTGTAGTATGTCACATCAATGGGATACGGCATTTAATGCTCCAGCAAGAAAGTGAAACGTCGGCCCAAAAGAGGTCCGAGGACAATCTCCTGTCAAGGTCAACGCAGTGCTCGCCACAAGGATACGTGCTCTCGGACGGCCGACACCTCCAGCAGGCTGGCGACTTCATGCAAAACGACCAAGAACTTCGGGTCCTTTGGCATGGGGGGCTATGTTGGGCCCCAGTATAGCGGCCCATAAAAGCACGACCCAAATAAGAGGCCCAGAGACACCCTCACAATTTGAGGAGGTTAGATGGTCCAAGTAAGAAGCCCAAGGGCCGAGAGCCCAAGAAGTCTTAGAACCGCCCGAGCGGCCAGGAACAATCGCTCGGACTCTTCCCCAGAAAGTCTTCCAAGAGCTGCTTCATCTCACGAATCCACAAGCTCACGAGGAACATCACAACTGGACGAGAACCGCCCGTTCATGACGGGGAATGCTAGCTAGCGTACTTCGCCGGTTTCCAAGAAAGCCTGTAACTACTGCCAGTCGCGGTCTCAACAGGGCACGCCTAGTCAAATCAAGGCTAATATCTAGATCCTGTACACCTGACACACTCAGACGTTGTAGCGGCGCCATCCGCATGCCACTCCCCACACGTCAGCAGCATTAAAGGGAGTCGGTGGACCAGCTCCTCAACCGTCGGATGGACGCCACGTGTCTCCTCTCCAGCAGCTTGGCTCCTCCTATAAATACTCAAGGCCCCTTTCAAAAGAGGGGGACGGTGAAGAAACAACTCTAAGTCCTAGGTTTCGGTCGGACGCTCACTCACCAAGATCAACTCCACAAAGAAGAGTAAAATAGCTCCCAGCGAGCCTAGTTTCCTTAGGAGAAAAACACAAAACGTGAGACAGGGAAGGGATTAACCCTCACAACTGTACTTTGTAAAATCTCCAATCCATATAGTGAAACTCTTTCCAGGCCCCGAGCCTCGTGGTTTTTCCTCCCCATTCAAGAGGAGGTTTTTCACGTAAAACATCCGATCTCAATCTTCATCTCGTGTCAACACTTCAAATACTTGTGTTGCTTGGTAACCACGGATCGGACTGGACACGCCTCTGCATCTCTCGGCCAGATTAGACCCCTTGGATCCAACACCCCTCATCAACGAGCCTGGTCCAGAAAGATCCGCGGAACCAGGACGCAACAATATTATAAAAGTATTACATTTGATGCGTTTTTAGAATCTAAAATATTAAATGAATTAGGGAGTTGCCTATTCAAAAGTTCAATCGGTAATAGATTCGGTTTTCATTATTATAAATGTGAATTCTATATATTACAACAAAATAAATAGGTGATAAGATGAATATAAGACTCACTCCTCAATATATCTTTTGACACTCAAATCAGTAATAATTCAGAAGATTAAAATTGATGTACTTGTTTAGTAGAGTGGCTTTAGAAGTAATGTACTCAATTGATAAAGTGGTTGATTTTTATAATCTGTCTAGACTTTGTCATTCATTTGTCTGATTTTCAATCGATTCCTTCATCTGTAGGGGTGATATTGTATTTATAATAAGGGAATGCCATTTGGTTGGTGAACACATGAATTAATGTGTGGGCATTATGTCTCTACATTTATTAAGAGAGTTACTACTGCCTTCAATTGATAATAAGACCGTATAATTTTTCTAATTGTTGGATTAACGCAATAACCAACTAAAATTGCATAATGATTATTTATTATTACTCATTTAATACTGGTGGTTTAAATCCTGTCTTTTAAGCCAACCACTATGCCTTTTGCTTTATGGATTCAAAGAATATTAAGACTTTTTTTTTTGTACTCTAAATTTAGGCCGATATGTGTATTACCGTGCCCATTAACATTATTCTATAAAATTATTAATTATTACATACATATATATATATATATATATATATATATATATATATATATATATATATATATTATTTGTGATAAATTTGACTATATAATATATAGTAATAATGCTATTTAATAATATGTTTAAAAATAATAATATTTTTAATTATTTGACCACATAAACCTGCCACGTGGAATGACTTTTAGCGAGTGGAAGAGCAAAGCTGAGGTCCGACACCGTCGTGTGGGCTCGGTCACCGCCAACAAAGTAAGATTAGGACGAAAGTAGACCCTGTCTTCCATATATACTCGTTCATTCCACTATTCATTAGGGCTTTCCTCTTCCAATCACTTCCTCTCTCAGAAGCTAATCGGAGCTTTATAAACTTCAACTTGAAGTCGGATTGATTCGCCGATCAATTCTGTTATCGTTGATCACTAATTTTAATGGAGGTAACCCCTTGTTTTCGTCATTTGATGGGACTGTCTTAGTTTACCGACTTTTAATTGCTCAAACTGCGAATTAGTCCTCGATGTTTCCTCGTGCTTGATGTTGGTTTCATCCCCCTAGATTATTCGCGGAATTGATCGCATAAGGTTACATTGTTATTTGCGCGAAATTTAGGAAATACCCGTTTTGGTGTGTATATTTTTTATTGGTTGAAATTTGAGTATGACTCGGTAACTTTAAGCTGCGGTAAAGATGATGATGTTCTGGTTTAAATCCGATCCTCTACTGGTTAATCTGTCAGAAAAGAAATTTGATGATGACTGTAGAATAATAATTTGTTTGTCTATAGATGGTATCATCTTTCCATACAGGGGAACTTTGTACTATGGCTTTTTGTTTTTTTTTTTTGGTAGGCTCCAGGGATGATTGAGAACAAGAAATTGGAGGAGGAGGCTAAATTAACGTCAGCAGCTGCATTTGTGGAAGGCGGCATTCAAGAGGCTTGTGAGGATGCTTGTAGCATTTGCCTTGAAGCATTCTGTGAAAGTGATCCCTCCACGGTAAAACATTCTGAAAGATATGTTTCTATCAATACTGGAGTTGCAAATTGCAAATTTTGAGTTTCTGTAATGCAATATATTCTGGTTTGGGGTGCAGGTGACTGGATGCAAGCACGAGTTCCATCTTCAGTGCATTCTTGAATGGTAATCATAATCAATTTGTGTTGTGATGATGTCTAGATGTATGTTTGCTGCATGTTTTGATGCTAATGTATGAGTTAGAAATTTATTTTTGGTTCAGTTGTGTGATCACATAAACATGAAAACTCGCAGTGCTAGATAAAAAAATACATTACCTGTTTATAAGGAGAAAAAATTGCATGGACTACATGTGATTATGATCTCCTCAAAGACGGTGTCAAACTTGCCTTTGTATCTGCCAAATCTTGTATGAGCTGTATCTTTTCCCGTGGTTTGGTTCATGTGATCATAAGGTGCATTGAATGATGATTGCACAATGTTTTTTGCTTCACTTGTCTTCCATAGTACTGCAGTGCCCAAGAGGAGGCTTATTGACTAATTTCATCATTTCATTTTTTAGATCCGCATAATGTCCTACTAAAAGGGGTGGCTAGCGCACGAGGCTACCATCTCATGGGAATTGGGAAGGGTCAAATGTATGCAGTCTTACCCTTGACATTGTACAGATGTTGTTTTCATGATCAATATAATGTCCTATCTCACCAAAACAAGTTTTGGCTACACATACCTACAAGGATAAAAGAAATCGATCCCATATTAATATTTCCTAGGTGCATTGTAGTGGTAGATCAGCTGTTACAAGAGGAAACTATTTGAGTAGAGTGTAGCTGAATGGATGCGAAGTAGAAGTGGAAGTTTAGCGTAGTTGTTTGAACTAAAGCATCTAAGTGTGTCAATTTTGTTTTTTCATTTTGATTTTTTCCTTTTTTCCTGGGTGAATTTTTCACTATTGTTGAAGGCCTTCAAATCTGTGCAAAAGCAAACTCGTGAAATTTATGACCATCCTTTCGTTCAATGGTCTTGCAACTAGCATAATCTTTTCCATTGTAAAGTAATCAATGAATTCTGGCAAAATAGAAGATCTATGTGAGCTAATTTCCCTGTTAAAAAAAAAAATCTCTATTCTTCTTCATTCTCATCAAGAATGCATAAAAAAAAACTGCCCTTCTATTATCAATATTTAAAATTAATCTTGCTTTTTTTTTTCTGATTTGGCATTGAGGATTTTGCAAGATATTGGCATGCTTTTGTCGAACACTAAGAAACACCAACACTTCTCCCGGATTAGCATATTAGAATATTTTATTTTTCTTCCGTTTGAGTTCTACATGTTTTGGACATGTTGGTTGTGTTATTAAGTAATTTTAATAAAAATGGCTTCTTGGTATAAACTAAAGAATGTTGGAGCTATTTTATAATTTAAAAATAGTTAAAAACCTAATCCCTTGTTGTCGTCTTTTTGTTTCATTGTGAGGTATGTTATAATACAACTCATATATCTCGGCTTACCGGTTTCAATGGGATCTTTAAGTCACATTCTTTTTCAAATCTAGATCCTGATATATATCGATATAAATGGTTCAATGAAAGCAAGAATTTTTAGTAGAGTGACTAGTTGTTAACTCATTGTTCGTAAGTTTGAATCCTACTTGGAGAGATTTGATTTTGTAATTTTTTTTTTTTTGATGATAGAACAAGAAATTATGGATTTTCTTGTTGTCTATCTCATATATATATATTTTAATTAATATGTCCCCAACATAAACTCTCTCAATTTTAAAAAATAACGTGTTGGATGCATTGGTGTCGTGTCTCCTTGTTGGTGTCTATGCTTCTTAGGTCCGGTATAATTGCATTCCAAGTGACATACATGGCAAGGATTTGTATTGAAAAAATAGAGATGCTATGACCCCCAAAAAATTAAATTAAAAGAAGGGAAACTTTTATCATATTTTACAATAAGGTTTTGAAACATCAAAACACACATTATTGGGTGATAAATGTTACAATATGATTTATGGTGAAAGGGAATGCATCAGAAGGAAATAATGGAAAACGTGGGAGGTTTTCCTGCTTTTGTTTTTGTTTGGGGGATCGATGTTCATAATTCACTATATATTTTCAAGTTTTCAAACTTGTGGAATTGCTGCATCATATAGATTAGAAGCATATACTGTATTGGAAAGGTGTCCAACTGATGAAATTTTTGTCTCCTTGAGATGAATTAGGAGGCATCCTTTGCGGGTATTATGTACAATTTTTTAATATAATGTTGTCAGATTTGAATTGCATGAGTTGTCATGCTAGCTTGGTAAAAATGATGTTATTAATGGTGAGGGCTTGAACTAAGGATTTGTATGGGTGTGTTTGTGTAAGCTTATACGATGTCTGAAACTCAAATTATGATGAGCCTTTTAAGTTAATAAATCTTCTTGTCTGGTTGAGAAAAACACCCAAAAATATATGGGGCTAAATTGGTCTTTCAAAACATTGCTAAATACCATAGGGAAAAAAGATTTGAGTTTCTAGTGGATAATGTTCAGGTGTCAGAGAAGCTCCCAGTGCCCAATGTGTTGGCAACAAATCAGTTTGAAGGACCATGCCAGGTACTTTATCATGTTATCTTTATTGTGATAGTCTTGGAGCTATTTTTTTGCAGTAGATTTTTTTGACATCTTTTCTTGGGTTTGTTTTCAGCCAGGAGTTGCTAGATGCAGTGGTACAGGAAAGGAACATTAGGTTTTACCCACCTAGAAATGCGGCAATTTTTCATCATCCTACATTGGGGGATTTCGAAATACAGCATGTGTGCACAAGAGCATTTTCTGTGTCTCTTTGCATCACCCATTGGCTGTTCCGAGATCTTTGGTATTTACTTATCCCCTCTCTCTGTCAAAATGCAGCTGCCAGTTGGTGTTAATGATGCTGAACTAGAAGAGAGAATTATTCAGCACTTAGCTGCTGCTGCTGCAATGGGAAGAGCCCGTCATATCGCTAGAAGAGAAGGCCATAGGAGTAGCACATCAACTCAAGGTCACCCACATTTCTTGGTATTTTCTGCTCATCCAAGTGCTCATACTGGTCCTGCTTCTCCTGCTTCACCTGAAGGAGAAGGTGAACCAACCCCTGCAATCTCAGTTGCTAGCCCAACTTCCCCACTTATTGTTGGAGGAGAAGAATCTTCACATGCATCAGCACCAAATCCTCCTTCTATACAATCTGGTCCGGTTTCTGCTTCAGGAACAAGTATTCTTTCTGTCGGTCAACATGGAACTCCCTCAAACAGTAGGTCAGTATGATTGTCTGACTTTTGTTCTCTTGGGCAACCAGAGGGATGAAATATTTTTGTTCCATATCCTGGTGTATTTTGGCTGTAGCCCTATTGACTGTGTATTTCACGTTATCTTTGTTTTAGGCGGTCTCCTACTCAGTCCACCCCCAGGACTCAAGATAGGGCAGGGCCATCTGATTTGCAGTCATTTTCAGAAACTCTAAAATCCCGTTTTAATGCAATGTCAATGAGGTATTAATCATTTCAAGTGCTCTAAATTTGATGTTAAAATTTGATAAGCAGCGTGTTTCTTCTGAACATACAGTAATCATATGTATGTTTTCTGCAAGTAATGGATAAAAATATCGGCCAATATATATCATTTTCGGCCCCCTAACACTGATATTTCCCAATTCCACGGCAAAATCGTGATATGTTGTATTGGCGATACGTTGCAATATATTGGCCAATAGTCAAAATATTTGCCGATATGCCCAATATTTGACTATCAATTTACATTTCTTGTAACTTTTTTCCTACACTGATATATCCGAGATCAAAATATGTTGTTTGATATGACAGTAATCAATGTTGCTGCAACCAATACCACACCGATATTATCATCAATGAGCAAGTTATGTGTTTGACAATGCTTTCTTTTCTCTTTATTTGTATTTCTGAAAGATACAAGGAATCTATATCAAAGACCACAAGAGGATGGAAGGAAAAGTGGTTTTCTCGCAATTCAGCTATGGCAGATATTGGTTCTGAAGTGAGGAGAGACGTTAATGCAGGAATTGCTACTGTGTCCGATATGATGGGGCGTCTTCAAACCAGAGATAGTGATAGAACTAGCAGTAGTTCTGTGCCAAATAGCTCAGAGGGTAGCCTGGTTCCAGACCCAGGCCTTGAACATGTAGCTGGAGCTAGCTGTGGTGGAAACAGTCTAAGTGACAGCAATGTGCAACCTCCATGTACAGCAAGCTCTGGTTGAAACTTATTCTAATCTTGACTATTGGATCAACTCAAAGCATTTCATTGTTGACGGTTAGTCCTGACTCTGAATCATGAATCCTATTTGATAGTTGCACTTTCGAAATTCTTGTTTGAAATTCCACAGAGAAGTGATGAGCAAGTTATCTGGCTAAATGCCAAATTCTGCTTGTGCTTCATTTTTTATTGTGTGCCCTTGATTTCTTTATGTTTGAAGCTCGACTTTCCGTTCATGAGTTGTGAATACTATCAAGAAGAGGCTGGGGGCAGGGGAGGAGGAGGTTCACACTGGTAGGAACTTCCATTCACTTGTAGGACAAGATTCAAACTCCCTTGAAACGGGGTTTCCAGTAATTTATCAAGCATAAAATAGAGAAAATATGAGCAACAATGGATTTATTGCTGGTATACTTTCTGAATTAAAAGGGCTTCATACAAGTAAACGGCTTCATACAAGTAAACTTGCTGCTGGAAAATAAGTTCCATGGGTAGTGGCATTGTGGCTTGGTTTCGACATTAGGGGTAGGACTTTTATTTCCTTAAATTCTGTGTGTTTTGGTGGGGAATTATCACTCCTCAATTCACTCTTCCAAGTGGATGGAGGAGGGCTGGTTATTAAGTTTTCTGGGCTTTTGACAGGGCTCGTTTTGTTTGATGGTTATGGTGGTTCATATTAGAGCAAGGAAATCCTTGGAAAATTATTGTGCAGGCCATTCTTGGTGTGGAGGATACTGGATGGAGAACTCTCTTGTGAAAGGAAAACTTTGGTGTGTGTTATGAATGCATATTTAGAAGTGATTGGGGATGTTTGAGGTCATTCTTCTGTCATGGTGGGCCATGGGATATAGCTGAGTTTTGTCGGGGTACCTTGTAAGGTCATTGCCTTTCAAGGTGTGTTCTGGCCCATTTGCTGTCGCTGCTAATGTAGGGACTTGTCTCAGAGAATGATTTGGACAGGTGACTGGAATTGTATCTTGACGGCGGAAATGTAAGTTACTTTGATTTATCTCTTCAGCATAAAGTGCCCTCACTGTGCACTTGACACTGGGAATGATAGAGACACTTGTAATCTTCGGTTAGAAAAATTTTTGATAGCCAAATCAAACTAATGGCATATCTGTATCCCCCTTGTACCGAAGCTGAGTAAAATAGGTGGAGATGGAGGGAATTTTTGTGAGCACAATTCATATAAACGTGTGGATGTGAATTATGAGGATTATTCAGCTACTTAGAAGCATGGAAATCCTTTGGGAATCAAGGTAGCTTGGTGATGGCCTAGCCAGGCTTGCGAGACAATGACTTGGGTTCAGACCACACCTACTCACCCTTCCCATTTTAGGTATAAGATGAAAATGAAAGATCTGGAGTCTCCAGTGTTGCTTCTTGCTATAAAAGGATGATTAAGTAGGCTATACATGCTTCTCCTGGATATTCATTTGGATTTTTTTTTTTTTTTCATTTTCTAGGTAAAGTTGGGGGAGGAGGGAATAAACGTGAGATCCTTTGGTCTCAGGTCTTATACTTGACGAACATAGGAAAGGCCTCCAGGTGTAGCAGCATCATGTTCATCTTTGTTTTTTTGGGTATAAGATGAAAATGAAAGATCTGGAGTCTCCAGTATTGCTTCTTGCTGTGAAAGGATGATTAAGTAGGCGATACATGCTTCTCCTGGATATTCATTGGGATTTTTTTTCCTTTTCTTGGTAAAGTTGGGGGAGGAGGGAATAAACGTGAGATCCTTTGGTCTCAGACCTCATACTTGACCAACATAGGAAAGGTAGCAGCATCATGTTCGTCTTTGTTTTTTGATAGGTGAGATGGGGGAGGGATAGTTGCTGGTGATTGAATCCAGTTCATTGGCTTGGGGAAATTAGCCGTGCTGACTACCATGCTACCATCTTCTTAGTTTATGAGTATTTATGTATTAGGGTTGTCCTCCTTTGGCACGCTTTGAATAAATTCTATTTTCAAAAACAAAGGGGCAGTAATGTGAATTTAGAAGCTGTTGGTTGGACTTTCTGTGATTGTTGTTATGGGAAGCGGAAAAGGGGGCGTGGAATAGATTCCCCAGATATATATATATGCTTGGGGTAAGTTAACTACGGGATTCTGCACTTAGCCCTCCCCCTTTTCTTCTTTTGTGTGTGTTCTTTTTTTTTTTGGGGGGGGGCGGGGTGGTTGAGTGACTATATTTCTTCCAATAGAGTCAAGGTTTCTTGAATCATATCTTCCGGTCTTACTCTTCTCCCCTTAGTTGAAACTAAGGATTCAAGTATGCAGGCCTACAGATATAGTGGATTAAGAATCCTCAATATATTTTTATGAAGTCTTTCTAGTTTCAAGGGAAGTGTTGGCATTTATCTTCTCCAAGTCCAACTCAAAGGAGCAAGCATCATTGACTAATGCAATACCTTTACTAGTTAAAGAAAAAGATGGGTGTAACGGAGTTTGATGCAGTATTCTCGGATCTAGCTGAATTTTCAATAGCATGTGCTCAGCATATTGCTAAATGGCATGTTGAAAATTGAATTATAACAAGTTCTCTGAAAGAGAAGATTGGTTCAAGTTCCAGTAGTTAGGCAGCATTGATAATTATTTCTAGAACATCTTGTTTCATTCATAGTAGTATTAGTAGTATGCGCAAAACGTTAGTTTTAGACTGCTAGTGTCACTTCCTCATCCTAAGACCTAAATTATTAGAATATTTATTTCTTAAATTCATAGTTATCTTAATTTGGTTTTAAGATTAAGCCCAGAAACTAAGAAAATTTAATTTTTTTATTTTACCGACTTAAACCTAAACTGACACCGAGATGTGAACCTGTATCAAATACTGATAAACGACCCAAACAATAATATAATAATTAAATCACAAGACTCAAAAATCGCATCCGAAAGTAACCGTACATCAATAGCTAAATAATCTCAAATCATATTTAAGGAAAAAAATATCTTGACTAATGTTAGAGTGTTAAAGACAAACTGCATCCAAAATCTACTGTTTAATTGATACAATTCCATCATTGGCCTAATTCAGCAGACTAAATTAGCTGAAACCAAAAGTTATCGTTGCATTAAAACATTCTACATCCTAAAAACAATCTTCTAAATGGCCATTTTTTCGATCCGATTCGCCGGCAAGTAATCAAAACCCACTAATTTGAAAGGTTAACAAAATCAGGTTAAGAGTGAGCAAATCACTTAATGAGGTATATATTTTCACGTGCAGACTTGTACCAATGAAATATGCTAAAATTATGCTATGATATAAAGTCCAAAATACTAATAACATCATTTTTAAATAATTCGTCTAAAAGCCATATATTATTGATCAAATTGTGTCAAAATCTGTCCAATAACGTTAATCATGCAAAAAATATGCAAATGTATAAAATATACCCAAATTATGCTAACATATAGAGAGGACCAGCAATAAGTGATGATCTTACCAATAAAAGGTAAATATCGAAGTTTCGGCTATGATTACTTCCACAACCAAAGGCTATACGTTACTATTCACGACTCGTAGGTGGATCGTCTACACATAATCCTGTAGGCGAGGCCGAATGCTGCTTTTCTAACTAACGCATAATAGGTTCGACATTCGATTTACTAATAATATATTAGGACATATTCAAATATATTTCTTAATTCTCTATAATGGTCCATAATTAGTCAAACTGGAAAACTCTACTCAAATTAGAATATTTCTTAATTTTTCTTATATCGTAGAAAAATATTTTCTTCATCAAGATTTATATAGGGTTTTTCTTCATATATATTCAAATGTGTGTCATGCAGTAAAATTATGGATGTGCAGAAATAATAAAGTAGAAATTGAAGATATGTAGGAGCTTAAAAGTATAATTTATAAAATTGTAGAAACTGTTATGTAGAAAATGTAGGAATTTAGCATAGTTCAAAGGATTTCTCTTAATTATAAACTTGTATAAATAATTATGTGGTAACTCAAGATATGCAAAGGTATATAGTTGAAACTTGAATACATGCAGCAACATTTAACCAAGAAATATGATTTATATAGATTTAAAACATGTATTTCATAAAAATTCATGAGGAGAGAGTGGAATTTCATACATGTAAGGTCTAAGACAATAATAAATGAGATATACATGAGTATTTAGAATAATAAATACTCAAGCAGACCAGAATTAACAATAATAAAAGGAAGGGGTTTGATGTACTTATCTTTACTTGATTTCTAGCAAAAGATTCTTGATTTCACCTTTAATCCTTATTTTTCCTCTCTCTTCTTATCTCTCTTTTCCTCTTTTCTTTCTCTCTCTTCTCTCATAACTCCAACAAAAATAATCCAAAATCGGCTTAGGAGATTATTTATAAAAGATTGGTGCATTAGCATCGGTTAGACGTAGAGGCATAGATCACACGGCACACGAACATCCATTAGGCATATATCAAACATTACTATTTTATCATAAATACACATGTGTGCCGAACAAGTGCCAATCAAGTACAGACAGTTTGCTTAAAATACACATGAGCGCCTTGGAGGCATCCATCATGCACACACTACCCAAAATACCCATGAACGTAGGGCAGGTGCAGGTCAAGTGTCACTCAGTCTAACTAAAACCAGACTAAATTTAAATTTTTGATCTAAAATCTCTATTATTCTTGTTGATCTATCAGTTCAATTAATTTAATTGTTATAAAAAAATATTTTGGGATCCATATCTTACAGCTAGTCTACATGGGGAGTGAATCCAATAATCCATCCTTCCCATTGCTTGATGAGGTGAACGAGAATTGAAGAGAATGGAAGGTTAGTGTGAGTGCAATATGAGCATCCAATTTGATCATGGTGCCCCAGATCCGATGCCAATTTCAGACCATCCAAAGCTGCTCAAAGCTCCACAGTAATTGCGGAACACCCTCCAATGCTGTGTAGTTCTGCCATTCCATTTGCCCAGGTTTTAACGGAGTAAGACATGCAGAATCACAGATAAACTTGTCCCTCTTCTTGTGCAAATCTAGCAGGAAAGCAGCAAATAGAGCAGAAATAAAATATGCGCAGTATACAAGCAAATTTTATGTGGAAAACTTCTCTTAATTAGGAGAAACACTATGGAACCTCTTGTCCAAAGAATCTCCACTAAAAATTACGATCTCCTACAACAACTCACTTCAAGTACGCGGGCAACAACAATAACTTCCACAAACTAGAGGTAAGCACAAAGAGATAACAATATAGAAGAACAAACAGAAAGAATGGCTGAAATTGTGGCCTGAAACATTGTCTGAACAAAGTACCAACACTTCGTCTTTTTCCTTCTCTTCTCCTACACATCATTCTCAGGTAGCGTATGATTTTGTAATCTATCCGTGACCGGGTTCTCCCATTCCCTATTTGTAGCATGTTAGAAAAATTGTCGTATGCTGACTGAACCTCAGAATAGACTGCAGAGCATCCGAAAACATGGAGGTCCGAGTCTCCAAGCGGCTGTGGGAAAAACCAAACTCCTAATGCTTTGGAAGAACCTTGGTTACGCCGAACCTTCTGGACTCCCAAGGTTCTCAAACCCCAAGTCAGACGCATAGTAGTGACCCATCCTGATAGTCTTTGCCATCACCAATCCACCATACCATCAAGTAAGACCAAATATCCAGTCCTCATGTGCATACCTGTGCCCACCGTTGTTCTCTATGCTGACAATCATCCAATCACAAAAGAGAACTGCCCTCATTTTTAATGTTGGACACAACACATTGCCATAGATCCTTGCTCGCAGGAAATAGCCTAAGCACATTGCTCAGTAGTCTACTAGCAGCTCCACGGAAGCAGTAGGCACGTTCACGTGTCACTAGCAATTCCTCTTCTCCCTCTTTTTCTTTTCTGGGTTTTCAAGGTCGATAGCCAACAAAGAGAAAGAGGGTAAGACTCAAACCCACAATAAGCACAGATGTGTTGGGATCAAGCGTCAACAGTACTACCCTCATGCATTTCTTCCCTCTTTATGTTCAATTTTTTGCAACCAACAGAAGCTCCAAATCCCCAGTGGCACACGCTTTTTGTGTAAAAGCTGGTGTGTGATCTCTCATTGTCTGGAAGACAAGAGGGAATGTGTCCTAAAATAAGACTAAAATGTCTCCATGATAATATGCATTTATCTAAGGAATCTTATAAAGAATAAAACCTTACGAGTACAGGTCATACCTGCAGCCCAAAGCAAAAAATGTATTATTATATAAACACAGGTCACTACATAAAAAAAAACTCTCCAACACCCCCCCCCCTCTCTTGTGTGCAGCATGATTCTTGGTGCTTTGAGATGCCTTCGTCCTTTGCATCAAGACCTCTGTTGAGTGGGAATATTAATTTATTGAATAAAGTTTTAAAAAAAGTATCAAATTTGATACTCTGCTTTTGATAGTACTAATGGTGTTTATTTTTCTCTTTCTTTCATGGGGCAGGTTGATCCTCCTCCAACCAGCGGTGAGATGCTGTGAATTTGATGCTTCTTTTTGCCGCGTGGTCAGACTAGCAGTTCGTGGTTCCAGTGTGGAAAATAACGTTTGTATATCAATCAGACTCTAAATAAAGAAAACTAGACAGATTCACCCTGAACATTTACGATGTGGTGTATAAGAATTGACTCATAAGATGATATAATGTTTTATTGTGAATGATCAAATGCTACTCCAATGGCTTACATCCCATCATTATTAGAAAGGTTATCTCTTAATTGGTCTTTTTCTTATAGAAAAAAATAACATTTGAGTAATCTATAAATCATTTATCTTCCTATCAAAAACGAAAACCACTCTTTTTCTGACTCGTTCAAGTGTCAATCTTTGCAATAAAAGTTACTGTGATTTTGCAATTTAGTTTTCATGACAAAAAAATATCACTGTGCTTTTCTTCACAAATTTTGTGCACTCTCATAACGATGTGAGATCACAAAATGGACTTAGCTACGTTATTTATGTACTATTTTATCTAATAATTTATAAAATAATGTAATAATTTAATAATTTTAAGAATATTGTGTTCTGTTTTTCTTTTTTTTAAGTTCTTGATGGTGTGGATCGCTCAACTTATTATAATTTTATCTATTTATTTAAAAATAAATAATTAAAATTTAATTATTTTTAATGTTTAAAAACCAAATTCATATGACCTACAACAATACCTAAGTATATTAAGTTCCTTATATTATTTTTAATATATATAAAAATAACAAATAAACCTTATATGTCACCGGATAAGATTGATTATTTAAATTTTTATTCTATTTAATTTAGTATAATATTATTTTTAAGTGTTAATAATTTTAAATTATTTTGATCACATTACTTAATAATTTTTTAGGTTTAACTCTTTTTCTTCTATTAAATATAATATTATTTTAAAATTAGAAATTACTATTTCTTGATTTAGACTTTATATAAATTAAGATATATATAATATTTTTTATAAATTAAATAATTGATTTTTTTTCAAATTTAACTTATTTATATAATTATCATTATTATTGATGCGTCTCTGGATCCGAATTTCAAACAGATTCGGATGATCCTCTTGTCGTGGCTCCGACTCCGTTTCCTGAGTCGAATCCTCCACACCACTAAATATAACAGGAGGTTAGAGTGTTCGGCGGAAAATTGTCCACCAAAAACACTCCGACGCTCAGCCAAGAAATGCTTCAAAAAGGAAGAAATCAAGAGAGAGAGAGAGAGAGAGTTTGAGTGTTTGATCTGTAAGTAGTAAGAGACGTGAGGCCTTCTTAGATCTGGAAGGTGGGAAGAGCGAATGCCGTGGCGGTGAGCACGCTTGCGCTTAGGGTTTTTGGAGAACGTGGCGCAGAGAAGGCAGATCTCTGGCAGAGCACACGCTCAGATTGCAGAGCGTATGCAATGAGTGGGTGACTTGAAAGTGCAATTGAGAGCGTTAAAGAAAGCCCGCCTTGAATGATGATTCAATGGCTTCTTTTGTAGTTGAGAGGACGATCCTCCTTCTTTGGAAGGAGTGATTGCCTCCCGACCATGGTTAGGCCGCTTTCCGAGCAGATGCCAAGGAATCTTGGACGCGATTGCTTCTCGGGAGGCGGCAACAAATTTTCAAACCGATGCGCTTTCCTTCCGTATGTTGCCAAGCTGAAAGGCAAGCAAAAGATTTGAGAAAATCCGCGCCTTCCTTATATGGGAGGCGCCAATATTGCTAATATTCTTTTTGGCGCCGCTTGGGATCGTGGAATATCTTGGAAAAATGCAATATTCCTTCCTTTTGATAATTCGTTTAATAATGCTAAACGGACAGGGCAAGTATCATAGGATCGTTATTAACCCAATGAGCAAACGCTGTTGGCGCTTTTGATAACGCTCGAAGCAATTGCCTATTAGAACTCAATAGAAACGCCGCCTGAACGCTCGAGGATGTTTCAGCGTTAGTCGTTGGCCGTCTGTGTGCGTGTTAGGCTGCCCATTACTACGGATGTTTGTTGTGGGGCCCATGAGCGCTAATGCTGTGAGCCAACATTTGGAAAAAGCCTCTTTGGGCATTGAGAAATGCTCACCCCGGATTTGAGTTTCCGTCTTTTTGGTACTGCGTTTCTAATCGAGCTGCTAGAAATTTTGACCGTAGTTAGAGTGTTGGCGAAGATTTGAGCATCGATTTGACTTTTTGGGTCCAGCTCATTCTTAATATACCCATCAATTATAATTTTTTTAATTTAGACTATTTTTTTTTTTATAAAAAATCTATTTTATAGTTACATATATAGAAACTATAGAAATTATTTTTCTATTATTTTTTTATATTTCTATGAAAATATTTATATATTTTACCGTTACAGATTTATAAAACTTATTTAAATGTGTATTATCTATCTAAATTAATTTTTTTTATCTTCGATGCGCCACCATCGGCACACCACCTTCACCACGGCAGGGTCGACGTCAATGTCCGTGGCCATCGGCATCGGTACACCACCGTCATAATATGCCACCATTGCCGCAACACCGTCGACATCGGTGTCCACCACCATCAGCATTGAAACACCAATATTGGAGTACACTACCATCGGCATACATTACTGTGCACGCTCGTGGTTCTATAATTGTCACTGAAACCATCTTAACCATCTTCGTCGTGCTCTTTCAGCATTGTTTGCTTCCATTTTCACCGTCATTGCAGAGCTCCGTTCTGAAAGAAGACCCATTAAAAAGCGTCGTTTCATGAACTTTGGCTAACGAAATGCATCATTTTTGCTAAAGTGAAACACATCGTTTCATTGGTCAAGAAGGTCCAAACATGTCACTCTAACCCTGCTTAAGCGCGTCGTTTTACTCACTTAATGATCTTAATCGCATCATTGTAATACGCGAGCTTGCTCACCAAACGCCCAAATCAACCGGGCTAAAAACTTTTCCCTGACACAAAATCAACCCACGGCTGTCACAGCACCACTGCCTGAAACAGTGCACCCTGCTTGCTGCTGCCAACCAGCAACCTCAGGCAACCTTCTAGTGACATTTCGGTAACCTTTTGGCAATTCTATAAGATATTTTTGATGACTTTTTAATAATTTTTTGATAATTCTCCTACCCAATCTTGCATGTTAGTTATCATTCTACCATTAATTTTTTCTTGTTCGGTTAGCATTATTATTATTATTTATATGTTTTTTAAATAATATTATTCGTCATATTAAAATTATATTGAATGATAACTGATAGGGACGTCAGTAGTGGGTCGATTCTAAAAGAGTAAGTGATCCAGAATTGATAATGGTCCATTTATCTCTGAGATGATCAATACTGCCGTTAACCGGAAAAGCGTAACAAGTAGATCGGATGCGGCCCAAGATAAACATGACTAAGATCGAAATCAGCCCACGTGCACCTTTCCAAACCCCAATGGTCATTTACCCTAATTCTCCACACCTCTAATAATGACAATCTTATCTGTAACGAAAATCTCTCAAAATCAAAATATATCTTGAAAAAAAGACTCATAAATCAGTGCGCGATCTCTAGAGGATGTCCTAAAGGTCATTGCGTGCGACATCTTCATAGAAAGAAGGGAATCCTCCTTCTTGACCATTATGACTAAGAATGGCGCCTGCGTCTATATTGAGAAAGGCAATGACCCCCACAAAAGGTAGGCATCCCTCTTCACCACCTAAGGAAGACAGCGGTAGCCCACAATTATAAAAGGCTATAGAGATCCACTCCATAGGCACGCTCTCTTACATATTCAAGCTAACAGAAACTCTTTAAGTTCTCAAGTATCCTAATGCTCTCTCTCTATTATTAGTTCCTTGCAAGCTCAAAACTTAGGAAAACCGTTTTCCACAAGTATTTACGACCGAAACCACACTCTCTACGAGTGCACCTCTTACCACCATTCTCAAACCACACGTCCCACATTCATTTTTACATTCTTTATATTCACCTTCTTATTCTCAAAAGACTGCTTACTGATTTGAGCGTAATAATATTTTCGGTGGAATAAAATTTCACCATCACCTAACCTTTTATTTGAAATTATGATGTGTAAGATCCCAAATTTAAATGATAGTGATCAAAATCTAACGGACCAATTTAACTCAAATTTGTTCGAAATTTAGACCTAGCACACATTAATAACAACTACAATATTTGAGCTAAACAAATATCTGATTTTCTTAGTGGTTGTAGACTTTAGTATTTTGCCATAGAGACAAAGCCAAATGCACAAAAACTGACAAGAAAATATCAAAAGTGTACAATAAGTATCATGATGAATGAGCATCATGACAAAGCCCAACTACAAATTTTTCATGATGAATGAAAAATCAAGATACTTTCTTGATTTATTAGTAAATAAGTTCTTTTCATTCAGAAATTTTCTTCATAAATTTCATAATGTCAAACTCTTTATAATTTTCTTATGAATTGCTACAATTATTTCAATGATACTACCTTTCAATTTTGATCAAAATTTAAACTTTGTCAGATATATTAAAAATTTAATAAAATAATTATTTAATTTCACTCTCAAGTCAATAACTTTTAAAATAAACTCTCACAAGACGAGCCAATATTCATAAATATTTAGTCTATTAAATTATATAAATCTTTTACCCTTCGCTTCATATTTTTATACTTTTTTTTCTTCTAATTATAACTAATACATATTTTTTCAATTACTTCTTCAAGCCTATGTTTTAAATATAGCAACTATTTTAAATATTTTTTTTTATATCTTCAATATCTATAATTTTTAAATATTATATATATTATTTGAATACTCAATATTTAGATACTGACCGTTTTAGTTTGATTTTAAGCGACGAATAAGTTAAACGTTGAGGCCTAACATCCTTACGACAGGAGAGACGTCGCCGTCGACGTCGCCGCCCGGTTACAATTACCCTGCGGTGAGGTTTTATTTGTTTATTACCGTCTCTCTCTCTCCCCCGTGAGTTTGGTGGCTGACAAAGTAACGTAGACGAACAGCGACAGCTCATCCTGAGTTCCGGTGAGAGAACACATCACAGAAACGACAGCGTTTGCGGGGCCCACGTGGAGGTCATGCTTCCGTCATGAGCTGATTCACCTTAGCCGAACCAAAGACAATGCCAAGCCGATTTTTAACCTTTCTCATTTACTGATCTTTATTTTTTTGTTAATTAAATATTTTATTTTAAAACAAATGAAAAGATATTTTATAAAATATAAAATAGAAATATATATTCTTTAATTATTAAAATATAAATATTGTATCATATCTAAATTATTATTTTATTATCATATCTATCTAAATTTAATGGGCCTTGCTATAGTATGGGTCGATCCAAAGTCAAGCCTATCTCTCAAAAAAAAGCTTTACGAAGAGCGAAATCCAGAATGCCATGCGGCAGACCCAACCATGACCGATATATGATGGGCTGGTGAGATTGGAGACCAGCTAGGCCCAGCAGGTAGCCCTTGCAGCTTGACCAATTGCGGTTTGGAAACCTTCTAACTTGGTAACGATAGCTTGACCAATGCAGAGGATGCCGACACGGCAAGCGCCTGCAATCGATAACCAAAGTCAATGCTCAAAGGATACAACGACGCTCACCTACTCGGAGCAAAGAGGACATTGCCATTGCCGACCATTGCCATCGCTTGGATGGCTTGATGAATCACTTGTCGAAATAATTTGACAAATGTCAACAAGAGCCACCCATGGTCGCACCACCACCGCAAAATAACATCTAACTTTAGAGACTTTCGCCAGTGACCAACAACCTGCAAATCCTGGTGTGACAATTGTCTAGCCTTGGCGCCAAAACCACGTTAATCCACTATAAATATCCATTCTCCACTGTTGGAGCAAAAAAGACAACCCAGAGGGAAACCCAAGAGGCAATCCAGAGAGCAATGAATAACCTGAGAAATCCTAAAAGCAAACAAATCCTAATAGAAAGCTCTCTCTCTCCCACTCTCTTCCTCTCTTAAAGCAAATTCTTTCTCGAAATCACTCCCTGTCGGAGCCTAACCCTCCACCTCTCTCGAAACCGCTTTCCATCAAACGCACTGTCGAAGCCTAACCCTCTATTATTTACCAAATCACTCCCCGCCGAGTACACCGTTGGAGCCTAACCTTCCGCCATTCACCAAGCCACTCCCTATTGAGCGCATCACTAAAACCAGATCTTTCAACACTGCTCACTTTTTTCACATACGTGTATCCTTACATCCCACATCCTCTTTTCATTTTTCTATTATTTGAAAAAGATTTTTAACTTGAATATCAGAGGATAAATTAGGGGGTAAGTCCCTCCAATCCACTGACCTCTTATTTGTTCATTGTATTATGCAATGCCCAGATTATTAGAGACGGAGATTAAACCCGCCTCAATTCAACCTGATTCGGAAGATTAGATGGCTCCCTAATCCGTACTACAACCCCGATCTAAGAACGTATCAAAATTATTATTTTATAATGAAAAAATATATTTTATGATTATTATTTATCATATTTATTTATAATAAATATTATTTTTAAAAATAATAAATAAATATAACTTATAATATAACGTGTTATATTGTGTTATTTCCTTGTAAATCTCCTATTATTTTGTACATATATTATTTTATGTTGCTGAATAGTATTTGATGCACATCTAAAGAAAACATATGCGCCACTTAGATAGAATTCCAGTATTTCATACACATTTTACATATACATATGTATAAATTAGACAAAATTATTATGCTTGAGACGGATATAATGGTGCATTTGCATGGATAATATAATATAACCATATCTAATGTGTTACGGGCTTCCTTACGTCCGGCCCAATAGGCCCTCCTGTTACTCTCCCCAATGATATAGACCTCAGTACTGCAGCAACCGACCCATCCAGCTCAGCAAGACAGTCTGATCCGCGCCATAGTGCTCACCTGATTCGAGTCCCCTCCAAAATCCAGGATTATTACCAATTACATTTCTTCTCTTAGTTATTAATATTCTGTTCATTATGGTTATTTGAAGCACATGCTGATAGTTATTAATTTATTTGCTTATTTTATTTTTACTTGTTTTAGTTATAGGAAAACCATTCATATATTTCGTACTTGTGTGAGGAGTAAAGACAGAAAAACTAAATCTAATCTTCCTTTAGTCTATTTTTCTCTCTCCCTCTGTCGCTTTGCTCCCATCCCTTTTCCTCCCTCCTGGACTCTTCTTCTTCGTCATAGGCTTTCGAAGGCTCTGAAAGACACTGTAATGATGCTGGCAAAAGATTTGAAGAAGGTTATGGCCACTGTTCAACAGCACACCAAAGGAATGGAACAAATCCAACAAACCCTCGCTGAATTCCTCCAATGGACTGAACGGCCGACCCTTCCTTTTGCAAACCCCCCATTATTGCCTACACCCTCCACCAATTCCTCACTGTCCGTCATCCCTCCTTCACCCTCTTATCAACCTCTTCCCCTATTGCTTCTAACGCCATCATAGGCCCAGCTTTTTACCCACCTCCGTTTACCCAAACTCGAAATCTCCTTCTTCACTGGGGAGAGTATAATTGGGTGGTTGTTCCAAATTGATCAAATTTTCCTAAATCATAGCACACCATCTAAGCAAAAACTCACCATTGCCTCCTTCTACATGTCCGGAGCCGCCTTACAATGATATCAATGGATGCATGCAACCCGTCAACTGACGACTTCGGAACTTTTTTACTAAGATTTGGAACTCAGGTTTGATCCTTCTTTTTACGTAATCACGAGGCAGCTCTGTATAAGCTACGACAATCCTTCACTTTGGTCGCCTATAAGAATCATTTTGAAACCCTCTCGACCAGAACTTCCGGACTCACTCTAACAAATTTGCTCAACTGCTTTATCTCGGGGTTGCGAGATGACATTTGGCGGGGGTTGTTCTTACTGAAGTCTAATACTCTACCCGAAGCCATTGGTATGGCGAAACTAGTGGAGGAAAAACTTGATTTAAGCAGACCCAGTCTTCCTCGACAATCGTTTCCCGAATCATCAAATCCAATCTCCAGTATGATACCCAAACTTCCCCCGCCTCTAAATGCTTCCCCCAAATTACCTATAAAGAAATTAACTCCGGTCGAAATGGCCTCGCAACGAGAACGGGGGCTCTGTTACAATTGCGATAAATGTTTCATTCCAAAACGCCATTGTAAGCCCCCTCAATTTTTATGTATGCTGGTTGACGATGAGGGAACTGTCTCGACTGACAGTTCACCTTTGGAGGATGAAGCACTAATTCAAGAGGTTTCAGTAGACATATCAGAAGGAATTCAGCACTTACCCCCACCGCAGGAATCCACCCCAACTATCTCCTTCCACACATTAGAATGCGATGATGCTCCCACAGCTCTACGACTACAAGGGACTATTGAGGGTCATTCAATGGTAATTTTGGTGGACAGTGGTTCCACCCACAATTTCCTGCAGACACGATTATCTCGATATTTGGGACTTTCAATTGAGCCACCGCACCACCTCAATGTCACTGTGGGCAATGGGGATTCATTATAGTGCGAAGGCTTGAGCAAAAATGTTATCCTGATAATGGGAAACAACTGCTTCCCAGTTGATTTATACTTACTGTCAATTTATGGAGCTGATGTGGTCTTAGGCCTCTAGTGGCTGGCATCAATTGGTCCAGTGATATTTGATTATAAAGCCCTGTGGATGAGTTTCAATTATAAGGGCTCCCAGATTACTTTACATGGAATGCCACAGGCTATGATTTCTACCATGTCACTAAGTGAGTTGTGGCGTAGTGACCTAACCAATTCAGCCGTTACTTATTTCCAGCTAACAGTAGCTTCTGTCACAGAGCCTGTAGCAACCGATACCAAGGCTATTCTCTAGACTTTTGAGCAATTTCCTTATATTCATGGCTTAGCAATTTCGGCAGCTCTTTGCCATCTCCTTCTAACATTTGCTGATGTGTTTGCCATTCCCCATGGGCTGCCCCCGCATTGTGCAATTGACCACCGCATCCCATTAAAGCTCAACGCTCTATCGGTGAATGTTAAACCCTATTGATATCCTCATTTTCAGATAGAGGAGATGAAAAAATTGATAAGGGAAATGCTCATAGAGGGCATTATTCGACCAAGTCACAGTTCCTTTTCATCGCCTGTCCTCTTGGTTAAGAAAAAAGACAATAGTTGGCGATTTTGTGTGGATTATTGAGTGCTCAATGTGATCACAGTCCGAGACCGATTTCCTATCCCCACAGTCAATGAGCTGCTCAATGAATTACAAGGCGCCAAAGTGTTCTCTAAACTGGACCTACACGCAGGCTACCATCAGCTGCAGGTCCATGCTACGGATGTGCATAAAACTACCTTCCGGACTCATGACGGACATTATGAATTCTTGGTTATACCCTTTGAATTATCTAACATTCTCTCCACCTTCCAAGCTGAGATGAATGCCATCTTCCAACCGATGCTCAGGAAATTTGTGCTGGTTTTCTTTAACGATATCTTGGTATATAGCTTGTCTTGGGAGAAACATTTTCAAAATCTAACAAGCGTGCTGCAAATCCTGAATGAAAACTCTTTTTATGCTAAACAATCAAAATGCGAGTTCGGTCGCCTCTCCATTTCCCATTTGGGTCATGTGATATCCGAACAAGGGGTAGCAATGGATCCTGTCAAAATAGACGCTGGCCAATCCTGGCCCACACCCACAAATGTGAAACAGCGACGAGGATTCCTGGGGCTGGCAAGCTACTATAGACGGTTTGTGGCTCACTATCGTGGATGTCAGCGCCATTCACCCAACTGTTGAGAAAGAATGCGTTTCTATGAAACCCAGAAGCAGCATCAACCTTTACTGCCCTCAAACGAGCCCTTACTACCACACTGGTGTTTGCCTTACCCGATTTCTCCAAACCATTTGTGGTCAACACTGACGCTTTAGGGAAAGGAGTTGGAGCAGTGCTGGTGCAATTCGGGTGACCTGTGGCTTTCTTTAACAGACAAATAAGTCCCAAACTACAACTGTCCTCCACTTATATAAGATAATTATATGCCATTATAGAGGCTATCAAGAAATGGCGCCAATACTTCCTTGGTGCCAAATTCATGATACAAACTGACCACCAGCCACTCAGAGCTCTCATGACCCAATCGGTCCACACTCCCGAACAACAGCTCTGGATTACCAAACTGATCGGATTTGATTTTGAAATCTTTTATCGCCTGGGGTGGGAAAACGATCATACTGATGCCTTGTCTGGGATTCCAGAGGGCCTATGCTACTCGATATACTCTGTTTCCAAACCTGTGGTATCCTTATTGGGTGCTCTACGCAACTATTATATATGAAGGTAAACGTAATAGGAAATGCATGTATATTACTATTCAAGGGGTGCGTGTGGTGTTCAAAAAAGGCTTGCGCTCCTTTTGTGCACTGTTGAGAGTGGCTCACTAAGGCCGCCGAATTGAGGCGGTGGTTTTGAGGGAAGAGAGTTAGTTCTTTCTCCTCGTTTGCAAGGTATTAGGATCAATTTCAGATCTCAAGTCACCGATTAAGTTATCTAGAATAGGACTCCTTTCTCCGCTAAGGGAGAATGTATTTGTAAGCTTCGTGGAGGAGGTTCTTGAGTGCGGAAACTTTCGACAGGTGACTTACCTAGATTCACTGGCCGCTGAGTGTTGGTGTGAGACAACGGTGTCAGTTGTCGCTTTGTGGTGACGCAAGGATTGCCGCTGGCATAGCCAACACAGGCTTATTTGACTTTGTTGGGATTGGTCAAGCTACTATTAGGACGGCGGATGCCGCGGCTTGTCAGGGTTGATCCCATCTCCTATTGGTTGACATTTTTTGAATCGGTGCCTCTTGCGTTGCTAGTTTGTAGCCGCTTCTGAAAAGACGCAAGTGAAGATGATTAGGCATGTGTCAAAAGCGCCTAGTGGGCCTTGCCCCAAGTTTCTTGGATCGCCGTCGTCTAATTGGGCCCGCCTGCTGGTTGGGCATGCTTTTCATTGGTTGGCCCTTAAATTTTATAGTTGATGCATACCTTGAATCCTATTATACGAATTAGAGAATTAGGCAAAATCTTCAATTATTTTGAGAGATAGTAGATTTTATTTTTGTAACTGAAAATTCTAATCTCGTGTACCATAATAATTTAATAAGATTTTAGAGGTGTATGAGATTCGCTATTCTTTATATTCTTCGATATTCAAATTAATAATTTTTTTTAAGTAAACATATAAATGTAGAAATAAAGATAGAGGAAAGGGATGAGTGTACATTTTTATTAGTATGTAGAGTTAAACATTGTTTAGATTGTACTTATTGTAGGCGCTTGTATACCAAACTGTTACCTCTCTTCATTTCTGATTAGAGATATATATTTATGATCGAGGCTCTAGTAGGTGTGCCTACTCAAAATTATCGCTTGTAGTGAGAGGCGTAATGTTATACTGAACATTAACCATTACCATAATTATGTAATCGCTGTTTGTATTGATTTAATAATTGTCAAGTATTAATATTTGTCATTTATTAGACCGTTACGTTATTAGGTTGTTATAACTTATTTATGTGCAGTTTATTTTGTTAGGTTGTTAACTGTCTCAATTTTACATATTTCTCGCCATTCGGTTGATCAATTGATCGGCTTAGTCCTTGGTGCTTGTATTCAGGTTGCTGATATCCAGATCCTTTTTTTTTTTTATCAAATTAGGTTAGTCATATCTACACTATACCAACAATACCTATTTTAAATAATTTAAATATAATTATATATATAATTTGATGGGTCTGGTATCCATGGGTGGGCTTTGAGTTCAGGCCTACAATAGAAGAATAGTCCGAAAACTGCAACCTAGGAAAAGGCCCAATATCGCCCATCAAGACATGGGCTATCCTTACCCCTCACCATATGCAACCCATAAGTGTGTGTCCTAATAGTGCCAACTCGGGTTCAACTCAACAGACATACCCACAAGATTATAACTCGCGCATGGTCCTCCAGACGACAATCGTCAACGCATGCAACGAATCACGGCGCAAAACACTCTACCATCCCAACAGCCGAGAGCCTGGTTAGAGTTGCACGTGTATGCAAGAAGCACTTGCCATAATTCTTAGAATAATCTGGCGAATATCAGAGGAGAATCGGCCCCCAAGAAGGCAGTTATCATACGGCACTCCTCACCCATGATGAATATCCTCGTACAGCCAAGGTCACTGTAATCAATTCCCAAAATTACCAAGATAACTAAGCAAATCTGTGTAAGCAATTGCTGCCAACTGTATGCCCCAAAGTAGACTTTACAGTTCTCACTCTACAAATATCCCTCCTTCCTCCGCAGAGAAGGGGGAGGTCAATCGGGGCTCTTAGTCCTCAAATGAGAGGATTTGGTTGGAAAAGATTTTTAATTTGAGTGTGAAAAAATATGTCAAAAAATGAATCTTAATAATCATCTGATCTTCTATTTATTAGTTATGGTATGCAAGATTTAGGTTCACAATAATAGAGACTAAATTCATATCAGTTTAATGTACCGTAGAAGATTGAATAATTTTTTAAATTGTATAATAATTTAGAATTTAAAATATATTGTAATTAAATATATTTTATTTTTAAATATTAATAAACCAGGATTTAAGTACACGTTAATCTTGGGAACGGAGTAATGGATAGCTAATTGTCGTTGAGCTGATAACTGGAGCCAGGAGGCAGTCAGTAGCCTCCATTTTAATTATTCTCACTCGAAAAAATAACTCAATGTGGCCCCCACTGCCAATCTGGCCGAACCTTCTTCTTGATATGCTGTCCCTCCCTCTCCCGTACCCGTGGTCACTGCTCTAAAACTTCTCACAGACCAATAAATTATCTCCACGTCATCCACTTTGGGGAAAAAACAAATTAAAATAAAATAACGACACTTCACCAAATAAGAGTAAACGACGGGACCTAACGCTTTCATTTTGTTCTGCAATATTCAGCATATTATTCACTCTCACAAACACGAAACCAGACGACCACCGTATTCTCCCCCCCGGCAGTCTGAGTACTCTGAGCGAATCCACAAATCCTCCACCCGCCATGGGTGTTCACTTCTGTGGTATTGTCACCATCTCTGTACTCATCTTCGCACCAATCTGTCTCTCATTGGCCGACGGACCCGCTGCTACCGCCGCCGTCGCCGGTAGAAGCTCATCTTCTGGTCAGATCAACTCTAACTCCGTGTTGGTAGCTTTGCTGGATTCGCATTATACCGAGCTGGCGGAGCTGGTAGAGAAGGCTATACTTCTGCAGACTCTGGAAGACGTTGTGGGCACGCACAATGTTACCATCTTTGCTCCGAAAAATGAAGCTCTCGAACGCGGTCTCGACCCTGAGTTCAAGCGGTTCCTACTGGAACCCGGCAATTTGAAGTCCCTCCAGACCCTCTTGCTTTTCCACGTCATCCCGACTTGGGTCAACTCGAGCGAATGGCCTGATCACGACTCGATCGAGTCGACTCAGCACCATGTCACCCTCTCGAGCGACAAACTAAGTTTGAAGGGTCTTCCGTCTGGAGAAAGGGTTGTTGACTCAGCTAAGGTAATCCGGCCCGACGACATCGTGCGTCCGGACGGTGTGATCCACGGCATCGAGCGGCTGCTTGTCCCGCAGTCCGTCGTCGAGGATTTTAACCGGAGGCGGAACCTACAGTCAATTTCCGCGGTCCTGCCGACAGGTGCGCCGGAGGTGGACCCCCGGACCCACCGGCTGAAAAAGCCAGCCCCTGCGGTCCCTGCTGGCTCTCCTCCTGTCCTCCCTATCTACGACGCGATGGCTCCCGGTCCGGCCCTCGCCCCTGCGCCTGCGCCTGGACCCGGAGGTCCACACCACCACTTCGACGGGATGTCTCAGGTGAAGGACTTCATCCAGACTCTCCTCCACTATGGGGGGTACAACGAGCTGGCGGACATTCTGGTGAACCTGACGTCATTGGCTTCGGAGATGGGACGGCTGGTGTCGGAAGGTTACGTTGTCACGGTGCTGGCGCCGAATGACGAGGCGATGGCGAAGCTGACGACGGATCAGTTGAGCGAGCCTGGGGCCCCGGAGCAGATAATGTACTACCACATGATACCGGAGTACCAGACGGAGGAGAGCATGTACAATGCCGTAAGGAGGTTCGGGAAGGTCAGGTACGATACGCTCCGGCTGCCGCACAAGGTCATGGCCGAGGAGGCTGACGGGTCGGTCAAGTTCGGACAGGGTGACGGGTCCGCTTACTTGTTTGACCCCGATATATACACGGATGGTCGGATCTCCGTTCAGGGCATTGATGGGGTGCTCTTCCCCGTGGAAGAGGTTAAGGTAACTGAGATGACGACGAAGACCCGACCTGCTAAGGTTGTATCGAAGCCTAGGAGAGGTATGTAGACTTCTTGCCCTTCTCGTTCCTCTTTTGATTCATGCATTAGTGTTTTCCACTCTTTTTTTCAGTTTAGTTTTGGTAGCTGACTAATCATAGAGATCTTTAGCCCATCATAATTGTAATATTTAACCGTGTGATTACATTTGCAGATTTTCCAATTTACATCGGGTAGTAGATACTAAAAATTGTTGTACTTAATTGCATCTGTCGTAGCGGTGTCTGGAATAAAATTTTTCTGATGAGAAAAATTAGCCCTCTGGAAGGTGAGAATTAATTCGGGTCGGCCGGCGTGGAGACCCGGATAAACAATATGGGTTGGGTAAGAGGGTTCCGGAAAGTGGGTGGATAAGTTGCCTCTTCTTTATTTTGAAAGGAATATGATGAGCTGTCGTGTGATCAAAGGCTTGTTTTTGAGATCTTACCTTTTTCGGTTAAAATACTGAAATCTTTTCCAACTTTTTTTTTCCAATTTTATTTTGAATTTCGAAACGTACTTCGATGTACCAGAAAAGAAATCGATCAAGTTTATAATAAGTATTTGTTATAGAAAAGCTCTTGAAATTGTAGAAGTAAGAACATTGCTTTTTTTCAGGTTTTTTGCTTTAAATCTCCGTAGTTTTTATAGAATGAAATTGGTATTAAAAGAAGGAAATTAATAATACAAGGATTGAAAAGATAAAAAGACAAGAATGAAAATTTTAAAATATACGCATATGTGCATGAAAAATTGAAAATATTTTAGATAATATTCACATCTCAAGTATACTGACACGGAAGTGGGTAGGGTATAAGATCAGCTATATCGATACTGAGTGTTTGAGATTTACCTGATTCCCCCGTATACTGATCGTCAAATTCTGCTTTCTTTCCAACATGCATTGATGGTAAACTGCTAACGTTGTAAGGATGGTTGGTACTATACCAGATCGTTCAATGCACTTGATCCAGTGTGATTGCAAATGATCAATGGCTTCCATGCTGGAGAAGATTAGTTCGTTTATGTTTAATTCTTGTTTTATATTCAATTTATAATTAAACCCCTGGAGCCTTTCTTCTAAATTGGGCAGAGTAATATGATATGTAGTTGATGGGTTCAGTCACGATACGGGCCAATCTGACAGCCAACCCACCTGCCAACGAAGTCCAATGAGAAGTAAGGTCTAGGGGGCTGTTCAGCTAGCCCATCTATTGTGAGCAGGCCCAGGAGAGAACGGCGGGCCAAGATCAGCAGATAGCTTCTATAACTTGCCAGTTACGACCCAAGTCTATCCTCTATCTCAGTGATAGTAGTGTAGCAGTGTAGAAGACACCAACATAGCAGGTTCTAACCAATGGTAGTAGCTGTCAACCATGGGGAACGACCGTGTCTGCCAACTAGCAGTAGCCCAGCCAATCCATATAAGAAACAACCTGACTCCTGTTGGCCTCCGCCACTTGTGGTCACGTCACCGCCACAAGACGACATCTGATAACGGTGGCTCCCGTCAACACCCCAACGACCATTGAATCCTGACTGGATATCTATCATGAGCCTTGGCGCCAAAGCCTTCTCTACGAAACATTACAAATACCTATCACTATCGCACGAGAAAAGGGAAAACTCTTGAGAACATAGAAAGAGGAACGATCAATCCCCAGCTGAAGCAACCTATAACTGGTCATGATTGAACTCTTGAGAAGAACTTACTTCTCGGTATTTGAATTGAACCTATAACTGGTAATACCTTTTTAGGTTAAGGGCATTCTATATTCTTGGGACTAGTTTTTTGGCTTGAGTACGTAATTTATATGCCCTGTTTTGGAGTATTGCTAACACTAGGAGGGGTTTATCCCAGGTTGGAGATAATTTTTTCCTGTGTTCTAGTTTTTCGGTAGCCTTAATATTTCTCAAAGCTAAGTCGCCAAGTTTAAATGCTCGTGCCTTCATTTTTGTGTTATAATATCTCACCACTCTTTGTCGGTATGCCACAACTCATATTTGTGCTGAATTCTAAGTTTCTTTAAGTAGATCTGGTTTTTGCCTTAGAAGTTGGAAATTGGTCATGATTGAAGCTTGACAACTAATTACTGGGGAGACTAATTTCTACCAAGATGTTTGCTTCCATCTCAAAACATAAATCAAAAGGAGTTTTTCGAGCTGTTTCTTCTAGCGTTGTCCTATATGCCCAAAGTATTGAGGGCAACTCTTCCACTTAGATTCGTCCTGCTTTTTCTAGCTTGGTTTTCCATCCATCGACAATCATTCAATTAGTTACCTCGACTTGTCCATTCAATTGTGGATATGATATAGAGTTGTGAATTAGACAAATCCCGAGCCCTTGGTAATACTTTGCGAACCATTTTCTCGAAAAGTAAGTGTCAACAATAACTTCAAGAATTCCGAATCGGCAAACAATGCTTTATCGCAAGATTTTTGTTGCATTTTGTTGTATGATATTCGCTAACAGGGAGGCTTCTACTCATTTCATAAAATAATCAATGTCAATGATAATAAATTTTCTTTGTCCAATTGTCACGGAAAATGGTCTCAGCATATCTAGCCCCTATTGCACAAAAAGCCAAGGAGCCTATAATGATACTGTGAATTTCATAGGCGGTTGCCTTTGGGATATTTTGTGTGAATCTGGCAATTGTTGTATTTCTTAACAAATTTTGTCTTTTTTTGTAGTTGGATTATAGTAACCTTGCCTCATAATTTTAAAGGCAAAATTCTTTCCTCTCATATGCACTCCACATATTTTGAGATATACCTCTCGGAGCGCATGGTTGGGCTTTATTGGAGTCAACGTGCTCCACATATTTTGTGATATACCTCATGGAGCACATGGTTGGCCTTTATTGGAGTCAAGCAGAGCATCTCTATCAATGATTGTGTGCCATTTGACTATCTTGGCTATTCGCTTAGAATGCTATTGTTCATCCAACAATTCTTTAGTTTTAAGGAAATTTAGATATGGGTCATCTGAGTTTTCTCATCTGATATTTTAAGAATTTCTTCTTGCTTTTTTATGCTTGGTTTTGCAAAGTCTCATATCTTGGGCATACTATTTTGAGCATCCTAACAGCACCATCTTAAAAAACAGTTGGCCTTCTTGTTTTCCTCTCTCGAAATGTGGATGATCTCATATTTTTCAAAGTTCAATAGGAGAGCTCAAGCCTTGACAAAATATTTGGCTAAGTTGGGTTATTTGGCATCAAAATTTAACAAAACCCGATTTCTCATTAGCTCCGAATCACTGGATATGGTAAGGTTTCTAATGGAGCATTTTTTAGCTAACTTAAACCCTATTAGTAGGGCTTTATATTCAGTGATCAGATACTTATTTCTGCACCTTTAGGAGAAGTTAGCACTATTCTTGCTTAGTTGTGGCTTGACTAGATGCACCAGCAACATGGGGAGTCCACTGTGGCAATGTTGTTTCAAGATAAGTCCCCGAGAAATCTATAATTTGCTCTCCTTGGTCTGAGGCAGTTCTTTCAATAATGAAATCTACCAAAGTTTGACCTTTCACCGAGAGCCACACCCTGAATTCTATGTCAAATTCTCCTAATTCAAATGGACCATTTGATCAAACATTTGGATATTTCCGGCTTTTAAAGGATCCTCTTGAGGGGTTGATTAATCAACACCACTACTTTGTGGGCTTGAAAATAGAGTCAGTATTTTCAAGCTGCAAACACTAAGGCTAGAGTAATCTTCTTCGTGTGAGTGTATTTGGTTTCTGAGTCAATCAATATTTTGTTAACATAATGCTGTCACGAACCCGAACCCAAGCAGATTAATTAAATAATTAATATACTTTAAATATAATATTCTCATAATTTTTCAAGGTTGGGTGTGACTTCAAACATATAAACTTCAAAATTTTTTTTTTTCCACACAGGACCTTAACAGATAATATAATTGTGACCTGCTTTACCAACGGTCGTAAGGGAATACCCAAATAACAACTCGTCCCACAAGTTTATAATATACAAAGTCATAATCTACCTTTGACCAACTCCAACATCTCATAACATTCCATATAAAATTTATTCGTACCCAATACATGATAAATGATATCAAAATTCAATAATAT
This sequence comes from Nepenthes gracilis, assembly GCA_033239525.1. Lineage (NCBI taxonomy): Eukaryota > Viridiplantae > Streptophyta > Magnoliopsida > Caryophyllales > Nepenthaceae > Nepenthes > Nepenthes gracilis. The sequence goes on from BSYO01000001.1 coordinate 3,363,223, forward strand.
GACACTCACCAGAGGTGTACAGAGTTACACTGAAACTCTTCGTGCTACTACAATGAAGCCAATCCTCTAATCTAAAGGGATAAAATAGAAGAATGAGCCTAATGCTCAACAAGTATCATAATAAACAAATGAGTCCAAAAATCATAGGGAATGTCAAATTGATGAAAATCATTCAAATTTCTGAATAAATCCAAATCGCCAATAAATTCAACCGAAATCCAAGATCCAAATTTCAAAATCCAATGATAGTCTCGTACTCAAATCAAATATCCAAATCCAAACAAATGTCCAAATCCAAACAAATGTCCAATTTCAAAAATAGTCCTCATTGGGACGTATATATATATATATATAAATATATAAATATAACCAAAACAGAGGTGATCCGAACCAATTCCAACACCGATGTCGATCCGAGTCCAAATCCGAGTATGAGTCCAAGTCCAAGTCCAAATCCAATACCCGATCAGCTTGTGATCTGGGGCAAAATCCGATAACCGGATGATCCAATAGCGTGCGCAGAGACCGAAGCAGCACCGCGACAGATATTCCAAAGGTCCGAATCACAGCATATAATCAAAATCGTTTGTACGAGACATACCAAGCCCAATTATAGGCAAAAATCAACGAATTTTAAATCCAAGTTCAAAAATCCATATCCAAACCAAAGTCCAATACCAATTAATGCAAAAATACAAATTATGCACCAAATTTGGGTTCTTATTATTTAAAGACTAGCTTAAGAAAGGGTTACACATAATCCCGGTAACCTTAGGCTAAAATCCATGTATTGTGTACCCATAGATAAGGTTTCTCACTATGTTTTGCCACCCGCGGCTTTGGGTGCATTCCTTAAGTTTGTCAGATATATTAGGACATCCGAATATATTCTAAGGTCAAGTCAAATTGTCCGAATAGGAAGGGTCACTACTCCAAGCCTTTCCTGCCGGCGGAAAGGGATTTCCAAATAACAAAATAATCTCCCCGTTGGGAGCTGGCCAGAATCCAATAATTCTAATCCAAATGTAGTGACCACAACCCGGCACGTGCATGTGAAAATGTACGGCCAATGCAAATTTCGTGTATATTTTTGTTACACATACTGATATAAATATACATCGAGTCCAATAAAATTTTTCGGGCCTTAATAAATTTCTAAAATCAAAAGCCCATATTTAAAACATCCAATTTAGCCAATAAACTACACATGCAAGTCCAAATTAAATAAATCGAACAGATAAGATTTTATGCATGTTAGCAAAAATTCCAAACAGTGCCTAAAATATTTCAGGTATTAAATTAGACTAAAGAGGGGGTTTACAGATACTTACCTCAATCTTATATCCCGCAGATCTGACAAATGAAGGCTCCGAAATACCGAATCGCGCGCCTCACCCCACTGCCGCACAACCCGCCCGGCGACCCGAGCTTCCTCCTTCTGCCGCGCACTACAGCAACCTAGCTCTCCCCTCTTTCCTTGCGCAGCACTGCACACAGCTACGCACACTTCAGCCGACACCGTTCACCGACGCACCACCGCCGACCGTCGACGACAACCGCAGCTTCACCCCTTCCCAGCACCGAGCTCCCCCTTCACATCCGCGAGCATCTCTTCCCTTTCGCCTCCCACAATGCACCCAAGCCCCTTTCTCTCCCACTGTGCAATTTTGCGCACAGCCACGCTAGCTCACAGCCGTCGCCGGTCACCTGCGCAACGCCATCGACCGTCGACGACCACCGCGGCTTCACCCTTCGACCGCTGCTGCAAACGCTGACGACAGCCCCGTCGGCTTCGATGGCTTCCCCCTCACTGCACATTCACCAATTCACTCGCGGCCACCAATGACCAGGCTTACCACGCCAACTTCGCCGTCCAACGCCGGTGTCGGTGTCGCCATCGCCGCGTCCTCTTCCACCTTGCGCAGAGCCTGAATTTCAGCCCTGAAACCCTCTCTCTCTCCTCTGTTTTTTTCTTCCCTCTTCCTTCGTTTTTCTTTCCCCTCTTTTCATCTGTTTTTTTTTTCTTTCCCTTGTTTCTCCCATCACCCGAGCCCCAAAACATCCTTATATATATAAAAACTATTATTATTTTTATTATTAATTTATATTATCTTAAAACCTATCCCTTATCCTATCCTATCCAAAATCTTCCCCATCCCTCTTTAATTATATATATATATCTCCATTGGATACTCTCGAACGTATAACGAGTACCAACCGCAAAATTTTAATATTCCTTCAAAATTTCACGTATTAAATAAATTTTTAAGAACATCCAATTTGTCCAAATTCTCATTAAATATTAAAATATATTCAATGAGGTTCGGGATATTACAAATGCACCGGCCTTTAAGTCCTTGATTCCTCTCTGACCAGAATGACATTTAAAGTGGTGTCATATATGATCATATATAGGTACAAGTTCACACCTTCTTTTTGGCGAGTCAATAGTGGTAAACAAGATGTTTGAGCAACAAATAGGTAAAAATATGAAAGCCTACGTTGATGACATGCTCGTCGAAAGTGGTGGATGTGTTAGATATTCCTTCAATTTTTAAAAAGCTTGTTGGCACTTGTCTGGCCAACAGAAACACCATTTGTGTTGGCTCCCCTCAAATGCTTCCCTCAAAGCATTTGACGGTTCCATGTCAAGGAGGCCCTTGTTTTTTCTCGGGTTGGCCTCAATGCCACGTTGTGGAACAATAAACCTTATTAATTTACGTACAGTAATTCCGGAGACACATTTAGTTAGGTTCAATTTCATTTGGTAGGTCCTTAGTATGTTGACTGCTTCGACAAGGTCTTTAACATGGGCATCAATCTTAACACTTTTGACGAGCATGTCATCAACGTAGGCTTTCATATTTTTACCTATTTGTTGCTCGAACATCTTGTTTACGAGTCTTTGATAGGTTGCACTGGTATTCTTCAGTCCGGATAGCATCACTCCGTAACAATAAGTTCCTTGGTCTGTTACAAATGAGGTAATCTCATTATTCGTTTGGTCCATTTGAATTTGATGGTATCTGCAATAAGCATCTATGAAGCTTAAAAGCCGGTGACCCGAGGTTGAGTTTACCAATTAATCAATCCTAGGAAGTAAAAAGCTGTCTTTAGGATATGCTTTATTCACATATGTAAATATTTTTCGACGTTCATATCAGTTTTTCTTACCCAACAATTTAAGTTAGGGAATACAAAAGAGAGAGAGAGATTGAATGTAGAGTATGAGTGTGGGTATGATAGTTGGAGGACCAAGCTCCATAAAATCCGCCCTCCATTTCTTAAAAGTGTTCTTTTTATTACAACTTAAAATCCTATAGAAAGCCCCGTGTTACTAGGACTGGGTGTTGGCTTTTATAGAAAGCCCCGTGTCACATATTGACACACACTGTCAACAAATTTTTCCCTATACATTCGACGGGTATCTTAAACTTGGATTTGATCCAAAAAAATTTAATTTGAACTTTCAAACTCCTTAATCTAGATCCTACATATTACAATCACAAACAATAACCTTGAAGGAGACGAGGCGCACTTTCTAGTATATTTTCTAACGTTTAAGTTAGTATTTTTGACTCAACCATTTTGAGTTATCAAATATTAAAAGAAGAGAGAGAGGATTAGTGTGAGAATTTAAGTGGAGAAGAAATATAAAGAGTGAAGTGGAGGGCATGGCTCTGAAATCTTTATCATTTCTTCTTTTCTCTTTTCCCCTCTTCCCCACCACACGAAGAGGGGGTTGTTATTTATAGTGCCATTTGTTGGTGGTTTCTTAGAAACGGTTTCTAAGAGTTGGTTTCTTAGATGCGGTTCCTAAGCTGGGCGGTTCTCTCCTTTGGCTTGAATTATAGCTCAGTTGCTGATCGTTTCTTGGTCATTGGCATGAGAACTGCAGTTAACTGCTCCAGTTGTAAACTAAGAAGCGGTTGTTTGCAGGAAGAATTATAAGTTGTGCGACATGTGGCGTCAGTTTGCAATGGCATGCTCTCTTCAGTTTGCTAGTGATATGATTTCTTCTTTAATGGCTCATGTGATGTTGGGCTGATATTGGGCTTTTGTCTAATTTAAGCCCATATACGTCTTGGTTTCACTTTTGGCTTTGGCTAGGCTTAACAATTTATGTATATATATGTATGCATATTGAGAGTGCTGCCATGTGAGAGTTCTAGGGAGGTTGGCTGTCATTCAAAGCTGAGCCATATAATTTTGTACCTATAAATTTTCTCTCTTCTTTCAGTTTGCACTTAATCATTTTCCATAAACGATTTCCTTGGCATGAACTAAACTATGGTGGGTTTTTTATTTTGGAAAATTAAACGTGAATGAGTTTGACTACATATATTAAATGCCGTCTTTGGGATTCTATGAATCAATGGTTTGCTGTTTGTTTATTGAAAAAGGAAAAAGAAAGTCACTGATTGAATTTTGTAGCAAAATACACTTAATGAGAATTGAGGCATTTGTGCTCACCAAAACTGGAGCTGAAAACTACAACTGATAGTAGTGACCATATGCTATTGAATTTTATAGCAAAAAACACTTACGTCAGTGGAGATGCCAATACTGGCTTTGAAAACCAATATTAATAGTAGTGACCTGTGACCTTATGCTGGAGAAAGTATTGAGATGTGATCGAGAGTGTGACAATTTTACCAACTTTGAGTCTACTAATTATTAGACTCAAAATGATAGGCATACTTCATATCATCAATATAAAGCAACTTTACCTTAGATTTTACCTGGTTTTGAAGGTTTTTCCTTCTCGAATTTGAGTACCGGAAGAGTTGGGGTTGAGTAGCAGGTTTAAGTATGGGTTGATCCACATCTAAAACTGGGAATTGATAGTGAAGTTCAGAGCATTCACCTGGTTGATAATGAAGTTTGGCCTACCATTATCTATGTCTATGACTATTCTTTGATTTCAGCAACAAAGTTTGCATACCTTGACTTATTTTTTTTGAATCTCCTCGTAGTTGAACTGACAGGAATTCACCTCTTTCCAACCCCCCTCCCCCCATTAAGCACCTTTTTGCTATTTCATCTTACTTCTGCAAATAAGCTTGGGTTAGCAATTGCAGTTGCCATGTGTTCTCGGGAAGATTGTGTTTAAACTGAACCTTTAAAGCAGCTTTGTCAATGTGTAACCTTCACAATTTGACAAGGCTTGAACCAAAAGAGCCACATTTTTGGGTCCTTGGGTAGGGCAGTGGAGCCTTCGGCTATCAACAGTGTGGTAACCGCTCTCCCACTGCTAAATACCCCTGCCTCAGTTTTGGTGGGAATTTATCTCCTATTGTTTGAAAGATATTAGGGGATTTTGATAGGTAAACTAGTTAACACAAATAAAATACTTTTGACATTATAAAATGAAAACCCCTCCCCAACTAAAAAACAAAAAATTGCCAGAAATTAGAGAATCTAATCTTAGAGAACATTATGCAGCTCATCATATGGTTTTTGTTGATTTGCTTTGTTTTAGCATATTCCTCTGAGAATAGTTTTTATCTCCTTTCCCCCAAAAAATCCTTGTCATTTATACTAAATTTCTTACGGGCTCAAATTCATATATGGAAATTTGTGCTAGTAAATGAATTAATATTCCAAAATGAGCAGGAAAATTGCTGGAAGCAGCTTGTCAGATGCTAAGAGCTTTTGCACAGGATTCTCGATTTACCACTTGTCAATGAAAAACCCCACCATCGCAGGCTGATATTTGAGGCATTAATGTGGACATAAAGAGGTTCGTATTCTTTGCCCTCCCTTCTCTTACCACTTCTCTTTCACTATTTTTCTCTTCATCAATTGTTCATCAATATAATTATGTTCAGCAATTGTGGATGCTGATTCTTTTGTTGATCATCTTTGTTATAATTGTCTAAGAAATTCAGAGCAATCCATTGGATTACTTGTGATACTATTAATGATCAGCAGGTAATATTCCTTTAGTTAGAATAAGACAAATAGTAACCTTTTTCTTTTTACTTCTTCCCTAAGGGACCACCTGTTTCTTCATTTGAACTATCTAGATCACCATTGGCAGTTCTTTCATTTGATGAACAGCATTTGAGCCTTGTAGACTAAGAATTGCACATTTCTGGTGAATTCGTGATTCAGCTGCCGCCCTTATGCTTGTTGCAACCCAGTCAAGCTCAATTACAAACAACTACAACACTGTTTTCTGGGTGGCAACTCCATTCCCCCAATGTAGGCTGATCAAAGAACACATTCAGTGCTGTTTTCCCCTTTGACACCCAGGTCATTATTAGCTGCATACCCAATAAAATCTAGTAAGCATTAACGAGGATAATAAACGATTTGTACAACTATTTATAGGTGATGCAATGCATGATTCTGATTTTCATGAGGGAACAGATCTTTGTTTGTGTTGAAATGACCATTTTACATGCCAACGGCAAGTTCAAGGATGCACAATTGGGTGCGCCCATTTTGGCTAAAATATCGATCAAAATCATCCTCAATGGTCCCTTTTTATTCACAGGGGTGTTAATCTCTCCTTTTTTTCTGTGTTAAGAATTAAAAGCACATCCATAAGCCACAAAATAGTCATTTCAGTATTCCGAATGTTTTGTTTTTTCTTTATTACAAAGGAAAGCTAATTGGGTGCTTTTTCCTCGATGCATATGGTAAACTTGATGAAAATGAAGAACGGCTTCGCGATGGATTCCTGCAACGAGGAAGATTCAATGTTGATGCTCACAAAGAAGTGTTTTTTTTTTTTTATATTTTTTTTTCTTTCTTGCTTTGGTGAAGCATATTTACATTTTGACGATAAGGCCGTGTTTGGATGACCCAGGAAATTAGGACGATCAGAGGGTTACTTTTTGGGTGTCCGCTCAATTCTTTCATAACCATAACTGCAAAATTTCCTGCCAAATCCAAACGAGAGAGAGAGAGAGAGAGAGAGAGAGAGAGAGAGAGAGAGAGTGAGAGGGTATATACTGTAAAAAACGCATGTATAAGTTTTTTTTTCCTACTTATTTTTTATTTACTTTTACATTTGTTTATACGGATGGGTGGGCCAGTGTGTCATCCACGTAGGCATGTCTTCCCCTTTTATTTTATTAATAAAGCATCCAAACGAGAAATATCATATTTCTTTGAGAAATATTATTTAGTTGTCTACTATTCTCTCAATTTTCTATTTATATCAAAAATAATTCGTTAAAATGAATGTTGGGGTTTCTTAAAGAGCTGCATAGCCACACTAGGAATGTACACATTGACTCTCAAGCGATAGATGTGATTTAATTAACTACATGAACTCTTTTAATATTAATGTTTTGTTTGGCTGGGTGAAAAAGAAATTTGTTGGGAATAAAATAAATAATGCATAAAAATAGAATTGGGTAGAAACAAAAATCAGATGTGAATAATCTCTTATATGGTTAGTTTAAATGAAACAATTTTCCTACTTTACCTTTTTTTATTTATTTTTTGGTATGGATAAATAAAGGGAAATATAAGTGAAGAATAGATGTTAATTTTATGTCTGTACACTTTTTAGATATATTTTTAAATTTAAAAATATATTTTTTTAAATTTTATGGAAAGAAACGTAAATCAAGACGAAGGAATTAAAAACAAAAAAAGGATTATCTAAGAGATTCCTTTCTCTTCTAAATTAATGTGGGTTCTTTATAAGCGAAGTGGAAATGAGAAATGTATAGCCACATTGAAGAGGTTGCTGTGTAGTTGTATTGGGAGGCCAGCATGGATTGCCACACATCATTGTAAAGTTTTGAAATTGGGCTCATTTTAAGTTGGGGTATTGTCCGTTTTGGGGAAGACAAGAGACACATCTGGTGATGCTTTATCCTTAAAAAATGTCTCAAATAGAGAAAAAAGCTTTCCAACTTATAGAGAGAATGTCACTTGTTAGTTCAATAAATGTAGAACAATTCAACCCACATTAAGTACATGAAAGAAATTTCAAGAGAACAAGAAAGAAAAACAAACTGAAACTCAAGTAGGTTGCATATGCCATGTTACTGGATGAAAGCAAGAAGAAACAGTGTGGGAAACCCACCAAATGCTGGATCCTAAGCTTGCAATAGAAAACGAGACGTTGATATTGTAGAAACATCGTTGCATCAAGCTTTATTGTAGAAACATAAACAAGCTCAAATTTCCATGCAATGGAAACTAGTATGGGCCCTCGGTTTTCTTCTCCCACCATTCCATGAACTTAGCCTGGGCGGTTAGGGTATCCAACCTGTATAGTTGCAGCCAGTGGTTTGCAATTTCATGTCCATATGTCCAGCCAAAGACAGCTCCTGCCCCAACGGATAGCAAAGCACCTGCAAATGGGGCAGCATAAGAAGCAAGCTCTTCATTCTACTCTGAAAGCTTCAGTTGCACACTTTCATTTGTTAAACTGGTTAATGAACCATCACTTTTGCCCTTGTTCATTTTGTTGGCATTTTTCCTTTCCCTGTTTTTTTTTTGGAGGGGGGGGGGGGGGGAGGGGAAGGGGTCATAGCACTTACAACGGCCAAATTTCATAGTGAGCTTGTCCACGAATTCCCATTGCTAAACCCACATTTCACAAAAGTGAACTTATGATAACAATACAACAACAACAATAAAATTTTAAACCCACCATATGAGGGAGATATGTGAACCTGTTTTTGTCATTCCATTAGATTTAATGTAATATTTTCTAAAAATATAAATAATTTTACATATTTTTTTTATTATCTCATTCCAAGTTTTCTTAGAACTACTTTTTGTATTTCTTTACTCCAACCACAAAAGTGATTGGGAAATATTGATTTGGAACAATGAATACGGCAACGAGAGATTGGTCTGGGGTCATATTACAGGAATCTCCTTTGCGTAAGTACATTAATGAAAACATTGGAAATAAATTAGCCAAATTTGTCAGATCTAATAATTAATTTGAAATATGATATTTAAATTAAAATAATTGAGCAAATTATTAAGAATAATTATGAGTTCAGACAATGTTCTAAATATTACATTGTTGGGGTTGGTGCCTGAGGGCGTATGAGCCGCACATGTGCTCAGTTAGTTTGTGAACCTGCACCTAATGTGAGCATGATGAGCACATAAACTTATTTGTTCTAGTACTGCTGCGCCTAATGCGTATGTACACTTGTGAGCATTTGTTCCCATATCTCAACACTTAATGCATGCAAGAGGCATGCATGTGTAGGCTGAAATTAGACTTCACGCTAATGGGTGCATGGTTAGCGCACATATGCCAATCTATGTATATAAAAAGTTCTAGCCTTTTTCAGCTCATTTTATAAGATTTTGATGAGAGGAGAGGGAAATAGAAGAAAAAAAGAGAAAGAAGGGAAAGAGATTTATCGTTGGTCTTTGGTTCATTATTCCTTTTGCACATTTTTTATGATTCTAGCTTATTTTAATGCTTTACATTTACTTGTTAAACTTTTAACTAATATCACATTGTTACCATTTCATATTATTAGGCTTGGACCACTTAAAAGTTTCGGACCAATGAGTGTCAATCGTGGAGATTGTGGAGACATGATGACTTTTATTGACTTCCTTTCATTGAGTATCCCAGCAATGTTGATGGAAAACAATTTCAGTAATTTAAATTATTTGGCATGTATCACTTGATACAGCATGACCATAGGATCATACATTTCATTGGTCTTATGTATTGTTTGATTCATAGGGCCTAATGTAAGGTATGGATTCTAAAATATTCTTTCAATGACAATTAATTTAATTAAATTTAATCAAACTGATAAATTTTTTTAGTCAATTGATATTTTGAATCAAAAATTAAACTTCGAACCGAAATAAGTCAGATCGAGTAGTGCCTGAATCACGCCTTTGTGTATTATGGACAGTAGAAGTGCGCTTGATGTGTGCCTAATGGGCACTCATGTGCATTTTAGGTAGATTAGCCGTGCTTGATGTGCGCCTAATCAATGGATACACTTATTTATGATAGAATATTAACGCCTGATACACAACTAGGGAACACTCATGCACAGTACGGATTATGCCTCAACGCTTGATCCATGCACATGTGCAGGTTTTCTATAAATAGGCCTCTTGGTCTATTTTAGGTTATTTTTGTTGGAATTCTGAGAGAAGAGAGAGGGAAATGAGGGAGAGAGAGAGAAGAGAGAGAAAGAAAGATGAAGAATTAAAGATAAAATCAAATATCTTTTGTTAGAAATCAAGCAAAGACAAGTGCATCAAAACCTTTTATTTCCTTATTGTTGATCTTTTCTATAATTCTTGAGCATTTTTTATTCCGAATACTCACATATATCTTAATTTTGTACTGAAACTATTTTAAGCTTAGCATGCATGGAATCCTACTTTCACTTCATAAAATTTTATGAATTACATGTGTTAGATCCATACAAATCATATTTAAGTGCTGAATTTCTAAAATATACTATTGCATATGTTTAAATTATGTACATATAATCTTATATGTCTTCAATTTTAAATATATACTTTTGCATGTCTAGAATTGCTACATAATTGTCCATCCATGTATTATATTTGAGAAAAATTACATGATATATGTTCAATTTCCGAGTTCTTGGCTTCAATGTTTCTGCATATTATTTATTTGTAAGAAAATGGTGAGGACTCTTTAACTATCTTGATTTCCTATAGATTTCTATTACTAATGCTTTTGCTTGCTTCTAAATTAAACACTATAATTCCTGCATATTTATCATTTATTGCATGAGACACATTTGAAAAAATATAAAGGAAAACTCTATATAAACTTTGATGAAAAAATATTTTTCTCCAATATAAAAAAAATTAATGAATATTTATATTTGAATAGTGTTTTCAATTTAACTAAATATAGGCTATTATAGATAATTTACTGAATATATTCGAATATGTCATAATATATCATCAGTAAATTAAATGTTAAACTTATCATCCACATGCTAAAAAAGCAGCATTTGACCTTTTCTTTAGGATTATATGTAGATGACTCATCTATGAGTCTTTTATAGTAGCGTATGACTTTTGATTATACGGAAACAACTATAATCCGAGTTTCAATATTTTCCCTTTGTTGGTGAATTCATCACCGATCTTCAACTCCTTTCGTATGTTGGCATGATTTAAGCATATTTTATATATTTGTATATTTTGGCACAATTTATGATATTATATAGACCAAGACATAATTCGATCGTTAGTAATTGGCTTTAGCACGAATTAATGAAAATGTTGTTATCGACATTCCGGACTTTTGATCATGGCATCATTCCAGCATATTTCTTTGATATATATATCCATATATGAAATTATATATAACCTGTTGAACAATTGGCTCATTATTGCCTTAATTATGCTAACTTTTTAGATTATAGGGCTCGGATTATCATGCAAGGAATCAGAATCAGACAGCAAACTGTCTGTTTAATAGATTTTAAGGTGCTGGAATGTTTTATTGCACTAATATCAATGTAAACAAATGGGACAAGATTATAGCTACTAGTTAATTTTTTGGTTTAATTGGATTTCGGCATACATTTCATTTTTATTTCGGTTTATGTTTGTTTTTGGCTACAGGCCGATGATGACATTAGGATTGTGATGTTTAAGCTTGATTTAAATATTCTTTTAAAAGTTCAATTTTTAATACTCTAATTTTTAGTTGAAATATTTTTTCTTACGAATATTTTAAGATTAAATAATTATCGATATTCAAAATCACTTTTGGGTGTCGCTTTTGGATCCTATGATTAGATGATTTTTATTTTTTCGGTTGTTTATCAGTATATTGACGCAATTTCACATCCTAATGTCAATTTGGGTTTAAGTTGGTGAAATAAACAATTAAATTTTAAATATTTAGGATTAAAAGATGATTTAACTTAATTGAAAATTAAAGAGTTATAAATTTGATTACAGGACTGGAGACGTGACACCTGATGTGGTTTGGATTATGGATTTATATTTTACGGTTGAACAAGTTTCAGTATTTGGAAATCAAATTGGAGCAAATTTGACAAGATCTTGTAACAAAGTTTTTATATTCATGATGTCAAATTACTACTGAAGTTTCATGCAAAGTCATGGCCCAGATATTTTGGACCTAATTTTTGGTTAAATTTCATGTCGATAATCCAAGTCGTGACAAGATTATTGCCCACAAACATGAACTTAACAATTTTTTTTTTTTTTTGGGGGGGAGGGGTGTGGCGGGAAGGATAGCAAAGGCAGAAAACTACCGTGTGGACTTCTAGAATACTTCCAGGCCATACTGCCAATGGTAAGAGCCCCTATAGCACTTCCAGCAAGTCCAAACTTCACAGCTTCCCTCGCAGCTCTCAGCTGGTGAAAAAGAATTAAAAAGACAGCATCACTTGTCAAGAGTATATGAGCTACAGAACCATTTACACATAAAGTCAATCATAAACTATGGCAGAAGCACATTAATCATCCATTTAATACAGGGTTCTGGAATGCTAAATGCTTTTAGATGTTCTTAAATGTTCTGCCATAGCCAACAGCATTATCACACTTCACACAACACCTAGAGACTTCAAAGAATTGTAAGCAGAAGGGAAAACAATCCCAAATGACACTTACCATGCCATCCCTGATATTTCCTCACCACACTGAGTATTCAAGCAAAGTGGAGTGGATCTCATACGTGGAAGAAAATGATGGTTTTCCAACATTTGTGTGTGACATTCTGATTTAACTAAAATCTAGGCTGTACTTGGTTGAATGGATTTTTTTTTCCCCGGAAATCATCCATAATTTCCTTAGTTTAGTAGAGAAAATTGATGTTTTCTTGTGGAAAAGCTTTCCATAGTTCATTACGATCAATAATTAATAACAGTATAGTGGTAATAGCAGTGGTAGTGGTGGTGGGACGACAGTGGTGCTAGGGGGCCTCAGTTGTAGTGTAGGGGGTGGTGATGGGGCGGCAACATAAGATTAGTACTGAGGTGGTGGGATGGTGGTGGTGGTGGTGGAAACTTCCCTTCCAAGAAAAAATTAACAGAAATTTACTTTACTCAAAGGTATTAATTTTCAATTCAATAATTTTTCCACTCCACATGTTCAAACAAAATAAGGAAAATTGAGCACGCATTTTCCTGGTAAGCGCTTTTAATTATAAAAAAAAAAAGGGAGCTCAAATTCTAGAAGAGAAATGATATGTGACATATCTTGGAACACCCAATTTATTGTAATAATTAACTATCTATTTATAATATTGGCCAACATAAAAATTAATAAATGAATTAGATGTTAAATCAAATTGAATGACTAAAGGATATTCCAAATATGACCTCTTTGTTAGGTTTCAAGCCACTGTCTCGTGGGTGCCACAATAAATGGATGATCATCGGGAGAATGCACGATATTCGCACGTTGTATGGTTGAGTGAAGATGTCAACCAAGGGTCACACGATACTCGTGCGTGAGTTGATCGATGGTCATGCGAGGGTTGTTCGAGTAACAAAAGAAGCTGAAAGGTCGCACAATACTAGTGAGAGAGTCAACAGATGGTCAGTCAAGAGTCATCCAAGCGACAAAAGAAGCCTAAGGGTGGCGCGATATTTTTACGATAGTCGACTGATGATCGGTCAAAGGTCAGCAGAGTAGCGCATAATGGACACGTAAAGAGCGCACGTATAGTTCATCCAAAAAGGCCGCCCCGGATGCGCGCCTAAGGGAAGCACATGCGTGATTTGTCTAGAATAATCATATACCTAATACGTGCTAATAGGGCACTCGTGTACCATTTGTCTAGAGAGATCATGCTTGATCGGTGTTTGTATACCGCTTTTAATATAAAGTTGCGCCTAACATAATTTTAGAGCATCCGAAATTATTTTCTCACACAATGGTGCCGCACATAAAGAGAGAATAGAAAAAGAGAGAAGAGGAAGATGATTGGCATCTAATTGAGATCCGATTTGAATTCCATTCTTCACTAAGGCCGGGTACATTATTCTAGTGTTAGTTTCTAAGATGTATTTTTATTTGATTGCTTTTATTTCTCGGTGTGTTTTCTCTTATGAATTGCTAGGTGTATTGAGAGGATTTGTAATCATCTATTCTTCACTCGGATTTGTAGTAAAGTGATTTCAGATAGGGGTATTTGTAATCGATACTATTTTATAGTAAATTTATTTAAATTTGTCCCGTAATTTTTTTCTTGGTTGAAAAAGCTTCCCATATTAAAAACATTGTGTATTATTATATTTCTTGTGCTCATACATTTGATATAAGAATTCGAGTTTATTATGCTGTGCTGAATTGTACATATTTTGGTCAAATCCAACACATTTACCATTATTCAAGTTCAAAGCATTCTGCCTCCTAGCACCTCGTATTGAATTTGTGCTAACTACTAGCATCTGGTGCACAAAAGAAAGGAATACACGTGTCCAAAAAGATACACAAACGAATTCAGACTATCGCGAATGACAATTAAATACTACTTACCGAAAAAAACAATTAATACCTAAACTGAGAGATCGATCAGAGGGAGAAAAGGACTACAATGATAGAGAGCAGAAATCAAACCCCCAAAACAGCGGCCCAGATCATCAAACGCCGGCTCATAACGAAAAGTCGAGATCAAACCAGGATATAATCATCAAAATCGAACAGGAATATTGATTCAAATAAAACCCAAATGAAGTGTTCAATACAAAATCATGCTCAGATGGTAAGGAAGAGAGTGATAGTAAGAGAAGAGTACAGCTGGTCCATGAACAGGATCGGAAGCGATGAACTCCTCGACATCGGATTGGGACCAAGAGGCCAATGGCTTTTCGCGCTTGACGAATCTGGAGTAGTTTTCAAGAAATGCAAATCGATCGCTGTAAAATCCTTTCCATCCCTCCCAGTGTCTCTTGAAGAAATTTGAAGACGAATCGGCGTTCTCTTCCATCCACCTCCTCTAGCTCCTCGCCGACGTTGAGCTTTCTAACCCTTCTTCTCGATTCCTCCACTGCTAAGCAGCCTTTTTCCTCACTCGAGACCTGACTATAATTTCGGCTTAGATTCAAGTTTCGAAAACTCTTACTATTTTATAAAATAATATTTATTTACCTCTATATGATCTTACTATTATTTAATAAATGAGGTATTATTTTAATTAAAGATATAATAAAAGTTCATCCCTAACCCCAGCTTAAACTTAACAGCTTATTATTTAAGCAATTTCTATTAACGATTTCATTAATGAGTTAAGATTATTGCCTTAATTTTTGCATTGAACAAAATATTAGTTACTTTTAAGTAGCATAGCATGGTCATATTTTAACATAATTATATTATAATTACAATTTAGTTATACTCTATAACAATAAATTTCAGATTGAGTGTCTAGACTAATTGCTATGAAAATACCATTTTGTTAACCTATACATATTTAAATAGGTTCAGTTATAAAGTATAATAATATTAATTATAATCAGAATTTACTACTTTAATGTACTCGTGAGAGAAAATACTGATAATAAATACAGTAATGGGTACACCAATAATGGGTTAATTTAAAGAATGGCCAACTTAAAGAAGGCCGGCCAAAGATTTTTGACAGTCAAGTAAGAAGTAACCTGGGGCCCAGAAAAGTCCAAGACGGCCAACGTAATATCAACCGTCTTTGTGCCTGACGATTTTGCGCTATTTCTTCTGATGGCCTATTCCATTCCTACCACAATCCATCAAGGGCCATTGATACTACTATCCCTCTGTTCTCCACGTTAGGCGGCTAACACGCCGACTGGCCAACTCAAACATCGACTGTCCCCACACCCTATACATTGGGCCCAAATGGCGCCTCTCTACAATAATTGGCCTACTCCGTTTGGGCCCACCATTCATCAGACAGCCAACCACAGCTTTCCAAGCATCTTCCACGATCTCAATTTACACTAAAAAGGATATTGGTAAGATTGGCGCCCTTCAAAAGGCTAGTGTGCCGATCTTCTCTATTCCTCACAACCAAGCGACTCTTTCGGTAATATATTGGGGAGAAAAGAAACCAACTTGAAAAGTTATTGGCCGCCTCAGAAGGAAACAATCCTCCACAACTTGGCAACAGGCATCAACCTCCAAAAGGAAGGCCAGCAGCAGATCACGAGGACGATCACTCATTCCAAAGAAAGAGGATTGCTATCTTCGCCATAAAAAAGGGCCCTGGGTTCACCATCCAGGGTATGCTTTCTTCCATACCTACCAACGCTTTCATTCATGCTCTCATTGAAACTTTCAACAACAGGCACTTCTTGAAACACTGAATTGTGTATACTTTCTGGGACGATTGAGAGCTCACAAAAGTCTGCCTTCTCAGCCACCTTCGTTCTCCCAGAAAACCCTAAGGCAACAAGCGTGCCCTCACGGCCGTTTACTGCCTTCCCACCTTCCAGTTTCAATAAGACCTCGCATCTCTATTACATCTGGATCAAACACTCAAACTCTCTCTCTCTCTATATTTTTAGTTTCTTCCCTTTGAAGACTGTTTTACTGACTTGAGCGTCGGAGTGTTTTCGGTGGGATAACTTCCCGCCGATAACGCTGACCTCTTGTTCGTTTTAGTGGTGTGCAGGATTCGTACTCAGTGAACGGAGCCGGTTCAAACCATTCAAAAGAATCCAAATCTGTTCGAAGTCGGATCCAGGTACGCATCAACATTAAATTAAATATCTTAATAATTAAAAATGAATAATGGATGTCATAAAATTGTAACAGATGACTTTATATTCTTATTGAGGTTTAATTGTTGAAATTCAACCCGAATACTCACAATTCGATGCAACGGAACAAAACTTAAAACTCTCGTCAAACGTCAATCAACAAATTCGTGAGAACAATATAAATAATAATGCACTCAAATTTTATTCAACTCATCAATTATACGTACAACTTTAGAGTTAAGATCATTATATAGAAAATTTTTATACTATGTAAAATAAAAAATAAATATAATTTTCTAATTAACAGTATCTCAATATTACAAAATAAATTCTCACTAAATAAAATTTTTCAAATAAAATTAAAATCAAATAAAATAAAATCTTTACTAATTAAAAAAATTAAATTTCTTCTAATTTAAAAAATTCATGATATCTATATCAATTTACCGTAATCCTCACACGAATATTGTATAACTTTCTTATAACTATTCATTTATTATGACACCCAGTAAATTAGCCAAAACCCAACATCAATTTGGTTGGCAAACACATTCAAGCAATAGCAGGACATGCAGAGTGCATTTTACAATCCGAAGAAACAGCAGCTGAGTATTTGCTCATTCTTGCTGCCGAGGCTTTCATGGGGAGAACAAGGATTTTTGCAAGAAGAGAAATGGAATATCCTTCGATCACTCGTTTAACTATGCCGTCACTTTGCACAGGAAAACATGTCAAGAGTAGGAGATGTTACCGTGCATTTTACAATGGAGGTTCAAAAGTCAAAAACAAAATAAACATTTACTTATATATCTGTCATAAAAATTTAATTATTATTATTTATTATATCTTTAATTGTGAAGATTTTTTTACATCAACTAAAATTACAACAGTACGTTATAATATATTGGATTCATCTTATAATTTTAAATATTTAATTTTTTAATTTAAAATTTTTACCTTTTAAAAAGTAAGACGACTTTAAAACGAAAAAATTCTAATATTTCTAATCATTAATGCTACCAAAAGGCCCAACTATACTAGAATCTTATCATTGAAAGTATAAACTCTAAAATAAAATGACTATAATAAGCTTTTGGATGTCAGACCCTCTAATAGTATAGTAAAATCAAAATATGTACATGTATTGATAATATATTGCAATTTATAAGCTAATAATTGAATAATTTTTTTTTAAATATATTTAGTATCATTATATATTGTTCCAAATATATGATACTAATAATACCTATGCCCAATACTAATATTTTCACCTATGAAGGCTACTCATTGTACAGTTGCAGGCTAACAATTTACATCCCATTTAGCTCATTTGGAAAACATGTCTTCAAAAATGGATGGGCAGTGAAGAAAAATTAGCATACAGCTCACTGATAAATTTCAATGCAACCAATGGTGTCAAAAAATATGCTAGATATGCCAGTCTCACAGAGATATAGCTAAAATGGGGGATCCTGTAAAATAGAATTTTTGTATTTTTTTAAAATTTTTTAATAAAATTTGTATTAAAAATTCAGAAAAAAAGAAACACCTATTTCACAAAGTAGAAACCCTGCCTCAAATATAGCCAGCCACCCACAAGTAACTTGTCCGGATGCTATTAGATCTCTAAGTAATATGTTAGAAAGATACAATAAAAGTAAAGATATTAAAAAATAAAAATAATTAGACATTTTTTAAATATAAATTTACATAAATAATAAACAGACGATATATCATATTAAATATCTCTCGTTAATTTAAAAGATATTTAGATAATAATTCTATAATGCTACTTAATAATAATATTATCATCTTTATAAGATGGTCATGTCTTCTTTCTTACAAAAATGGAAGGAGCTTAGCAAATTTTTTTTCTGTAGATTTAGAGTTGGTGCAGTGTAATATCTAAAATAAATTTTAAAAAATATAAATTTAATCTTACTTAAAAAAAAAAAAAAACTGACAAAGCTATTGACATTGTCCCCAATGAGCGTGAATTTTTTCTTTTTTTTTTTGCAATAACATTTATTTGACTAATTTAAAATTATTTTTGGGACAACCCACAATTCATGATCGGCTTTTACAGAAGAAATGTGGCATAAGAGTTGTCCTTAAAAATATATTAAAATAACATTTCTATTTAATGTGATATGTTCTTAATTATTCACCTATTTATATTAAAATTATCAATTTTAATATTAAAAGATGGTAAAATAGAGAAAATTAAAACAGTATGTAACCTATATTCATTTTTAATAATTTTAATATAAATAAATATATATAAATAATATTTCTCATATATATAATTAAAAGGCTAAAGGAAAACCTTCAACAGATTATCTTTAATATATTTTTGGTTAATATATATTTTTTATTATCTTTAACATAAATAAACCAGTATTATAAATAAGATTTATAAGTAACTAAAAATTAGAACCGTCTCATTCAATCGATAACTCTGGGCTTCTCGACAGATTGTGGGCTCAAGGCCCAACTGTTTTTTGTCAATCCAGTGGAACAATATGATATTGAAAGTCAATTTATTCGTAATTTTTTTTTTAAAGTCAAATTATTCAAAGTTCAACTGCAAAAAATTAATTAATTAATTAAATTAAATTAAATTAAACAAAAAAAAAGGAAAACTTGTTCATTTTTATTCGATAACCTTGATAGCTGTTTTCAATGGGCTTAGTAACGTTTTTGTTGTTTGTCAATTTAATATTTTTATGATACAGTTGCTCGAATTTGGGAGCATATAACTTTTTTAAAAAAGTATATTTGATATATCTTTTATTCTATTATTTAGTGAAAATCTGAAGGTGGAGATTTTAAGATATAAAAAATATATAATATTTTTTTATAAATATTTTTATAATATTAATATTTATTGAATATTTAACCAAATAGTGCAAAATTTTTAAAAATAATTATTTAGATATTTTTAAAATATTAAAATTTTTCCATTAATTTTTTTACTATACTTTATATATCTTCCTAAAAAAATACACTAATTTTAAATCTATAGTTGCTCTGTTCTTCGCTCTTTTTGTCATATTAGTTTTTATTTTTAAAAATTTTATTAAATATCTTTTATAATTAATGTAATTTTTTATTCTGTCTTTCTTTATACAGTGAGGCTTAGCCAATAGGTAATAGCAATTATTTTGAAACCAATGGACTCTACCTTTTAAAAAGATAAAATTATTTTTTTAATTTAAAATATTTTATTTTTAAATAAATAATTATAATTTAATAATTATTTTTAACAAGTTTTTAATTTTTTTTAAAATAGTTAAATCATATCATTTATTTAAAAATAAATGAACCACATTAAAAAAAAATAATTTCTATTTCTTTAAAAAATGGAGTCCCCTTATCCCAATTGCTTGATGCATTTCCCATCTTTAAATTTAGTATTAAACATATTTTGAAATATCTTGTTATTTTATTTAAAATTTTTATTTGATATTATTTTTTTTTGAAAGAAATTTTTTAGGTCAAAATTGATCATGTCCATAATCCTTTTTTATAATTAATTAATTTTTTAAATCAAAACTTGTATATGTTCTTAAAATTTCAATTACAAAATTATGTACCAGGGTGAGAAACCTTACAATGGGGGCATCTATTAGGTTTTTATTAATATTCCACATTAATTTATGCAACCCTTCTAAAATTGAAACCAACTACCAAGATTAAATGTATTAATTTTAATACATATTTTATTATATTTATTTTTTTACACATCTTAATTTAATAATTTATATAAAATATTTTTTAATAAAGCTAATAATATGATTTATAATATTAAACAGTATATAAAATATATTAATACTATTTATATTTATTCATATTATGTTATATTAGATTATAGGTGTTGTAACTTATTTATTATGTTTTTATTGATTATTATATTTTGATAATTTTTATATATTAATAATTTATTATTTTATTTAAATTCTAATATGTAACATATAATCCTTATATATTAAATCATTAAAAAAATAAAAATTATTTTATAGTGATTAATTCAGAAGGAACGAAAACTTGAAAAAGACAAACCTTTATAAACTATGAGTCTTTCCAAAAGATTTGTGAAATCATTATTTATGGTAATTAATTCAAAAAGAGTTGTTATTCGTCTCCCGCCGAACGGTAGTCTTCATGCCGCCTTTGATTGTGACCGTTAGAAATTGATAGACGTAAGGCCAACGCTACCTCAACGATTATAAAATCCCTCCCCCTCCCTGTATCTGCTTCCCCCGTAGTAGTTCTTTGTCGGTGGGAGTAGAAGCTAAAGACTCAACAGAGACGGAAGAGGTTCAAGCGAAAAGCCCTAGAATCAAATTGAGGTTTGTGTCTCTAATCACATCCGTCGTAATAGTTGGACCGTTTTAGGGATTTTAATTACTGACAAAGATAGATTCGTCCCATACATGCTATTCGAGTTAGCATTCTGTAGTCAGGCGTCAAATTCGATTTGGAAATTTAAGTTTTGGATTTGTGGTTTTAATACTTGAATCGACGTCCAACATCAGATGGAATACCCAAAAAATCTGTTGTTAATTCTTCTTTTTATTTCGTTCATGGTTGGAATTGTCGAAGCTTGAGATGTTATCTCTTCAGACCCTTTTCTCAGCGAACTTCCCGCCAAAATTCGGCGGATATCTCTCGTCCATTTTCCATTGTAGTTATAAACGGTTGGCTAAGCAAGCCCTGATTGGATTTCTTCCTTCCTGCCCCCAGTTCAGACCCCCTGAAAACATAAACATCACCACCGGAGCGGAAGAAGGCAGCAGAAGTTGATGCGAACGAACTGGCTTTGACGGGTTTGTGGGAGGACGAAGACAATGCTTGTGAAACCAGTCTTAGACTCTCAGTAATGCCAGGAAAGTGGCGGACCCAGGGAATTTTGGCGTGTACTCGTAGCTCGCAGGGCATTGCCTCAGATCATCCCCAAATGCTTCATCAGCTCGTCTTCCAAACTACGCTGATTGGAATGCTGCCACTAATGGCCCTCTTCTCAACTGGTTCCTTTCTCCGTATGTCTCTCTTTTCTACTCCACAGTTCACTCTCTTGGAGATTTAGAAAAAAAAAAAAAAAAATCTGTTGATCATTGGATGACTATAATCAAAATTGGGCCGGTGTAGTTTCCTAAATATGTACCTCGTTTATGGTAATAACATCATCATTTACTTTGCCGCACAAGTATATTTGATTGAATCATCCATATGACTAATGTGGGCATATATTTGAAGATTTATGGTCTCCCAGGCTGGAAATCTATTCACAAATCAGCACGTCATAGAGGGAAATATGCATGTCTTTCTATCCTTACCTGGAAAACAGTGTTCATGCACTAAGGTAATGACAATCCTATCCGGAAATGCACCACCAAACATGGGAAAAACATAACAGAAAAAAAACGGAGGATACAAGAATTCTATCAGAAAATACAAGTATGCTGCAGACGTTCTCATACTTTTATTCAAACAAATATATGAGGAAATTTGCATTGTTTGCCATGCTATTATTGCTGAAAAGAAAAGAAAAGAAAAAGGGATTGTCATTGCATGCACTAAAGCTATGGCCTAGAGTTGCTGTTAGATGTTTTAGTAACTTGAAGTATGATCAGTTTGTTTAAGAAAAAGGTTGTTGGATACATGTTGGTTGTTTGTCCTCAAAATGCAATAACAATAACTAATAACTAATGACTTCATATTTTGAACTTCTATTATACGGGAAGTTGGGTATGAATATGGATCATGATCTTTTGTTTTGTTTTGTTTGCTATATTTTTTTTGATGTTAGTACATGTGCATACATTGATGGATGTGACGTGACTACTTGTTCTTTATGTGGGCTTGCCATTGTGTGAACCTAGAACCAAAACTTGTGAACGTATTTAATCTCTGTTATTTTTCATGAACGAACTCCTTGTTTGCCAAACCATTGGGGTAAAGCCCAGTGGTGGCTAATGGCTACCTCCTAGTTGTGCCAATGGGTATTGAGTTCAATTCGCACCCTTTCCTTCCCCTATTTTACGTAGCAACAAGAAAAGGAAAGTGATGGTCATTGCATGTACTAATGCTATGGCCCAGAGTTGATGTTAGATACTTTGTGACTAGATGATTTATCAGTTTCTTTAAAAAAAGTGCTCCTGGGTGTATGTTACTTGTTTGTCCCTACACTGCTTACTAACAATTGATGATTTCATATTTGGAACTCATACATATGTGAAGAAGGGTATGAATATGGGCCATAGTCTTTTATTTTTTTATTTTTTTTATTTGGGAGGAGTAGGATGCTATTGTTTTATGCTTTATCATTAATCACAATAAGCAATGGCTTACATAAATGTCTCAGTAGTAAGGGCAAATAGAAAAGTCTTAATAGAGCTATAAAAATCTAAAGAACAAGTATCCCATATTATTTTAGGCATCTTTGCATCATATTTCAAGCTTGCATTTGAATTTTATTTGAGTAGTTTCTTTTCATTAAATACGAATCAAACATGCAAACTTGGGTTGTGATGGAAAAACTCTTGGTTCATGGCTTTAGGCAAATCACGTGGGGATCCAATTGCAACAAGCTTTCTTCCCCAAGTTCTTTTGCAATACGTAGTAGGAGTTTTAGGATTTGTTTGGAGAAACTTTCTTATTAAGTGTAAAGGTGTTTGATTATTTCTTCTGCCATTACCTTAAGAAAATTTTCTACTTCTGTTTGGTTGAATTTTGATAGTAATTTGCAATGTAATGTAACATTATTTTGCTTATCGAAGGATTAGGAAAAAAATGTGGTATTATTGGTTGATTATTGCTAGCTCTCCTTTTTCAGTTGCCTCTATTATTGAAGGATTAGAAAAAAATAGCTTCGGATCTCTTACAAGGATTACTTGGAAGATACAAAACCAAAAATTGTGATATTTGCTAGTAATAACAGAAAGAAACTATGCACGTGCAATTTATGTTATGTGAGTCTTTGTGAATGAAAGTTCATTCCTTCTTGTTTTTCCTGTTGCTTCAAACTAGGAGGAAGAGGGGAGAGAAGAAAAAAAGGAGAAATAGGATACAAGAAGCTAATTCTAGCCAAGATTTGATAGAATTCATTGAACAAAGGACATGTTCAACGTAGGTCTCTGTTAGGAACTGCTCTTTGCTATGATTTTGTCAATGTTGCTTGCTTCTATATGGAATATGCTTCACCATTAGCACAACTTTTTATTGACTATTTATGTAGTTTAATTTTCTCAACATTAACGATTTACGGTCAAAGAAATATTACTGTTTCAAATTTTATTTCATACGTTGATGCTAGGAGTCCTTGTCTTAATTTTATGTGCTTTAGCCCAATTATCACTTGTATTAGGTGGGGAAAACCCAATTAACATTGATTGGTCCAAAGGAATCTTACTTTGAAACGTGGGTTTGTTATAGTGTGCAGATTAATGGGGTTTGTTATAGTGTGGGAGAAAGAAAAAATACCAAAGAAACTAGTAGGTAGTTAGAAAGGTATTCATTCATGAAGTATTTTGTTTGATCATACCACCATGCATATATTTCTATGTTCTATATTACTAACATAAGTACAATCTTCCCATTATATTGGCTAAAAGTATGTCTCACCTGCCGAAGTCAAGATGTTATTATGATTTGTAGTTATAAAGTTCTGCTAGAATACTTATAAAATTTTCCTCATCTTCCCAATAATTTTCATTTGGAGACTATGGCAACGGCAAGAAGGCTGCAAAAAGTATCTTCTATCGTTTTTGTAGATTCTTGTTGCCAGGTATATATATCTTTATTCCTTCTCCCTCTCCTTTTTTGTGACAATAATGAATTGGTCTTGCATTCATGGGTTTTGTAAAGTAAATTCTTGCATATATATATAATAAATGGGACTTCTTTATCTCTCTTCAAGCATCACAGATGGCACACCCATCTACAGTGGCAAGGTTTTTCAAGATTGAGTAGGAGGTATTGAGACATCCAAAATCCAAGGGTTGGCCTTTGAAAAATAGAATTGTTTGGGAACACCCTTTAGACACCTTTATACACTCTTGAATGACATGGCATCATATCCATTTATTTATATTAGAGATCTTACACAAGAATAGATAGGATACAATATCAGAATAGATGTTTAAAGAGTGGCCAAAGGGTTCCATGAAACATTACTCCTTTGAAGAAACATATGTAGGAGTCTGCTTTATAGTCATAATTAGGACAAATCATTATTTTTGTCATTAATCTTCCTCTTTTGGAGTTTGACTTGTTAATTATTTTATAGGTATTTGAAATTGGCTTAGCTACGGGGTCACGTGTCACCACAAAGCAAGTTATTAACCTCAAGAGTTTCATTTTCCATTAGAGGATACAATCGCCACTAGCTAATAATTGTAGTTCTTTTTGACGATTTACAATTACCATTATTCTACATGTGGTACTAACTGTTAGTACTTTATATACCGTTGGTTTCGCTTAATTGAAAACCTAACATTACTATCTAATTTCAACAAACACAATTCGACTCCCATTTTTATACAGTGTCATCTATTCTATTTTCATGGCCATTAAAAGTGCATCGGCTGCTTCAAATTCTTGAAACAAGTGTTTTTATTTTAAACCAAATCAGGAATGCGGTTAATAGACTGATCCATAACTTCTAATGGAAATATGCATATTTAGTTAGAAGAAGAGCGAGATAGGATTCCCAATGCTCAAACACATCCTCCTACCTCTTTATCATGTGTTATAGTTATCTATTTTATTATGCCTTTTCTCCCATATGGTGCATCAAATTCTTGCTTTATTTTAGAATATTTGTTGTATAACCGAATCATTAGTTCGATCATATTATTGAAAAAAACTCATCTCATGCGTAAGGATTAGTAGTGTAGCAATTTATTATGTTAGAATTTCTATTTATCATATATTAGATAATGTAGATTTTGGCCATTTGGGGTTCTATTGTAGCTTTCATGTTGAGAATGAAGACCAATATAAATGTTCAATGCAAAAGTGTGTGCGACACCTTGTAAGATGAGCATCAAAGTCGGTACACAATCTAGAATCTCAATATGATTATTTATTTACCAATTAGATGCTCTCTCACTTTCTTTTTTCTCCTTTTTTGTTGTTGTTTAGTCTTATTGCATTATATATTGTCCATTGTTTATAGCCCTCAATTCTTGCTTAAGCCTACTGAAAATAGGGAAACCATGAACTCCCAATGTGATCAATGAAGAAACCAATCAGAACCTTGAAAATATTTCTGGTGTTGAAGATTTTCTGTAATCGACCAATGAACAACTTGTTTTGGGATCCAGCATCTTCAAAATCCTCCCTTATTTCTAGTTGCATTCAGGCACTATTGTTGAGAATTGTTGTGAGGTTACCAAGGATGTAGTATGCAAGCAAAATCAAAGGTTTGTTCAAGTTCCTTGTTCCTTGCTGCTTAATGGAAGATAATTTTTCCATATAATATACTATTCTTGTGTGATGTCAGTGAATTAGATGGGTGAACTTCTGATGTGGAAGCAAAACAAGCACATATGGTCCTCTGCATACAACTTTGGATTGCCGGGAGTGATGCTGGTTAAACACTTGTTGCACACTCTTGCAATATTTTATGTAAGGTAGCTGTTTGATTGAAATATCTGTTACATTACATGCACGCTATACCAATAAAACTAAACCTGATTGATGGAGAAGGGAGATGATGTGCATTTATTGAATCAAAGTGGCCGTTGTTCTTATTATACAATCGTTAGCACTAATTATACAATCATCCAACTATCTAGTGTGAAAAGGTAGAAAGAAATATTTTTACCAATTGGCCACTACATTGTGTTCAACTTCTTTATTCTTTTGTTCTCTTATACTTGGGTTTGAATTTTGCTCAATGTGATTGGGATGTAATCTTATTAGCGCTTCTGATTCCTTCCAAAGAAACCAAGCCATAAAAGAACAACAAGCTCGAAGGAAGTAGGCAACTCCGTGATATAAAACTCAACATCAAACCTTGAAATTTGTCTCACAAATCAACATTAGTTTACCGGCACCACCATGATTTTTGTGTCTCACAAACCATGATTAGGTTTTATCGGCACCATCATCAAGATTAGGAAGAAGTAGGCAATAACCATGATTTTTGTGGTTATTGGTTAAGCTTTTTGGTGATGCTTAGCTTTAACTGGTATTATGTCTCAACTCTATGATATAAAACTCAACGTCAAACCCTAAAATTTGCCTCACAAATTGAGATTACATTTTACTGGCACGTTCCGTAGTTTCTTCTTTTCAACTGCCTAGACTCCATAGGAAGATGAAAAGGTTTGTTTTCATTTCCACCAAGTGCTTTAACTTGTTTCTAATACATCTTATTGCTGATTGGATGTAATTATTTAGATGTAAAGAGGGAACCAACAAGACATGATGAAATTCCAATCACGTGTCAAAGAGATGTTAGTGTCTTACATTTCCATTTCACAGGTAAATGACAAGAATCTTTGTCTCCTGCCCACCTTTTTTAAACATTTTTGTACACCTTAAATTTAATACAAACTTTTTAATTTTCTTTCAGATGGCTCAAGGAACCTAAAATTGAAACTACGATGGCTTTTTAAGTCACAGTAAAGAGTTTTGCCAAGTTTAAGAGAAGAAATCAAAGTGAGAACACAAGTATAAGGCCTCGACTTGAAATAGAAAGGTATTCTCTTTTTAGTTCACCATTAAGTATTATGCTTGATCATCTTGGATCACAAAGTATTTTATAATGTTTGTAACTATCATTAGTTGTCTATTACTTTCTTGTTGCACATCCAAGGGGCTCTAACATTCCCTTCATTGCCCGTTAGTCTACCTTAGCCACTAGATGTTAAGATAATTACACAACTGACTGTATGAAATACAATTATCAAAGTTTAACTACACCAACGAGAATTTTCTTTTGTAGGCTATGGCTAGAGTCAATAAGAATGCAAAATCATCTTCATCCATCTAGTCCAATCTAGTGGCCATGGTGGAAAATCTTTATTAATCCCCATTTGTTGAGGATTATGGGTTGGTCATGTATTCCTGAGTTTTTTAAATTCAATTCTTGCATATTCATAGTAGACACAGGAATAATTGCTAGATACTTCATCTCACCATGCCTAAAACACACCCCTTCTGAAACATCCTGGGGAAAAACTTAAAAATTTCTAGGCTTGGGCTTTGATTGAAAAGATAGGAGTCCATTTCATATAATGAGATGGCCAAAATCATTATTTTGTTCATGTATCTCTGTATTTTAGAGTTTTACAGAGTAATTTTTCTTCTAGATTTTTAATGTAGTGAGAACACCAAAAGGCAAGTTAGTAACGTCAAGAATTTCCATTTTGGTTTATGTTAGAGATATTTGTCTAATTGGCATATTCCGTGACCATATGTATTATCAGACGATGTCGGGTTTGTGGGTTGTCGGGTTAAAGTCCGTCTGTCTGTTCCGTCTGCTCCGCCTCTGGGCCGCTGAGCCGTCCGAAGCCCCCGCAAGGCCCCGGTGCTCGATACCCGCCGAGCCTAAAAATCCAGAGGTAACCGGCTCGCCAGCGCCGATACCCGCCGAGCCGAAAATCCAAAGAGGGTCCCCCGGCTCGCCAGCGCGAGCTCCGCTCGAGTCGAAAATCTAGCAAGGTGCCCGCTCGATGCGCGCCTTCTGGCCGCTCGAGCACCAGGAGGGTTTCTCACGAAACCCTACGGCCGCCCGCCGCGCGCTCGAGCCCCGCTCGAGCGTCGATGCAACGGGCAAAAATTTTGAACGACTTTTTGCGCCCTCTATATATACTGGACTTAGGTTTTTGAAACCCTAACATTCTGGAGATATTAATTTCGTGCCTCCTTGAGAAGAAAAGCCACTTATGCTCCATGGTCATTGCCCCTCTTGAGAAAACCGAATCTCACAAGATTGCTCTACATATTCATAGAAGTTTTCTCTCCAACTTTATTTCACCATTGAAACCTTGCCTTCTACCTTTGTTTGGAGACGTTGATTAGTGAAGAAGGAGACTCGTTCGTGATCGGCAATTCAAGTGGTTCGAGGGAAGATTGACGTGAAGACCGGAAGGAGTCCGGTTCCGTTGCCGCGGGCAAATCCAAGGAGTTCCTTGGTAGGGATCACGTGACGGGAGTAAGTCGGCTAGGTTAGTGCGTCGTTACCACCCGGTCTGTAAGTTGATTTTCATAGTGCATTGCTTCCCTAGCCGTTAAAGCCCGGAGTGTTTTTCTCGATACCGTGGATATCGAGTTTTCACTTCGTCACCAAAAATTGAGTCTTTATCTTTATTGCTTATAATTATTTATATCGTGGATGATTGTTAATTTCGTTAGCATCTAGTATTAAATCTCTTTTACGTGTATTCGATATTTATTATTTATTTATACTATTTTCGCTATACTTTTAACGGGGTCGAAACACGTTAGCACACAACGTGCTTTTTCAGTTTAGATGGAAGGATACAGCACCACCAGCTTATATTTGTGAAACTTTTTGACATAGTCAAATTACCTTTTATTCTGCATTTCTTTTGCTAGTATGATATTGACTGCATTAGCATTATTCCCCTTTCAGCTTTCATTGAATTCAACACCTGATCAGGGCCATCAAATTCCAAGAAACACAAATCTAATCCATTCTATTCACTTAAAGGTACTTTCTCCTTTTTCATGGTAAGTGAAAGTGAAAGTTTACTGCAAAATTTTTAAGTAGTTGTTTTTGCTTCAAATCAAAACACGAACCAGGGGCATAGAAAGAAAAAACTTGCGATGAACATTTGCGGATACATTTGGAAGAAAAGGGATAGGATTCCGAGGTTTTAGCTTTTGGGGTTTGTTATAGCTTTCTTATTGAGATAAAGACAATTAAGCTATTCAACTTAACAATCTATCTGGCATTTGGTAAGATGATAGAGGTAAATGCTTATTGTAGCTTAGGTTTTCATGTTTTATGCTTGAAGCTTTCATTGTAATTCAACTTCACCTTTACATCATAAGATTGATAGCTTGGTGAACAATTGAATATAATTATTTGTTGTTACATTGCTAGTAGACATCAAAGAATAAGAGAACAAATAAAAAAAATCTGATTAGAACATCTGTTGGAAGGAAGGAATCTAGACGATAGGTTAGATTTTATTTTTGTGATTACCAATTATCATTTTGGTGATGCTTTGCCTTAATTGATATAATGTATCCAACTAACTGATTTAGATTGCCATTGCAAACCTCAAAATTTTTCTCATAGAAATCAGGATCAGGTGTTGCTGACATGATCCCATGCTTTTGCTTTTCAATTGCCAAGACCCATTAGGAGGATGGAATGGTTTGTTGCAATTTCCACTTAGTGCTGTAATTGGTAGCTTATATGTCTACCTGTTTACATGAAGTCACGATTTAGATTTACATCAGGGAACCATTAGCCCTCAATGGTTGTTTGAAGTTTGAATCAAGAACCAAAGGGATGCTAGTGCCTTAATAGTCAATGTAGTTAACACTATGAAAAGATAGTTACATTATAAATTTCAGCTACACTAATCACATAATTATCTCAATTGTTCTTGAAACATTGGAGGGCCAACAAGAATGTAGAAGTATCTTCAATCATTTCAGCACAAACTAGTTGCCCAAGTATAAGATCGTTATTCCTTTCCCTTTGTAGGATAATTTGTTGGCCATGCATATTTGGTTTTGTAAAATTTATTCTTTCATATGCCTAGTGGAGACAAGAATAAGAATTTGAAACTCATCCCGATGAACCTAAACATCTCTCCCTTGAATGTCATGGAGGTAAGAATTAAAAAGTTCAAATTCTGTGGCTGGGGCTTTGAATGAAAGTTTGGACTCTATTTCTTGCCGTGAGATTCTAAATTTATTATTTTGTTTATTTTTCTAATTTTTACATTTCGACATTTCAATTTTTTCCTCATATATTTTGATCGTAATTAGGTATTTGGGTTATTGTTCAACACCAAATAGCTAGTTAGTGAGTAAAAAAATTTCATTTTGGATTTGATGAGGTGATAAGGCTATTGAAAGTTAATATTTGCGAAACTTTTTGGCATGGTCTAATTACCTTTTATTGTTCATTCGGCTAGTTTGCTCTAATATGAGAATGAGAATTAGCAAAAAATCATTATCACATTCATTTATCTCTATTTTTGGAAGTGGAGAATATAAATTTTCCCTTTGTTTCTTTTTAATGTAATGGGGATTGGGTTGTTTTGCAACATCAAATGGCAAGTTAGTGACCTCAAAAGTTTTCGTTTTAGATTAGATGAAAGGACAAGGATGCTGCAAGATAATATCTGCACAAGTTTTTGGCTTGGTGTAATTATCCTTTATTATGCATCAAAAAGGTTATGTCTTCCTTGGATTTTTCAATAAAATGACTTTTTCACCCAAAGTAACTACTCTGTCCTCTTTTATGAACCTTTGGTTTGGTGGATTTAAGTCATGAGGCACTGAAAACAATAGCAATTTCAATAGTGTCGATAAATACAGGAAGCATGGACCATGGGGCCAAATCTAGAAATTCCGCAATCATATAACCAATTGCTTCACACCTAGTTAGTCGACTCGGAAGACATATTTATAGACTAAAACAAGCAAACTTCGGCTAGAAAGCAATAGAAGGTCCTTTTATTAGGGATCTTCCTTGGCCTGAAAACTAGGTGTGGGGATTGCTTCTTTCCTTACTATGCTTCCAACTACTGTCCATTACATTAGTCAAGTTTTAAAACAGTTGCTAGCTTTGTTAACTGCAGCAGTGTTATCTCCTTTTAGTTTTCATTGAATTTGGGGTCTGATATGTACCTTAAAAAAATCAATTCGACTCGGACCCTATAACAATTTGCATTGGAGCTTGATCTGAAATTTTAAATTGGTTTCTCGCACACCATAAATAAAATTAAACAGGGTTAAGGGCCTTGGGAATTTTCTTAGGAAACTCCTCTGACACTCAAATTAGTATAGCTCAATTTGTCGAGAGAAAATCAGGAAAGTGACTAACCTTTGTGACTATTGAGGAGGAGATGAGGAATGGTTACTAAAGAGTACTTCTGGTGGTGAGCCATCATTAAGATGAGTTATGGCCACTTTGCGTAAGTGTTTAGTAAAATGTCGAAATAAAATCCTTTCTCATTTTTAGGCTTAATACTTTTCTTTTTTAGTTTACTTGACTCATGAGGTTTTCACCTTTTTTGTAGACAAAGGGCGCTAGGTCTGGACAATTGTCCTTCATACGTAGGCTTGCTTTCATGGCACATTTTGGTGGAACTCATATCTGGAGTATAAGGTATTGTATGGATCTATTGGTACTTAGAATTTGGCACCTGACACGCCTTAATTAACATTTTAGGTTGGAATCTAGGTCTGATGGCACTCTAACTGTAATCCTTCGTTGCGCCTCCTCCGGTTGGGGTCACTATTGTGAGAACCAGCCTTAGTCCCAGCCGTATTTTTAGATGCCTTTTTTGGCCAACCACTTTCAAGCGGCCCTTTCTAAGCTTTGGCTACTTTTTTAGAATTAGGGTGGCACAATTTCCGTCAGTGCTGCGCAATTAGCTTTCATATCAAGATAGTTGTTAATCTTTTGCGGCATATTTATTGACTCGGGTTTCTTTATATAGGTTGGTTTGGGTTGACCCTTTATACTTGTCCTAACAAGACCTAACCTCGACCATCAAATTCTAAGAAACAAAACTTGTATCCTTTCTATATTCCCTTTAAGAACTTCTCTCTATGTTGTTAACGTTGCGCCTCAAGGGTTTCTAGGCATGGGGCTCAAAGTCTATCTCCTCAATATAACTATGTGAGACTCATTTCAAAAGGCGTGCACGTTTTTTAAGGCTCAAGATGTACTCCTTGGGCGCCTCATAATTTAAAAAAAATTTGAAATTTTTTATTTAATTTTGTCATTATACTTAATTGGTACTTTTAATACTATTTGGTCTTTGTGAAATTGGTATGATGAATTAATGAGAGGTCGATTAGAAAAATGAAAAGAGACTATGATGAGGATAATAAATTTGTATATGAGGATACTTTTTTGATAAAAGCTTTTTGTAGCTAAAATATTGGATTAAATAAGGTAACACATCACACCAAATTTGGAAGTAGTATGAATATTGAACGATAAGTGCCTCTAAGACTATTATATTTAAGTCAGTATATAATAAATATCTTTAATTTTGAGAGATTTATATAAAGATGAAGAAGTCATTCAATATAAGCTAAGGAAGGAAAAGAAGATGAATTTTATTTGATAATAATGATAAATAATTTTTACTATAAGCATTTTAAGAATAACATTTCAAATTTATTAATGAATTTTATTCTTCTTATGGGTTTGTGATAAGTTTTGCATATTAATTCCCATAAAATGTTGCTAGTTGAACTTTATGAGTTCATAATTACTATTCCTAAGGCCTTACTTCTACAAGGCCTATGTCTATGTTTTTTGCCTAGGCCTTGTGACCATTTTCCCTTGTGCTTTTAACAACATTGTTTTCTCCATTTTTATGGTCAATAAATGTGCAAGCTCACTATATATTTTCCAAACAATCGTTTGTGTTTTTAGTCAAAGTGGGAATGAGTGGCAAAGAAAGATAGAAATTTGGATGGCAGTTGTGTAAATATAGTTGGAAGAATTCGCAGGCAAACTATATCCTTTTACCACTATTTATCTTGTGTTCTATTGCCTTTTTTCATTTTAGATTTCTTCCTATATGGTGCATACAATTTTATCTTAGCTGAGGATATAAGCTTTCATGTTTGTTGTGATAACTATGAGGGTGATATTAAATAAAGTTTCACTTGTATAATGATAAATAGTTGAGCAATTGCATATGTTTTTTGAATTTGGTTTAATAGTCCATGTGTATTTCTGTCTCTTTTGTTATGGCTTTCGACGTGAGAATATTGGCTGGTAGAATTGTTCAATTTGACTATCCATGTGGCTTCAATGCTATTATTAGGATGATTAAGGTTCAATATTTACCTTTTTTATGTCTTACATTTGAATCTTAAATTATAGTTAACCTTATCTTTACCTAATAAATTTGATAAGCCAGTAAATAATTTACTAAAATCATTGGGTGTTGGATTGCCAGGTTGCATCAAAATATTCTCTATCAATAAGATATCATTGAATTTCACTCAGCGGTTAGAATTAAAGTCGGTAAATTCCAAATATGTAAGTTGAATATTCCGAGACAATAGTGAAAATATTGGTATCTGCGCTTCCCGATATTGATATTTCTCAATTTTGGGAAAATTCGTGATATGTCGCTATATCGTCACATGGTGCAATCATGGATAAAAACATTGAATTAGTATTGGTATCGGTCGTTGCTATGTCGATATCGGATATATCGAATAATATATATCAGTAACAAACATATCAAGATGAAATTTTTTTTGGCAAATTGTGATCTGATAAGAAAATATCGGTCGATATATCTGGTATATCGGCCGATATTTTAATCTTAAGTATGTTGTCATATTTGCAATATACCACATTTTCATCATGTTATTAAAAAATATTGATATCAAGAGAGCTTGATACCGATTCATAATGGTTATTCCATGATCGCAATATATTGACGAATATATAGGTAAATTGTTTTTTATTGTTTTTTACTCACCCTACTTATGAGAAATCGTCCCTTCTCTTTTCTTTGTTTTTCTCTTTCAAAAACCAAGTTTCACTCTTTTTTTTTTTTTTTGGTCTTTTCAAATAAAAGCCGAATTAGTCATACTTAAACCATAATAATACAATTTCCACATTTTATTTTTTAAAATCTAGATTTTGCTGTTTTTATTATTTGTTAGTATATTGTTTAGTATTAAGGTGTTGATTTAAATGAGTGAAATTGTTTAAAACATTTGAAATATACAAAATATGATTAAATATATATATATATATTTTAGTAAATAACTGAGATTTGATGTAATTAAGAAATATAGTTGCAACCGATACGAATACTGATCGCCAATATGGTTGTAACCAACACCTACACCAATATTGTTATTCATTCGCTAGTCTAATCATATGATCTCTTGCTTTGTATTTTTCCTCTCTCTGTGTGGTTGTTTGGTTTCATTGTTGTGCATATTCTGCTTTGAAATGAGGCCTCAATCCTTGCTCCAACCTACAAGCGAGGAAAAATGATACCCAGAATGTGTCAAGTGTAGAAATTAGTTGAAGCGTTGGAGATTTTCACCCAGTAAATGTTCCATTGGAGACAAAGGAACAACCTCATTATTTTGGGGATTTATTGTATTCGAACCTTTCCCTAAGTCAAGTTGAATTCAGGTACCTGTTGAAAATAAACCTTGCCAAGATATCATGAACGTTTATGCTTTGAAAATAGCAGGTTTATTTATGGAATCAATTGCTGCATTGTTTGGATCATAGTTTGTAACTGTACAGTGTTAGTTTTCTCATACGATGTTCCATTCTTTTGTGATATTAGCACACAGAATCGATTAATTACCTGATGCAAACACTAAACTAGCAACTGTTGGGTTTGACAGCTTTGACTCCTGGCTGCTCTATTTTGGTTGCTGTATTTTGGTTTATGACTTCCAGTGGAGCACCACTATGATGTTAGTGCCTTAAAACTCTATTTCATAGGTAAATGAGCGGTCCTTTCATGAGTTTTTATGCCTGATACTATCTAAGCCCATATGTTTTTTTTTTTTAGGGATTATGCTCCAGTATTATTCAGGCAAATTGCATAATATTCAGTAGTTTGTTCCCTTATTTTGCTGCAGTTCTAGCTCCGAGAAACTTGAATTTAGAACTGTGCAATGGTTCATTGGTCAAAGTAAGGTGTTCAACCAAGCTTGAGGGAAGAAATTATGGTGAAAATACTCGAGTATATGGCTAGATCATTTAATAGAAAGTTTTTCTTTTTTTACTTCATCAAGTTAAACGTTTGATCATTCCTCCATGTATACATTATTATGGCATTCGTCACTTGCATAAGTCAGCTTTTTCTTTTTTTCTTTGTAGGTCTAAGAGTTTTTCATCCGCTAAACTAAATGTGTTTACAAAGTATGATTGTGAAAAATATGAATACAAAGTTGGTTATCTTGATTACAAGATCATTGTCGATGGAAATGTTTAGGAATTTCAGTTGGAGAGCATGGTAAGGTCCAATAAGAATGCTAAAATACTTCTCTAATTTTACCAGAAAAAAGTCACTAGGCATAACAATCTTAAGTCCTTGGCGTCCATTTATTGAGTACAATGTATTGGGATTTATATTATTGGGTTTTTTGAAATTGATACTTGTATGTGCTTATTTGACGGAAGATTACTGTCCTGTTGTTGAATCTGAAGTAACAACACTCCCTTTGAAAAAGCGTGCTGGCATTGCAGTTTTTTTGCTCATCATAGCCTTGAAGTATTTTTGCTATTGAAAATGTTCCATTATAATTAAGGTAACAACCTCCTTACTTCAAGTTTCATTTAGGCACTTGTTGGAGAGAGACCTTGCCAGAGGATGGAAGATAGCATAAAAATCGAAGGTTTTTTAATGTAAACATTGCTGCTTTATTTGGGTTTTAGTTGTATATTCTTAGATTTCTCACACATTATTCTGCTTTTAAATGATATAAACAAGCTAGACGAGTCTACCCATCTTGATATGAAAACTTTAATAGCCAATAGTGAGAACTTATGGATTCTGATCAGGTGTGCATTGGTACTCAACCCAAAAAATCAATAGCCAAATAGGTACTACCACAATGGAAGAACTTCTCGTTGTCAAGCTCAACGGCATCTATATCCTGCCCACTCCACCCGAAAAATCAATAACATCCCTAGCTACTTCCTGAAGAATCAAGGGGGCTATTGGCTTGTACTGCAACACCTAGGGAGTCGTGGTGTCACTTGTGGCATGCGTCATCAACAATCTTCCTTAACAATTATCCACCCTAGGTACTGGGTTAACTGCTGAAAAATTCAGATTTGATTTTGTCTCTTTTGTGTATCTCTTGATTTTCTAGTTAGGTATTTGAGTGCTGGGATATTGGTTTAGTGCATTGCTCATAGATGATTTGTGATTTATACAATATAGTGGTTTTCTCAATTGATTTTATGGAGCCTCTCTATGTTCCTTACATAGTAGCTGAATTACTATGATCTGGATATTTGATACAATTCCATGAGTTCTAACTCAAAACTTTTGAGGGTCAAGAACCCTGAATTAGGATTTGTTAGGGCACACTATATGCAAAACTATCCATCAGTTCTCATACTGGGGATTATATAGTTGAATTATTGTAAATTTTAGAACCAATTGTGAATCTATTTTAAATGGAATGAATTATGTGTTGGAAACGGGTAGCAAGCTGCAACCTACAATCCATTTTCCTGGAATCAAATTAGCCTAAGAGCATTATAACTTAAATGACTTTCTTTTGTTATGTTCTAATTCAATGCCACTTAGGTGCCCGAATGTAGAGGAATTATTATTCATTTGTAGAAAAATGCTCTTAGCAACATCCCCCACCCGGCTACCCATTTAGAAAAGGAAAGGTAGCAGCTTTAACTCACTAAGGGTTTTGCATTGACCTTGTCAAAAGGTCTGACAAGCAAATGGAAGCTAATGGTCATGTTTCTACTCTTTTTATCTTCTCCTTGACCCCATACTTTTAATATTTCGACTTAATGAAACCTCATTTGAAATGTTTTATTTATTGTCTTGCTTTCCTAGGTTATGGCAACAACAACAACATAAGTTCTTCATCACTTCCAATGGCAGCAATCTATGATGGCTTTTAGCATGATTGGTTTTCAGGTTAGGTTTTTTTAAATACATTGTGTGCTTGTGGATGAGATCATATCTATATTGATGTCCACCTAGTATTTTTTACTAAATTATCACAATTCAAACTCTCTTTAATTGCTAACTCTTAACAATATTCTTTCTTATATAATTGCAATTTAGTTCAAGCGTTAGGGTAATGATAAAATGAAAAAATCACTCTGCACTTTTCCTATGTGCAATGTAAAAAGTTTAAACTTTCTTCGACTGTTACATCTTAACAATATTCTTTCTTATAAAGCGGTTGTTCAGTTCCAAACATTAGAGTAATGATAAGATAAAGAATTGCTATACACTTTTTCTATGTGCAATGCAAGAAATTCCTTAACTTATAGAGATAAATCAATTAGACGTATAAAATGATTTTTATTTTTTTAACAAAAGAGAAAATTCTTTTCAAACTAAAGAAAGTATTACCAAATGGTCTGTAAAATTATAATTTATTGCAATTAATTCTAAGAATAATTGTTATAATTTCATCTACCATCGAACGATCCTTTTAAATTTGGACATTTCTCGACAAGATTGAGATGATTTCATCTTTTGAAGAGATAAAAGTAATTATTTTTTTAATATTAATTATTTATTTTTAAATAATTTATTATAATCTAGTTACTTTTAAATAATTAATTTTAACTGATTTTTTTTATTTTTAAAAATTAATTAAAACATAATAATTTATTTAAAAATAAATAATTAAAATATAAAAATAAGTATTTTTTTATCTTTTTTTTAAAATAAATCTCTCCTGAACCCTTTCCCTGTAGCCACTGTGCCGCCTCAGAATGTGACCGTTGAAATTTAGATAGTCGTTTCGTAAGACCAACGCTGCCTCGACGACTATAAAATCTCTCCCGCTCTCAATATCTTCTTCTTCATTTGCAGGGGTTCTTCCACGGCGGGAGTAGAAGCTGAAGACTCGTGGCAGGGACAGAAGAGGCTCAAGGGAAAAATCCTAGAACCAAACTAATGTTTGTATCTCTCATCACATCCGTCAGAATAGTTGGACCGGTTTAGGAATTTAATTTACTAACCAATACAGATTTGTTGCAGACAGTGTTTAGGTTTGTCAGTGCTATTCTTGCTAGGGTTTTATAGGAGGGAGTCAAATTCAATTTTGGTAAATCGAGTTTTGGGTTATAGTTTTTATACTTGAATCAGTGCCTGATGCGTGGCACAACAGCGGCCGCCTGCAATTCGAAGAGTCTGGTGACTAGAAGTAGAGGAAAATTAAAGAAGAAGAGGAGAGGATGGGAGTTCAACAGAGGGAGAAGCAGACGAGAGAACAGGGATAGAGGGAAATCAAAGAGGAGAGGAAAGCAGGACCGTGGTCTCAAAGGGAAAAAGGGACCGAGGTCACACATAGAGAGAGAGAGAGAGAGAGAGAAAGAAATGGGATGAGGACACAAGAAGGGAAACTATTCTCTTCCATTACTGTAGCAATAGACAATCATATATATAAGCAATGGAATATGTAACTAACAGTCTAACAGATTCAGTTCATTAGAGGGTAAATGTAACTAATTAGATGAGCCAAGAAACTAAATATAATCTTAAAATTTAAATTTAGGCGGTTAGATTGCACGTGCACTTTGTTGAGCAGGGGGAGGACCCGTTGGTAGCATCGTAGCCAGGCCAATCAAACCTGTAACATTGCCGTCCTCATCGAAATAAACCTTATCCTCAAGGTTCCTCAAGGTTGAATGAGGGACAAGCTTGGTAAATTCAGCAATGGACTCTCACGTGACCTCTTTTGGGGACTGAGATGGCCGTTTGATAAGGACTTGAGGAATATTCCATCCATTATGTAATGTCTTGCGAAACCTGAGCAGCTGATGAGGGTGCAGAAACGGCAATAACCCCAAGCATTGGGTGGTAGAATAGCAGATTGAGTCAGGTGAGCCTACTCTGTCCATTGAAATTGTGTGGGAAGCATAGCAAACGTACATGCTTGCTTGGAATGAACACGGCCAACCCCACCTGCAATTTCAACAGCCAGGGAGATAGACAACTTCGGGTTGTAGGGAAAAGTGGAGAGACCAAATGCCAAAATCAAATCCCATGTGAAGCACAAGACAGAAGCAACCAATGCTTGTGGTAGGGAGGCAAGGAGTCCACTAATTTTTGCCAAAAATGAAAGGAAGCTTAATAAGATCGCCCCTAGTTGCACAGCCCCACCATTCGCACTTTTTGTTGTGTGGACCGTATGTATATTCTTTAGTTCCTATACCCCAAAGTCCAGTAAGTGTACTGCACAAGCCTTCTGTCCCAATCCCCCTGTTGTTGATCCCTGGTGGTGGGGGTTTCGAGTTAACTCTCAAAGAGAACTTCCAAAGAGTATAATGCACAGCCAGCTCATGCTGGAACCCCTAAGGAGTCAAAGGTTATTCAGGCACTGTTGTCAAACGGCCCATCTCTCTTTTCTTCATTGTCATTACTGCTCTGTCCAGCCCTTCTTTAGCCCTGAAGTCAATCAGCGCATCTCCATCACCGTGGTCTTCCCTCACGAAAACAATATCATCTTGTGGCTTTCCAATCAATTTCACTTTTACAAGGGCTCCATCATTAGGGCGGTCATATCTTGTGACATCATTGAAGATGCCACCATCCTTATAGATATCCTTCACACTGTCCCAAAATAGCAATTTCACATCAAATTGGGGGCCAATTTGGGGGTAATAAAAATTAATTAAATATTACCATAAGCCATTTTGAGGAATGAGGAAGCTGGTATGCTAGCCTTTCTTCCTCGTCTTGATTCCGAGTCCCATTCCTTAATAACTTGGACCTTGTCTAAGAGGGAATTTGAAATGCGTATATAATCATATATTAAACTTCGCAAAATCAAAAAATACCAAAATAGTGCATGTAATCACTTCACCATGTTCAAGAGTGGCCTGAGAGAGGATCCTTTACAAGTTTCTTTGTAAGGCCTTCTTTACTAATCTCGTTCAGCAACGAATGGCCACAAAAGAATGGATCGGCACTAGGCAATAGAACCTCATCGAAGGAAGTCTCCCAATTCTAAATGTGGATCACCTTGACATATGTTAAGCAAGGAAATATGGAACACATTGGGAAGTTTGAGCAACCAGAATGCTCCATTCGGACCCCCGTTATAGTCTAGGAACCAAACGTCATCACCTACCCTTTTGAATGAAAACGGTGAGGTTCCAAGGAAGCAAAATCACTTCCATTCTCTTTGTGGATGTGGATTTTGGGGAAGAGCAACTTCCACTCTTCCTAGATGAAGAAAATTGCAACCCATGGTGGGTATATATCATTGCAGTCACGCCAGCAAAACAAAATCGATCAAACTTGTATTCCCCTAACCACCTTCTGACATTTAGTTGGAGAGATCACAGCACTTCCCTATTCCAATAATTGAAAAGTCGAGAATCCCACATTTCCAAAACAGCATTATAGCCAAGTCTTTGAATGCAAGGAAACATACCATATCTAAAGTTGGCGTATGCATTAACAATATGCTTCGTAACACTCATGCCAACATAGGGCTCATTAAAGCCACCTAGGCCACATGAAGCAACAGAAGCATCAACATCTACTTTAACATCTTCAGCTTTAGATGAGGTACGAAGGGTTTCTTGCTGTTCACAACTCTCGGGTTGAGGGTCGACTTCACGCGTTGCTTGAGCATCAATTAGAATCGCATTAGACAATTTTGATCGATCGAGAGAGGATGGAGAGCCATCACTCTCAGTCCCTAGATCCAGTGCTGTTGCAGAAGTAGCTATTGTTGCAGATCGGAAGGCCAACTCAGATGAGGACTTCTAAGCAAATATTTGCCCTAAAGTTCGAATAGAGAAGAGCTCGAAATCAGCCTTGCAAGCAACAGTAGTAGAAGTCTAGCAAAGTTAGGACAAAGTAGCTTTGTGACTCAAGGAAGAGGAAGGATTGCCAGGTTGGGATACATAAAGATGGAGGGCGATTTGGTTGTCAGGTTGTGAGGGCAAAACTATGGGTGAGATTTGTGTTGGAGTTGGAGGCTGTAGTGGTGGTGTCGTGGTTGAAGGTGCCTGTAATATTGTGAATTTTCATTCGATTTAATAGAGATTATTTATTATTATCTTTTAGATAATATAGGTGTAATAAAAATTAATTAAATATTATGAGATTTTGAAGAATGATAATTGTTTGGCACCTTGAAAAGCAATTCTTAATCCTTTAAATTTTAGAATAAAAGAAATGTAAAAAGAGAAAATATATAATAATATATATATAACAAAACAAACAAAGGGAAAACAGAGAATGTAGGGATCGGGGAGAGAGAAAGAAGAGAGAGTGAGGAGGGTTTCGTGGGGAAAAAGGTGGCGATTAGCTACAATGATGGCCCGAAATCCAAAGGAAATGGAAGCCCAAAACAAGCCTCTCTATGATTCAATCTCCATTTTGTGCGATGGTATAAGAGGAAGGAGAAGTCTGCTTAAGGAGTATAATTCCCTAAGGAGAAGATGGAGAAATTAATGAACTTGGAAATCTTTCCATTGTTTTGGTGGATGTGGATATTGGGGTGTATTATTGATTTTAGGAATCGTGAGAAAATGAGGGAGAACTATCGGCGCGCGTGTAGGTTTTAGAGGAGAGAGGAACGACAATGACGTCCTGTGGGTGGTCGCCTTAATAAGTTGATTAGCGGTGGCAAGGAGGAGGTCAGGCATGGGTGGTCGGTGACGGTGTGTGGCGAGGGTGGCGTAGAGGAGAGAGACGGCAGATTAGTTCCGTCATCGATGGGATGATTTATAAGG
The DNA here is from genome assembly GCA_033239525.1 of Nepenthes gracilis. Taxonomy (NCBI): domain Eukaryota; kingdom Viridiplantae; phylum Streptophyta; class Magnoliopsida; order Caryophyllales; family Nepenthaceae; genus Nepenthes; species Nepenthes gracilis. The sequence goes on from BSYO01000001.1 coordinate 3,405,535, forward strand.
CCGGCTGGCCATCTAAGTTTAGAATAGGAGGACATTGGCCTTTGATTGTGTTATTATGTGGAGAGAGAGAGGGGCAACACAATCCATGTTACGAAAGGCGCTCAACGGGGTTTAGTCGGAGGCGGCAACCGAGGCGGCATTGGCTCTAATCCCTCAACAAAATAAGTTTTGGAGCATGAGAGAGAAAGCAATGAGTAGAGAGAGAAAGGACAAAGAGAGAGAATCAAACTTGATATTTTGAACCATCATTTCTTCTCATCGAAAGCATATTCTTTTTTTTTTCTCTTGTTTAAGGACTTTGTATAGAATTTTTATGCATATATTATAAATATATTAATTTAATATGTTTCGAAAATCATATTATGAACCAGTTGTAAAAGAATCATCAATTGGAAGCCTTATAATTCTATTTGGCATAAAATGAAAAGCAATTCTTAATCCTTCCAAGCTCCAAAGAAAATTACACATGAACTATGAACACATGAAGAATCAAACTCAATATGAAAATAAGAATCAGAGGAAGTTTAATGGAAAAGGCATTAAAAGGGATGCGATTAGCGATGAACTAACCAACTTATAAAGAATCTTGAATTATGAAACGCTGTGTCATCTAATGGAATTATTGTTTAAGAACATAATTCCCATAGAAATAAGAATAAGAACTGATGATGATTGTTTAACATATAATATATTTTGGCATGTCATTGATATTACAATAAAAACTCAAGGACTATTCTGACCACATATTGTAGTGGGTGATATTCTTTAACAAACCTTAGTATACTATAGTTAAGGCGTTGGCACCATATGTGCCACTTGCAATTGGGTAGCATTTGATTAGCTCCGTGTTTGTGGGGTTTATATGTAGATTAAGTTTAGAATAGGAGGACATTGGTCTTTAATTGTGTAGAGTGAATACAATCCATATTACGACTGATTGCTCATTTAGTCAGTAAGGCTTGCTGGCTCCAACCCCTCAACGAAATAAGTTTTCAATACGGATTAATGATTAAGAAGAGAAAAAGGACAAAGAACTAAAGAAACTTGAGAAAATATGGTATGTTACAACGCCATGAACGTAGTAGGGATTGGCAGCAATGGTGAGGGGAGGACACCAACAGAAGGAGAAGCCATTATTGGTGAATGGGTTGGCAACCACGAAATAAATTGTCGCTCAATTCGAGCTAGTGAGAGGGGGCTTTCATCGTGGGTTTGCTAGATTTGTGCCTTGGTGGGAGTAATGGGGGTGAGTTGAGTGGATTGTGGTTGTATGGTTGTAGCAAAAGACAGACTTTTAGGTTGGGTTAGAGGATGGAAGGTAACAGTGGGGAAAACCAGAAATGGTGAAGGGTTCACAAACATATCAGATTTTTGCTCAATCCTATTGAGCGATTAAAGGATTTCATCAAGGGAGTGTTGGAGTTGTGCTTTAGTGGAAGTTTGGACAGCAATAGCGTCTGTGTGTTGTTGGACGGTCACTTGCACCTCCTTCAACTCCTTCGACAACTTTGTGATGGAAGCGTCGAGTGCCATCAATTCGTCGATTGTCTGCTCCTCTGCCATTTCTCTCAATGAGAACACCAATGATACATGGCACAACGACAGTCACCTACAATTCGAAGAGATTGGTGACTAGAAGCTGAGAAAAATTAGAGAAGAAGAGGAGAGAAGGGGAGTTTAGTAGAAGGAGAAGCAGACAAGAGAACAGGGATAGAGGGAAATCAGAGAAGAGAGGAGAATAGGACCGCGGTTTCAAAGGAAAAAATGGACCAAGGTCACACATAGAGAGAGGGAGAGAGAGAGAGAAATGGGACGAGGACACAAGAAGGGAAGCTATTCTCTTCCATTACTGTAGCAATATATATAAGCAACGAAATATGTAACTAACAGTTTAACAGATTCAGTTCACTAAAGGGTAAATGTAACTAATTAGAAGAGCTAAGGAACTAAATGTAATCCTGAAATTTAGCTAATAGTTAGATTGCACGTGTACTTTGTCAAGCAGGGGGAGAACCCGTCAACAGCGTCGTAGCTGGGTCGATCAGACCCGTAACAGTGCCTAACATCAGATAGAGCGCCTCAATGATCTAATGTCAGATATTTTTCTTTTTAAACTCGTTCTAGGATGGATTAGTCGTTGCGTGAGATGTGATCTCTTCACACCTTTTCTCAGTCCTCTTCCCGCCAAGTTATGGCGGAGAAGTTTTGTCCATTTTCCATTGAAGTTGAACGTGGCTGACTATGCAAACCCTAATGGGAAATCTTGCCTCCAGCCCCCAATTCCAAGCACCACTACCACCACCACCACCAGAGCCAAAGAAAACATCAGAAGTTGATGCGAACGAACTGGTTAGGACAGGTTTGTCGGCGGACGAAGCCAATGCTTGTGAAAGAAGCCTCAATAAAGCCAGGGCTCCAACGCTGGGCAGCGGGCCCAGGGTATTGTGGCGTGTACTCGTAGCTCGCAGGGCAGTGTTTCCAGATAATCCCCTCATGCTTCATCAGCTTGTCTTCCAAACTACGTTGATTGGAATGTTGCTACTGATGGCCCTCTTCTCTACTCGTTCCTTTCTTCGTATGTCTCTCTTACTCTACTTCACAGTTACTCTGTTTGAGATTTAGAAATTATAGTCAAAATTGGGCTGGTGTATAGTTGCCTGTATATTTATCTCCTTTTTGCTATTAACATTCATCAGTTAATTTGTTGCTCAAGTATATTTGATCGAATCACCCATATGACCAAGGAAGACTTATATATTGAAGATTTATGGTCGCCAAGCTGGAAATCCATGCACAAATTAGCACAGCATTGAGAGAGATGCATATCTTTCTATCCTTACCTGGAAAACTGTGTTCATGCACTGAGGCAAAGGCGATTATATCCAGAAATCCACCACCAAACACGGGAGAAAAATTACTGGAAAAAACAGAGGAGAAAGCAATTCTATCAGAAAATACAAGTATGTTGCTGATATTCTCTTACTTCTATTCAAACAAATATATGAAGCAATATGTATGTTTTCCATGTTATTATTGCTGAAAAATTTTGCTGTGCGTGTGCGAGATTTTGGTTTTTGGTGTGTGTTTTGATGCCATTGCCATTGTGTGAACGTAGAACCAAAGCTTGTGAGCATATCAAATCTCTATTATTTTTAATAGAAGAACTCCTTGCCCACCAAACTATTGTGGTTCCATGGTGTTTTGGTTCTATTCCTACACTCTCCTCCAGTTACTTAGCAAAAAGAAAAGAAAAGCGATTGTCATTGCATGTACTAAAGCTATGGCCAAGAGTTGCTATTAGAAATTTTAGTAACTTTGAAGTATAATCAGTGTGTTTTAGAAAAAAATGTTGTTGGATTCTTGTTGCTTGTTTGTCTTCAGAATTCAATAACTAATAATTGATAGATCTCATATTTGGAACTTATATATATGCAAAGAATGGTTTGAATATGGACCATGATTTTTTGTTTTCTTTTGTTTGGTTTTTCTTTCCTTATTTTCTTTTATTTGCTATATGTTTGACTTTAGTACATGTGTGACAACCCAAGCCCTAATTATCATATTTGGTTTGGACCGTTCAAGTGGAAAATCTCAAAATATAAAATTATTAAATATTCATTATAATTTTAACATTTTAATTATTCAATCATCAGCTTATTAGTACATCGAGCAAATAACTACAAAAAAAAAAGAAAAAGAAAAACTACTAAAAGTTATGAGTCACAACACAAAAAAAAAAAAAAAAATCACTAAGTCTCTATCAAAATATAATCTGGCTGTTATCAAATGAAATGATAACAACTAGTCTCCAAAAGTCTTTCTACCTGAAATTCTCACAGCAAATGTAGGATCCCCAAGTAGAATTATATAATCAACTCAAATCTAAAACCAATAAACTATAATGGCGAGCCAAAATGCTTAATAAGTAATAATACTCAATAACATATAATATTATAAATTTCTTAAATATACAATATCAAAATATAAAAGTCACAATAATAATATAAAATCCAATAATAAACTCTATTCGAGAATCTACAGCTTATTATAATTTCGACTCAAAACAATAGTAAGAACTGATCCCACTGGACGCTCATACCATGAAGATAAAGGATCTCATAGAATTCAAATATTATCAATAACAAACGAGAATTCCCTCAAAGTCTAACATTAAGAGGAAAACATAAATTTTCTGAGTACAAATATTATATAAATGACCTATATATCAAATAACAATAAGTATCATGGACTTTACAAAATTCGAATCTCACTGAATCCAACATATAAATTCTATTAAATGCAATTTATGGATTTCATTGAATTCCAACTCAAGAAATATTAACAATAACAAGATGACACGAAGAATCTCTTGGATTTTATTTCACTATTGTGAACCAAAGGTCACGTATGTTAGCCCTCGACAGTTGGGTATATACCATGAAATAATTGATACTCGTAAGTTGGACATGTGACCAATCCATGGTCTACTAAGATTCTACCAAACAAAGTACAGATCTCTCACCAATGTGCATTCTCTCTAGGCACAAAGGATAGGAAAATAACCACACCCTTCGCTCACAAAGTTCAGAATAACCTTAACATGGCAAACCCAACATCTATCGTGGTATCTCTTGATACCACATTATATGATGATCGTATAGTTATAAATATCCCTCTACATTAAGTAATATAACTTATTACCACAATGATACGGAAAATCATTATCGAATTGCTATTGATTATACTAAGGTATCATAAGTTTCATATTTCTTGATACCATAGTTTTTTATATAATCTCCTTTATATTGATCATAAGAAGCCAATGTTATACATCATACAACCAAATATAATGCTAAGGGACTTCCCAATTATAAAAATAGAAAGATTGTTCGATACTAATAAGGAACGTACTTACGCAATCAAAATTAATACAAAGAAAGTCATCATTGAGAAAACAATGAAGATCCTTGGACACAGCATATAACTCCTATCAACCCACTAGTCTATGACAGCCTACTCTACAACTCCTAAAACAATGCTGCCCGGGTGTCCAATACTATACTAAACTAAATTGATTCCTCTAACATTCGCATGTCCGCCAAGACGTCACCACACCCATTAGTCTCGTGTGATTCTACCCTATTATTACTGACCTTACTGTCTTACTAACTACACTTCTACGGCCACAAAATCATAAAATGCATGCAATTTGTCATTACCGGATGAAATTGAGAATTATCACTTCTATTCGAATAAGTCCTGACAGTCGGGCATCAGTCCTAACGCCACTTGGGCGCTGAAATATTTACCTCAATAAACACGAGCTGCCGTTTCCCTATTCCTACCTGTTGGAAATCTCTCCCATGAAGAAGTTCCAGCCAACTGAATGTTGACCGGATGGCGGCCAACAGGATATTGACCGATCTATTAAGCGGCACACGTGCACCGTATACGAAAGGGAGTAGGTTGGCATGTTTGTTAAATAACCCGGGAAACCAGACATCAGCTGCGCCCTGCTGCTGCAGGCATGCCCCGTCTACTACTAGACTGATACATGCCTCTTGGGAATCGTGCACCAACCACGAGGAAGGACGTGCTGGTTCAGCTGTTGAGACCTTTGTATATCCTTATATATATGTGTGTGTGTAAGATTGAAAAATATATAGAACTCAAGTGTGTGAGTGTTGTGCAGAAGAGCAGAGTGTGTGAGAGTAAGAAAGAAAAACAGAGGAGAGGAAGAAGGCCCGACTAAGTGTGAGCATTTCCGCATTACTGTTTGTAATATCTATCTCATACATAGTGAAATTTTTTTCGGACTCAACGTCCCGTGGTTTTTCCCTTGATTCAGAAGGGTTTTCCACATAAAATATCGGTTGTCATTATTCCTTCCTTCCTTCTTTTCGATCCCCTTGTGCTTGTGACGGTAGGCCGCCCCATTTCCGGCCAACACTACCATCGGAAGGCGATTAATATTTCACTTGATAAACGAAATTTTACCAATTCAACAACAGTCTAAACTAAGAAGCAATTACTCAATATCATATTAAATAAAATAAAATAAAAATACATTTAGCTGAATTTTGCGACACCTCTTTCACAGCCAATAGTAGTGTTCGCTACCCTAAATTTTACCAGTCGAGTGTTTCTCGCTACTGATACAGTAGCTTCAATTTGAGAGGTTTCTAGGTCCATCTCCTTACACAACTTAACATCAAACAGAAGCAACAATTCAATCATTACCATCGCAGGGTCAGTTTGCCAGCCACTGTGTACCCAAGCCATTTATTCACTTGGCATAGTATACAGAAGCGGCCAAGGAGCCAAATCTGTTAACTCTCTTTTACAATTTTATTTAAATTCCCGGTTCATGAGGCAAACTTTACTTACGGTGATAATCAATGGAAATAAAATTCTGAGCCCTTCTTTTATTACAAGGACAGACCGTCTTCTTTTTCTTCCCATCACTACTGTTCTACATTAGTGGAGAGCACGATTTGGCCTCAAAATTCATAGATCGAAGGTAAAATAAACACCACATTTCAACTGTGTTAATCAATTATTAAGGTTAAAGGTTGTTTCCGTAAATTCATGAGCTGTGTTCTGTTTCTCCATCCTTCAAAGTTTAAGTAGGCAAATTGAAAATTGTTGGCAATTTCATTGAGGGTTACAAGGAGTGCCCCATGAACCAAAAAATGAGATGGCATACAAGCAGAATGAAAAATACGAAGAAATTGTTGGGGATTTTGGACTGGATACACATAACCGGCACAGCGGAACAAACCCAAATCCCTTATCAGTCGTCAGCTACCAAATTATGAGTACAAAAAACACAATAATACACAATAATTTTTAACGTAAAAAATCCTTTTCAACCAAAGAGAAAAACTATTGGACAATCTCCGAAAAATTTTATTATATAAAATCAGTTATACAAACATCCGAAATAAAAAACAGGCAACCTACCTGAGACAGAGCAAGAGACGAGGGAGTAAAATACTACCGGCAAAGTATTCTTTACAGCTTGGGGAACAGCACGCACGGGTCGGCAGTAACTGAAAGTTTCGATCCTTCCTCTTCACCCTATTCACTCTCCCTTTCTCTTTTCTCTCACTGGCAATACTCTTTGCACTCTGATTCTACCAGTGTTTTGCGAAAGTCTCTTATCAGTCAAATTTTAAAGCGTTTCGCGCGCTTTATAATGATGTCGGACTCAAAACACATTTTTCGCGCTTTTACAACCCTGAAAACACATTTCCCGCGTTTTCACAATCCTAAAAATACATTTTTCTCATTTTTACAATGTAAGCTATTGGGACCGGCAGCCGACCATCCTTTAGTATAAGCAGTCCAGTCGACCCTCTGACTTTGCAGTCCAATCAGCTTTCTGAGTCAATTAGCTTTCTTAATCAGCAGTCTGGTTGGCTCTCGGACCAGGCAATTTGATCAGCTCTACAGTTCGATGTCTAGCAGCCCTTCAGCCCCTCCACTCAGTCTCCTTTCGGACTCAACTCTGTCTGGTCGCCCATCGAGCTTGGCTCCGTTCTGGTCGCCCTTCGGCCTAGCAGTCTAGCTGCCCTTCAGCCGCTTCGCCACTGGAAAAGCTCTGTTCCTCGCATGAATCCGGCACGATCTTTCGATGATCTTCCGGTTGTTGAAACACCAATAATGGAGTGACTAAAAAATCCAACAGAAATCAAGGTATCACTTCCCAGATTTTCCTCTTAGGCAAAATAGAGCCCGTCGAACAACAATAATCGGTATTAGCAGCAGTTGACGACTGCAGCAGTAATAGCTTCGTCGATCTATTCTTCGATTTTTCCTTTCTCTCACCACTGTCTTCCTCCACTTCCTCACTGCCAACGTTGCTCAATGGATGCCATAAAAAGGGGGAGCAGACCCGTATATAAAGAAATTATAGAAGAGAGACGCAGCTAAGGAAATTTGTTGTGGCTGAATCATTTGCTCATATGGGATAATCGTTGTCGGCCATAGGGAGGGGAAGATGTGCGAGCGGTTAGGATCGCTAAAATTCGGGGAAGAGAGGTGTTTGGAGAAAGGGTCTGGAAGAATCGAAAGGCCTCTCTCTCTCTCTCTCTCTCTCTCCCTCTCTCCCCCTTGTAATTCCTTAGTTAATTTTGTTGTTATTGTTATTATTATTAGGGAATAATTTGATATAGAGATTTTATTTTTAAATTGTAGTGTTTACTAATTTAAACACGACCCTAAGAAATCAGCCTAGGCCTGACTACGCTATTAGTTTTAAAAGGCTTATTGGCATAAATTAATTTCACAATTAATGATTTTTATCAATCTTATTTTGAAACGTCCAATTTGAAATATTGGGGTGTCACAGCATGTGCATACGGTGATAAATGTGATGTGACTATCCATTCCTTATATGGGCTTGCCATTGTGTAAACCTAGAACCAAATCTTATGAATATATCAAATCTTTGTTATTTTCTATGGAAGAACTCATTGTCTACCAAACCATTGCAGGAACCGTGGTGTTCATTGCTTAGCAAAAAGAATGAAATGATATGGACCATGATCTTTTGTTTTGTTTGGTTTGGTTTTGTTTCTTTTCTGAGGTGGTAGGGTGTTATTGTTTTATTTTTTTTCAGCAGCCACAACGAAGAAACATATTGCAGTAATTGTTTTAGTGGTAAGGCTGAATTGGAAAGGCAACATGGACTATAGAAACTTTAAGAAGGACTTGGTCCTATATTTATTTGGGCATAATTGAAGTGTATTTCAAGCTTGTTGTCTAAGGAGTTTCTTTCTCTCTCTCTCTCTCTTTTAAATACTAAGTCCAAACATACAAACATGGGTTCTGATGGATACCAGAAATGGGCCAGTCTAATACTTAATTAGATGAGATGTTCAAATGCCAATGACCCGACAAAAGATATCACAGAACCAATTGGGAGCTAGCATTTAAACATATGAACTAAAAGGTAAATCCTGAATAGTTAGATATTAAATGATCATAATGAGTCACTCAATAGGTCAATACAGAAGAGCGGCCGAAACGACTTTATACCTAGTAGCCAAGTGGTCCTGTCATTTAATAGGGACAACTGTAACACATTGCAAGTAATATCTCCCACAACTAATTCGATGCGGCATCAGGTGTCGATTAGTCAAATAGTGCCTCTGGTTATAAATAAAACCTCTCCTCAAAGGAGAAAAAAAGAATGGAGAAAAAAAAGCTACTCAATTAGTTGAGTATACAAGAATATAACCTTCCAAACATACACTCATCCCATTCTCTTTCATTTTCATCGTTTACTTCCTTATCATCTTTCCAAACCTATTAGAAATACCATTGACTTAAACGTTGGAAGATATACCGAGGAACGAGTCTCGTATACCTCTTACCTACAATTTATTTTGTTATGGTGCGCAGAATTTATTTTTATTGTTATGAAGATTGCACCCGTTTATATTCGGACATCCAACCGAATCCGTTGGCTCCCTAATTCGTACAATAATTCGAATTCTTAATACATATCATTGACGCTATCTGTGAAAAACGCAATAATCAAGCCACGCATTCAAAGAGAGAACATGATCAATACCAGGGCTTAGTCAAATATATCACCCGAGGACATCATTTCTCATGGTGACGACTCGACAGAGGGTAGCCATGGAAATACTCATCTGACCACAAATTAAAACGTGGAGGCGTTGGTAGCTCAAATCGACTTCATGTCCCAACAGTCATTGGGGCCCCATCCTCCCAATTCTCAAGTTTCTGCATCCAGAAGGAAGAACCTGAGAAAAATGCAACTTTTCAATGATATAATTCTGCAGCCTAAAGACCTTGAAGCCCAAGAAGCCTTAAGTGACATGGATCTAGACTCGGCTAAAATACTCATCGACTTCTTGTCCAAAGTTCTCAAATCCCTTTAGAAAGATTGGAGGGACACTCATTGGGGGCCCCATCCTCCAATTCTCAAGTTTCAGCATAAAAAGAAGAACCAGAAGAAAATGGTAACTTTTCAATGAGGTAATTCCGCATCCTAAAGACCTTGAAAGCCTAAGAAGCGTTGAGTGACAGGATCTAGACTTGGCTAAAAGGTCGATTAAATTTCAAAACCCTGGAGGAATGCTCAAAATTGCGAAACCCGTGAACCGAAGAAAATGGTAACTTTTCAATGAGGTAATTCGGCATCCTAAAGACCTTGAAAGCCTAAGAAGCGTTGAGTGACAGGATCTAGACTTGGCTAAAAGGTCGATTAAATTTCGAAACCCTGGAGGAATGCTCGAAACTGCGAAACCTGTGGTGTTCCCGAGATGTGGGAAAATATTCGGCTCATGATGAAACTTCATGTGGTAGTCTTCTGAGAAAAGTCCATAGATGATAGGTCTCACATGTTTCGTCGAGCTATTCAGAGTTGAAGACATTTTTCAACGAAAAAAGGGTAACGTTTGCATCCCAAATAGAAGAGAGAATTAGAAAGATCGAGAAACAACTATTCCGAGGAAGCACGGATAGGCATTCGACCGACTTTACTTTTTATGCATTTAACGTCATGCAAGATGTATTTTGTGCAAAAGTTACGGGGAGTTCTCCGATTTGTCATATTTTCTAAGGCATGACCCCTTGGCCTGAATGGTCAAATTCACTTTTCTATGGAATTTTGCATTGTAAATATTATGTGTTGCACAAAAGTTGTTCTTCGATATGTCTTATTTTCTATGGCGTAGCCCCTTAGGTCGTAGGTTATTATGAGTTTATAACAACGTTGAAGGGATGATTTCACATTGTTTCGCAATTTTGCACCGTGCACCAAGCAGTTTACTTAAAAGTTGTCAGGATCATTCCAATTTATCTTGCTTTCTAGGCCATAGCCCCTTAGGATAAAGGTTATCATGTGGTTGAAAATAAGATTGAAAGATGACTTCACCTGTTTGTTTAAATTTGCGTCGTGCATGATGTATTCTGCACAAAAGTTAATTGGAGCTCTTTAAGTCGACTTGTTTTTCTATGACATATTCCCTTGGGTCATAAATGATCAAGTCATTTATATCAATGCCAAAGGAAGGCTTAACTTTTTTGTGGAATTTCACATCATGTATGATGTATTTTGCCCAAAATTTAGGGATCGCTCTGATTCGTCTTGTTTTTTATGGCATGCCCCTGGGATCATAAGTGACCATATGGTTGAAAACATATCCAAATGGGCAGCTTCACTTCTTTGCAAAATTTTGAGTCTTGCATGATGTATTTTATACAAAAGTCATTGGGAGCTTGCTGAATTATGTCATTTTCAACGGCATAGCCACTTGGGTCATAAATAATAATTTAGTTGAAAAAAGGTTGAACAAAAGTTTTCGGGAGATCTCTGATTCATCTCATGTTCTAGCCCATAGTCGCTTAGGTTATAGGTAATCATATGGTTGAAAGTAAGTCCAAAAGGGGGCTTCACTTTTTTGTAGAATGTTGCTTGGTACAAAACATCGTTTGCACAACACATATTTGGAGCTTTCCTATTTATCTCATTTTCTATAGCATAGTAGTCTCTTGGGTAATAAGGGATCATGTGGTTGAAAACTAAACTAAATGGACAACATCACTTTTTTGTAAAACTTACATCTTGCATAAGACATTTTGTGCAAAATTTATCAATAGTTCTTCCATTCAACTCCTTTTTAACGGTATAGACCTTTGGTCTTTAGTAATCATGTACATGAAAACAATACCAAACAGTCAACTTCACTTTTTCGCTTAATTTAATAGCATGCGTGATGCAGTTTGTGTGAAAGTTATCGAGAGCTCTTTGATATATCTCGTTTTCTACAGCATCACCCCCTGCATCATACGTAATCTAATGATTAAAAGTAAAGCCGAATAGACGACTTCTCTTTTCTACGCATTTTTACGTCGTAAATGGCGCATCTTGCACAAACGTTATCGAAATTTCTTGAATTCGTCTCGTTACCTACGATATAGCACCATCGGTCATAAGTAATCATGTAATTGAAAATAATGCCAAATGGATGACTTTACCTTGTTTCGCAATTCTGCATTGATCACAACGCATTTTGTACAAAAGTTATTATGAGTTTTCTGATTCATCTCGTTTTCTATGGCATAATTTTTTAGATCATAAGTGATCATCTAGTTGAAAATAAGGCTAAATGTACAATTTCACTTTTAGGTGCAATTTTGTGTCGTAGATGATGCATTTTGCATACAAGTTATCTAAAGCTCTCTAATTTGTGTCATTTTCTTCATCATAGCTCCTTAGTTAAAGTAATGACTTGGTTGGAAGAAAAAGCCGAACATGTCTACACAGTGCAACACACATTTTGTACAAAAGTTATTGGAGCTCTCCGATTCGTCTCATTTTGTATGGCATAGGTCCTTGTGTCATAAGTAATTATATGGTTGAAAATAAGGCCAAATGGATGAGTTTCCTTTTCCATGCAATTTTGCTTTGTAAACGGCCTATCTCACATAAAAAGTTATATCAAGAGTTCTTTGATTCATCATATTTTACGCAGTATAGCTCCTTATGTCATAGGTGATCATATTGTTAAAAATAATGCTGAATAGACAGCTTCACTTTGTTTCACAATTTTGTGTTATTCACAATGTATTTTGCGCAAATGTTATCGGCAATTCCATGAATCGTCAAAAGTCATCATATGGTTGAAAATAAGACCGAGCAGACGAACTTCATTTTTTGCTTAATATTGCATCATGCATGATGCATTTTGTGAAAAACATAACAAAAGCTCTCGAAGGTGAAGGCCCGCCAATTCGAGATAAAGGACCTAGTTTTAAGGAGAGAATTGGAAAGATCGAGCAACAACAATAACATGAAGACTCGCTAATTTGAGGTAGGGGACCTAGTTTTGAAAAGCATAGATGCTACAGGTAGGATCACCAATAGAAACAAACTCTCCCCTAATTGAGAGGAACTATTTCTAGTTTTAGCTATTCTTCGAAATAGTGTGTATAAACTACGCACTCAAAATAAAAAATTGATCCCCATAATATGAAATGTCCTCCACCTCAAAAAATATTATTAGTAAACTTGTATAGGATAGAGATAAGTTTTGTGCACAATATATGGTGTGCTTGTATGATGTTATTTAATCATATTGATAACAATAAGATTACAACAAAATTGTTACATTAATTGTTTATTTATGCGCTTGCATATAATTTCATGAATACAAGCAACTATATGACTAACCCTAAGTCGGGTGGAACTCTCATCTGTTAAAATGATCTACTAAAAAATAATGTTACAGCATCGGTTGAAACAACCAAGCAACCCAAAAGACGGTTGGACACCATCATATAAAGAGCTGGGGAGCTTGAAAACCAAAATCCAACCCCTTTTTGAGAGGTTGAATTAAACCTTTAAGTAAAAAAAAAAACTTAGGCGGCTTTGTCAACATGAGTGCTACGATGTTCTTCCATAGGAATGAGCACTATAGTCAAATGCGTTCGATGGACTAGGGTCCAACAAAGTTAGACAGCAATGGCAACCACGCCTAATCGACAAATGAGGAACGTATTGAATGAAAATTTGACATGTATAAAAACAACATAAATGACAAAGATTGGCACAATCTAACTAATTTATTAATAAACTTTTCTATTGGTGTATAAATATCAACATGAAGATCTGAGCTTTCAACATAAAGGTTACAATTGCACTTCCCATTACCTAAACACGAGCATCTCGATTATCCGAAGGCCCGGGACCAGCCGAAAATTGTGACAGCGGATCCCCACCAAGTTCTGAGAAATCCTTGATTTCACAATGCCGAGAAGCCCCGGAATTCCTTCGATCAAGATAGCCTAAGGGAAAGTTGGGAGCTACCAAGGATACAATCCTTTTGCAGGTAGAAAACCCCTCCCAAAATCTATTGTCCAGAGTAGGGCTAACCTCTTCCGGTTGAAGATGTACACTCAGCTCTCCCTCTAATTGAGCACACTTAATTTGAAGATCAGCAATTAGGCTGGCATCTAAAATTGATCGATACTCAGCTTCTTGGAACTTGTCATCAAGTAAGGTGATCCAATCCATAGCGATGGCTTTTTCATCTAAAAGTTCTTGAGATCTTGCCAAAAACTCATACAACTCTCTATTAAAGTGGCCCGATCTCAACTCTACTTGGCCTTGGCAATGACAACATCAATTTGAATCCCCATCTCCCTAAGAACAATATAGTCAATGTACGTTTGGGATAGGCTAGCAATTTTGGTATCATATATGTGTAACCCATCCTCGATTAAACAAACCAACTTCTACGATTGCCAAACAAAATAAATTAGTCGGTCAAAAATAGCAACGACAAGGAGAATATTTGGAGATAAAGGGTTACACAAATAGTATCTCCATGGGAAAAGAGGGACTGGGAGGAGATTTGAACTCGGAGATGGGCGGAGTCCTCCAATATAAAAGAGGTAGTGTGTCGCTGAAGAGGAACTTCAAACCCAGGGGAGGAGAAAAACTTTTTGATCCTCCGGAAGCCCAGATGCCTAAGCGTCAATTTGAAGAACTTTTTCCGCTTCCAAAGCCTTTGGATTATTATCAAAAAACGCATCTATTACCCGATTATTATTAATAGACTCCGTAATAGAAGTAGTAGGAGGCGTAGAAACTAGCCTGTTGGGCGATAGGTTAACAAAAATTGGGACCCCATACTCAGCTATAAACGGAGCAGCAATCGATTCATTCAGTCTGTTGGCAACGGGGTCACTTATTCTCAAAACAGTGGGTAATAAAGTTTTATTGTCCATTGAATTCTGGAGGGTCTTTAAAAATTGGGTAGCTCGGTCAAAAAAGGATAAAATTTAACCTCCAAGACGACTCATCGGCTTCTGATGTGGCCATCTCATCATTGGCCTCATCAACCACCCTGTTATAGTCACTAGAGGAAAACGGGAGAAGATTTGTCCTTCTAGCCATACTTTTAGGAGAATTTCGATTGAGAAGTTCTTCCGGTTTCTCTTGGGCAGGCAGAGAGGCATATTGGCAATGACCTCCCCCTCAGCTCTTACTTCCCAATCAACTTTAGCGAGTGCTTGGTGGGTTGAAAAATTATTTGTTCTCTAGAGCAAAATAGTGTTTTCCTCGATCACTCAGGTCTAGATTAAAGCCATGACAGTATCATTTTCTGATACATCTTCAAAATAAGTAGGGTTAACCAACTTCTATTCATTGAAAAAGGTCAAGTCAGAAGGGACTACAATGAAAAAGTATCAGTTCTCCAAACCCTTTATTAAGTTCGGATTACCCCTGCTTATCTTTTACTTTTTTGGGGAAATAAAAGAAATCCAATCGCTCTCCTGATTAAACCAAAAAACTACGTTAACAGCCCTAACTTCCAGATGAAGTTTCCAAGGACGAAGAAAAATGTATAAGAAATTCAAATACCTAATGGCATTGGGATGAAGGCGCACTACAAGAATTTCAAAGGCCTTTGAAATTTCATATAGTTCCCTCGCGAAAGGAATACGAAACCCTTCTTTCAAATGGATTTCATAGATGGTAATGGAGCTGAGTTGATGAGAGTAGGCTCTCTTATCGGAGGAATATAGAAGAGAACGTCGATAGGAATATTAAATCTGTTGTAAATAGCTATCACACCCTCAACGGTGAGGATGGATGGAATCTTGGCAATACCTCTAAAAACTACTTGAGGGCCATAGATACAAGGAGAAGCGAAAAGTAAATCAAGGTTAGGAGAAGTGGAAAATGAAGAAGTGTAAAAATGAAGGAGTGCCAAATTTTAAATAGATGAGGATCATAGACCAAAATGGGCGCCAGATTTTAAATAGATAAGGATTATAGACCAAAACGGCATCGTCCAAAAATGCCAGAGGGGTACACCTTCATAATGGCTGAAACACATGTCAGTACGAATATGCGGTGCATTCCACTGCACCATTCACGATGGGTTGACGTAGCAGGGCCTCCCAAGGCCGGTATGTGCAGCGCCGTATCCACTCTAATGCACTGGTCATAATAACTTGACGCAACGCTTTTCAAAGCAATAGACTGGCAATAGGCGACCCTGACACTTGGCTAATTGTGATGAGACATGTCGACTGTAATTAAAGTCGATCCAGTCGATTTACGGATGTGCGAATAATGTTATCGTTCAAAGTAAATTATTACACACTAGATTATTAGAAGATCGAATCGAGGTCCAGTTATCGATTATCAAAAACTAAATAAGGCATTGAATGCATAGACCCACTCGATGCATCGACCACTCGGAGAAAAATATATTTAAGCCGTGCATTCCTTCATTGAATCCTTTCTGAATGTATAAGTTAAAGCGGTAAAAATACAACTCGGTGAAATGAAAAAAGACGCAAGACAACAACCCAAAATTAAAAAAAAAAAAAACCCATTTCTAGAAACTTCAAAGGCACCGTGGAGGAAGGAAAAGAACAAAAATCGCCCACCCAACCTTGCAATAATTGCCCGAATCACCTCAAGAGTAAACATAAAGCTGAGGACCTCATTACAATGTTGAATGCCTAACTCTAGAACGAACGTAAAAAAGGGAAACCAAGATAGTCTTCAAGCACTTCCACGAACCCTAGTTTCAAAATTTGAAGAGAAACTTCCACCAATTCCGTCAACTATTACTTGTAACAGCAAAAATATCATAATGATTCAGAATAGACATACCACCGAGTAAAGCAAAGAGAGCTCCTCAATTTATAGCTGAGAGGAGGGCTCAGTGCGCATTCAACTTAGAAAGATATCAAATTACAGCAATTGATGATAAAAAATAAAATTTTTCCAAACAATATCCTAAATCAACAGAATATCTAGGAAAGGGATACGCACTGATGAAGTTGCAACTGGCATTCCATCAATAACATATTGGGGTTTGAATTTAAATCTCCTAACATGGGGGTTAGCAATGTGTCTGATCGAAAATGAAAACTAAATTGAATAAGAGATTAAAATGCCATTGAATGCCTGGAGTCAATTGGGTAGTAATATTTGAATGCATGAATAAAATGGACCGATACTAAAGAGTGGATAAAACGATTTTATACCTAGTAGCTAGGTTGTCTGATTCATGAATAGAGACAATCATTACACACGTTGAATGCCTGGTCTAACGATGCAAAAAATGTCAAATGCTATGAAAAATATACCATAGTCAATCGAGTAGTAGCATTCGAATGTATGAATTAAAGGATAAAATCTGAACGGTCAGTTATTAAAGGACTATAAAGAATATATTAATAGACCGATATAGAAGAGCGGCTAAAACGATTTTATACCTAGTAGCCAAGTGGTCCTATCATTGAATAGAGATAGTCATTATACACTGTAAGTAACGTATCTCACCATTGATTCGAAGCGGCATCATGCATCCTTTTTAATCTCTGGTGCCGATTAGTCAAACAGTGTCTCTGGTTATAAATAAAACCTCTTCCCAGATAAACAGTGTCTCTAAATATACACTCATTCTCATCTTTTATTTCCATCATTTACTTCCTTATCATCTTTTCAAACCTATTAAAAAGATTACTGATTTGAATGTTGAAAGATATATTGAGAAATGGGTTCCGTATACCTCTTACTTTCAATTTATTTTGTTATGATGCCTAAGATTCATATTCATAGTTGCGAAGATTAGACCCATTTGTGTTCGGATACCCAATAGAAATTGTCGGCTTCCTAATTTGTATAACAATTCTGATTCTCGAGACGCATTAGGTTCATATAATTGAAATTATTGGTCCAACGCTTTGGGAAAATCATACAAGGATCCAATTGCAAGCCAAGCTCCCTCCAAGTAGGTTCAGAAGTGCTTGATTCATTCTTCTTCCATGTTGCTGAAAATTTTCTCCTCTTGTTCTGGTTGATCTTTGACAGTAATTTGCTGTGCAATTTACTCTTCTTTTGGTGGACTTTACATAATCATTTGAATGGAACGAAAATAGCAAAAGAATTATTAAGTAGAACAGGGTCTTTGTGTGTGAGCTGTTTCTCTCCACCACTTCATCTGTTGCTTCCAAATCTGGGAACTAGTCGGAAGAGGAGAGAAAATAAAAAAGCAAAATAAGATACAAGATGTAAATGCTGGCCATGATACATGCTCAACTTAACTCTGTTTCAAGACTGCTTTTCACTGTGCTTTTTCTCTGTGCTGCCTGCTTCTACTATGAAATTTGCTTGACCAATAGGTACCTATTTTTATGAACTATTCTTATGTGTGCTATTTTTTCTACCATTTAAGTATTGATGCAGAGACAAGCCATTACCTTAATTTATTTCATTGGTTAATGTCCAGAGTCCTCATCTTTCACCCTCCCCCCCCCCCTCCTCGGTTTACTCTAGAATTATGTGATTTATTAAGGAGCAAATTAGCATTAGCGGGCTTGAAGGAATTTGAAATTGAAATGCAGGTTTGTTATAGTATGCATGACGAGATCGGCTTGTGGGGAGCATGACAGGAAAATACCTGAGAATATTGCTCAGCAATCAATTAGAAAGGTAAGCATTTTTCAATTTACCATCGAATATTGGCCGTGCCACCATGCATATATTTCTATATTGTTCGTTACTACACTAGCATATGTTGACTTTTTATCCTTTTGCTTGTCTTTGAGGCTCCAACTCTGCCAACATTGGGAGCGAGTCTCGGGTTCCTATTTCGTGAAGCAATAATTTGATAGACATTTTTATTTTTTTGGTTTTTTCTAATACACATTTTATTAAAAAAACTAAAAGTAGGAAAATGAACTCCACAAAGCACCAGTTTTGCGGAGCAGGATCCCGAGGGTGGCCTGGAAGTGTGCCTCATCTGCTAGAAGTCAAGGCAATTATCTTTTATTCTATGTCAAACACTAGGTACACTAATGACAAAACTATCCCCTACTATCCAATATTTTTCATTAGCAGACTATGCCTATTTAGGCTTCCTACTAATATAAGCACTGATACAAGAGACACACAATCCATGTAGCAAAATTCAAGCTTCTGCTCTGATTCATTTGACACGTGTAGATATAGAATTAAACTGAATAGTCTCCACCCTGTAGGAACTACGAGATCAGAATCGTTCTTTTTTGTAATAAACTTGGCCATGTTGCCCAAATGATACAAAATAGGTGAAAATCTTACCCCTTTTGTATGAAGAAGTCAGATACTTATTTTATTCTTTTTTATGGCGTAGTTTGGCCATCCTAAATTTGAACTAGAGACCTCTCCTATGAAGTTACGGAGCGGGCATCCATCCAATCTTTACATATAGATATCAAATAGCTATAGAATCTAGAAGCTAAGAAATATAGACACTCTATTGAGATTAAAGTGTTAATGCATGACATATATCAAACATCGACACGACATGCCCCAACATGTGTCTAATTTTTCTCTTTTTTTTTTTTTGAATTTCAAAATGTACAATATGTTTGGACATGCATTGGACACATTTAGATACGTTTTGGACACTTAGTTAAATTGTTTACTTAGATTTTATATCTTTTAACAATTATAAATTAAAATTGAGTAAAATAAAAATATAGATATTGGTTGATATTTAAAGAATTTGCTATGTTAAATTTTATCCTAATTTGTTAAATTATACTATTATTGTTGTTCAATTATAATAATTTGTTAAAAATATTATAGTATAAAGCATATATATTAATTCAATTGCATATTATTTAATAAATTTTTTTGGATGAAGAAAATAAATACTTATATTTATTACTAATTTAGTAAAAATAGTATTACTTATTAATTAAATAATAATAATTTATAATTTTAGTTAATGTATCCCTAATGTGTTCTTATTTATAAAAAAAAGCATGTGGGTGTGTTTGTATTTAATCATGCTAGTATCACGTGTTGATGTTCATACTCCCTTGCTTACATAAAATATCTTGCCCCAGATAATATCGTTTATTACCTGAATGGCCCTCGTCCTTTTTAGGCCAGCACTATTGGGCCTGAATAGCTAGTCTATGGGCTGTTTGTTGTACAGGCCTATCTGCTAGGCTTTTAGATGAACGGCCCAGCTATCGAGGTCTGTAGTCGTGCAAATTTATTGAGAATATCATTAATTTTTTATAAATTTTATTCGCAAATTTTATTTATTTTTTCTATTTTATTTCTACTTATATTTTAGTAACACTTCTATTCCAAACAAAAAATTTACTCAAATCACCACGTAAAATTTCTAAAATTAACCTCAATTTAATTTTTTTCACACTTTTAGAAATAATTTTGCATCACATATGTACTAATATATGGCTCAAAATATGCTGAAATTTTATTTAATTTTCAATAAAATAAAATTACATAAAATTCTGTTGATAAAATTTTAAAAAATTATACGTTATGATATTTAAAAAATATTTTATATTTATTCCTGTGTCAGATTTATCGAGGACCACCCCTACTACTATACCACAACAAGTACGGACAAAATCTAATCTTTTTTTTTTAAATAGCTAGGAACCCTCGAATTCTTAATAAGCTTTCCATGTATCTTTAAGTATCTTTTGGAATTTTTTTATTTTTTAAACTATATATGACGGTGTCCTTCAAAAATGTAAATATAAATATAAATATATATATATATATTCAATAAAAATGCTGTATAATATCACAAGAATATATATTTTTTAAAGTAAATACCATACCAGGCTGTGGTTGTAGTGTACACATCTACAGTAATATTTGCTTTGGTCCAAGACGGCGACGTTTTGGTCCATACCATGATGAGGTCAAACGAAGCAATGAATACGGTCTTTGGTTGTCTACTAGAAATTAAATATTATATTAAGGCTTGTTAAGTTTGTATCCTGTTATAATTGCATTGTCCAACCTAAGTTTTAATGAGATATTATTTATATATTTAGACATTATAAGTGAAATGGTCAGTACCATTTTCAGATCAAGTAAAGTTAAAAATAAAAATAATTTATCTAGACATATTAAATAGACCTGGACAAAATTAGAGACTTAAATGATAAATTATAACTTTTAGGTATAGCTAATTAGCCAAAAATCATAATCTTACCCATTTAAAAAAAGGTCTGGACAATTTTGACTTATTTGTCGATATTGTGAATTTATATTTATATGCTGATGGTTATAGTTGCAGATGGCACTAGAGGAAGAGTTTGTCGAATGATTCTTGAAATGTGGGTTTAGTCTAAGATCGATGGACAAACTTGACGAGATCAGAGATTTTTCCTTGAATGAAGGTGAATCAGAAAAATATCTGAGATTTGGATTTAATGATCTTGACTCGGCACTATCAATTAGAAAGGTGTCTTATCTTTTTCAATTTGGTAAAAAATATTAATTGTCACCAATTTCATATAAACCTTTTTCTAATCAAATAAATGTAACTAAAAAAAAAACTCAAGACGCTTAAAGCGTACACTTTCTCTCACTAAAATATTTTTGAAAAAGCGCATACCATAAATAATAATTACTTTTATAAATATTTACCTTTTGCCCATCTTTTTTCGCTCCAACTCTGCCAAAATTATATTAGAAAGTACGTCCTACCAATCATTTGATTATATTTTGTTATGTTACGCAAGATTCAAATGAAGAGCATGTAGATATTGGGCCCGTTTTAAACCCATCAGACAGTTCTTGACTCTCTAATTCGTACAATAATTTAAATTTAATGATGAATCACATACAAATTAATTAAAAATATAAAATATTTTTAAAATATAGTATTTAGATAACTTTTCTGTGATACTTAATGGACAAATTGGGATTTCTTTTTACTGCAAATAAAAAATGTTTCCTAATACCATTTTAAAAGAATAATATTTATATAATTTTTTATTAATTATTTAAAATATGGTCTATTAAAATAATTTTTGACTTTGTATTTATCTAAAATAAAATGTCTAGTAAAATATTATAATCTGAGCTTTTTTTTACTGGAATAATTATTTTCATCAATGACCGTCGAATCTAAAAAATTATTCAAGTCCAATTTTTATTGACATGCCCACAATAATAATATACATTTCCCATATGGTATAAAATTTCAACCCAGGAGGACTAGCCGCATTGGTTGTCAGGATTTCAATCAACTCAAAGTTGAATGTTAATTTTAATCTTTGCAAATATAAATTTTGTGGTTAGGGCAGTATTTTAAAAAATCATCTTTAAGTCATGGTTTAATGTAAATAATAATTTCATATGTAAATATAAATTTTATATATTTGTAGCCATATATATATATACTGATAATACAAGGAGATAGGAAATAATTTATATGACATTAATATCTTTAAGAAAAAATTAAATTATTTTGAGTCTATTATTCATAGTATTGTAATATTGCAATTGAAAATGTTAAAATATTATGAATTTTCTTTTTAAATTTTATTCTTAATTTTTGAAAATTCATTATTGTGGGCATTTACAACAACTTGATCATAATAGCGTTTAAAATTTATTATAATTACAGTTGTTCTATATTTTAGTGCTCTTTTTGCTAGATTAAATTAAATAATAATATATTGCATATAAAATGTTAAAAAATTGTAAACATTTGAGTTTAAAGTAAATATACGGTAATTTGATAATATAATATATTATATATATCATATATTATATGATATTAAGATAAAAATTACAGTTGTTCTTCGTTTTACTACTCTTTTCACTAGATTAAATTACAAATACTATATTGTATATATAATATTAAAAATTGTAAATTTTGAATTTAAAATAAATATATAATAGAATTTTTTTTTTTTTACTTGGTTTAGGTGTACATGATATTAGGATATGATTAATTTTGATAAACATTTTTCTATAGTATAATGTTAATATTAAAATATGAGTATATAATTAAATTGGGAAAAAAGACAAAATCAATAATATATTTTTATATATTCTTCAGTTGATTAATTTTTACCCATTGGCTAGGGCTTGCTCTAATTTAGTTTATATGGTTTGAAGGTCCATAAGTTTAAAAAAATTAATAAAAATTATCTTTTTATAATTTAAGAATAAGATATATACGTGACATGGCAAAGTTGATAAAGAGCATATATTTGAGACAATGAGTTAAAATAGCAACTATTACGAAAATAATAAAGTATGAGTACGAAAATAATAAAGTATGAGTACCTTAAGTTTTATTAACAATAAAATATGATAAAAATAGAATTAAGAATTATTTTTTAATTTGATTGGACATTTTAAATAAATAAAAATTAAGAAAGATTATTTTTTGAAATGTTTGAATAATAATAAAAATAAGTAAATAATTAATATGTGATGTCTGTTTTACCATTTAAAGTAAAATTTAATGAGTAATATCATTTATATACTTATATATTTATTTATATTAAAATTATTTAAAATATGTGTAAATTTTATTTTATTTTAAATTTTTTTCTCTCCTGTTCTTCTCTTCACACCAATTTTGACAATTAAAATAAGAATAAATATATAAATGAGGATATAAATATTATTTCTCAAGTCTAATACATTACTCACGTATTTTCACACCATTTTGCCACCGCCAACGCCAACCGCCACCATTCTCAACCGCCGCCACTAGCACGTAACACATTTTAAATTTTGTATTACATTTGATATATAATTTAATAAACTAATAATATTATTAACGGGTTAAAGTGACTTAATCTCTTTAAAATATAAAAATTATTTTTTTATATTTTAACCATTCATTTTAAAATAATTAATTAATTTTTTATAATTTAAAAAATATTTAAATCATAATAATTTATTTAAATATTAACAATTTAAATTTTAAAAAATAAATTTTATTTTTTTAGAATAAAGCCTTTTAATCTCTATTATTAATCGTTTATTAATGTGACAACTATTCGATTACGATAAGTTGATAGATTTTTATAATTTCCTTCCACAATACATTAATGCGACATAAGCATACGGGGATTTAATAGTATGTTCCCAAAGTCTACATCGTTATTAATTATGAAAAAGAGAAAACAAAGGACAGAGAAAGAAAACAAGATGGTATCTTACAGGGCATCATGCAAGCACCTCTTCTCGATTGCATCTTTTATAGAAAGATAACTCTGATTTTTTTTTATTTAAATTGCTTATTTAATTATTAGATATAAAATAAACTCTTATAGGATTTTATTTTTTTTTAAATATAAACTTTAAATTTACATTTTTTTATATTATACATAGACCATTGAAATTATACATCTAACATTTATATAGTGAACGTGACTACTATATATAAATTATTAGTGAGGAACAGCCCCTCAACATAAGTGGTTTTAATTTAATTATTTTTAAATAATTAATGTTAATTATTTATAATATTTTTTAAAAGATATCATAACTGTTCATATTAAAATAGTAATTAAAATAGAATAAAATTTATGCTACTTTGTCTTAAAAGACCAGCCACTTTGAATCCTATGTAATATTCAATCCCTAATTTTTTATTTATGACATCATAAATTGAATAAATCGTATAAATTGTTGGAAATAATTTTGTGTTATGATGACAAATTAAATAACTGACAAAAGTAAAATGGTGTCTAATTCACAGCAAAATAGCGCTTGTATGCCAATAATAGAATTTAAATGCTTTTTTGGTTGTACTAGCATATATGTCTATATCGTTTATATTTTATAAAATTTTAAGGCTCATACCTAACTTTATAAAATTGATTAAGAAATATTAAGTTTTTGAATATTTAATATTGATCAATAAATAATGGACCACCCCTACTACTATACCACAACAAGTAGCGTTTAGCAGTACGACAAAATCTAATCTTTTTTTTTTGAAATAGCTAGGAACCCTCGAATTCTTAATAAGCTTTCCATGTATCTTTAAGTATCTTTTTGGAATTTTTTATTTTTTAAACTATATATGACCCATGCAAGTGTCCTTCAAAAATGTAAATATAAATATAAATACATTGGGCCCCAGATATTCAATAAAAAAGCTGTATAATATCGTCAAGAATATATATTTTTTAAAAGGAAGGCGCCAATACCATCGCACCCGAGGCTTGGCGGTAAGGCTGTGGTTGTAGTGTACACATCTACAGTAATATTTGCTTTGATCCCAAGATCGCGATGGGGATGATTCCTTCCAAAGAAGGAAGATCACCATCTTTGCCATAAAAGAGGCCACGGATCCATGATGAGGTCAACTCTTGAATGCTCACGTGACGCCTTTCATCTTTACATTGTCTACTAGAAATTAAATATTCCTTGGCTTGATGCGAGACGAGAAAACCCTAAGTGCTCTAAAAAACAACTTCGGCTTAAGTTTGTATCCTGTTATAATTGCATTTGCCTCAACCATCCGAGATAAAAGGTTTTAAACAAGATATCCATTTATATATTTAGACATTTTCTGATTCCTTCCATAAGTGAAATGGTATCGGTGGGATTTTCAGATCCAAAATTCTCGGTGAAAAAATAAAAATAATTTATCTAGACATATTAAATAGACTTGGACAAAATTAGAGACTTAAATGATAAACTCTCTCTGTCACTTTTAGGTATGGTAATTAGCCAAAATCATAATCTTACCCATTTAAAAAATTGTCTGATGTCAATTTTGACTTATTTGTCGATCTTGTGAATTTTCATTTATTTCTTGATGGTTCCACCAGCCGTCATTCCCTCTACCACCAAGAAGGGTGGCGAGGAGGAGGAAGAAAGCCGTCGAGGCACAGGAAAAAGAATGATTTGGCTCGGCTTCCTCCCTCGTTCTGGCTGAAAAAATGGGCAGCTGTCGGCCCACTTCCCGATCCTATTAAGATCGCCAAGATCCCAGTCTCTGTGCGCGAGATCCACAGAGGTAAGAAATGGTGCGGCCTCTTGAGAATTTCCTCGGCTCGAAGATTTAGAATCGCCACTCGTGATCCACGCGGTGGACCAAACTGGAACCACGTATTCATGATCGAGCGCGCCATCGACTTGGACAAAGGTCTTATCTATCCGAAATCCCATTTCTTAAGTTTAAGATGGTAAAAAAGTTAATTGTCACTTCGCACCCACATTCTCTGATAGAAACCTCTCGATGTGCCGCTTTCCACAACGAAAAGGGGATCTGGTTCCACCACCTCCTTCGAACCAAACTCAATCTTCCTACTAACTAAAAAAAACTCACCTCTCCCAATACGCGAGAAGGAGAGAACCACTTTCTGGATCTCTTCACTAAAATTTCGCGATGATCAGAATGATGAGAAAGTTCACGCTTCATTTTTTTTTCAAGCACCTTGCCCAATAAAATCCTACTTTTATAAATCCATTTACTGCACTTGAGGCAAAACGTTATTTTCTTTCCTTAAATGAAAAGAAATTCTTTGGCGGAGAACATCCAAAGATTATATTGGACCCTAAAGACAATGTCCTAACAATCATTTCGATTATATTTTGTTATATTCACAAATTCAAATGGATTTACGTTTATTAGGACATTTTTAACCCATCGCATGTTTCGACTCTCCCGGGTCCAGTTCGCATAAATATGATCATAATTTAAATTTAATGATGACAATCACATACAAATTAATTAAAAATATAAAATATTTTTAAAATATAGTATTTAGATAACTTTTCTGTGATACTTAATGGACAAATTGGGATTTCTTTTTACTGCAAATAAAAATGTTTCCTAATACCATTTTAAAAGAATAATATTTATATAATTTTTTATTAATTATTTAAAATATGGTCTATTAAAATAATTTTTGACTTTGTATTTATCTAAAATAAAATGTCTATTAAAATATTATAATCTGAGCTTTTTTTTACTGGAATAATTATTTTCATCAATGACCGTCGAATCTAAAAAATTATTCAAGTCCAATTTTTATTGACATGCCCACAATAATAATATACATTTCCCATATGGTATAAAATTTCAACCCAGGAGGACTAGCCGCATTGGTTGTCAGGATTTCAATCAACTCAAAGTTGAATGTTAATTTTAATCTTTTGCAAATATAAAGTTTTGTGGTTAGGGCAGTATTTTAAAAAATCATCTTTAAGTCATGGTTTAATGTAAATAATAATTTCATATGTAAATATAAATTTTATATATTTGTAGGTTATATATATATATACTGATAATACAAGGAGATAGGAGCATAATTTATATGACATGTAATATCTTTAAGAAAAAAATTAAATTATTTTGAGTCTATTATTCATAGTATTGTAATATTGCAATTGAAAATGTTAAAATATTATGAATTTTCTTTTTAAATTTTATTCTTAATTTTTGAAAATTCATTATTGTGGGCATTTACAACAACTTGATCATAATAGCGTTTAAAATTTATTATAATTACAGTTGTTCTATATTTTAGTGCTCTTTTTGCTAGATTAAATTAAATAATAATATATTGCATATAAAATGTTAAAAAATTGTAAACATTTGAGTTTAAAGTAAATATACGGTAATTTGATAATATAATATATTATATATATCATATATTATATGATATTAAGATAAAAATTACAGTTGTTCTTCGTTTTACTACTCTTTTCACTAGATTAAATTACGTGATACTATATTGTATATATAATATTAAAAATTGTAAATTTTGAATTTAAAATAAATATATAATAGAATTTTTTTTTTTTTTACTTGGTTTAGGTGTACATGATATTAGGATATGATTAATTTTGATAAACATTTTTCTATAGTATAATGTTAATATTAAAATATGAGTATATAATTAAATTGGGAAAAAAAGACAAAATCAATAATATATTTTTATATATTCTTCAGTTGATTAATTTTTACCCATTGGCTAGGGCTTGCTCTAATTTAGTTTATATGGTTTGAAGGTCCATAAGTTTAAAAAAATTAATAAAAATTATCTTTTTATAATTTAAGAATAAGATATATACGTGACATGGCAAAGTTGATAAAGAGCATATATTTGAGAGAATGAGTTAAAATAGCAACTACTATGAAAATAATAAAGTATGAGTACCTTATAGTTTTATTAATAATAAAATATGATAAAAATAGAATTAAGAATTATTTTTTTAATTTGATTGGACATTTTAAATAAATAAAAATTAAGAAAGATTATTTTTTTGAAATGTTTGAATAATAATAAAAATAAGTAAATAATTAATATGTGATGTCTGTTTTGCCATTTAAAGTAAAATTTAATGAGTAATATCATTTATATACTTATATATTTATTTATATTAAAATTATTTAAAATATGTGTAAATTTTATTTTATTTTAAATTTTTTCTCTCCTGTTCTTCTCTTCACACCAATTTTGACAATTAAAATAAGAATAAATATATAAATGAGGATATAAATATTATTTCTCAAGTCTAATACATTAATCACGTATTTTCACACCATTTTGCCACCGCCAACGCCAACCGCCACCATTCTCAACCGCCGCCACTAGCACGTAACACATTTTAAACTTTGTATTACATTTGATATATAATTTAATAAACTAATAATATTATTAACGGGTTAAAGTGACTTAATCTCTTTAAAATATAAAAATTATTTTTTTATATTTTAACCATTCATTTTAAAATAAATAATTAATTTTTTTATAATTTAAAAAATATTTAAATCATAATAATTTATTTAAATATTAACAATTTAAATTTTAAAAAAATAAATTTTATCTTTTTAAAGAATAAAGCCTTTTTAATCTCTATTATTAACACATTTTCAAATGCGATCAATTAATGTGACAACTATTCGATTACGATAAGTTGATAGATTTTTATAATTTCCTTCCACAATACATTAATGCGACATAAGCATACGGGGATTTAATAGTATGTTCCCAAAGTCTACTTCGTTATTAATTATGAAAAAGAGAAAACAAAGGACAGAGAAAGAAAACAAGATGGTAACTTACAAGGCATCATGCAAGCACCTCTTCTCGATTGCATCTTTTATAGAAAGATAACTCTGAATTTTTTTTATTTAAATTGCTTATTTAATTATTAGATATAAAATAAACTCTTATAGGATTTTATTTTTTTTTAAATATAAACTTTAAATTTACATTTTTTTATATTATACATAGACCATTGAAATTATACATCTAACATTTATATAGTGAACGTGACTACTATATATAAATTATTAGTGAGGAACAGCCCCTCAACATAAGTGGTTTTAATTTAATTATTTTTAAATAATTAATGTTAATTATTTATAATATTTTTTAAAAGATATCATAACTGTTCATATTAAAATAGTAATTAAAATAGAATAAAATTTATGCTACTTTGTCTTAAAAGACCAGCCACTTTGAATCCTATGTAATATTCAATCCCTAATTTTTAATTTATAACATCATAAATTGATTAAATCGTTGGAAATAATTTTGTGTTATGATGACAAATTAAATAATTGACAAAAGTAAAATGGTGTCTAATTCACAACAAATTAGCGCTTGTATGCCAATAATAGAATTTAAATGCTTTTTTGGTTGTACTAGCATGTATGTCTATATTGTTTATATTTTATAAAACTTTAAGGCTCATACCTAACTTTATAAAATTGATTAAAAAATATTAAATTTTTGAATATTTAATCTTATATGCTTATTTTATATAAATATTTAACAAAAAAAATTATTTTTAAATTTATAAAGATTATTTATTTTTAGTTAAAAAGTTATATATTTATATAGAGTTTTGATTGTCTAAAATAAGAAGTATTATAAGTATTGACAATATATTTAGAAATATCTTAATATATTAAAATCTAAGTAAAAAATGTTACCTAACATCCAAAAATTTTAAAAATAAGATTTGTCCCTATCTATAATCATAATATATGGTTAACCAATCCACAATTTCCAAATAGTGATATACAACCTAAACTATGAAAGAAATTCATAATCCAACCTTTAATATTGTACCTTAGTTGTTGAGATTATCACTAGCCAATGATTCTTATGTTATCTTTGAGGGGTATGCCCATAATGGGTTGGCTCAAGAAGAATGAACGGTCCAAATCTACGAAAGTGATTCCAAATAAGGAAGATCACCGATCTTTGCCATAAAGAGGCGTCCGTCCGGATGAAAGACTCACATTGTTCGATTATAAAACTCTCTAAATACGCTTGCATAAACGGAGACTCTTCCTTCAAGGGCCAACCCTTGGCCTAAAACAACCACGGCTCTGATAGGTCTCAAACACACTCCAATTCCAAGGCAAACGAACGTCCTTACACAGGTCCCCGGCCCATGCATCCATCCATTCCTCTTAGCTTTCTCTTATTTTATGGTCCATTAAAGGCTAATGGCTCGACTCCTTATTTTACATCCCGCTCGCACGCCGACCTCGAAGTGGTGTGCTGATTTGTGCTCGATAATTTAGTCTGCGAGATCCGAACTGTCTCGAATCCGCAAACGTCAAATCTTATATGCTTCTTTTATATAAATATTTAACAAAAAAATTTATTTTTAAATTTATAAAGATTATTATTTGTTTAGTTAAAAGTTAATATTTATATAGAATTGTCTAAAATAAAAATATAAGTATTATTGAAATATTTAGATATATCTTTCTATTAAAATGCCGTTGTCGTTACTTGACATCCAAAAATTTTAAAAATGACATTTGTCCCTATCTATAATCATAATATATGGTTAACCAATCCACAATTTTCAAATAGTGATATACAACCTAAACTATGAAAGAAATTCATAATCCAACCTTTAATATTGTACCTTAGTTGTTGAGATTATCACTAGCCAATGATTCTTATATTATCTTTGAAGTACGCCCCCAGGGTTGGCTCAAGAAGAGGACATGCTCCGATTTACTAACGATCAACGCTAATCGTTGATCGGATGAAAGACTTCTTTAACCAGTATAAAAAGAATTATTCATCAAACCCTAACTTTCCGCGATTAGCAATGGTCTTCTCCCTAATTTTACACTCTCCCAAAAGCAATCTTCAAATCGAACACTACAGATTACAGAAAACGTCTCTTCTCTCTCTCTCTCTCTCCTAATCAATTATATACATTCTCAATTACGCTATTAAAGCCTCACATCAATAAAGAAAACTAACACTCAAGCGCTCCTATCAAATGAAGGATACCCAGCATCTCAGCTATAAAAATCCATTGAGTCCTCACTCCAGGACACGCCCCGATTTCTACTAACAGACGCACTCCTTTCTGCTAAGAATCACTCATCAAAGCCCTAACTCTCATAAAGGCGCTTTTGAATTTACTCTGCAAGCTCCCACAGTTACAGAACGTCTCTCTCTCTCTCCCTGTTACTACGTTCCTCAAGAATAGTGTTGGAGACCAACACTCATTTCGAACCATAGAAAACCTTTCACTTTGAAAGCGTAATACTTACCACAAACACTCTCAGTATTTCTCCTTATTCTATTTTTTCCTTAACCTTCTCAATTAGCTTCCGTTTGTTGTACACACGACGTTTGTTGTAATAGTGTGCGTGATCCCTGATGACTAAAACTTGAATTCAAGACATATCAATCTTATTATTTCTACATTTTGTATATGATTATTGATATATAGTCTTTCTCAACAATTAATTTTGACTCGAACCAATTTAAAATTTAAATTTAGGACATATCAATCTTATTATTTCTACATTTTGTATATGATTATTGATATATAGTCTTTCTCATTTTTTTTGTCATATATATATATATATCATAATAATTTTAGTTTTGTATCACGGTCATCACATTTGCACTCATTCTTCTTTTATCTCTTACAATATATTTGATTAATGAAAATATGAATTTTATTTTTACTTTATTATTAATAGAATAATTATTTTATTATTTGATTACTTTATTAAAAAAATAAAAATTTTAAAAGGTATAAATATTTTTTTGAAATATAAAATAAAAAATTAATTTTTTTTAATATCATTTATTCATTATATTGAAAAAATATCTGTTCCTGACCTTTTTACCCTTTTACCCTTCCTCAATACTATCGCCGCGCTGCTGGACATTACTGCCTCCTTCCCGTAGCTCCTTCTCAAAATCACGCCTCTCAAAATTCGTTGCATTCCCTTCTTCACATTTGAAAACCCTATGTAGTCCATCTCTCATACAGATTTGTCACTTCTACGCAATCCTTCATTGTCACCGTGAGAAATCATTCGAAACCTTCTTCTCCTTCACCTTAACTGCAAAAACGAGTTTGAATTTGTAAGTTTAATTTGAAAGCCCCTAAAGTTTTCGAAACAAAAACAATATTTATAGCGTTAGCTGTATACACTCGTGAGAAATTTGTGCGATTGTGAGAAATTTGCCATCAATTGTGTACGCTCGTGAGAAAGTGGCACTCGATTGCTTTACTGTGTATGCTTTTGAGAAATTTGAATCTGTTTATTTAGCCTACAATTACATTTGTGTTTAGCATTTGTGGTTGCATTTGTTTCGTTGACAATAATTTGTACTAACAATCGAATCGATTATTTCAGCCTGTTTTTGCATTTGTCTTTAGCATTTGTGGTTACACTTGCTTCATTGATAATAATTTGTTCCAACAATTGAACCACTCGTTTTAGCATATTTTGCATTTCTATAATAAAATACCTGTGTTTTGTGATTTGTAATTTATATTTCTGTAGTAAAACACCAATATTTACATTTCTGTGATAAAATGCCCGTAATTGTGATTTGCATTTCCGTAGTAAAATGCCTATGTTTGCATTTCCATAGTAAATAATTTTTTTCTTAAATAACATTTTGATAGTAAAACGCCTGTAATTTGTGATTTGTATTTCTACAGTAAAACGACTGTGTATGCAAATCTGCAGTAAAACGTTTGAATTATTTTTGGACTAATTTTGTATTCCTATATTTTCATATGTTATGATTTGTAATTGTAGTTAACGAATTACGTTTCAACTTGTCCAATAAAAAAAAAAATAGCAATCGTGCTAATTATATGGACTAATGTTTGCCATCTTATTTGGTATTTTTTTATATGTTAAGTACAATTTTTAAGTATTAAACACCATAAGCTTATAATTACGAAGTTTTACAGATTTAATTTTTATTAAAAAAAAAGAAATACATTAACAAAATTATATATGGTAATAATGTCATTTACATTAATACATTAAAAATGAGTAGGCCCATATTCTTCAAATTATTATATGTTAAAAATATTAAAAAATTCATTCATCAAAACACATGATTATTAAGAGCAAGTACCAATATTCTTGTATATTCTTATATATCATGTCTAAAATAGAATGATTGTACATAATTATAAGAGGTCAGGTAACATAATAAGTAGAATATTTAATAATTTCTTATTTACAATAGTACGTTTACAAATACATTTATTTAAATAGTAGGAACTCATCTTTAAGAACTCTACAGACAAACGATGAAAGTAATATATTCATTGTAGAATTGTCATTATTATCTTGATAATATAATAATATTATATATTTATTGTTATATCTATATAATAAATTTATTTGAGAACTCACTCAGTTGATATATACTTGTAAAATTGTCTAAGTGTGTCAAATGGAATATATATAAAAATTAAAGTACCTACTATATACAAACCTAGATATCGAACTCGTAATAGAAATACAATCACAAACGTGTTAAAGGCATGTATCCATAACATACAATTTATATATATACTTTCTTTTTAAGAAGAATTTACTATAAATTCTAGAATTCTACAAAATATGCTAAGTACGAGGCGAGGGCTAAAAGTTTCCAATTGTGTAATTTCAAATAATTGAAAAAATATAATGTTTTGCTTGGGATGTTTTCTTGCATAATGAAATGAAGTTTTTCTATATTAATACTTATTATTTAGTTAATGTATGATATACAAAATGTATAAAAATTTTTACACCATTTAGGAGTTAGATGTACCACTTAAATGAATGGCGTTGAGGACACCAACCAAAAACGGCCAAGGAGTACTTTAGTATGAAAATGCTGCTACTTGTAATATTATTGATACGTGTTTTAAATTACTTAAAATATATTAAAAGATACTAAAAAATTTACTATTTTACACCATCAAAACACACAATTGAGTTACTATTATTTGTTTTTTGATATACAATTTTATTTAAAATGAAATGACTTATAATCATATTGAGGATTAGTACAATAATATGAATCATAAGGATGTTGATAAAGATACAGAAATAACAACACGGCTTGTTTTTATTGGGAGTTGGATTGAATTGAGGAATAATTTAGCCAATAAAATATTTAATAAAATGGAATATCATTGAGTACTACATTACAAGTGCCATTTCCCATGTTATTTGAAGATGTATCATTTTTATTGAATATTAGGCTGATATATTGGATGAAATTTTGCTAACTGTGATCCACAAGTATTGGATAACTTCTCTGTGTTTTTTTTTTTTTTTTTTTGGGGTATCCACAGGTATTAGTACCAGTTTCTCTGCTTTTTTCCTTTTTTCTTTTTGTTTGTTTATCAATGCAATAAGAAGCACCTTTTCTCTTTTCCTTTAGATTCACAAGGAAACATTGATGTTTCTCTAATTTTTTGTATCACTCTAGCTCTAGCATCATTTTTTTTTCAAATTTACAATATGAGTTTGACAAAATTTTGATTAACTTACAGTTTGTTTGTTTATTATAAATTAATATTTAATATAATATTTTATTAGATAGTTGTCTATTTACATTATATAATAAAAGTAAATATGACATAAGTTGCTAATGGCACTAAAAGAAGATGAAAAATTTGTAAATATGATACCCTTATTACTAGTATAATTGAGTTATATAATATTGGTATTTATAATGCTAATAATAAATTTAGATCGTATTATTTACATAAATTAAAGATAATTTTTAAGATAAAAATTACCTAATTTAAATTTAAATGTAACTCCGCACACTGCATCTAGATAATATGATTTGAGTATCGTCTATAATATGATTGAAAAGTGATTTGAGTATCGTCTATAATATAATTCGAGTGGGATAATGCATGGAAGATAATTATTATAGAACAACATGTATAAAATATCTACATTTCGGTCAATTTTGAACTTCATTTTTATTATTTATACTTTATCTATAATATATACTAATACATATTTTTTATTCATATAGAGCCACAAGGTGCTACTATTTGATTGAAAAAATCATTTCTATATTTTAAAAATTTATCAATAATTTATGCCAAATATCATATAATAGGAACAAATATACAAGTCACTGGTGATATTATTATGAAGTTTCAACATAATAAATTGAAAAACAAGCAATTTAATATGAAAATTATTCTAGAAATAAAAAATAAATATGTATATAGCAGTGACGAATCACCTACTCAAAATAAAATACTTATTACCACTCTAGTTACGAGAAGCTCATTTAAGGGAAAGATACGGAATGTTAGAGCAGATGTGAACACATCGGCCTAGTATATTTTTCAAATTGTCGATATATTTGACACAAATATAAATAAAGTTGGTGATATATTGAGTAAAAATTTGAGGACTAACTTAATGATTTAATTAAGAACAGAATAACTATATGTTTTGTTAGCTAATATTTAAAATTATCCGCAAGTAAAAAGAATATAATTTATACCAAATGTATTATTTCAATCTTTCACTCGACCAAAGATTAGATTGAATCAAGTAATACTTATAATAAATATATTATATGTAATTGTTAATTATGTTGACTAGAAAAATAATATTTTTTGGCATATGGATATATTAATGAAGTTTGTTTAGTTTCAAAATTATTGACAAGCTTATCAGGTAGCATCTTTTGGTTGGAAATATAATTTTTTTTATCATGATTATGTGTGTAAGTATAATGTTATTTTATGTAATACATAATATTATTTCATAGTGTTGAATATTTTAGATATAAAAAATTAATGATAAAATAATATTATTTAAATATTTTATAATTTTAGCTTGTAAAACAAGCCCGAACCCGGTCATGAATTTTGGTCCGTGTAACATAAAGATGGTTGATAAAAACCAACTTGTAGAGATACTATAAAATGATTGTAGGATATATTTTTTTTAAATAAAGATAAAAAAGTTATTATTATAAAATGCTACCTCATTCTTTCTATCATTAGTACACATTAATTATTAAAAATTAATTTTTTATTTAATTTTAGTTATTCTAAATAATTAATTAAATATAAAAATAATAATTTTAATTTTATTTATATCTTATTTTATTTTTTAAAAACAGTTAATATATATTTTTTATTTTATTTTAATAACTGAACATATTTTAATTTTTTTTACAACTAAATTTTCTAACTCTAATTTTTACCCTTAATCTAACTTCTAATATGTGTTCTCAAATCCGAATTCTACACGAATTAGGAAGCTACTCAAATCTTCCCTGTCTGTTTGAACAAAGCAGGTACGATCTTTGTTTATGATAATTTGGATTATACATACTAAAACTAAAAAAATAAAATATTAGAGTATTGGCGGGACTCACTCTTTATATATATTCTCCAACGTTTAAATTAGTAATCTTTTTTAACGAATAGAAAAATACAATGACAAGAGGCAAAAGAGATGATACACAAGAGTAGAGATTGTATTTGTTTCAAAGGCTGTGCTTGGCGTGGAGCACCTTGAGAGAGAGAAAGATAAAATTATGAGTAATCTCTGTGAATGTTCTTTTAGGAGGAAAATTTTCTATCTGTCTTTTTTCTCCCTTGACTAGATGAAAATTGGGATATAAAATTATTGGCCAACTCCTAAAATGACCGGAAGGAATTTGATGTTAAGTGACAAAATTAAATTCGAGCGTCTCCATTAAGAGTTAAAAAAAAGTATTAGTATATGACCACCTCATCCAGGTCCTAGAAGCTCAAGAAAGTGTAAAAGTGATCTAAATGATCTATCGGATCGGTACTTCCATCGTAGGCGTCTAGGATTAACATCTTAAACTTATAAGGAGCGGCTATGTTCAATCCGATCGAAAAAGATTTAGAGACTTTGAATCTAGTAATGCATCATTAATTATGTAGCTTTATTCGTAATATTTGCATGTTGAACACATTCAAACGTATAATGATAATTATTGTTTATAATTATTGACTAAATAACAACTTTTGAAAATTTATTATGAAGAACAATGTTACTGTTGTCATTTAATGTGGGTTGGTTTCTCGCTCTTGCGCTGCAGAGGGCTAGGACGGTTGGTTTTGTTAATGTGGGTTGGTCTCTCTCTCTTCTGCTGCAGAAAGCTAGGATGTTTGGTCTTGTGAACAAGTCATCTCCCACCCACTTATTCCTCCAATCATACTGTGCTTCGTCTTTCTCTCTCTAAAAATCCTTTTCACCGGTCAAAATCGAAACCCAGAAACTATATGTATTTTGTAATATTAATTAATTATTATATAAACACATATAGTGTATATCTCAATTATTCATTAAATTTTAAATATATTAAAACTACCTATATATGATACTGCCACTTAAATTCATTTCCTTGCCCTAATAAGTTTTCCCCACTCAAATATTTTCCTTTTCCTTTTTTTTTTATTTCCTTGCTCGACAGGATTATTCCAATCTCTTTCTTCTCCTTCAGTTTGTATAATTTCGACTCCTCTCACCATTCTCCTATTTATCTTCTCCTCTCTCTCTCTCTCTCTCTCTCTCTCTCTCTCTTAATCTTTCAGCCTTCTCTCTCTCTCTCTCTCTCTCTCTCTCTCAGTCTCTCTTTCAATCTCTCCTTTTCTCTCTCTTTCTGTCTCTCTTGTCTTTGTCTTAAAGTTCTCGTTCTACATAGGCAATTTTGCAGCACATCGAGTTTCCTCTATGATAAAAGAATCTTTCCCTGATCCAACCCATCACCGATTTTCAACTTTTCCCATGAACATGTCAATGGATATCTCTGCTGATCAGCGTGTTTGTTATGTTCACTGCAACTTCTGCAACACTATTTTAGCGGTACATTCTGGCTATGATTTTTGTTAATTTAATCATACCATGTTATTCTTTTTTTAAAAAAATATTTGCTATCCATTTTCTTCTTTCATTTTAGTTAAAAGCCCCTTAACAAGTATCAACTAGTAGGAGAGGAGCGACTAGAGATAGCTAGCTGGATAATCTGTCCTTGCTCTTTTTTTTTCCAGAATTGGGCAGTTTCAGATCCCAATATTAGATGATTGAATGTTAACTCAGTTTTAATTTCTGAGTATGTAAGATTCATAAATGACCCATGAATCCTTAATTTCTAGCTGTCCAAGAAAAACAATCACCTCCAAGTTTAATCCCGTTATAGCATAAGGGTTTCGTATTTAAAAACTTTAAATAAAGGAAAAATTATATGCCAATTTAGATTATGCTCTTTTATGAAGAAATTTTACATGGACAACCAAAGATCTCCTAATTTAAGTTAGATTTCTATTTTCAAAAATTTAGAGATAGTTTCAGATGTCCTTACACAGCTTATGATTGGTAGAATTATATTAATAGAAACATATACATGATCAAAATTTTATTTATGATTCACATATACACATATCTGGGAGGCTGGAGGTTAATGGGGCATGGCTATTTATTTTAGGGCTCTTACAAGAACGGATGACACAGTTTCAACAGTCTCTTTCTCCACTGACTTGTTCAGCTTCTTTTACAGTTTCGTGCTTTCTCTCTCCTCTTCTCTCGTTCCCCAAGGTACCTCTGCTTCACTGAAGCATCATTTAAACACTGCATTACTCATCTACTTTTTGGTCCTCGACATAAACGGCTGGAAAAAGAAGAATTCATTAGCCATGGCCAAGTAGCTTTACTAATTTTTCCTTTTTTTTAGCGTGTGGTTAGGGAGAGGGGATCTTGCAGTCTTCCTTTTCATCATAGCATTTGACCCTTTTGAGGGCATTTGCCTCCATCCTCTCTTTCTCTTCAATTGAGCTTCAGACATATCATTTTCCTGCTTCTCTTTTTTCTGTCTGAGCCATAAGTCTTAGTGCCAGAAAGAAGATCGGGAGCACTAATGGAAACAGATAGTGACAAGAGAGACCTCTTAACGTTGGGTTGTCCTTAATAGTTGTCATCCCATGTGAGGTCTGTTAGATCAATCATGATTAGAATGCTTTAAGTTTTTTTTTTTTTTTTAATTTTTATCTTTGGGTGGAGGAGGCAAGTAAATATCGTAAGTTACTGTCTTGATCATTATATACCGTGGTGGGTGGGTGGGTGGGTGGGAGAGAGGAAAGCCAAACAATTCTCATACTTTACCATTCCATTATATTGATCATCTTCTTATTCTTCTTGTTATCTTTGAACTTCTTGCTGTTCCACTTTACCATTCCTATGGTGGAGTCGGAAATAATTTTAATTGCCATATGCACTATTAGTTTCATTCTCTTTTTTCCTTTGATAATCGCATATTGATTAAATAAAAATGTGTCAATGTGATATGGGGCATGCCTTTCTCACTTGGAAAAATTCTTGCCACTAGTATAACATTTTCTCTATATCGACCGTCCGCAATTAGACTAAGACATGAGGAGTCGGCCAAAGACCGATCTCTTGAGCTATCTCTCTATCAAGATCCCTTGGGGGCAGGAGTAGTCGAAATTTTGAAAATTAATTAAGATAAATGATGTGATTGGCAGGTTAGTGTTCCATGCAGCAATATATTTAGCATTGTGACAGTAAGATGTGGTCATTGTGCTAACTTGCTATCTGCTAACGTGGGAGCTTCTGTCCAAGCTGTTCCTTTTCATCGAGATCTCCTACAGGTACACCACTTCTCATCTTATCTCACAAAAAGTTTCATTTAAATTCCATTAAATAGTCGAAAGATATACACATCTAGTTATAATAATTCAAAAAATTTCATTGGAAGTGCAATTACTTGATCTGCAGTTCTTGCATTCGTAAATTGAGGCATCACAATTGCTTAATTCACTAGGTCAACCAAGTAATTGCAAGGCCTGAAAGCAGTACACTATAATTTTTACTCTTATGTTATTCTTATAATAGATTTACCTCATTATTACTGTAAGGTTCATTCTCTCGAAGCAAAACATAAACATAATAAAATGGATTAAGGTATTTTACCAACATATTTTACGTACTCATCCCTCAAATATTGTGATTTATAACATATAAATATATATATGATTAATTTGTGTCTTATAAATGGGTACATATTTAAAAATATTGTCTCAACGAGTGCCTTAAGTCGGATGTTAGAACTGCAAACAGATTTCCGATGTGGAATATTGCCAATGCTTGCTGAACTTTGAAGCGTTGGATCAAGTTTTCTTACCTTCGTTTTTCATCGTCGTTTCAAATAATTAAAGAAAGTTCAATTTTAACTCCTTTTACTCTAACACTCACCATCTGCAAGGGGGGTATATAGATTGAAGAGTATTAATCAGGTTAATTATGACTGTAATTTGATTAAATTAAATGATACTACATAGTTGCAGAGGCAGCAGCACCTTAATCCCCAGTTAAGTGAGAGCAAGGGTTCTGGTTCATCTTCCACATGCAACAAATATGCTCCTCTTCAGTCTTTGGACAGTGAACAACCAAGATTGCCCCCTATTCGTCGTGAGTCTCTCTCTCTCTCTCTCTTCCCCCTTCTCTCTCTATCTAAATATTTATACTATATTATCTCCCATTTAAACATGAAGCACAGCTAAGTTTTTTTTAAATTTCTATTTTAAACAAATCGTATTGGGGGACATTTTTAGAACATCATCAGACATCATAATATCACATCCATACATCTATAAAAATAAATTAACACAAAAATAGATGGTTAGATAAATGATATATCATCTGGGGTAATTCAAATGTGTTCAAACCTTAACCCACAAACATTTCTCTTCTTGAATTACCTGAGATTTTATGTGCTTATATTATTTTTGAGTTTTGGTGCTTAATTTGTTTAAGTCCTTGGATTATGTTGAGTTTTTCGGTATAAATATGTTTTGTTTGTGGTACTATTTCCTTCATATCTGCATAACTCAATCAATAAAAATATTTTTCTCCTCAAGATAGGTGTCTTAATCCTAACTTTATAAAGTTATGAGTCATATATTAAGTGATTAATTATATGATATCAGATGTACATTTGTCTCTTGTATGATTGCACTCGAGTTTGAGTATGATCTTAGAAATTATCCTCACTGGAAAAAATAATTTCACATCTTTTACTTACAAAAAAAAAAAAAAATTAGTACCTTCTTCTCAAAGAAGGAGAAAGGGCCAACAAAAGGACACGGTAAAGACTTTATTTTCGGGATAAGTACAAGTCAGTTTTGGGTTTGTTTATCAAAAATTTATCAAACTTATTTACAGTAATAATAATAATCTTGACAGACTTTTTAATATTAAGATAATAAAATATATAAAAGAAATAAAGAGTCAAGTAAAACTAGACTATATTACTTGCACGGATGATGGTATTATCACCAATTTCCTTGCCAATATTTCCTATTTTTCCAGAAAAAATATGATTCATATATTCATTTGTTATTCATGGTTCCGTGTTATGTTGCTAGTTAATTCATTTTTGGTGGGGTGTATCACATATATATATGAATCGAATAATGGAAATAAGAAAGAATGAAAAATAGGCTGTTTTTTAATAACAAAAACAGCTGAAAATGACTGAATTAGTTTCAAAGACTAGAGCTAATTTCATAGTTATTCAGCTGAAAATGATCATCTCCTGCTACAAAATCGCAATTCTTGATGCTTAATGCTTGAAAAGCTTATTCTTTAGCTAGTGGATATTTAGCTAAATGTGACAGATAGTATGCCATGTAAATGGAATTTTTTTTAGAGAAAATAATAATTTATCTTGTTATCTATTTCATAATTCATTCTATAGCTATAATTTTACTGTTATATTTATTGGTAAAATCTATACCGTTTTAAATAATTGCCAAAAGATTTGGATTAGACTATAGATTAAGCAATTTTTTTTGATAAACTAATTACTTGGTGCCAACACACACGGTAAAATCAGCCTAATATATGAACTTTATTAAGGTGAGACATGGATAATATTAGATATACATCTTATTGTTTCTATACGTGTAGTTAATACTTTGATTTTCTCAGTTTAAACATATAGCTTTAATATCCTAAGAAAATAATCATACAATGGCGTTAAATATGCCCAATTACAATTAAATAGGGTAGGCAAATTATTAATGAATTGTCAATGTCGATGAAAATCATATCGTTTCAATGACAATACCAACTCACTGAGCCTAATTTTGGACCACATACGGAGCTGAAACTTGTGGAAATGTGGTGAAGAATAA
The DNA here is from genome assembly GCA_033239525.1 of Nepenthes gracilis. Lineage (NCBI taxonomy): Eukaryota > Viridiplantae > Streptophyta > Magnoliopsida > Caryophyllales > Nepenthaceae > Nepenthes > Nepenthes gracilis. The sequence goes on from BSYO01000001.1 coordinate 3,447,821, forward strand.
AAGGGAAATTCCATTTCCGAACTATTTATATATAGATTAATATTATAATTTTTTGTCACATTCCTTTTTATTATTTTCAAATCTTATTAAATTAACTTCTGGGATATAAAATGAGTGATTAGATTGAGAAATTAATGAGACGTGTTAAAGTTATTGTATGGATGGATTAGAATGAGTTATATTGTGGGAATAATCAAATGGACATTTTTGAGATAATTTCGATGACTTGATATATAATCTATTTAATTTTGTGTGGGTCTACTAGTGGATGGATCGTTATTGCGATGTCCTATCATAGTATATTAAAATGTGTCACCCTTTAAAGTGTTACACTATGATACCCTTAATGTGATGTAACATTTAACATGTCCACTCATTTTCTATGGGCCTACTAATATAAATGAAATGTTAATATATCACTTCATTCTAATGTGTTTAAAATATGTTTCCTTTAACTTTATGATTCAAAATACCACATTGAAAGTGCTTAATTTTGTGCCAACCCTTTGAAATTAAAAATAGCTCTAACATAATACATGTGAAATAACATGATTCGCATTGGAGCTGGCCCAGTTTGCAGGCATATTAATTTTACAACTTTTAAATTATTAATACAATTACTTACTCATCTAATGATAATAATAAATGGTAATCACTTTCTTACTATAAAATGCCAACTATTTCTTCTATATTAACGATCAAAGTTTTTTATTTTGCAATTTCACAATAGTTTCGACTCAAATTTTTATCATTGCCATAAGGGGCAAAACATAATTTTTTTCTATTTGTTCAATAATTTTATAAGTTTATTATTTTTTAAGAAAGTAAATTTAAATAATTGTATTATTATGTTTGAATTAAAAAGTAAAAAAATATTGACTAATATGGGAGACATAAGCAAATCATAGTACCAATAAATAAATTTATTAGTATCAATTAAATAATTTTAGTTGGTCTAATACAAAATTTAAATTTAATTATTGATAGATTTATCCTTTTTTCCTATACTTTTTCTGAGTTGTGTCAGTCTCATTCCTCCTCACGTAAGTCGGCCTCTGATTGGCATTACTTTTGCAATGCTTTTTCAAAAAGTTACGAATTGGTTAATACTTTATAGTAAGCTGATTGAGATACTTTATATATTATTCTGAATTTTCATAACTAGATTTAATTTGAAATGTTGAAAACGACCCAAAAATGCTTTTAACAAAACATAAATTATATATTTTGTTTTCAAAATAATAGGAAAAAGAAAACCCTAGAGCCTCGATTTAAGTATTTAAGCACCTTGGCTAGAGCCGAGCAAGCTTGCATATGTAGACTGCATATGGTTAATCCATGCAGAGTGTAAACTAAAAATTCAGAACAGAGATAATAGCTGTATTTTGGATTTGAACGTATAAACCAGTATACACATTATTTTTCTAACTCATCTAGCTAGACTATAGTCAAGTATTATATAATTTAAAATGATCTGACCCATCTTTAAATTCTATACTTAACATGCAGGAAAAGCATAATATATTTAACATATAGCAAAAACATAAACCATCGAGCTATTCTCATGCTAACATAAAGAATGGCTCATCTCCAATTTAAAAAGAAAAAGTATACACATGATTTTTTTTATACTAATATGTGCATGTTACATTATCGAATAGAGAAACAGATATCTTCTGGTTAAAAGTAGTCAACTTTATCTGGTAAAAGAGTAAGAGAAGAAAGCAACTTCTCTCACATAACACCATTTCATCATTATTTAAACATTTTAAATCACCGATGTTTTATTTATTTATACATATTAGTAAGTTTATATTAAAATAGATGGATGAATGAGTATTATGTAACTCAAAAATAGCCAAACATATATGTAATTATTTCTCTTTGGTGTTCTCTCTCTTAATGTAAATAAATCTTCTTTTTATTATTATTTGTACTATCTGATCCGTTTTTATCGGAGAATTTCCTTTAGATAAGGTGTATATACAATTGTAGCAGATGCTTACACTTTATTGTCGTTTTCTTCGTGCAGCCCCAGAAAAGAGACAACGGGTTCCTTCAGCATATAATAAGTTTATAAAGTCAGTATTTCAATAAACTAAGGCTCGGTTTATTTGACAAAAAATAATTTGATTGAACATAATTTTTTTTAAATTATTTTTACATTTTACAGTGTTTGCCAGTGTATAAAAAAATATTTTTCGAATTTTGTGAAGTATAAGAAGTATAGATAACTGAATTTTTTTTTATTGAATGAAATAATGTTGACTTTAAATAAACGACCTTTTCTTTTTTAAAATAAAAACGTACTTCTAAAATTTATTATCAATGTTTATCAATAAAAAATTTTACCCCAAAAATGAGACTATCCCAAGCTAATGACATCACTGATCCTTCGGCCGGTCACCGACTCCCTCGACCCTGCCTGGATGGTTGCCGACGTGTGTCGTCATCTCTTTGGCCTTCGGCCACTGGCCAATGACTGCCTCGGCTGCATTGTTGTGAAAATATCACTATCATTGTAATCATAAATATCTGCTATTTTAAATATTTTTTTATTTTTTTCAAGAATGAATTAATTTTACCTCATGAATGAAATCATTAAAAAATATTATTAATTAGTCTATTTATTTGATAATGTATTTTTTTAATATGCTAAGCATGCAAAAAATATTACGAAAGAAGTTATATTTTTTTTAAAATAATTATTAAAGGTAAAAATATTTTTATATAAAATTATTTTTAGTAAATATTTCTAACAATCAACTAGAGCCTAAATCAACCCCTCTCTCTCTCCCTCTCTCTTTTAATTTCTCTCCCTATCGTCCTTCATCGATGAGACCACTTTTTGCAGGGAGGAGATCCAGAGAATCAAAGCCAGTAATCCTGAAATTAGACACAGGGAAGCCTTCAGCATGGCAGCCAAAAACGTGAGTCACCCATATATATATATATATGTATATGTATGTATATGTATGTATATATATATATATATGTATGTATGTAGATGTATGTATATATATATATGTATGTATGTATATGTATGTATATATATTTACTATATTGGGACCAATCTTTTTTAGTATCCTCAGTATATATGTAGATATATATAACAATTATATTCATAAAAAGAGACACAAAATAGATGTTGTTTTATTTATTTTTCTTTAAGATCATGTAAGAATTAACTCATCAAAAATATATAAAAGAGTGAGCTAATTGAACTTATGTCGACAACTTAAAGCAATTGCTTATTGAAAGTATGTATATCATGTGGAATTAACATATCCCTAGTTTGATAGGTTAGCTTTGATCTAGCGATAGTATTATACTATTGTAATATGCAGGTTATAAATAGTATTATACTATTTATAATAGTCATAAATATTTAAAATTTTGCCTATAGAAAATAAGATAATAAATAATGTTTAAATGATTTGAATATTTAAAACGTAATCTAAAAGAAATGCATAAGAGAAAATATAGGTCAGTTGTATTTGAAATAAAGAAAAAAAAGAATAAATATGTAAAAATTTAGATTGGTATATTAAAAGATAATTTAAAATTACTTATATTCTCTTAAAATATTATATAAAATTTAGTAAGATGACAGAAAAAATTTAAAAAATATAAAAGTTCATTGTAATGTTGTTGTAAAATACAGACAGAAAACTTAAATACCTAATCTATACTGTATTGTTCTATATACGTTTTTTTATTATGATTTTTAAAAAGATAAATTACACTAAACATTAACTATTTTATATGAAAAGATTGCTATCATGATTTGAATTTCTAACCTTACAATAATAATTCAGTGTAATCTTATCATTATGTTCAAACTTAATCTATACTTTAATGATATTTATTTAGTATTTATTTTGCAGTGGGCACATTTCCCTGATATTCATTTTGGCCTAAATATTGATGGGCAAAAGCAGTCGAAGTTTGAGCAGACAATTGCTGGGGAGGGAACACAAAAGCATCTGGCTATATAGCCATTAATTATTTAATAGAAATAATTAATCCCCTGCTGGTCATTTATGTGTAATTCTCCTATAAATAAGATACATAAAGGAGGGGAGCGCTCCATTATCAACACCAAGCATCTGTTCTATTTTTACCCCTTCGTGCTCTTTCAGCAGCTATGATTTCTACCAATTTATTAATAATTAGTGTTCTTCTCTTTTTCTTTTCTTTTTTTATTTCTTAGTTGTAATATTTTGATAGTCATTTGTCGAACGTTTTAATTTTGATTGTAATTAGTTGTTACTATTTGAATGTTACTATGTTGCAAGCTACAAATGTTCATATTTATCATTGCTCATATCTAACCATTTTTTTCTTTTTAAAAAGAGCTTATTTTTATGTATAAAATCTAATAAAAAATTCGTAAAATATGAGTTAAATATATATATATATATATTTGATATTCCTTAATGTCACAGCTAATCACGAAACTTGAGAAGTTTAAGAAAAATCATCTATTTAAAAAAAATTAAAAAGATTGAAAATGCTACAAGATCTATTTATGAAAAATAAATAAATATTTTTTTTTAATTTTATATTTATGAATATTGTTCTAATTATATTCAGATATGGTTGCCGAAAAAAATACTCATGTAAAAAGGTTGGTGGGGGGAATAATTTACATGTATCATAAAGATAATAATTTAAAATTAAATTTATAAAAGATAAAAAGTAAATTTATGCATTTTTGTAACTTAAAAATAGTGCATTAAAAAAGAGAGAAATATATTTTTAAAAAATAATAATTAAATAATATTAATTAAATAATATTCTCTTTTTTCGTAACATTAGTATATTGAAGCTTCTGCTTTCAAATATTGATACTCCATTTTATTTTTCATACTTACATTTTTTTAATCTAATCATGAAAAATCACATTCCAATAATTTAATATAAAAATTTAAAAATAAACAATAAATGCAGATATTTATCAATAAAAACTGAATATTTAAATATGTGATTAAGAAAACCAGCCACCACCCTAGATGCCACCCTCGGGCTGCCCTTGCAAATTAGGTTAATCCGTACACCCAGTATTTATCTCATTGTACGGTGCTACAGTGAATAAGTCCAGGTGGGGGCCACAGTTGACGATGACAATGCTGCTGCCCTATACGCCAAAATTTTTTTTTTAAAAAAAATATATTAACTAATTAAATCCAAAAATCGTGAGAAACACACAAAAAATCAATTATTGATTGGCCAAATTTTATTTTATTTTTTCATTTTTTCAAATCCCGTGAGGATGAAGATCGATGATGCCGTACAGAAAGCGAAAAAATATATATATATTTAGAAATTGCGTAATTATTAAATAGGGATAGTGTCGCAGGAAACGTAACACGCAAAAATCGATGTGACAGAATTTTATTAAAAAATAAGTCATTAATTATATAAAATGGTTACAATATATAGGATCAATTTGAGCCTACATATATAATATATATTATATTATATAAAATTTATTTTTATTATTTAAATATGTATCCTTCAAGATAACAGTTCCATCACGGCACTAAAATATTATATATAAATTTTAAAAATATATATAATTAGATATTTGATGTCAAAAGAAAAGTAAAATTATAATTATGAGATGAAGTTTATCATAGAAATGAATTTTTATATACTCTCAATGCCTATCCTTCCATTAATAAATATTGCATAACACTTTCAAAAAGAAAAATCTGGTAGGCATTGTTAGATTTATTTTTATGATAAAATTGTTTATAATTAAATCATATTTGAATGTATTTAAATACTAATTATGCTCAATCGTAATTTGGGACAAATTTGTCAAAAATAAAAATAATTGGATAAATAGGAGATGTATATGCATATTTGGAAATATAACTCCACGAATAAAGAAATACCTAAAGGATATTTATACGTAATTTTTAATAATTTCACACATAAAGCACATATAAAATATGCATATGTACATTTATCAGTTAACTCCATACATGAATGATGTATGCACATAGATAACAACTTCGTGCATGAAGCATTTATGTGCTCTGGTATTAAAGTCAACATTTGAATATTAGTGCATGATATTTGCCAATTTTGCGTTTAAATCTAATTTTTAACCATATCTATAAATACACATTTTCTGTTAAAATAACAATTACTTTGGTGAATAATGAAAAAAATAAGAGTTAAAAAAGTGTAAAAAAAATGAAAAATCTCTTCATTTTTTATTCATAATATCTATAAACAAATATTCATTAAGTGTATGAAATATTTATATTATTTGTAATATTAAATTATAAATGGTCTAAACTATAATAACTTTATGATTATCCAATATTTTAATTGGTATCAGAGACTATCCAAATCTTAGACCTTATTGTATCTAGATAATTATCGGTCATTCGATATCAATTACGCCATATGTTAATGTGAATAACTATACCTAATGGAAGAAGTGTATGAAAGCATCCCCAAAATTATTGGACTAAAGCATTTAGCTATATGAGAAGAGAGGATGGACTCCTTTTACGATGACTAATAATAGGGTTGCAGTCCCCAAAGACCTATCCATGTGGTATACTGTTGAGTTAAAGAGTTGCAACTGAAATAATATGGACTTCAAAGTCATTTTCATAACAATTTTATCTAATAAATTTAAATAGATTTTATATGTAAAATTACTAAGGAAGCTTGATATATTTTATAAATCACACATGAAAGGACAAAAATGGTTAAAAACTCATTGACTATTAGGTTTAAAGAACAATGAATGAAAGATTGACAAAATATTTAACGATATTTATATCAAATTAAATGATATAGTTGACTCTTTATTTAATATATGTAAAAAAATTATTGAAAAGAGAATTGTTGAGAAAAATTTGAGATTCTTATACAAGTAACTTTGATGGAAGGTTGTAGCTATTAAGAAAAATAAGGATCTTGATAAGATCAAAAATTAAAAATTAGTTAAATCTTTTCAAACATATGAATTTTCTTTCTAATTAAAAAAATAAAAATCAATCATCCTAAAATCTACTTAAGAAAAGTCCTACAATGACTCTATAGATGACGAGGAAATTGATTTCCTGGCCAAATAATTTAAAAAATGTTTGAAGGGCAACCAAAAAACTAAAAAGAAAAAAAAACTAAAAACTTGTATGATCATAAGAAAAAGAGAGGTGAAAAAATGAGTTTAAGGACACAAAATTCAAAAAATTTAATATCATAATTGCTAAGGGTTCGGACATATTTATCCTGAATGTTTTAACGTTAAATATAACAAAGATAAAGCCTTGCATACTAGCCTTTTAGATGATGAGATTGAGTAAAGTAATAGTGAGGAGTTTTTTTCTAGAAGACAAAGCAAATAAAATGATGTGAACACCATAACTTTTTAAGAAAGAAGTTCAAACAAGTCCTTCTTAAGAATCAACCCAAAACACACATGAAAAAGGCCCTCTCCACTAGAAATTTGTTTCCATATGCTGGATGTGGTAAGGGAAGGCACATTTGCCAAAATTGTATCGAGTTCATGCAGAGTTATCACCCTAATAGGCCTAGCAGAGCACTTGAGTCCTTTACCTATATTAGACAGGGACCTACTTGTTATCACTATAGTATCTTTCGTCATATTCATCCTATTATCCTTCACCCAATTCTAATAAACCTAAATGCAGCTCAAATATGATATTGTATTTAAACCTAGAAAATCATGTAATATTTTCTTTATGATAATGCCTAGATTATGCTTTCGTGTTTCTCACCCTCCTTTGAGATTCATTCCTATATATTATTTGTGTGGTCAATGTGATTACGAATGGCCCCACTACCATATGCATTCATTTAAGAAACCTTAAGGTAGATCTTTCAGATAAGTAAACCTTACATACAGTGTATAATATTTAACAGGGATAGTATCGATTTTGATTATGACAATCAAACGTGATTTTAAAATAAATGGGTTTGATTCAACCCATTTATATACTTTATAAGGCTAACTCGTTCATTGCAAAAATGAGCTTGAGTCAAGAAAAATTAATTTGGTTTATAAAGTCAATGAATCACATGCTACTTATGAATAGTTTTCTCATACATTTTGCGTATATATTAAAATGTATTTGGAGTAAGAACATGCATTAAAAATTTAAAAAATTTTCATCATTCAATAATTGATTTAAAATTTATTAGGAAATGAACTGTTCATATACATTAAATAAGATATGAGTATTTATTTACCTTATTTTTTATATTTTTTTTAAAAAGAAGTTTGTTATTTTTTGATCTGTACATGTATTCAATACACAAACTATATTTTATTGATTGAGACCTTAGCCACTTTTATGTGCATTGAGCTAAAAATTTTAATTGCACTTAAATTACCTCAAATTTGATTAATCATGGATTAGTTGATCCTAAACTCAAAAAATAATCACAACTAAGATAAATTTTAATATTGTTAATAAGTTTTTATTCACGACTCTAAAAAAAAAATATTATAAAAATGAGTTTTTAATGCTGAGACTCCCAATTAGAGGGAGCAAAATTGTTAAAATAAGTTACAAAACTAATGGCATTAAGTTTGACTTTCCCATTTGAGAATTTTAAAAACACACTGTGGAATTCAAAATTAGAGTCGAACTCAATTGTGATTTAAAGTTTTGAGGTCTTTTAATTATGCATAGTATTTCACTAATTATATGTCTCATTTTCATTTATTTTTTTTAAAAAGTTATTGTTTAAAATTTTTCATAATTATCAAATTTATAAAAAAATTTTAATTTAAATAATAAATATTTTTCTGATATCACTCATTATTATTTTTATCTTATTAAAAATATTATTATTATTTTTTTTGTTATTAATTCATTTTATCTTGCATTCCATACACATCATTCTAATTAGAATGATTTTTTCCTCGGCATTCAAATGCCACTAGTTTTGTAAGAAACCCTTGCCCCTCTGTCGCACCACTCACAATCTCTCTCTCTCTCTCTCTTTCTTTCATGCTCGAGCTCTTCACTCCTTTTTTTTTCCTTCACTTTCACGATTCTCACTCATTTTTTCTCAAATCTTTTACGAAATTCGTGAGTTTACCTTTTATTATAGTGGATCTAACTTTTCTCACATCATTACTTTAACTAAACCTTTTGATTTTGAATATATATGTTGGCTTTCCACATATTTTTGTACCTTGAGGATTTTTCATCATTTTTAAGTATTATATATTGTTTTCTTGAAAGCAATGACAAAATCATTCTTAGCATTGAAGCATTTATTATATTGCTTGTCCATTTACTCAGATCTACAAGAATTGTCTCGATTTGTAGCTTAGGGCCTTTGGCCTTCAATGTTGTAACAATTTCAACAGATGAAATGCTTGTTCATTTAGAGTTTCGTAAAATTTTGTACCATTTAGCCCATATTTGAAATGGTTTATGGCATTTTATAACAAATGATAAAATCAACAGCAAAGACATGCGGTCCAAAATGCCTAAGATGACTCGAGCTCTACTAATAGAGATTTTAGAGTAATGATGATACTCATTGTTATACGTTTTGCTTTAGTAATGAACACCTGTTATTAGAGTATGAGGCATCATTCTGATTTCTCTATCCCCATATTTCTTATATATTTATTTCTAAAGAATGGGTACCTCTAGACATCAATTTATCACTTCATTACTCCATCTAGTTTAAGAGTTTTATTCAAACAGTCATAAGATCTGTCCAAAGTGATATGCTTTTTCTTTCTTCATTTATGGCTGAATTATCCGAATTATACTTGAGGTGATTTAGACACTATTGACCTCCCCATTATTTCATTACTTGACTATCCTTACTATAATAAAATAATATTATCCATTAATGATACATTTTCCTATCTATTATAATGTCCCTTATTGCTATGATTGTCATAAAATTAGGATGAGCAAACTACTATTTTCTTTACCATATACTTGTCTAAATACATGAGACTTCAAAGTCTCGTTGGTGGTTTAAATCTTAAAGTTTCAAAAGTGTTAGACATTCTCAAGACAATAAAATAAAGTCTGAAAGAAGACTAGAATATGCCAGTTCTATTATTAGGAAGAAATTTTAAAGAATCTCTTGGTAGGAATTACTTGTTAAGAGTAAGTTAATTAAGGATAATATATTTGTACCATTTGATCTGAATATTAATTTTTTTTCATGATGGAATTATTTTGATTGACTTGATAAGTCTAATAGATTTTACTCAATATCTGTTTTGTTGTCTTGATTTTTTTTATATCATATCATGTATTAATTTATTTTATAAACTTTATGTATTGCTATTTTTGGTAATGTTTAATGATTAAGTTTATCGTTTTATATCCATAGTATATAAAAATAGATATTCTTTATTTGTATTAAATCTTTATATAATTTGTGCATTTACGTTATAAATGATCTGAATTATATTTAATATTACCTAATTTTTCAAACAATAATTTCAAAATTTCTAACTGAAAGCAATATGATGTGAGTTAGTAGAAAAACAACAGTAACAAAATGGAGGATTAAGTATATACGTATCCATCTCATTGAATCAAAATATGATAAATCTAACCATGCGACATCATATACGTAATATTGCAAAATAATTTCTTATAATATTTAAGAAGTTGAAAAGTATAAGAAGTCAAATTAATAAAATATCTATTTTATAAAATTTTGTTAAGCACGTACTTAATATATGATATCAAAATATAATAAATTTTAATAGTGTATCTTACATTTTATAAAAATAAAACCAACATCAAATTTAAGAATAAAATTTATAAAATTCAAAATATATATAATTATAATTTTTTAAATAGTTAGAAGAATATTATTACTATCCTCCCTATTTACAACCAAAGGCGTTTAAGCCGTGACTAAATATGATTTAAGATCAGTAGTAATAACTTTTGTAATATAATATGATGGGTCCCGAAATCCAAGACCCAAAATTACAATCGCAGGTCCAAAGAATCATATGGGTAAGGTAGTCCCAAAGCTCATGGCTGTCGGTCCAAATAACTAACCCAATTTCGTTCGAGCGCTGAAGAACCAAAAGAACCAAATTAATGAGACAAAGGCAGCATGGTCCGAGAGGCTCTGCGGCCCATGCGAGAACGAGGACAACCAGAAAGGGCAAAATAGCCAAGAACGCCACTCGGATGACTTACTTGTAGTATACGCTTCCACGAGCGACCAACGGCTTTTGACACGCCGCGCCTGCAGGCCATGCACCCCGAGTCATATGTCTGCCTAAACCGCGACAGTGTCGCCCTCACATTCGCACCTACAAAAGAGTGATGGGGATGACAGGGCGGTTCGACGCACCGGGCGCCCACGTGTCGCCTCTCTACGGCATCACACTCTTATAAATACCCCCTTTAAACTACTAGAGGAGGATTCTCATTCCCATCTGTTTACACTCAAGCAAGAGAATCCCGAGAAAAAAATAAAGACAAAGAGAAAAGAGTGAAGAAAGAAATATGTCTCCGATGCGTTGTAATCCCCAAGAAAACAAACAGAACCTGCACTCATTGATCTTTTCATCGCAATAATAGTGAGATTTACTGACCGTCTGCATCATTCGTTGATTTTTCATCCCTCATTAGATAAATGGGATTTTTCACGTAAACCTACTTGTTCTCCCATTTCTTTTTCTCTCTGCCTCATTTCTTTTCTTTGTTTGCCGTTCTTCGTCCATCCGCCCACTCAAAAAGCCATTCGCGCTTCGACTAACGTACGGTCAGACTCCGCGGATACAACATAATATAATATCAGTTATATTTTCTTTATCTTGGGATAATAATTGAATTACAATAAATATTTACAACCTTCTGAAAATTAAATTAGTAAAAAAATAAAAATCAAGAGAATAGCCGGTGTCTCTTTGTTTGTGATCATATGTAATTTACTTCATATTAACAATACTTCAATTTTTTTTTTTAAAAAAGTTAGTGTATAATATACATCTCTTAAATAAAGCCAATTTTGGTCACATTAGACACAATTTTTTTGTTTAAAATATTTTTAAATACTTATTTAACTTAGACGGTATGTTTCTATGAAGCATTTTATTCAAATTTTTTTTACACAAATATTAATTTTCAAATAAACATATTTAAAAACAAAAAAAAATTATAAATCAATTCAAATATGCCTAATTTTAATTACAAATGAACACGGTTATAGCTTTTAATAAAAAACGGACATAACTTAAATTGATCTAAGTAAACGGTCACAAAATCTTGTCTAAACCCAATTAATATCGGATGCTAATTCAATTTTAATTAGGTTTATTCATAATAGGGTGGAGACGCCTCAACGAATCTCCATCAGTATTTTCGAACCCCAAGCTTCAATTTTAAGCCAGAAGATCGTGGTCCAGGCACACAAGCAGAGTACCAAGACAATCAATGTAAGCCCCCCAGCTTTAAACCAGTGAAAGGTAAAGATATTCAATGCCACAGCATCTCTACAAGGAAACAGTCAAGTGTCCATCTAACTCTCGAGCTCATGAGCAATCTCAGCCATTAACAGAGATTTCAAGCTGGAAAAATCAGCTCCGATTATTTTAATTTTTTTTAATAATTGGATCAAGGTCCAATTTTGATAGTTTTAAAATAAAAAAATAATTATATTGATAGTTATTTTTATAATTTTTTTTAAAGTTCCATTAAACATAAAATTCAATATAAAAAATTAAAAAAAGAAAACTATTTATAGATTTTTTTGAAGTTTAAATCTTACCCATTGAATCAAGTGGATGAAAGATGGGTGCCAGAGGTGTGGCAGCGCCCGGCCTGTTACAGTGGAAATCAGAGGGTAGATCTAAGAAGATGAACACAGTTTTACTACAGTTAAACAAGAAATTGGAATGGAACCTGCTCTTATTCTGTTTTGACCCTGCAAAAGGTTTGTACCTGAAAACAGCTGCACCCACCCCATTCACTGTAATGGAGTAATGTGGAGTTCAGGGAACTATGTGAATGGGGAATACTTTTTTATTCAATCAATTTATCCTACTTTATTTGCTTTTCAATATTCATCTTATATTCGTATAGTTCAATAACTTTGGGAACAATTTTTATAGAAAAAAATAAATAAATAATATATATATATATTTTTCAACCTTAATTTTAAGGTCCAAGTATTATATCAAATCTAATTTTCTAAAATCAAGATAAATAAATATATCTGGAGATTTGACATCAAAATTCCAGAAATCGCTTTTTAATGAGTCCACGATCAGAATAGATGAAATTCAAAAGCTTGAGAAAGAGACCAAGGCGGTCCTCAACAGAAGGACCTTTAAATGATTCAAGAGCTAAGATTTGTCTGCTGAATATCAGCGTGTCAAGTTAACTACAATGAGAGATGGGAAAAGTTCAGGCGGCCGACCGATATGAGCTGACTGACTAGAAATGGGAAGGGGCATGCAAGAAGAGTTTTGGTCTCATTAATGAATAGAAGGTTTGTCCACCCATGAAATTCCCATATCTGTAACTCTGCAATCGAATTCATCAGAATGTTTTTGGCCTCAGCCCATAACAAGTCACCTTGCATCAGATGCAGGGTAGCACAGACTAGAGGTTGATTAGAATAATCTGTCACCAGCTCAGACTCAATGTTGAAGATCTTCCAAGCTCTTTTGAAGAGCCCAGCAGTAATTTCTAGTCAAAGCATGCTGCACCGGCAGCTTTAAAGACAGCAATATCTATGGATAGGTAATAAGATGGCTAAGTATCATATCATATACGTGCGTATGAAAACAGCAATCGCTAGAATACATAATGCTAGCCACACAAGTCGAATCCCCTAAAACTAATCCTTGCCCACTTCTTAAGGAAGAATAACAAGACGCTTGACACCAAAAACCAGCCACTAGGGGCTGGAAAATTAGAAATTTTGTATATATTATCAAAGTAAAACTGGCATCAAGCTTAAACTTGGGTGAATAGACTAAGAAATAATTTAAATTGACCAGGAGATTCCTCAGTAAGAAAGGAAGACTGGCATGGCCGATTGATGAACTGAAAACCCATAACATTCCATCTTGATTCTCAAAGCTATAGGAAAATTAATAGCCGTTTGTTATTAGCATTTCATATAAACTTACCTTTACAAATCCAAATGGAGCATAAGAGATACGGATCTTGTCTCAAATGTTATGCTACGAAAAACAAGCTCTGAAGGATGGCACTTGAGGGGTAATAAGTCCATAAATCCCCACGATATACTCAGAAGGAATACCTCAGCCACCATCTGAACAATTCCAGGCATGGAAAAATATGAACTAAATCAAAACCTTCTGAAACAGAAACAAGACATGCATTTTCATTTGTGTAGGGCAGCATATGCAGTGATGATAGCATTCAGAAATCAAATAGCTTGTACCTAAAGGGAAAAGGACAGGACATCCAGCAAATAGAATTTACCTGTTTACGTATCTTTGCCTCTAACAAGTTGACTTCAGTCTGAACTCAAAGCCAAAGTGGTAAAAGGATACCCATCTGACATCAACTTGTCCTGTTGAAAAATTTCTCACATGTTTTGATGCCAACCTAGAATCCCTTTGCCTACACAAAGTTCAAACATCTCTTCACTCCAACTAAAAGGTCATGAAGTTCCAACATTAAGATACTGAAATCTATATTCACTGAGAGACGTAAAGAACTGCGCATGAGTTCATCGATCAACACATTCTCACTGGGATGTTCAAAATTCGAAAGGTAAGAAATGACAAAAAATCATGCCTTTTTGTTTTAATTATGGTGATATACGGCTATATCCAACAATCACTTTGATCAATTGACAGCATTTGAGAGAAAAATTGGTACATTAGGTAATGAGATGGAAGTCAGAAAGATAAAAAATGGAGCCCCTAGAGAATATCGAATGTACTAAAAAACCTCAAATAGATGCATTTGTATACAGTTTAACATCAACTTTCGGGGTTTAAGTCGCCAACTAAAAATTCATTATATGAAAAGAATCAACTTACCGATAGATGAATAAACGCACTAAACCTTCTAACCGTCTAACCTTAAACACATAACTATCTAATGCCCAGTCAAATCTACAAGCCCGCAGCTATTTAAACACCTCCTGGTTACTCTGTGTGAATATCTGGTAAATCAAACTCCTCCAGCCAAAACACCCCTCAAATCTAATGCACAAACTACACTTTGAAATTTCGTAGTTTGCAGGCCAACAAAGGTGAGGTCATAATCAGAATAAGGGAGAAATCTCAAGACAACAAGAGTTTCATCTCAAACAAGAAAGAAATATCTCTTAAAAAATAGGTGGCTCTCTCAAATCTGACATTTGCACACTTACTCACCCAAGGAATGCACTCTATCACCCTTTGAATCTTTCATGCCTACTTAAAACTAAGGGAGGTTTTCCATTTAAAAATAAGAAAGAAACCTCCAATCAAAATAGTTTTAAATAATGGATAGTAAGTATGAACTGCATCCCACTCAAGGAATTCTCTAGCGATTGACCTATGTTTTGCCTCTAAAAGTTTGTCATTTGAACGTTTATCTCACTATTAACTTGTGGCTCACATTTGAAAATTTCATCATACATAGCCCACTTAAGCTGTTATCTCGTGACTAACTTGCAACTTATCTCTGGAAATTTTGCCATACACAGGCCGCTTAAATTGCTATCTCATGGCATGTTTATGGACCTAATCAACTTAAACCGTTATCTAGCTTCGATTTAGTACCCAGGATACAAAGCTTAAACCGTTATCTAGCTTCGATCTAGCATTCAAACACAAAATAGCTTGAGTTATTATCAAACTCTCAATTAGAACTCAATCACAAAAGACATAATAAAATAATATAAAAAATTCAACGAGCAACTCAATATTAGGAAATTTGCCAAAACTAAATATAGACCTAATAATTCCAATACCACAAAAGTCACTTATAAGAAATAAATGTTGCTGCCTATAAACATAAGGATCTAACGTATCACTTACGGCACTTCAAAATCACAAACTAAAAAAGAGTATTTCGTTCGTGTGAAAAAATGAATAAAAAGCAAAATATAAAACATGTATCTATTATACACCACATCTCCTAGGCATCATATTTTTCCAACCACCTAGTTGCCCAAGATACATTCAATACAAGTGATACGTAGATTTACAGCATCACAACTTGCAGCAACAAATCAGGTAACAATTCCAGTTCAGTGCAAGAATGAAAAGATCATCTCTTACTGACTTCTTATTCACCTTTGCAAGACGATTTCAGAAGGATTATTGAACAATATAAACCCATATAGTTGGAACCATCTAGATTTTATATGTTAACATATTAATTCCCAAAACCAAAGATCATCCCAAGGCCACATTTGAAGTTACATAAGATGCATCTAACACAAATCAAGTGTGAAGCTTACACTCATTCAGACCCCTATGGATACACGATACACTACATATCGCTCATCCTTGGCCTAATCAATCAGATTCTCAATATTTTAATTCAGACAAGCCATCAACCACTTGCCAATAGTCCACACATTTCTCACTCAGGAAAGAATGGGAATGGCATGACAAAACTAGACTACCATTCAAGAGAAGTGTATACCTGGTGTTGAGATCTGGATGCCAAAACTTTGCTAATAAAGTCGAGAACTAATCTCTCAAATAATCATTTTCAAACCATTTATTTGAACTTGTAAAAATATGACACAATAATATACAATGCAAAATAAAAATCACAATAATGAGGTATGATATTTTACATGGAAAACTCCTTTAGAAATGAAGAAAAAAATCACAAAACTATAAGTTTGAAAATATCCACTATAGGGTGAGTCCTAATTACAAAAATCTTCAACAATATAAGGATATAACACCTTATAATAAAAAAATATAAAAAAAAATAATAAAAGAGTAAGTAAGAAGAAAATGATTGGTCAAATATTCTTCTCAACAATAAGAATAGAGTACCCAAAGTCGACAAAATGGAATATGATTTGAAACCCAAGCAAATAAGTGAATCTTCATCTTTTTTCTTTTCTCTTTCTTCCTCTCCTTTTCACTTTATGTTGACGCTCAAAATACTCAAAAATCTCCTATGGGTTAACTCTAACAAAAATGCACTAAAGCATTTATATTGAGTGTTGGCACATGTACGCTCCTCATGTGCATTAGGCGTGACATCTCTAGACAATCTACGTATGTGCGCCCTTTTAAGTGCTAGTCCTATTGGATTTGGCACACATGCACCTATTGTGCATCTTTCAAGTGTAAATGTTTTCAATTCGGAAATGACTTTTGCTTGGTTGCCCTCGAATAAGCCTTACGCGAACCTCCAATAAATCTCATCACTTAGTTGACCCTTGATCGACTCTCAGCCAGCCCTTACTTGACATTTTTGTCCAAACATGCCATATGCAAATATCGCACGTCCTACAGATAAACCGTCTATTATGTGTAGAACTCACAAGAGAGTAATCCAAAAACATAACAGACTTTCCCTCACGATCTTATAGGGGCCATCACCATTCCGCAATCATTTGACATGCTTTAAACTTTTCTCTTTACACTATCTTAGTTATCATATCAGACTTATTGTGTCACATCCTTAGTCAAAATTCAAAATTAGCTTATTCCCGAATCTATCATTGTCTTATCAGATTTTAAATTAATATCCAAAAATCATTTGTCTTATTCCATCGGTTTAAACCCAAATTAATACTGGAAGGCAAACCGGTATCAAATATCATTAGATGGCCCAAATAATATATAATGATCAAATTACGGAATCCAAAAGCTATACCCAAAAGTAACTCCGAATATCGACAACTAATGGATCTCAAACCATACATAATGATAAATATCTTAATTCAAAAATCAGAGTATCAAACTATAACTTCTAAATTTCTTGAATCAAACCTAAGCATTTCCATCATTATCTGCATCATCGATGGTGGTCGGGTCACAGACATGGATGAAATACTAAAATTTAAAAAGCAAAAGTTACAATTATGAACTCATAAATTACAATAGAACATTCTAAACTAAAAATCCTAAAACCTTCTCCTCACGATCCAAAACTCCTGCAAATTACTGAGCACATTAATATGAAAAGTTAGTAAAAATAGAAACAAGAATAAGCCTAACACTCAATAATGCATATACATTTTTATATGTGGATATATACCGAATGAAATGTGCTAAGATTATATTATAATCCAAAGTTTGAAATGCCTATAATACTATTTTCAAATAAATCATGTGAAAGCCAAATATTAATGATGAAATATACCAAAATCTATATAAATATATAAATCATGCCGAAATCAATCTAACATGTAAAGAATTAAGGATTGGTGATGACTTTACTAATAAATGGTGAATATTAAAACCCGAATTATGGTTATTTTCACATAACTAAAGGTCACACGCTACTATTTAAAAGCTGTTAGTAGGTCGACTATATATTATTTTTTATAGTTAGGGTCAAAAAAGCCATATTTTTGACCCGTGAATATTAGAATTGATCTTCAATTTACTAATAATATACTAGGATATATTTGAATATATTTTATTAATTCTTTACAATGATCTTTATTTAATCAAACTTAAAACTTTACTCAAATACAAACATATTCTTATTTTTCTTATACTAGAGAAAATAATTCCTTTTATTAAAATAAATGTTGAGTTTTCCTTCATTTTTCTTTCAAATATATGATATTGTGTAAAACTTATGGACATGTAGAAACTTTAATGTTTAATTTAGAAACATGCAAGAACTTTAATGTGTAATTTAAAGACATGCAGAAACTGTATTACAAAAATTATAGAAAATTAATATAATTTATATAATTTTTAACATTTTCTTACATATAAATAACATGCAGAGACATTTATATAGGAATTAAGAACATACATGAACAAATATAAGGAATTTAAAGGCATGCAAGGGCATTAAACAAAAATTCATTACCTAAACATGATTTACATGGATTTAAGATATGTATTTCATAAAATTTTATGAAATGAGAGTAGGATTTCATGGATGCAAAGTCTAAAATAATTTAAGAATGAAACTAAGACATATATGAGTATTTAAAATAAGATTTACTCAAAGATATCAAAAATTAACAGTAACAAAGGAAGAAAGAATTTGGATGTACTTATTTTCACTTGATTTTTACAAATGATTACTTGATTTTACCTCAAATATCCCTTCTCTTTCTTCCTCTCTCTTCTTCTCTCTCTTATCCTCTTCTCCTTTTCTTTCCTTTCAAAATTTCATCAAAAATAAGCTGATATCAAACAAAGGACCTATTTATAGAAAAATGGTGTATGAGCCTAAGTCATACGCGGATTAGACACTAAAATATAATCCATGCCATGCACAAATGTCCTTTAGGCGCTAACATTTTGCTCTAAACATGCATGTGCACCGCTCGAGTGCATCTTAGGCACAAACATGCAAGGGTAAGATGTCACTTGGCCTAACCTACTTTGCCCCGATACCCACTTAACCTAAAAAATCCATTAATTTAATTTAATTAATTATTATTAAAATAATCTTTTAATATTCATACCTTACACATTGTCTTCAATCTTGATCTTTTCAAATGTTAACAAATCCAAGTCAATTATATTCCTTACCCAATAATACCGAATGTCGATGTTGTTTAACTTGAAATGAAATGATGAGTTGTTGCAAAAATGAATAGAGCTTCGATTTTCACAAAGTACTACATACCACTCTTACTTGAAGCTAAGTATCCAGATGAACTTCCTCGTCTACAATATTTTTTTACTCACTTCTATCACCATAATGAATTCAACTTCGGTGATAAAGAAAGCGACACATTTTTGTAACCTCAACTACCAAAACACAACTCCACTTGCAAACATAACCAAGTAACCCAAAGTGGACTTTCGAAAGTTAATATCATTTGCCAGGTTGGCATCAGAGTACTCGACCAAAATTGATTAACCTATATCTTAAAAGTACCCCAAAAATACCTAAGTATCCATGTTACCATGGACTAATACTCCATTCCAATATTAGAAAGGAATCAACATAAGATTCTAATAGCACAAGCTATATCTAGTCTCATATATGCCATCATATACATCAAACTCGCAAAAGCTGAAGAATAAGGAACATATCTCATGTCGGCCATCTTATCCTTTATAGAAAGACTTTGCCAAGTGCTCAATTTAAAATGATTATCAAGCAGAATGCTCACCGGTTTGGACTTTATTATGTTAAAACGTTGTAACTCCTTTTCTATGTAGCTTTCTTAGGATATCTAAAGCCTTTTTGCTTTCCAATCACGAAAAATTCTTTTATTAAGAATTTACTTCGCCGAACTAAGCCTTTCATAGCAAAAGACTTCTCAAGCTACTTCTTCAACTTACCAATTCAAGAGGCATTTCGTCTCATAATAAGTATGTCATCCACATAGAGTAAGAAGATAACAAAATCCTCTTTCGAGAACTTTTGAACAAAGATGCAATATTCCAAAATAGTCTTCCAATAGTCATGATTTACCATCACTGACTTGAACTTATTGTACCATTTCTTAGGGGTTTATTTTAACTCGTAAAGACTCTTCTTTAAGTGGCATACAAGATACTCCTTCCCCTTAACTCAAAACCCCTCCGGATACTCCATATAAATTTCCTCCCCAATCACTATAAAGAAAAGCCATCAGCACATCTAGTTATTCAATCTTTAGATCAAAGGTAGCAGCTAATATGATAATAGCTAGAATGGAAGACATTTTCACAACAAAAGAGAAAATTTTCTCAAAATCAATATCATTCTGTTAGCCAAATCCCTTCACAATCAACCACACTATGTATTTTGGTTAAGGTTTGTTCTATTTAGATTTCAAACCCATTTGTTTTTCAATGTTCGTCTTCCCTTAAGTAACTTGGTCAACTCAAATATGTGATTTTCATATAAAAAATTCATCTTATCTTACATGACATCCATCCATTCCAACTTGTGTTCATCCTCTAAAAATTCAATGAAGCATTCGGACTTTTTGCTATCGATAAGTAATACATACTCATCAGTCTATAAACGTGAGGAGGGATGTCGATCTTTCATGAATCATTGGAGTAAGATAGTTGGTGTGATCCTGAAAGTTTCATGGTGAACATCATCAAGAGTATCATCATCCACATTAGCATCATCCACCACATCAAAGGTGTGAATCTCATGGTCTCCATTGCCTTTATAATCAAACCAAGCACCATCTTTAACTTAAATTGGCATCGATGTCAATGGCATAGGATCCGTATCATCAAGCCAATTGTTATTGTTGTTGGAAATCACCTTTTTTGTTTTGCCGATATCTTCAACGGTCTCGTCTTCAACATACATCACATCTCTAAACCTCACAAGTTTTTTCTTTACTAGATCATAGAACTGATGGTCAAATTCATCTTCCAAATAGCCGAGAAAGATGTATTATCATGGCATTGTCTCGAGCTTGGACCTTTCATCCCTTGAAATATAGACAAAAGACTTACATCCAAACAAGCGCAAGGGATCATAAGAGACCTCCTTTCCAAAACACATATTATTGGACACATCACCATTTAGGGGATCATTAAGTGAAAGATTGATTACATGAGCCACAACATTCAAGGCTTCTCTCCAAAATGAACCAGAGAGCTTTGCCTTCAAAAGTACACAATCAACTCTCTCATTCAACATTTGCTTTATCTTCTCGGCCACACCATTAAGTTGAGGTGTTTTCGCTGGAATCTTTTAGTATTGTGTCCTGTACAATCGACAATATATATTAAATGCCCCGATATACTCTCCCCTATGGTCACTTCGATGCACTTTACCTTCTTCCCCATTTTCCTTTCAACCAATACATAAAATTGTTTGAAAACATTAAAGACTTAATCACTCATCTTCAAGGAATAAACCCACAATTTTCCAAACACAATTATCGATAAACATTATGAAATAAAGTGATTCACAAAGTATTTTCACCTTAAAAGGACCACATATGTCGGTATTCATAATTCAAGGATGTCTTCTTTGTATATGAATATCCATGGGATGAAACTTTTCTTTATTTTTCGGTCATACAATAAGAACACATCTTCAATTTCACCTCCCTCACACCTAGAAGAAGGTTTTTCTTCGCTAAGCAATTAATCCTCGTCTTGTTCATATGGCTAAGACACTTGTGCCATATGCTAGAGATTCATCACTCTTGACCACATCTACGTTTCTAATTGAGACCAAAACTTGCAATATGTACAAGCTGAAAAGTTTCTTCTCACGGGCCACCATTAGAAAGCCTATAATGAGCTTCCTAGCGCCCTCGCATGATGTGTTGCAAAACCCCTCATCATTAAGCTTGCTAGTTAAAACAAGATTCAACCGAACATTCGGGATGTGTCTTGCATCCCTTAAAACCAACCTTGTGCCATTACTGGTGGTAAAACACACATTACCACAACCCATGATCCAAGGTAATCTGTCATTATTCATTTTTAATATTCCAAAATCATTGGGAGTATACGATATAAAAAATTTCCTTCTAAATGTGACATGGAGTGATGCCCCACTATTAATCCCCCAGCATGTCTCGTGATTAGTCACGTTGATTACATCTTCTTCACACACAATAAAAAGATTAGACTTGGTAACAATCGATACTCTTCCATCATCTCGGGACTTCTCAGCCTTCTTTCACACCCATCTTTATCCTTGTACTTCCACTTGTAACAATTCTTCTTAATGTGGCCTTCTTTCCCAAATGGTGGTATTCAAAATTTTGATATCTCGATCTCAATTTGCTCTAGCCATTTTCACCAAATTTGATACCTCTCCTCTTGCCTCTTCCTAATGATTCCGGTTAACGCTTTAGAATACAAGGATGTGAAACCTTGCGACATCCTCATCTCCTCATTGAGGACCGCACCCTAATTTATCTCTAAGATCACTTTACCATTGAGAGCGACATTGGTAATGGTACTCTGAATAGCCTCCCATGAACCCAGTAGAGTGGTCAATAACCACAAATCTAGCAAATCATCATCAAATTTGGTATCCATACCACTCAATTAGTCGATGTATCATTAAAATTCGTTTAGATGATCAGCTATAGAACTACCATCCCGATACTTTACTAGCATTAACTTCATCAAGTGATACAACTTGCTATTACCTGTCTTTGAAGCATACAATACTTTAAGCTTCTCCCGAAGTGCTCTCCACATTTTCATTGTAGATGTAATTGTATGTATTTGTCGAATGACCTCACAAACTTATTCATATTCAAAAAACAATAGATCTTTCATCTTATTCCTCCATGTGTCATAATTCATATCATTCAAGAAAATCATTTTGTTACTACCATCCATTAGTTCAAACAATTTAACACAATCATCAAATATCTTTATGATGTCACTTGTTGGGATCCAAATGCAAAAACTTTACTCATAAAGCCAAGAATTAATCTTTCTAGGGATCCTTTTCGAACCCAAAGAGATGATATAATAATGTTCAATGTAAAATAAAAATCACAAATAATAATGTATAATATTTTACATAGAAAACCCTTTTAGAAATAAAGAAAAAATCACTGAACTATAAGTCTAAAAGATATTCACTATCAGATGAGTCCCGATGATAAAAACCTCCAACAATAAAAGGATATAACACATTGTAATGAAAAATCATGAGCAATGGGTAACACTAATAGTAAACAAGAAGAAAATGACTGATAAAATATTCTTCTCGAATACAATAACACCGTTATAAGGTTGGCGAAGAATGGAGCATGATTTGAAACCCAAAAGGAAAAGTGAATCCTCCACTTCTTCCCTTTCTCTCTTTTCTCTCCTTTTTCTTTCTGTGTCGGCGCTTAAAGAACTCAAAAATTCTGTATGTATTATGTTGCGATCTCAATATGAGTAAATAATAATAACATTAAATATAAAAATTATCAATAAAAAATAATAGTCCAATCGTTAAAGCCGAGTCGAATATTACGTATTAATACCATAAGTAACGTGTTTAAATATAACTCGTACTAGTCATAGGATTGGTCAAATTATCCTCGTTCAACCTTAAAATAATAGTATACCTACTCAATCCATAGATTATTATAAGAAAAAACATCTAATTCAAAATACCAAATATATAATAGCAAAAACCATATATAACTTCATCAGGCACACCAGTTCAAAATAAAAATCCCAAATGCAAATCTTAAAATATAAAGTCTAACCAATACAAAAGATCTAGATATAAATCCAAAAACATAAATAATCTCCTAATTATCTTTTTCGATAATCCTCTGTGTATTTTGCAAAAATTCATTGTTTGCTAATCTAAACGGGTTTTGAAAATATTCACAAACGTGAATCTAACGCTTAATAAAATATATTTATATATGATATACAAATATACGTAACTGAAATAGATGAAATGGTATAAAATTATAAATTAGATATGAAAGTTCAAAATGTCCAATTTTCGTTAGATACGTTCCAAACCATGATTTCATACAAACTATTCAGTATATATATGAACATTCAAAATATGTAGAACGTACAAAAACATAGGAAGACCAAATCATGTGAACCAAAACATGTCCAAATACACACGAGCACTCCTCATACACCCTTCACACGTGAACATTCTGCCTAAAACACGAACAAACGTACCACAAGCATTGAACCTACTTCCTTAAAATGTAATTTTTCTTAAAATTTTTATTATATAATTATTTTTCATATTAATCTAATGCATAATAATTATAATATTATAAACATAAATTAAAAAATCTAGTGTTACATATTAACCCTATGGAAAATACACATGAGCTTTTATATTAAGTATTGGCACACATGTGCCCCTCATGCACATCAAGAGTGACCCTTCTCGACAATTCACGCATGTGCGCCCTTCATGCATTAGTCCTACTGGAATAATGTGGAATTAACACATCGTTTCAGCAGCCGTTGTATTGAAGAATGTGGAATTATAAGAAAACCTTGTTATTAGATACTTTAACTGCAACCATGAGGCCTAAAAGACTGATTTCTGCAGAAAAAATGATCTCCTACAACAGTCATCTTGTAGCTGAGATATATCTCTACCTATCAAAGCTGAATTCATGAGTTCGATCTGCCTAATTGAACTACCGCAAATGGAACAATGATCTGATGCTGCATCTCACGTGTCAATCACCAACTTAATACAAACTGCTCCTTCCCTGAATTGGTAAAAGCTAGCAAATATGAACTGTGAAATGCAAGCGATCAAGCAGCAGCACGTGCACACACACACACACACACACAAACAGATATACTATGAGAATCCGTCTTTTATCATATATCAGTAAAACATTTCAAATTGACCATTGATCAAACACTGATACTGTGTTTGGTTTAAATTATATGAGGACAACTATCGACAGTTAAATCTTCATTTTATATAAATGAACCTGGAACATACCACTAGGGAGTGATTCAATAATTAAAATTTCATGGATTGCACAATATAAAAATGTATTAAAATGAAATCAATCAAATTTAATATTTTCCATCTCAGACAGTTGAAAAATGAACATATTCAACGTTTTACCATTTTAGTGCCTGCAACCACATGTCCCCGCAAGCCAATGCATAGTCACGGCATAATCCAACTCCACCATTATCAGTATTTTTCCAGTATCCTCCTCCTTCTTCAGTGTGGACCAGAGATCTAATCTGAGTATGTTGTTGATTAACTTCATCGGCCGCGCTTGAGAAGACGTAATGGTAATTGTCGACGTTGATTATATGCTGTGTTGTGAATCCCTCTCTTCGTGTTTGATCACTCCCTACATTGATGAATCTTGCGCCATTTTCCACCATCTTCAAACACTTCTCCAAATTCACCTGCCAGGGACGCCCATTGCAGTTGAAAACCGAAATCGAAAGGGAACACGGATAAAATGCCGATGTTGATTAATACGATGTTCTGATTTGGGAATCGATATCGATAAATGGAACCAATATTCACTAATTCTATTGAGAGAGAAAGAGAGACACCTGTTGACGAGAAGTAGACTCTTTGATCATCATCTGGGGCAGGAGGTTAAATGCCATCCCAGGAATCTTCGGGGTAGAGAGCGTCGATTTCCGGGGGAAATCGTGAGCGAGGGAAAGCAAATTTTGTAACTCCAGACCATTTGAAAGTCAGAAGAAGGGCATGGAGATGATGCGGCGGCAGTTCACAGAAGCTGAGCGGAGATGATGTGTGAAGAAGATCAATCGAGTCCAAATAATGATGCTTACCTATTGACGTATTAAAAAAAATAAAAATATTTATTAACATAATTATTTATAGATTTTAAATTTAATCAGTTAAATTTTTTATCCAATAAATAAAGAGATGTTATTAGTTGTACCCCAAGTTATAAAAAGATAATTATAAAAATAATAATACTTACTAGTTATATGACAGGTGATATCAAAACAAATATTTACCAATAAACTGTATGAGATAACTATGTTAAAATAAGATAGGCTACAAGGTAACTAACTAACGTCAGTGTAATGGGCAATCTTCACTATATCAAAAGTGCAACATAATTAGCATGACTAGTACCATGGAGGGTGAGGTGCTGTTTAAGAGAAATGGTGCATGAGATATATCGAAGGAGTTTTTATCTGAGATCAAAATGAGACTTTCTTGAGTGGAGGAGATCTTACGAAATGTCAAAGACCTAAATGATTGCTTTGACAACCTTAAGAGGGAGTTTTAAGACTCCAATGATATATTAGTGGATATGATGAAATCTACAGCGATAGAGTTCCATACGAATATAGCAACATTGAAGGGATACTACTGGATATGATGGGCAAGTTAGAAGCTATGGTGTAATACCTAACAACAAACACTGTAGCCATGAAATAGAATTGGGTCATATGTAATAGGACAATAATTAGTGGGACAGTCATTGAAACCTCTAGGATGGGGGCATCTAAGTTTAAGCCTTTTGATGGCCTGTGAGACTCGAAGCGGCTGGATAATTTTCTATGATAAATAGAGCAATATTTTAAGACTACACAGATAGTTGATTACCGATATAAGTTAAGGATCACAACCCTTCATTTTATAGACAATGCCATGCTATGGTGGTGTAACAAATGCCACGAGGTGAATAAAAGGGTTATGCACTATAATAACATGGGATAATTTCAATAGAAAAATTAAGAAATAGTTCTACCAAAATAAATACTGAGTACCTTGCCTGTATGAATACGAGGAAGATGAAGCAGGCAGGGTAAGGTTTATGACCATGTGAAGGAATTCGCTTCGCTAATGTTGAAGATACCTAGCATGATAGAGGATGAGTTATTCTTTAATTTTATGATGGGAGTATAACCGTGGGTAAGGAAAGAGATCGAGAGGCAAGGGATCACAATAATTAGTGATGCCATGGCTATTGTAGAATCATTGATGGATCGCAAGTTGGGCGAGTATCACTGGAAAGGGTGGTCGGCCCAAAGTTGGGGGAGATGCGTCTAAGGAGTGTCATGGCAGGAGCCCTCCCAAGATGGTGGATCACCTCGACAAGATAAGGCTAAGTAGAAATGAAGACAAGGGTAAGCACAAGGCCCAAAAAAGGGGTGGTAGAGTCCAAAGTAGTGGTGAATGCTTCTTGTATAACGGATTGCACTTTGTGAGGGGTTGCTTTCAACGGTGGAAGTTGAATGTCATCTAAAAATTTAATGAAGGTCCCACAAATGATGAGCCATGTCACATGGGGGTGATGTAATATATCTACACAGTCTAGGCAATGCAGGAGAAACAACAATGTTAGGGACTAATAGACGTTGATATTGACATCAAGGGTAAACCTATGGTGGCAATGTTAGATATAGAGGCGACACACAATTTCATGATGATAGACCTCGCAAATAAGTATAAGATTAACTTGGTTGTGGAGATGGGACCAAGCAAAGATGATGAATTCTAGCTCTTTCCCCATCCAAGGAGTCGCACAGGACGTGTTGATAAATACTAGAGGCACGTGAAAGAAATGGTCAAACTTTACAATGGCAAACACAAATAATTATCCACTCATATTAGACGTTGAGTTCTTACATTTAGCCAAGAGTATAGTAATGCTTTGGGATAAATACCTCTGCATTATATATAATAACAAGTCACCGTATATGATGGAGCTTTTTCGAGAAGGAGACTTGAAGAAGAGGGTATTGATACTTTTGTGAAATATTAGAGTCATTCTGTTTCTCCAGGGGGAGTTAATATTGGACGAGCCTTGTTCGAGGAGGGATGATGGACCAACACTGGGCCCAAAGTCGAGTGGCAAGTAACAACCATCCACTGTCTAGCTAAGATGGAGGACGCGGCACAAGGGGCAAAGATGAGGAAGGCCAAAGTCATAGGATCCTAATGCCTCTTCACGATGAGGCCGTCATGAAAGTAGGTTGGGAGAGAGTCATGGATGGCTAAAAAGTATATTGGTTATGCACCATGCATATATGACATGCAGATGGAGGACCCCTGCATATACAATTTGTGTACAGAGATGTACATATATGATAGATAATTATTTATAAATTTTTAGAAAATTCTAGAATAGCCAAGATATAAGAGATTTTATAATATTTTGAAAGGAATATTTATGTAAAATATTTTAGAAGATGAATATTAGCCACCTATATGAGGGGTGAAAATATGATCCTAATCATTAGTTGAGGAGATGGTATTGTTATATAAAAGAATAAATTTCTCTTATTTGAGATCAGTTGTAGAAGCTAACCAAATTTAAAAAGATAGCAAGCAAGCAACTTAAGCAAAATTAAGTAGACTGAAATCAGGAAGTTGTTTATAACCAATGGGGTGGCTAATCTTAAAGAGCTCGATGGATAGCTTTCGAGTGGATCTTATGGGAGTAGTGTTGAAAATGTGTTCCATTCTTTTTCTTTAAAACTATTGTGTCTCTGCATACTTTGGGATGAAAATATTGAAGAATGCTAACTTATCTATATCACACCGGGCCTACTAGGCAAGTGTTGCCCGGGTGATCAACGGAAAGTGTCATCCCATAATAGATTGTATCACGAATCCAAACCAAATATGTCAAATAAATTTTTAATTAAAATTTAATTATTATTCTTATAAAATTTAAATTCGAATGTGACAAATCAAATATATATAACACGATAAATTAAAAATTCGTACAGGATCTTGTTGGACAACAGTCTGTACAAAATAACAATGACCTACTCTAAAATAGTCGTAAGGATAAAATACTTACCAAGAGAATGTGATACCGCGCCGAATCCTGCCCAACTCTTACTGCAAATCCAAGCATTCTACTTTGAATGAGAGAAAATAGAAAATATGAGCTGAAAATTGAGTAAATGTAATCATGAATAAAATTGTGCATATAAATTAGAGGAAAAATCTCATATAAAATCCAATAACTCCGCCATATATATCGAAACCATCGCATACTCATAACAGATACAAATTCAAAATCTAATCTGAATATCATATTATTGTGTTTTGAGCTGATAGCTCTTGATCATCACATATCATTATCGGTTATAATTTTGACCTGCAACTCTCGGTCATCTTTTATCAATCTATCAGGGCCTTAGACTCTCCTGTCCCCATACACATATCGACCCATTAGGATCTTGGACTACTATGGTCTTACACATACATCTACCTATCGGGTCTCGAACTTTGCCTATTTTCATACAAACATACTTATATAAAATATACATATAAAGCATATTATATATTGAAATAAACTAGAAATAGGGTAAGAGGATACTTATCTCGACCTCGTACTAAACAGATTTGTCAAAAGGATACTCCAAAATACTAGACGACTCCTTCTCTCTCCTGTTGTGTGTGCCTCTTGCGCCCTTGCCTTTCTCTCTTTCCTCCCTCCTACCGCGCCTCTACCTTCATGTGACCCTGCTAGCACCCATGCTGCCTTCCTATCGCATACACCCCCTTCTCTTTCCTCTTCTCTTCTTCACTCATTCTCTTCTTTTCTCCTCATTCTCTTCTTCTTTCTTCTCCCACACCAAAGTGTAGCACTTCTCGCTTGAATACCCATTTTTTCACGATTTGACAAATTCTCCCCAAAGTCAACACATGCAAACATTAGATAAGCATTAACAAAGAGAAGGGAGGCATTTACTTGCCACGAGTTTCAGATATATATTCCGACGACGATTCCTCTGTACTGCTTGCAATTTCCATCCTCTACTCGCACCACTGTATAAATTGAAAGGTAACTAATTGAGAGGGTTTCGTCAACTCCCATCTCTGGCGCCAATTTTTTCGAGCGGTGATTGCTGCAGCTCCTCGTGCCACCTTTCCTCTTTTTCCTTTCTTTCCTCTACCTTCCCTTTTTCTTTTCCTTTATCTTTTTTTTATTTTTTATTTTTGCAGCCTCATGTCTCTCCTCCTTAAATAATAATAATATATTTATTATTATTATTATTATTATATTTTTATTTTTTTTATAATTCATTGTGTCCAAAATAATTTAAATAAAAATATGAGATACTCCAGGTTGCATCTCCTTCCCTATTCCACCAAACGGAAAAGAATAAATTTAGCATCATAAGTCTAGGGGCTAACCCTATGGGTTTGGAGCCCCTTCTCACTGGATTGTTGGATGAAAATTCAACCGTTCATATTTCATATTTTTTAAAAAAATAAAAATATATATCAATAATTATTTTTTTGGATAATTTTTTTATAATATAAATATTTTAATACTTTAACATTATATATATATTTAAAATAATATAATTTATATTTTTTAATAATATAAAATAAGAATAATTAGATTTTTAAAGATCCAATTGTTAAGAAGGGAGGAGTTCCGATCCCGTAGAATTGAGGCCCTGTTTCACAAAATGATATGTTTGATAGAACCTAAACAGGGAACTAATTGTAAATATAGTTTTTCCAAATAAATATAAATTTTAATCAAATATAACAATGAATTATATTTATTGTTATATAAATATATTTTTATATAATTGACAATTTGTCTTGTAAAAATTTTCAATTGAAATGATAGATAATATTTAATTAAAATATTATATTTTTGGTATTTGTTATATAAATATAAATTTTAGAATTAAAATATAAAAAAATCATCTACAGTGATTTGTATTAAATTCAATTTAAATTTTGATCCATTCTATTTGGGGGTAGTTGCAGTCATCAATATGGCCTGACTAAGATGACAACCATACGATACGATACAAGTCCATCTGATCTCATAAATTCTAATTTTTAAAAAATATTAAATTAAACTTTTGAGAGGCGTTATTTTGTGATAAAATGCTGACATGAAAACTTTGATTAAATATGTTTAAAATCTTAAATCTATCATCTTTTCATTTCTAATAATGCCCCAAAAAATATGATATTTAGATTTGATATGTATTGATTTAAATTATGGAACGAATTAGAAATGTACATAATTCGGGTGTTCAATTGGAACGGATATGATTTTTGTTATTTTGAACCCGAATTCTACGTAACATAACTAACAAACAAGAAATCAGAAGAATATTACACTTTTTTTTCGATATGTCATCCGATATTTAAATCAGCAATCTTTATTAGTCGAATGAAAAGATAAAAGGATGCGAAAAATACATAAATATAAAAGTGTTTGGGGATTAAATGTATAATGAATGATTGGGCTCCATTCGATGCGCTCGAATAAGTAAGCGACTTTGAGATGATATACTCGTGGAGGAAGTGGCTTAGAAAAGAGATGTATTTATCAGATAGTGATTGAGAGAGGGATGCACTCGTCGAATAGTGACTATTTACATGTCTGGGCGTTTTTGTTTCTAAATAGGGGTCGATTAATCCATTTTTCTATAGAGGAAGGGGATATTTATAAAAATGATGTCGATTTAGTCATCTTTGAGCATTACGACTTTACAAGTTAATAAAACAGTGCTCGTATTGTCGCTGCCT
The DNA here is from genome assembly GCA_033239525.1 of Nepenthes gracilis. NCBI lineage: Eukaryota > Viridiplantae > Streptophyta > Magnoliopsida > Caryophyllales > Nepenthaceae > Nepenthes > Nepenthes gracilis. Next base: position 3,479,863 of record BSYO01000001.1, read on the forward strand.
GCAATTAGTGCGCCTATTCATTTTACCCCAATGATTGTGGATGCAATATGCCGGTAACTGTCGCTTACAAGCCTGCAACTGTTTATTGAGTTGTAAATGTTGTTGGTCGTTGAATTGAGCCTATAGCTGCAGGGATAGCCCACTAATTAACCCGATTGCCTGTTCGTTGTTGATGGTTTCGAATCAAATTATTTGGATTATTTGTAACGTCTTCACATTTTTGGGTCTTGAGAGATTTATGATAGGTCATCACTATCTAGGCTTTTATTTTTTTAATAGATCGAGTTTTGAGTAGGCTTATGAGTCGTCATACTCATCAAGACTAAAGTTTAAAGATAAATAAACCAACGTGTAAAAGAATAAAGTTTAAAACACCGTTAAAAAAATATATAAATCCAACAATAGAGGAGAGGTTACCTGCCCACTTGGTTACATAAAAAATACAAGGTACGTTTATCCATTAATTAATATTTTAACCAGTTTAATTAATTTACATAAATTTACTAATGTAGATTAATAAATATTATTTTTTTATAAAATATGTAAAATTATATAAAAAACACAGTATTTGGTTGGGCTAACGTAAAAGCCCGCGTGACATTTTTGATCGGTTGCTAACCAATTTTTCAGCTATCGATGCCCGCAGCCACATGCAACCGACCCAACTGTGCGACAGCGACTTAAAAACGGACTCGAAGGCATATTGTCCAATGCATTTTTCTATATTTGTCACGTCCACTGCTCGACTAGAAAAGAGATTTAATGATTAAATTTAAATCAGATAAATACGTGGCTCGTGTCGTATCGCGTCTCTTTTGTTTACTCGCGCAACGCCCTCACGTTTTGCAGATATTCATCCGTTTATGAGAGAGACGGAGGGAGAGAGAGAGAGAGCGCGAGCGAGCGGGAACTCTGAGTTTTTAGTGTGCGTTGAAACTTCGAGGCAAAAAAAAAATGGCGACAGAGCCAGCAGATCAAGGAGAAATGGAGAAGAAGCAACACGAGAGCGGGGACGAAGTCGTTTCCATCGAGCTGCCTGCGCCTCAAGGCTGGACCAAGAAGGTTCAATTCCATCACCCACCCTTCTTGGCTTATATTTCTCTTCCTCACCGCCTTTTATGTGTTATTGTTTCTATCTCGCTGCCTCAATTTCGACTTTCATGTTGCTCTTCGCGCCCTAATTTATCTCTCTTTCCTTTCTGGTTTTCAATTACACGTTTTTTTTGGTGTTTTCCCGTTATTATGTAGCTCTGTTGGCTGTCGGTTGTCTGTGGCTAGGGTTTGTACTGCTTGAGTGCATCATATTATACCTCAGCTTATTTCTCAAGTTGGTTGATTATTTTTGAAAAACACTACTGGGTTATAACGACTCAGAGTAATATTGACAACTGTTTGATCTCTGGATCATTTTAAGTTTCCACTTTGTATGCTCTCCTTTATTCGCTGAACAAAGTCCAGGAGTTGATTTTCTTCCGCATGTATTTTATAATTAAGCTGAACTATTCAGAGTTTGGAATTAAGTTTCCCTTCTTATGTTTATTAGCAGCGGATCAGAGTTTATAGGTTCTTATTATTCGGTTTCCATTTATTGTGAAGCATAAAGGTCTTTGTTAGATCAGGCAAGTGAAGTTGAGGGCTAGTTTGGTTTGATGTCCGGTTCATCATTAGAATAGTTCCCTTAGCGCAATGTCCTTTTGTAAGGAAATCAATGTTGGAAGTGTTCGACGGAATTTCAAAAATTTTAGATTTAATATTCCTTTGAATTGGTTAAAATAATTTATCAAGTTCAAATATTCAACGTGTACGATAAATAATGTAAGATCAAATCTTCGTTGCCTTGTTTGTCCAGTGTCTACAGTATCCATGTATCCAAGACTTGTTTGCTGCCTTCAGACTTTCTAGTTTTCATAAAACTAAGAAAGAACAAATATAGTCTCTGAGTTATATGTGCTAGCACTACTTTAAATAAATATTCTAACAACTATAATATTATAAAACTTCATATCAACACTTGATAATTTTTCTTATTCTCTAATTAAATTAGTTAAAAGAAAATGATAAAGAAAATAAAAAGAAACAACGCATGAAGTTCCCTCTGATACACGTTCAGGGAGACTTTCTCCCTAGCTACTTTTCTTTTTGATTTTCTTCCTCTCTCAACAAAACCCCTCCCCACCCGCTTTAGTCTTTATTCTTGGGAGCCCTTCTGGCTCCTAGGTAATTAACATGAAGGGAGCCATTATAATTGTTATTATGGGACGCAATTAAGGTCCGCATTTTACTCTATTAAATGGGAGTAAAAGAGGGTTAATGAAGGGTCATATTAAGGGATCAAAATATACTATAATATGTCTAATATGGTTAACATTTAACCAATACAATTTCCTAAGAATCAACAATTGTGATACAAAAATGTGCAACCCATTAGATTCAACTTTAAAATGGTAGTAGGACAATGTTGAATCTCATTCAACGGACTAAAACATCCCTTTAGTTATAAACGAATAATCACTTATATTTCTTATTAATTATTTATAATCAATAATAAAGCGTTTCTACTAATCGTTAGTGACATCTAGCAGTATATCATGACCGTCCAAATGATTTGAATAAATTACCATCGTTTATTGAACATTTCTATAAAATTTACTATACAAAATCATTTTAACATTCCATGTCTCAAATAAATTTAGGATATAAAAAAATGTCGAGCCTTATTTAATTTGTTCATTGTTTATTAATGATATTAATGAATTATTCAACTAATAAAATTAGAAAGTCCTTTCTAATTTATAGTCTGCCTTGGCTAAGGATTTATAAATCTTTAATTCAATTAATCACATGGGGCATTCCTTCTTTTCTAGGAGTAATGGATCCTTTATTGTCACTATTCTATTTCCATATGTTTCTTATTGCACCAAATAATTACCTCCATGTATAAATTTATTGAACACACATTAGTAATATCATAGTACAACCATATGCACATAAGACATTGACGTATCTCAAGTCTAAGGACTACTTGTACAACTTTATGTAAGTACTCTTGTTTGACATCCAATAAAACTTCTGTACAAGAGTCCTTGTTTCAATTCAATTCAGTGAATTCATTCTCTAATGATGACTTGCACGTTCATCATAGTGTCGACTACATAAGTAATCATGAGTTTAGTCACTCCTTTTAGCGAGTTGGCATAGTATGCACCGATTTTTCCAACTCATTAATATCCCATCTTAATATTTCTATGATTGGGAAAATTTATAATTTGAGCTTCCTAACAATTAGAAGTCAAAGGCATGATCTCATCATAATTTTGTAGTTGCATTGCTCAGATTTAGGAATTTTATCATGTAAATAAATAATATTAATAAACGTGGCAAATATAAATGTCTTTTGATAGTATTTACATAGGGTTGTACAGCAATAATATCTTATTGCACCCAATATGATTGCCCTGTAGGGCACATGTTTCTTAGACCTTTTTGTAAAGAAAAGTTTAGATTACCTTAAGATTGGAAGATAATCCTTCCTCCATGATAAATGCAGTAGTTGAATTTTCTTTGCTCTCTTTCGTAAGGAAAACTATGAGTCAGTAGAAGGATTGGATGCTTTTGTTTCCTCTGGCTCAATGTTTTTATTAGTCGTGGAACCTAACTATTAGTGGTTGAATAGAATGCATAAATACAGATGACCAAACTTAAATATATATGTACTTCCTCCGTCTCATTTTAGTTGTATACTGTTTCCTTTTAGGATGCTCTAAAATAGTCCCACATCCTTGTTAAGTTATTTTCTAGTTCTTTTGAGCTTGCTTTTGGAGTCGACCTGCTTTTTTATGCGCATAAATTTATTCTCTCTGATATTTTCTCCTCACTAAATGCTATTCTTCTCATTTTCATCTTTTTTTCATATCTAACCAATCTTTTTGGCCAGAAGTCTTACCCTTCTATTCTTTTGCACATGTCCTTAATGCCCTATTGGCCCTTCTATCATTTGAAAATAGATTAGTACTAATTCGATGTAATATTCCTACCTTCACCCAAGCTTTTTAACCCTCAAGGCTAACTGGGTGTAACTCATACCTTATTGTTAGCGCACAAGCTTTCATAGGTGGGTTTTCTTCTTATAAGTACTTTACTGCTGTCTGGGAATGCCCTATTTCTTAAATATTAAACTTGGGTGTTTCAATGAAGAAGAATCAAAGGATAATAGTGGAACTAAATTTCTATCTAGTGGGATCAGATGTGCATTAACCATGCGCATTCAAATTGTTTTCCTTAGGGCTCAGAGAGTATGTGTTAAGAAATTTCATTAAGGAAGTGCTTTTGAGTGTACTCTCTCCTTCTAGTAACCTTCATTATTTGTAATTACTGAGGTAGGATGATTGTCAAGTTCTAGAGAAGCCTAATAAGTACATGCACCAACACTCCCTAAATAATAACAATTTTATTTTCATTTTTTTTTATGTGTAATGAATTAACCCCAATACTAATAACAGTAATCCGTACATTGAAGGAGGTGTGGGCACTTGGCCTTTAATTTTGTAAGAGGATCTTAAACTGTGTAATCAAGCCATAATATTCGCAAAAACGAGATGGGTACCTTTCATCGATTTTTGGTGAAAATCAAGTATAATTGATGGAAATTTATTGTTCAGGTCAGACTTGGTTGGTGGATTTTTCTAGCAAGAATAAAGGCACTAGGGATTGAGTTCAGATTTGAAGTACAACGGGCGACGTTGCTTCGGTCTTTTGTGAAATTATTTACTACAAAATAAATTTCTGTTTTAGTTGTGGTTGAGATTTGTGCTGCAAAAATTGTTTTCATGTTTGGATAACATAGGAAAAACAAAATTTTCTTGAAATTTTCATTTCAACTAACTCAGTAAATCCTATAAAAATGTAATTCTTATTAGTAAGACTTTAGTTTGTAAGGTAGCAAGATATTGGATGTAAGTTAATGGCGTATAAAAGTAGCTAGTAGCCACCGAATATTTTCAGTAGTGTCTCATAGGTTAGTCATGAAAGATGTTCTTGAGAAATCATATTGGCATTGGAATAGGAATGGCTACTTCTAGTGAGATATTTGGTGTACTTTCAAGTGATGAAATGGTCCTTCCTCTAAAATAGTTATTCCCTTGTTTGCATGAGTTGTCATTCCTAAGGCCTCCTAATGACTGACCGTTATTCTTATGGGGAGAATAAAAGTAACTATGAACTATGGAAGAAAACAAAGAATTCCTAATTGATTTGATTGTTTGTCACCAAATTATTATGCTCAATTTGCAACTCTCATTTAATATGTTCTGATTCTTTTCTCTTTCAACTCAACTAGTCTACTTTTGGTTCCTAATGAATTTCCTTCACATATGGCAATTGTTTCATCAATGACAATAAAATTTGGTCATTTGTGACAATCATTTTATATTGAGCCTTTTCACTTTATTTTATTATATATGCTTATCAAAAATAATGTTTGTGAATAAACTTAGGAGTTAGGACATGGATTCTATATGAACCCTCTTCATGCTATTGCATTGTTCCTCTGTCTTCTGCCCCCTCTTCAGGATAAGCATTGTCCTTTTTTCAAGGGAAGCACCATTACCCTGATCAGACTGGATATTTATGTGTGGCAATGTTGGCTCCTCGTCAACATTGGCTTGGAGAGAAGGGCTTGTCATCCTTTAAATCCAGAGTCGGTCAGCATAGATTAGTATCTGTTATAAATATTCTGAAATTCTTTTATTGAACTAGTTTTTATTTGATTAAAAATTAGATATTGTTGAGTATCTAGGTAGTCTGTATTGGTATCATATCTATTCCCATGTTTCTTTCTTTCCACTTTTACCCTTTCCTGGGTAAAGCATCCCAGCTATATTGGAAAATCAATTGGTTATCCATAAAGTTAAAGAAAGCTTTCCTATAGTTCCACTTCTCACTCAAAATAGAAATCATTTCTGACTCCTCTCTTTAATCTAACTCTACTAGTCTACTTATGATTCTTAATGAAATTTGTTCCTGTGCGAGTTATGTGATAATACTTTTGAATAGCCATTCGAAGCACTCGATCTTTTTTGTTTTATGATGAGTGGAAATATACTGAAGTTTTTTTTTTTTTTGGTGTTTAAGCTCAATCTATGTTTGGGATGAGAATGTTGGGAGTTCAAGGAAAAGTGTAGAAGGAAGGCAGAGCTGGACTGAAAATGTCATAAAGGCGGAATGGTTTAGTATTAGACCATGATGTAAAGATTTAATACCATTGTTTGGAAAACATCCATTAATGATGAGAAGAGAGAAGGCCAATGTTATGTATAAATAGAACATGAGAAATATCAAGGAAAAGGTTGACCCATTCGGAGACGCCCTCTTATTTTCAAAGCATGCTGCTTGATTGAATAGAATGATGGAAAAAGATTTATCTTGTTTGCGATTCATTGTACTGTTAGATTATGCAGGTTTACTGAACATTTACATCATGCATATAAGATGCAAAGTTGCTGGCAAGAGTTTGGAGAAAGACAGGTTCAAATATTTGGCTTGCTTATCTTAGTGCTAATAGAGGAGGTTGGGATAAATTATATGGTTTTTTTCCAAGTAGAGGGCTTTTGCATTTGACAAGGGTTTGAACAAATCACTGTTTTTTGATATTTTCTCAAGTGATATATGTTGAATTCAATTACCTTGTATTTATAGTATAGCAATAAATGCTTACGTCATTGTCAATTGATCCTTGCATATTTGCCTTCATTAAGGTTAATCTTACTGCATAAAGAAGATGGGTTTCTCAAGGTATGTTGTTTGCAGATTATATTGTTTTGATGGCAGGAGTAGATTCAAAGCTAGAATTATGGAGAACAGCTTTAGAATTGCGAATTGTTCTAGATATTTTGGAGTAAAACACAGTACTTGCAAGTCAAAATTAGTTCAGGATGCTCTTGAAGACAATAGATTTCATCACCTTGGATCCGTAATTCACATCAATAGTTCTATGTGATCTTAGAACACCTAAAAGTTAAGAGGAGAACTTAATAGGATTGTGGTAGGTCTTTTGTGCCTTATGGATGGGGATACAAGGTAATTGAAAAGCATTATATATAAGGAGAGTGTAATGGACAAAAGGATGTTAAGTTAGATGAGTGGTGTAATCTTAGAAGATAAAATAAGAAATGAAAAGGAGTAGCTTTTATCGGAGAAAATTTAGGGAGGACAGTTAAAGATTGTTTTGACACCTGAAAATGCACTGATAAGGAAAACAATTTGTTAAAGTTGGCTTGAATAGGGAGGGAAGAGGTAGGCTTATGTGAGATGTAGTGAAGTAATCAAAAAAGATTTGAATAAGCTTAAACTTTGGATGACATTGTTCTAAACCAATTGTAACGATGACAAATAGCTAACGTAATAGTGGGACTTCAGGCCATATTGCTGGCGGTGGTGGTTTTGGAGGATGAGCTACCCAGTTTTTTAAACTGTTTCCACTTGTCCCTTGCCCCTCCTTACTCTTTCACTCCACCCCCAAACATTCACATTCCCCCCAAAAGAGAAGGAACTACCAAGCTTGAATAGAGGTAGGGATGCTTTACTGTCATACTGTTAGGTGGCGACTCTTATGTTTTCTTTACGTTGTTCCCTCCTTAAAAGCATAAAAAATATAAACTTGAAAAGGCTTCTTTGGTGAATTTGACAGTGGAATTGATTCTACTTTTTGTGTCTGTTTTTGAGAGTATACATGAAAACAGTCCTTTCAATGAAATTGTATGGATGATGTTGTGCTTATTTATTTATTTATATTACCTTTTCAAGCAATTTGAAAAAATGTTCTGGTCTTGTGTCTTGTAAATGTTGGCTGGCTATTCAAGCTGGATATTGAGGGGGATAGGGTACATCAGAAGTCGGGGCTCACTGATTTTGCAAGATCAGGGCACCAGGAGTGGTGGAAGTGATATAGAATATTCAGGTTTTTCATGGTGCAGGACTCGCATCATGCTGGGATGGATCGGAAGTTCTCTTAAACAATATGTGCCTCTAAGGCTATTTCATTGTAAATGATGAAAATTCTAATCTAGTAAAATATATAAAGATAAATAATTCATTCAAACATATATGCTAGGAAGGGGAAGAATATGAACTTTATTTTGATGATTACGATAAACATTGCTTTTTACTATGAGTATCTTAAGAATAATATTTCAAATTTGTTAATAAACATATTGCTTTTGTGTATTTGTGGAAAGCTATACTTATTAATTGCCATTTGTTATTTTCTTTTTATTTAAACTATGAGTTTATAATCACTGTCAAAAATATTTTGTGTGTTTTTTACTCTATTATTAGCTTTATTAATTAGAATTTATAATAAAAATATCATATATACATATTTTATAAATGAGCGCCTTACTTTCATCGGGCCCGTGCCTTGTGTTAGAATATAAACCAAGTATTGTAAGTTTTTACATAATTTTTTTCGCATTCTTGAATTTTTTTAAGAATTTAGATAAATTTAATTTGAATTTTAGTATTACAAAAATATTAGATGTCACATTATGAAAGTTGAGAACCTTTAATTTATGATAGTGGTAAAGATCAAAAGGTCCGAAACCTTCCATATAAGGAATGAATTTAAAAATCTTCTTTTATATCCAATTATTAACTATTGTTATTAAATCCTTGCTTATATTTTTGTACTTCTAACTAGTGTCTTACCTGCGTTCTATATACTCAACATTGGTGGATTTCTTGTGTGTATATCCCGTAATCAACCTTCACACTTACATGTGCTCAAGGTTCAACTTGGCCTGCACGGATTCCAACGGGAATGAACATCCTGCACAGTTTTTGTAGCAATAAAATTTGGACCATGATAGTTGATCTCAGAGCCTAACTTATAAAGAAGTGGTAAGAATTGCCTCAGATACGGTGGGATAGTGATGAACCAAGCAACACCACAGCTGGCTATTTAGACGACTTCTACGATTCATCCAACCGTAATAACCTATTTTGAAGGGTGCTTGAACTAGAAACTTGGGCCAAATCCATTGATAGGATGAAAAGATGGGCACTAGCCTCATCTGCTAGTTGAGGCCCCTTGAAGAGATGGTCAAAGGCCTAATTGAGGATGTTCGCGACTCAATAATAGTGTTACAAGACGAAAATGCTCATCGATAAGGTGAGTCTTCTAGTATGTGCTGCTACGATTGATACAAATGCCTTGAGTAATAGTAGAGTTAAGCCTTAATAACCTCACTCATATGGTGGCGTGCGAGATTCAAATGAGCTTGATAACTTCATCTTTGATCTAGAATGATATTTTAGGGATGCAAAGATGGATTTAGATGAAGTCAAGGTTTCCATTGCAACAATGTACCTATTCGGCAATGCTAAATTGTGGTGTTGCATCAAATATGGGGAAATCGTCCAAGGGAGATTGTGCATCGACTTGTGGGAAGACTTCGATAGAGAATTGATGACACAATTTTACCCTGAAATACCGAATTCACAATACGAAGGAAGCTAAAATAGATCAATAATTCAGGGACAATAAGAGATTACGTCAAATCTTACTCGACATGTATGTTAGATATCAAAGACATATCTGACAAATATCATCTCTTTTGTTTCATTGATAATTTGTAGTCGTAAGCTTAGATGGAGCTATTTAGACAATAAGTGCAAGATTTAGCTTCCGCCCAAAATGAAGTTGAAAGATTTGTTGGTCGTGCCATTGAAAGGGGCAACCTTAATCAACGAAACAATGGTAATCCATCAAAGAAACCCGCTCAGAGTGCTTCCATTGTCAAAAAGCAAAGCCAAAGTGGGAGAAATAACTTTTGAAAAAAATCATCACCAATGAACTCTCTAGACTCCAAGAGAAGCATTAGTATGTCAATGAGTAATAGGGCGTTTTCTAAGGGGTGTTTCCTATGCAATGGGCTAGATAAGGTGGTATAATGTCCGCACAAAGGTGCTCAAAGTGTTACAAGGGAGAAGTGATGAACCAGAGTTGGAGATGACGAGAACGATGGTGGCCGGGCTTGTATTGGCTCAGTCCATCTCTTGTATTCCCTAGAGAAGCACGCATAGACATCCACAAAGTCCACTAACCTAATGTACATGGAAATTAAAGTGAATGGCTAGTGTATATCTACGCCATTCCATTCACAACTTTGTGGCTGAGATTAAAGTGGATCGATTGGATATGCGGTTGGTGCAAAATGGCAGCAGCTTGAAAGCCGTGAACTCAAAGTCAAATCCTAGCCTTGGTGTTGGCAATTTTGTGCAGGTGTGACTTAAAGAGTGGAATGGGAAGCCAAACTTCATGATTGCACCTATGGGTGACTTTTATCTAATTTTGGGGATGTATTTCCTTAAGGCAATTACGAAAGTGTCCATGCCCTACTTAAAATTAGTGCTCCTCTTGAGTGAGAACCTGTGTCTAATGGGCCCCTCTAAAAGGCTGAAAGAATTTGAAAGGAGTAACAAGGACAAAGTGTTGTTTGCACTTCAGCTTAAAAAGGATTTGAAGAAATGTGAGCCTACCTTGTGATATTGTCAATGGAAGATGAAGTCAATGTTGGGTCTCCACCACTTGAAGTTAGCTTGCTCTTAAAGGAATTCAAGGAGTCAACGCCAATGGAGTTGCCTCAGGTTTTTCTATCTTGAAGAGTGGTTGTTTACTAGATTGAACTAATACCATGGGCGAGACCACCTACTCTAGAAGCATACAGGATGGCATCTTTGGAGCTAGAATTGCTTTGAAAACAAATGGATAGGTTGATTAGTTTAGCGTTCATTTGCCTTTGAAAGAACCTTACGGGCCCACATTCTAATTCAAAAGAAGTAAGATCGGAGTTTATGTCTCTGCATAGACTACAATGCTCTAAATAAGGTGACCATCAAGGATCACTATCCGATTCTTTTGATTGTTAACTTATTTGATTAGTTAAACAAATCAAAATACTTCACGAAACTCGACCTGAGATCAAGTTATCACCAAGTTAAAATCACAGAGGGAGGAGAGTCAAAAATTGTATATGCTACAAGATATGGAGTTTTTGAGTAACTCGTAATGCCTTTTGGTTTGAGTAATGCCCCAGCAATATTGCACATTGATGAATCAGGTATTCCATGAATACTTTGATAAATTTATGGCAGACTACTTGTACAACATTGTGATATATAATTCAAGTCTCAAAGATCACCTGAAACATCTAAGATTAGTGTTCTTAAAGTTGAAGGAAAATCATCCTATGTGAATCTTGGGAAGTACTCTTTTGCTCAAAAGAAGTTTAGCTTTTTGAGGTATTGTGGGAGCGAGGTTAGATTAGGATGGATCCAAAGGTATAAGTTATCTTAGATTAGCTAAGTCCCAACAAATGGGAGCGAGTTGCGTTCATTCATTGGCCTTATAAATCGATGCTTCATAAAAAGATATTTAAAGGAAGCTGTATTTTTAACAGATTATTCAAGAAGAATAGAAAGTAGGATTTGTTCGAGGCATATTATAAAGCCTTCAAGGAGTTGAAGTGTGCGGTAATGAAAGAGCCTATATTAGTCCTCCCAGATATTACCAACCACTTTGAACCTTCGGGGAGGTTCTTATTACAAAAAGGTCATTTAGTAGCTTACAAGAGTAGGAATCTGAATGAGGTTGAACGATGTTATATAGTCCAAGAGAAAGAGTTGCTAGTGATTGTGCACTATCTAAGGACATGGAGATACTATTTGCTTGGTTTTAAGTTATTGGTGAAAACCAACAATACTGTTGTCGGCCACATCCTCAAGCAATCATATGGATATGGAAAATACAGGATTTCCAATTCTAGTAGGAAAAGGAGGGACCACAGATTTTTTGGTCCACCACAGCCCCCAATTACTATTTGTTGGTTTTAAGTTATGTGAAAACCAACAACATTGTTGTTATCACATCCTCAAATCATATGGATATGGAAAATACAGGATTTCCAATTCTAGTAGGAAAAGGAGGACATGTGGATTAGTATTTCTTTATGTAGAAAATTGAACGTCCCAGGCACTCCGCTTATTGGCCCACTTTGGGCCTAGCAGCGACGGGTTTTGTTCTTGGCAGACTCACGGCCCCCAAAACGCGTCCACAATGGAGAGGTATCCATACTCTTATAAGGCGCGATTCGTTCCCCTCCCCATCCGATGTGGGATATCACAGTCCACCCCCCTTGGGAGCCCAACGTCCGCACTGGCACATAGTACCGGGCCCTGTCTCTAATACCATTGTAATGTCCCTAGGCACCCGTATGTGGATATTGTTCGTTTTGGGCCCAGCCAGTACGGTTTTGTTCTTGGCAAGCCCACGGCCCCCAAAACGCATCCATAAAGAAGAGGTATCTACGCCCTTATAAAGCACACTTCGTTCCCCTCCCCGTTCAGAGAGAACTAATACTTGTTGGGTATTTTATATATGATATTTTTTAGGAATAATATGAACCACATGCTCCACCACTTGTGCGGGCCCCAGTCAATTCCTTTGAGTTGGGCTAGGAGGGTCTCTTAACGCATTCTTTTTTTTCGATATTAATATATCGATTCAATCCGAGATCTCTTAACTAGGAAAAAAGAAGTTCAGTTCCTCTATTTGTGATATTTCCTAATAATAATTTGGGACCTATAATAATTCCTAACATAAAAAATGATCCCGGCTCAGTGAGTCCCTTCTTCCGTGATGGAAGTTGATTTCAAAGTAGGATTAGTGGCAGGAGTTGTTAGAAAAATTCTACTTGGAGCTTGAACATAAAGTTGGATACTACAAATAGATCGTATATGCCCTTAGTAGAAAATTGGACCTCGTCGTCTTGTTTTGAATAGCCCACCTATTAGTAAGTGGTATTGCCACGACTATCAGGAAATAGGTAATGTTAAACTTTGAGAATGACCTAATGGTTGTGACTCTACTTTGATTGATTGAAGAATGCAAGACTGAGATTTTGGGTTAAAGATGGATTAATCTTAATGGAGGGACACTATATTTTCATAATAAGGCTGGAAGACTAAAGAGGATGCCTTTTAAGTAGTGTCATAACACTTTATGGATTGATTACTGGGATGGTAGTGTACTCTGAGCTTACTATTAAGAGGCTATTATTTGCCCAAGATAAAAGACGATATGATGAGTTATACGAAGATATGTCTAAGTTTTCAGCAAGTCAATATTGAATGTCATAAGTCGACGAGATTGCTGAAACCCCTCATTTTACCCAATAGATATTGGAAAAGTGTTTCCCTCTTTTTTATTGCTCGGTTGCCCAAGGTTGGTGAATACTCCATTATTTTGGTAGTCATGGACTGCTTCTCAAAGTATGTCACTTTTGCTCCAACATTAAGAGATTGTTTAGGTGAGGAGATATCCTTTTTCTTCAAGCAAAGTGTTGAATACTATGGAGTATCTTAAAGTATTGTGAGTAATAGAAATGGTTAGAACTATTTTGGCCAGAACTCTTTGAGGAGTGCTCTAAAGCATTGGAGTCTTTTGATCAGAACTCTTTTGACTATTTGGTTTGAAATTGAATATCTCATCGAGTAGCTTCTTCCATGCACTATGGTCTAGCCATATAAAGGCAAGTATCTAGGTGCTTACAAATTTGCCCAAGAGTGAAAGGAAAACACGGAGACTACCAATTCTACATAGAGAAAGTTTCTTAGTGAATAAAGAAGTGGGTTGATTAGAAAAAGTGGCCTGTATAATTCAATGTGGGAGATCTTGTATTGGTTAAGTTTCTCCAATTGCAGATGCGATTCTTCAAACGAAGAGACAAGTGTCTTATTCAAAAATATGAAGGCCTTATCTAGATCATTGCTCATGTGAAGAATACCTCATATAAGATAGATCCTCTAGAATGGATGGAGGACTACACAGTCTTCTATATGAGTTGTTTAAAATCGTATTATGCCAACATGAAAGTCCCTTCACACAATGTTTCACAGTGGTGCAACATCAAATTGAAGCTACCAGCAGCACCTGAAGATGAATAGAGGTGATGACATCAACCGGAAAAATGAAAGAGGTGTTTGTGAAATGGAAAGGGAGACCAATAGAAGAAATAAGTTGGGAACATGTTGAAGATATGAGACAAAGATGTGAGAGGTCAAAACTACACTGAAAATCAAGTCAACGAAAATGTCGACTGCTTAGTAGGGGGATGTTTGAATCTAAACCAAGTCATGTGAATTTTTACATAATTTTTCTTATATCTTTGAATTTTTTTAGAAATTTAGGTGAATTTAGTTTGAATTTTAGTATTGCATAGAAATTAAATACCCCATTATGAAAGTTAGAGACTTCAATGTATACTAGTTTCAAAGCTCAAAAGGTCCAAAACCCTCTATATGGGAGAATGAATTCAAGCAATTTTTTTCTATATTTAATTGTTGCATGTTGCTATTGATTGCTTGCTTGAGTTTCTATACTTTCAACTAATGAATTACTTGCATTCAACATACTCAATGTCGATTGATTTCTTGTGCTTGCGTTCTAGGATCAATCCTCATATTGAAATATTCTCGGGGGTCAACTTTAGTGGCATCTGGCTCCCAATGGATATAGATGTGTTGCACGGTTTTTGTGTCTATAAACTAAAGGAATATTACTTTCTAATTGTTATGCAAGTGATTGTTCAAGGAGTCTCTTATTTGGATTATACATTGTTTTGTTCATTTTATTGGTGGCATTTGAGGTGCTATGAGAAAATAGTAGAGTTGAGTTTGGAAACGGAAAACATGATGCTTGCTTTATTGTTTTGACCTTGTTGATTAGCCATATATGCATTAATTTTTTGTCTTTATTTATCTCATTCCTTAATTATGTAGGCCTGATTATAACAGCATTTCGAACTCAACTGGGTGGTATAGAGGTTGTAAAGAGATATTACTTGTAGGGTATAGTGCCCTTTTTATGATAGGTAAAAGTGGTTTTTGGTAAAAAAAAAAAAAGGTGAGATGTGGCTAGGGATCGACTATCATCGTGTAAAATGATGTGCTCAGTAGATACCACTTCCTCTTGCTTGCAATTCCTCCTGTGCATTCATTACCCCCCCAAGTAGCCACCAGAAGTTTGGCGGCTCTGAGTTGCCTCTTATTATACACTAAGCATTTTAATCTCCAAGCCCAAGTCCCCTTGATACAATTGCCACCTTCAAAGAACACTTAAAGGCATCAATTAATTGCCATAGAAGCTTCTGTGCTGTTTGCTTATCATAATGTCCTTCATTACTTGTTCTATCCCATGGCTCCAGTCCCTTATCTCTGACAGGAAACCCTCTTGATTGAATTCTTTGTGAATCATAGAAAGGAAGTCCCAAGTTGCAAAGTCCAATCAGTTGGCCTACCTTGTTTAATCTTAAGAATGGGTTTTTAAGTTGTTGACTAGATTTTAGTTTTGCGCACATCTCTTTTGAATTTTTCTAGAGTTGCTATGGATAACTATCATTCCTTTGACTTCTTTGTGTACCTGTCAATAAAGGAAAATTTTGCTTTCGTGAAGGAGGATGAAATTGTTGGTCCACATTGTACTTCTAAATTTTAGGTGTATTTTAGCACACTGATTTTATTATAATGAAGGGAGTCTTTAACTGCCCTTACACTGATTAACCTCAGTACCATTGGGTAGACGTTATATGTTGTTAGCTTTTGAAAGACTTATTACTATTGAAGGGCAAATGAAGAAAGGGATTATATAGGAATGAGGGTCATAAGGACCGGATAGAACTCCATCAAGTTAGCACTAAAACTAGAGGAAGGGAAACAGAACTAGCAGTCATATGGGAATGTAATATGAAAGTGGGACTCAAAAGGGGGATAGGCTGGGGCCTTTCCAAATTGCACCCGAGGAACACACTTTCCAAGGGACTTAATACTATTGAGGAGGGCACCTTTACTAGGGATATTTCTTGCATTTTCCTAAGAGCTGCTATTGGTGGACAAGTTTAAGGACACATGAGAGGGTCAAAACATGAGGGAAGAGGCATAAACAACTAATATTAAGAGTGACAAGGGAAAATTCAAGTATGGCATACCAGAAGAATTCAGTGAAAATGATATCCAAGTGCACCTTCAGAACCTTTAGGCTCCATGGATCCAAGAAAAAGTTTTCAAGCCTAAGGAAGACAAGGTTGAAATTTTAATCTTCTTTTGGTCTACTCAATGATTTTCTACATCAAGTTGACCCCTCCCCAACCTACATATATATCAGCATGAGCGATTTTGAGTTTATGGAAAAACATGAACAAGAGTAGAGAAGGGTTCAATGCAGTTGCTGGAGCAGATTGTCATATTTAGGCAAAACCAACATACTTAATTTCTCATCCCTCAATGTATCCCTAACCAAGTCCTTGAAGTATCAGAAAACATTTATGTTGGTATCCATGAGAGAGATGGGGGGATGGTTTTGATGAGGAATATATATCCATGAGAGAGATGCAGGATTACGTGATGGCAGATGTGGGTTGGGATCAAGTAGAGCAACTTTCTCTCTTTGACCTTTCGTGGTCTGGGAATGTACCATTCTTATAGAGAGAAAAGGGGGTTTTGGATCTTCCTACTCCGAAATGGCTAGGGAGATTCCATTTCGAACATCCAGCTCCTGACCTTCGGCCAAAGGTAGCTTTCTGCTCATGAGTTGGGCCAGCTGGCCTTTATATTGATAGTACCTCATGCTTTAAACCTTTCTTTTCAAGGATTGTGTAATGCCCACTTCTATAACAAAGGGGCATGGCCTGCCAGCAAAAGAGTACAATTTGTAGTCATGTAATTTCTGTGATGTTTTGCTTTAGTTTTTGCAATGCTGTAACTCTAATGTGAATGGGGGATGTAAGGATTTCAAACCTCCACATACTGGGACCAAAATCCACTCTCTTACCACTTGGCCATGCCTCCCTTTTTTTAACTTGTATGTGTTGTCTCTTGCATCTCACTTTTTTATTTTAACTTACCTCCTACCTGTACACTGGAGACATGTAGCGGATCTTGGACACAGGTTTATGTAGAAATCTAAGATGATACTCTTGCTTAAAACTGACTGAAATGAAGGGGCATCACCTTAATGTGGTAGCCAGAAATTTTATGAGTATCATTTTAATGCGATTTTGTTGTTGTTCCAGAACTTTATATTTCTTACCTTAAAGAAAAGCTATTTTCCAGAATTTCCTTCATTCAGTAGTCACAGCCTACTTCTTCATTATCAAACTTATCATTGCTGCTTTGTATTCTTGCTCATTGTCAATTTGCTGATTTTGTTGAAGATGTACATTACCATCTTGTAGGCTCTTCTCCAGAGTCATCATCATCCATATTGTATTCTTCTACCTTCTAGAAAGGTGTTCAGAAACTTACGTCCATGAGAGAGCCATACTACTGGACTGTCTATAACCAGATGGTACTATCGTCAATTCAACCTATGTTTGTGGTCTTGTTGATCTATCTGCTTTATGGGATTTAGTGCTGATGCATCTCGTCTAAGCTAGTTGATGTTACCTGTCAGCTGGGGATCAAGATTTCATTTACTAGTGTTTTAAGTTATAAATCTATTGGAGCTACTATTTTGCATGATGACTGAGATGCCGGGCAATTTATTATTTCATAGTTTATGGAGTAGGATAATTTCTTATCACTTGTGGTTGGCTGTTGCGAATTTTGTTCTTTACTATCTTGATTATCGGGATGATAAAATTAGTTTTTAGCATCTCCTTAGTTCATGTTTCTTTGTCTCTGCAATGCCTGTTGCTGGTTTCACACCATTTTAGATTAGCCTTGCTGAGAATCTCTTTCAAATGTGAATTTCTGCATATCTCACCAACAAGTATTTGATGAAGAATGATAAGATATCGCTAACAGCTGCTGCCTTGTGGTTCAATTGTTCAATATGAAATTTTCTCAAATGTAAGATTTAGCTGTTGGAAAATCAGATACACTGTGCTCTTAGATAGTGTGGTAATAAGTTAATATTCTTCCAGATGTCACGAAGATGTGCCAAAATCCGATCCTAGTTTTGTTCATGTGTTGAGGACTTTGTGGCATTTTGTTAGTGTGTTATGAAATGTGACGTTTTTTGGGGATTTGTTGAAAAGCAACACTGTTTTTTTGTTTCCTTAATTGCATTTTCTGCTTTAGAGAACTGAAGATTTGTTATGAAAGATGTTTGCCTCTAATTTTTTTATGAAATGGAAACAATATTTAAAAGTGACACGGACCTACATTTTCCATATTTGCTGGCTTATTGTGATTATTATCCACGCTCTGTTTTTGCTGCTTAAAAGGTTTGGATGTTAGTGTTCGGTTGTTTCTTGGTTCATCTCTCTTGTTGTGAAATCTGTCACTACTTTATTCTGCTGAAAGTTCTATTGACAGCACTGTTTTGCAACTTTTAAAAAAGGGTCTGGAGAAAGGTCTGGTTGCTTTGAGTCTGTTTCTTCCCTCTGAATTCAGATTATAGTATATGCTTGAATTAGAACATCAAGTTTCCTTGCATCTGCAGTTTATTCCAAAGAAAGGTCGAACACCCAGAAGGAATGAGGTCATTTTCATTTCACCAACTGGTGAAGAGATCAAGAACAGTAGGCAATTGGACCAATATTTAAAATCCCATCCTGGAGGCCCTTCGTCCGCCGAATTTGATTGGGGCACAGGTGCTGAATTTAGTATTTTTTTGTATACACATTAATTTCGTTTTTAATCATTTGCTCGTCTTCTGCCTCCACCCCTCAAATCACACCAAAAAGAAGGAAGAAGGGAACGTAAGGTCTGATTGTGTTAATCTCACTGCATTGTTCTTTTCAACAGGTGACACTCCGCGGCGCTCTGCTAGATTGAGTAATAAGTCAAAGGCAACGGACTCACCTGAAAGCGGGTCTTCCCAGAAAAGACAAAAGAAATCAAGCTCCAAGGAGGGAAAAGCAAAGAAGGAAGTTAACAATGGAGAAGGTGAAGCTGCTTCTGCTGAAGCTGCCGAAGAGACTAAAGACAACACAGAAGCAGAAATGAAAGTGGCAGATGACACGGAGAAATATACAGAAGGGGATAAAGCTGAACACGATGAGGATGCGAGTGGGTATCTGGAAGGCAAAGAGACTAAGGAAGCTCCTGGGGATGCTGACATGGTGAAAAACTCCAACCCGGAAACTGAAATAAGAGCTCATGAAATATGCACCAACAAACTACAGGAAGGTTCGGATGCAAATAAACAGGAAGCAGTGGAAGAACAGGACAATGCTGAAGTGCCACAAGAAGCACCTGTGCCTGCTGAGACTCTTTCTTCTGTGGAGAAGGATATGAAAGAAGCAGCTGTTCCCAGTGATGCTGAGCTGAACGTGGAGAATGACTGCCTGGGGGCGGCTAAACCAGGAGAAGAGAAGTCAGAGAAAAATTACGCGGGCAAGGAGATGGCTAAACCTGGAGAAGAGAATTCAGAGAAAAAGGATGCAGGTGAGGCAGCAGCTAAACCAGGAGAAGACAATTCAGAGAAAAATGTGGCTGAGGCGGTGGCCAAGGACAGAGAAGTTGGACCGGATACAGATAAAGTCATGGAGAAGGAAGCAGCTGTACAGCATGCTGAGAATCACCCGGTCAGCCTGGAAGAACAGCCACACGAGCCGAAAGCTGCTCCTCCAATTAGCTGTTAAAATCAGTTTGGGGGTTTTTAGCCATTTCTCATGTAAGATCATTTCCACAGTTACTCTTTGCTTTCTTTTTGTCAGCCATTATCTGACAATGGTGGGATTCATGTTGCAAATTGTTGATCTTTCTATTAGGTAGGCGAGCTGTAAATCCGGCCTGCTTCCTCCTTGTCGTCGATTGCTTAGCTTGGAGGCGTGTTCTGTGAATTTGTATGCAGAGTTGACATCGTTTATTTTGTTGTACTGTCATAACCTAATTTAGTACCGGTCTAGAAAAGAACTGCACTCTTGAAGACCAATATCCTTAGAACTTTAGGGTGGATTAATCATATGAAACTGTGTTGTGTTATGTTGATGAATATGGAAGAATAATAAGGAAAACTTAACAAAGATCAAGCTGTTCTTTCTATACTGTGTGAAGAAGCTGAGGCCCAGAAGCAGTGAACATAATTTCGGGCCCCTGATCGGCGGCGATGTAGTATTGCCGCCAACTATTACTTTATTTACAGAATGCTCGTTATTACTGTTTTCTCAAAAATGTTATTTGCCTTGAAGGGGAAGTTCCAAAGCTCCTCATTCATTAGCAGTGGATATTCTTATAGCAGTCATTCAACTATGAGTTGATGCTTATTCATGATTTCAGCCGTGAATTAAGGTGAGCTTTCTACCCTACTATTTACCGTCAATAGTAATACTAAAAAGGGGCCACTATTTTTTTTCAAAAAAAAAAAAAAAGGACTGATAAAATCCTGTCCCATCCTCGGCTGTAACAGTCGGATATATTTTCCCAATATTAATTGTTTTCTAATTTTGTAGAAGATTGATAGCATAAAACACAAGATATTGTATTTGAAATTTTATAAACAGGAGCTCTTCAGATTAAGTGAAACTGTATTTCATAGGCAACATTACATGAAGAAAATACAGCTCCAAGGCAGCCATACATGCCTTATCCAGAGTAGGCCAAAATCAAGAACTGTCCACAGCAGAACACGCTGTACACGCCAACAACTGAAAGGAGAGACTATCGCCAGAGTGGCGTTCAAGCATCGGCAAAAGATGATCCGAAATGTATGTTGAAATTGAAAACGATGCACGACAATTGACGCTTGTTTTCATTTTCCATCTCCATCTTCAGTGTGTAGATGCCCTACAAATTTAACAGAATGAATCAGCGTAAATGCCATACCAAGATAGAAATGAGCATTCTTCGTGCAAGGGTGCGGAAGAAGGGGAAAAAATGTGCTATCAAGATAACCTACAATTTTGGGTTCACATTTTGTACACGGAAAATCATAAACCACGAAATGAGTTGTCCTTATGTCTGTTGTCTTTTTTTTTTTATATGTAATGAACAAATCAAAATTAACAATCAAAATTTATCCTAAATATAATATAATAAATTTTATTAATTTCGATTTATAATTCAAAAAAAACAAAGATATTAATGTCAACTAACACATGAGATTTATGCAGATTTATTAAAATGAAAACTGTATCGATAAATCAAAAGAAAAATTTTATAAATTAGTTTTGACCAATTGTACTTTATAAATTAAAATCAAAAAAATTAGACAATTAAATAAGATGTACAAAAATATGCATTATAAAGAAAAAATCAATGTTAAGAGAGATGAATTGATTTATACTAAAAGATACAATAACAAATGATAATATCTATTAGGTATAAAATCAATTCGACTGACCTACTTAATTAACACAGTGAACTCATGGACCAACCCAGGAAAGACAGAAATATTGACTAACCCATTAGGCCCGGTCTTAAAGAATACATAGTTCAGCCTAGAACTAATTTTCATCAAAATAAATCAAAGTTATATGGGTGGCTAAGTGATCGAGTGTTTAAATGGATATTTAATTGATTGGATCATAGGCCCAAATGGCTGAATATTTGAACATCAAACTAATCAGTTAATCGAACCGAGCGATTAACACAATTGAGTAGTTAATTCAATTGAGTTGTTAAATCAAAAATACGGTTATATATTTTACAGTTAACCCAAGTGATGATCTCTAAATGAACCAATGTCAACAACTCATCATTATCGATTCAATTGCCTTCTAAATACTAAGCACAAATTCTAAAAAGTAATGATAGAACAATCCCTCTGACACACTTATTTTTTCGCAAGATACAAAGTCACACCCTCTATCTCTCTCTCCCTCTCATCTTCAAAATCTCCCCCTACATCCAGATTTTGAAAAAATTACTAACTTGGGCGGCAAAAAATATATCAGAAAACGAATATCAAATCATTTGAATTCTTATTTACAATTATGGTATGCGAGATCCGAATGGAAGGTTCGATACTTCAACCTGAATTTATTTGAATCGTAATTCAAATTTCAAATATGCATTAATATCCATAGACATTTTAAGGTTGCATCTATAGAAGAAAATACGAGGAAGAACTCAAAAAAATGAAATAGTAGTAGTTG
Source organism: Nepenthes gracilis (assembly GCA_033239525.1). Classification (NCBI taxonomy): domain Eukaryota; kingdom Viridiplantae; phylum Streptophyta; class Magnoliopsida; order Caryophyllales; family Nepenthaceae; genus Nepenthes; species Nepenthes gracilis. The sequence continues at coordinate 3,501,954 of BSYO01000001.1, forward strand.
GAAGAAAGAAAAAAATATTCCTAAAGAACATGAAATGATGTGAAAAATAATTTAAAATTATTTCAAAGAATATTGCACAAAATCAAGTAAAGTTACGCAAATTCATTCTTATAGCCGAGCTCATTTAATAACTTAAAACTTTGTTGTTGTTATCATTGTTGAAGGGGATAGACATGGAGGATTAGGGATGAACCCAAGAGACACAATGCTTCGTCCCCGTTTCTCCATTATCATTTCTGCAAACCAGCATGAGACATGAAATGACTTACTGGTGGGGTGAATCCTGGCAAAGTTTGGGTGTGAGAAAGCACAAAGTCGCCCGATGAAACAGGACATGATGTCTCCTCGCAGAGGTCATGAGTTTCAGTATGTACATGCACCCCGAAGTAAGAAACATCTATCAACACTTTCCCTCCTGATATTTCTTCACCTGCACAGTCATAATTTTCTCATCAAATATTCATGTTTGCTTCAAGAACAGTTAGAGATTTCCCATTCTAAAATCACCCATAATCTCAGCAGTAATGATTTCATCTTGATAACTTGCATAACCATAATTATATGATGAATTCAACACATTTTGATACATTTTTTTATAATCCTAGACACAACTAGTGTGTAAGGATACAAAGCATGAGAACCCCAGCATGGCTCAATTGCAGAAAGCACGATGTCTGGCATGATCATTTTTGCCAGTAATTATGTAAAGTTCATTACATTGCATATAGTAATGCTAAGGATGCTCATTCACAATAGAAACTTTGATTACTTACAATATCAACTTTTTTTTAATATGCCGTAACCTCCAAATTAGGGAGATCAACCAAGATCATCGATTAGAGGGGTGAGAAAAAAGAAAAACTAAATTTATCAGCAAAGCGCTTGCTTGAAATGAAAAGTCAGGTTGTCCCAGCTTCAGCTTACATTAACAGAATTCAATGCAATCAACTTCTCAAGTCAATTCTAATGTTAGGTATGATAGAGTAAAAGATAATTCAATTTATTTTTCTGCAAATATAGACGGCGTTCAACACTGAACAAAGACGATTAAGTACTGTAAAAAAATATTGCAAATAGCCCCATTAAATGAATTCATTCTTCACAAATGCGATCTATTTTGGTCAGATGGTGTAACTCTACAGAAATTATGATTTTTTTTTTTAACTCCAATAGAACTGAATTCAAATACCAATAGACGACACCAAGCATATAAATCGTTTAAATGAACTGAATTCTTCGTTCCCAAAGGATATCAAACAGGCAGATAATCTTCCTCTGCTTTAATAGGGACGGTTGAGAAATGGGGAATCAAATATTAAACATCTTTATTACTAGTTCTCGAGCTTGATCAACACATCCAAGATCTTGATCATAGTAACAGCTCATTATTGTCCAACAAAATGTGAAATTAGAAAAAATAAAGGCTTTCACTCTCTGTCTAGGGCTTGATATTTACCAGTTGACGCTGAGATGCTAAAAGTGGCTGGCTTCCCAACCGCCACTGGATCGGGCGATATCTCAATACCATTGACCTCGACTGCATAATCACCTTTTTTGTCTGCAAGCAAAGCTCAAAATTCACACCACATAAAATTACCAATTCCCTAGAAAAAGGAAAACTGAAATTGAAAATTATTTCCATCAACACAACCAGATCAACTGATTGCTGATTTGAAGTTGTTTATTTATTCGCATTATTTTTCATCCGGTTACAAAATACGTCACTTTACTTCAAAGCTGGATTTGCGTTTCCCTTTCTTCTGTACATGTTTCTCAGCAACCAAACAGATAAAAAAATTGAGAAAATAACAGAGGGAAGCGGACAGACCGCAGTATTTAACAGGTTTGGCTTGAATTGAAGGCGACGCAAAACAAACAAAAAAGAACAGCAAAACTACGAGCTTGGCCGGAGCTGAAAACTCCATGTTTTCGATCTTACGGAGATCCGAGCGAAAGGCAGGCGGCGGAATAAGCTGGGCCTGACGGCGTACCGGACAGGTCTATGTGTGGAGGACGGAGCACTGTTTATAGGGTTATTTGAAATGAAAATGATATTCATATATTAAATATATAAATAATATTACTGTATTTCAAATAATGAGAAACAGACAATATTATTAATGATGGTTGGAGATTTTTCTATTTTTAGTGTTTTTTATTATTTATTTTTTCTGATTAATTTATTTATTATCATTATTTGCTAAGCGGTGATTATTGGCGGTTGAACGAATTTGCGACCATCATATGTTAGAAACATCATTAATTTTTATTATTATATAAAAAAAGCAGTAGAGATAGAAAAATAAAAAATATATTTATTTATTTTTATAATTAATCTATATTAAATATTTAATAACATAATAAATTAAAAAAATCATTTAGATAATTTTTTAAACTTTAAATTTTATCATTTAAATTTTTTATCTAACAAATAATATAAAAATATATTTTAAAATGATGTATCAATCTTGAAACCTCTTATTTGTAATATATCATCACGGTGCTTTTATTTATTACTATTGCTGTTATTATTATTATTTTTATTTTTAAAAATAGAGTTAACTTTGGTTTTTATTTTTTTGCAAATTTCATTGAACTAATTTATTTTAATATTATATTTTCAATATTTAAAACCTGTTTTTAAATATATTTTTAAATAAATATAATTTTAAAATAAATTTATTTTTTATATAAAAAACCAGTATTTTAATACTGATGAGAAAAATTTTAAAAATTCAAGTTGGAAATTTAGACAAACAACATACAATATTAACAACATGCCGTAATAATCAAATCAGAAGAACAAAATAGTTCTAATTGGTGCCAAAAATAATAATAATTAGACATTTTTAGTCTCTAGCAATATGTCGTATTAATAAAATTCGATCTGTCAGGTCTAATAAAATTTTAAATTAGTTTAAGCCCATCAATTCGATTCCATGATATCATATTAGATCCAAAATTAATTAGTATGAGCTAATAATGAGAGCAAGTTTAATGCCAACCTAATAGATTGAGGCCCAAGAAAGAGTTTAATAAGCAAAGTGCAGTAATAATCCTAATAACTTTATCAATCAATTAGATTTTTGGGCGATTGATATTTCAAAGGTTAGATCTATTTTATAAGGTGATTAATATTAAATTAGATAGATGACTTAAATGATACCGAGTTGCCTTATTAAGCAACTACTTGGCTCTCTACACTTACCAATATTTTATGTTTTAGCCAATTATCCCTCAAGATCACACAATTTGCATGTTCTAACATGAAGAATAATCACTATAAATCATTGATACGTATCTAAATTTGAATTACTTGACAAATTAGAGAACTACTTGATCTCGTTTGGTGAGTTGAATTGAAAAGGGTGCAATCTTTATTACTTCGAACCCATATCCTATATATTACAATTAACAAATAAGAGATTAAATTATTGATAGAACTCGCTCCATGGTGTATCCTTTAATACTAATGCTAAAAATCTTTTTTAGTTGAATAAAAAGATGTAATAAATGTGAAGTAATGCGTAAATGTTTGTACAAGGGGATTGAGTATTAGTTGGAGAACTCAACTCCGATGGTGCACTTAGCAAGTGAGCAACTTTGAGAATAAAGTGCGCTAAATTAGGAGTCGCTTAGAGAGATAAGTGTGCTTGATTAAGGATCGATTTTGAGAGATGGAGGACTGTGCTCCATAGAGTATGGTCGGCTAAAGGGCAATTTAGAGAATGAGGCGCGCTTGATTGAGGGGTGACTTGGGAGAACAATGCGCTCGGCTAAAAATGGCTTAGAGAGTGAGGTGCGCTTGACGAGGAAGAGTCTTAGAGAGAGGTGCCATGGATGGAAAGCGGCTTATAGAGAGAGGTATGCTTATCTAATGAGTAACTTAAAGGGTAAAGTATGCTTGATTGAAGTGCAGCCTGGTCATGTCTAAGAATCTGAGGATTTGGAGGGTGCCTCAAAGTTTGGCCTTAGAGACGTTTTTAAGCCCAAAAGTCTCAATTATTTGCAGAAGTAACAGTATATTTATAGCGCTGGAGTCGGTATATCCTTCCTTGAGCCTCACGGTTGATATTGTATAAATTTATTGAATTGTCTCAGTAATCATAGGTGGTTACAGATAGTAACTGTTGCCTTTTTGAAATTATTATAGAGTTGTGCTTGCCATATATGTGTGATATGTCGTGGGTATAAATATTCAGCTAGATATTTATTTGGCTATCAGAATAGTTGTCATGACCGCCTTATGGTACGTTTTGCATGCTTACCCGTGCTATGTGTTGGCGCAGAAGGTGGTGGACGGATAACAATGTGCAAAATTAAACACACACGGTGAAGTGAAGGAAGAAGTAGAAGAATTTGAATACCAATATTTTACGTGAAAATTTTTTCTCAAATAAGAAAAAATTACGAACACTTCGTTTACAAATGAGTTTCACTATATGAGATTGGTTATACAAACCTCACGGCTACACAAGCCCAAGAGACAAAAATAAAAAAATAGAGCATGAGAAATATAAAAATCTAACACTTTGTGTTTTTCACTCACTACTCTTTTTCTTTACTGTTTTTCACTCTATCTCATATATTGCCAATACATCATACAATACTTAAGTATAATATATATACTCCTCTAGCAAAAATGAGTAACCGCCAACTAATCATGGTGGTTGCGTGCACAGCTCCCAAAAACTGCAATGGTGGCGTATGCCCTGTCTGGCAGCAGGCGACGCATACATGTCTCCACAAATGACTTGTTGTATTTTCAAGAATGATATTTACTAACTACTCAATCAGGTGGGCCAACTGTACGCCTTTCGGAGAAGACAACTGTTTAGTATTTCTGTTTTCAGTAGGTCAACTCCCATTGACCGTCTTCTTCTCTTGGGTGATCAATGCTCATGTTGACCATCTAGTCGCTTTTTTGGGATCCTTGGACAATATTGAGTAAAACCACATGCCTTTAGCCAGTTAATATCATATTGACCGAAATACATAATTTATCGATCAACAAGTTGACCAGTCATTTCTACCCGTCCAAAATTTCTGGTCAACAATGTTGACTGAAATTCTTTGTACATAATTCACTGATATTTAACACACAAGTCCGCGGACTTGAATAATACACAAAGTCTTCGTATTCCGTCTAAGAATCCGGCCATTAAAACTTTCACACGAGAGTAACCCCCAATACTATGATGTTAGGGCAAATGTGGGGCAGTATTATATAACTCTAATTGTCCTTTTCCAGCTAAATGACTTCGGCCAACCCGCTTGGGTCAACCACTGCTGGTTTTGGGCCGGTTTCATAAAACCTTTATTGGGTTGCTGTTTTCATGATGCTTTTCCTATATATACTAGATTCTCGATCAATCCTTTGGATACCGAACCCATCAATCACAGCCCAACGTTTGCATTGTGCTAGCTAATCTAAATAATTAGCAATCAATCTAATTTTAGGGTTGTGGCTTTTAACCCTATTATAAAAAAAAAAAAATTGTCCACACATAACCTTTCATACTTTAAATGCCAAATCCTTACCATAAAATGGTGGTCAAAATCTGATTTAAAATTTTCAAATAGATATTACTATTATGACATTCTTAAAATATCCGATCACAAATTGATCAATTTGATATCTAAAACTCAGTCTCACGGTACTCAATTTGTACACACATATATTTAGAGTTTCCAGTTTGAGTCACCTTTCACAAAACTTCTTTCGAAAATTTAACCTTTCATTAGTCTACTCTCTTTTTTTCTAATTTAATTGTTATTTTTTTATTATTAAATTGAATATCAAAAATAATATAAAAAGTTAATTTTAACTTTTCTAAAACTCTTATTTTAATTTATAGTACATAAGATAAAAATTAAAAATGTTCACAAGTCCAATTCAAAATATCTCTGATTGTATTTTAAATTCAGTGTACACGTTACGGCCCATTTTTTAACTAAATAAAAATTAAAATCCAATTTAATTAAATTTAGTAAATTGAATAGAATATAATTAACTTAATTAAAAAGGCTAAAATACTTTATCAATCGATATCATCCCCTCCCCACTCCATCTCTTATTCAAATGACCTATGGGGCGCTGCTTTTCCTTTGAGAGAAGGATGGCCTTGGATTCTTATATCCATTATTTAATTAAAATTTTATTAGGAATATTATAAAATAAATAATTAAAATAGTTAATGTGCATCTATATTTAAAATTTAATTCAAAAAATGTGGATCTATTTCTCCAAACGTGATATATCACAACCGAAAAGAAAAAATCTAAAAAATTTGAGACTCATTTGTTAAAATATATTTTATTGCTTAAATTAATATATTTTTCTAAAGTATTCAAAATTTAAAAAAAAAAAAAAAGATTGAGGGAATGGGAGAGTGGAAAAGGAGAGCTTAGTTCCGTATGATCTTTGAAGAATACTTAGACTAGATGGCTATACTTTATTTTCTTTATTTTTCAGAACCCCACCCTGTTTTCAAAGAAATAATATATATTTATAACTACAATACTAATTATCCGTTATTTTTTTAAAAAAATTAATTGGTCATAATTAGACTAGTTAAAAACTAATTAATTTAATCATAATTATAAATATTCTAATCATAAAATTGATTAAAAATAATTAACATCCAATTATTAAACTGATAATAAACAGTTGGTATTTGTCAATCCAAATACTGTCATTTAGTCATCTAATCCAAATACTAGGCTAATTGCAAAGTTGATGGATGGCTTGACTAGATACCCGAATATGCTGCCACTTAGTCATCTAATTTAGACTGAATTACATTTCATTTAATAATTGTCTGATTGACTGTTAGATCCTGACTTATTCTTATTAACTGAATAATAATTGAACGCCTTATCCTCTGAGCTTGAATCTAATGGGTTGGGCTACGTTTGCCCGTTTTTTATTATTGGACCTATTAACTACAGGCTTGTTGGGCTGATAAATTAGCTTAACCCAATAGGTATAGTATCCAACAATAGTTATTTTTTAATTTTTTAAAATATTAAATATTAATCAAATATTAAGCTAAACATTAAAAAAATTAAAAACAATTATTTAAATTATTTATTAAGCCTGTCAAGTACTACTACTCTTTCCGTGTGGCCAACCCCCGGCAGCCAGTTTATATCTAAAAAAACGTGGTCGTTAATTAAAGTCGGTCGTAATTGGCTTCCCATTCAATCAAACAATTTGACTTCTGTGGTCATTTATTGCGATAAACCCACACCATTTTTTTTTTAATCAACTTTTATTTTTGTATTTTATTCCAATTACAAAACTTTACTGAAATTTCTCAATTTAATATATTATGTAATACGTATATGATATACAATTTTTTAATTATTTGAAAATTTGAAAAACTTTTCACATCACGTATATTGGTATATGATTTAAAATATTATTAATTTGTCATCATATTTTTTTTAAAATAAAAAATAAAATTAAGAATAACTCTTTAAGAATAATTAATATTTTCCCACTAACCAACTATGATATTCAATGGAGCGAAAACATTAACATCTAAATTATTCGTAGGTAGAAAAAACACTTAACAGTTTCTAAAAATAGAAGGCCCACAAGGAAGGAGAGGAGGAACCAGCACCATGGATAATTATCTAAATTCGTGAAGACTGTTCCACAAAGGGACTCCTTAATCAGTGAACAGCTCTTAAAATTTGTAACGGACACTAGCGAACCCCACAAGATATAAGCATCGAAATGATAAATAAACACCGAATCAAATCAAAAGATGACACAATATTACAACCCTTACGATGTAATCCTCTCGCTAAGGGCAGATGATAGGTCTCACTGCTGGGCACATTGCACTCTCTGGGCACCGTGAGGCTCATCATCATCCTCGTAAGCCTCCTGTTGTGCCTGTGCTTGCTTTCTCCGCATCTCCTCCTCGATATTCACATTATGCAGGGTGGTCTCCTCGCACTCATCCAGCTCCATGTCTGTGAGCTGATGCATCGACGATTTCTGCGGCAGCACAGCCTCCAGGGCTTTGACCTGCTCAGGACTCAGTGAGTCCGGGAACTCTACAGTGAAATGGACGTACAGCTTACCCCTCATGAAAGGCCTTTGGTAAATCGGCATGCCCTCGTCATCAATTGCCTTAAACTGGTCTGTTGTTCATTACACAACCACAAAGTACCAAAAGTATCAGCATGCTCCACAGTAAGTAGATGGGGACATTCACAAATAATGGACCCACACAAGAATAAATAGATACCTCAAAAATCAAAAGGGTGGCATTCACCATGTAATCCTTATATTTTCACCCCTTTTAAAGATAGGAAGTGGTCATCCGAAAATATCACCCAACATTTCTCAGGAAAAAAAAAAAATCAAGTAATTACCAGGCTTTACTACTTCTCCGGGATTTGATTTAATAAGGAGCTGCCGGGCATCCAAATGGGTCAGAATAAACCTGAAGCCACATAGAGCTTCAGTCAGAGACAGTGTGTGCTCGTAAAATAGGTCATCTCCCTTTCTTTTGAACTTCGAATGATCTTTCTGCTGCAGCACAAATACTATATCCCCTGTGATTGTGTCAGGCTGCAAAGGAAGGCATCAGATATCAGCAAGCTGAAAGAAATCCAACAGATGTGACACAACATCATATGCTGCAAGAACTTTAACAGCATACCGCTTCATCAGCTTCCCCAGGGAAAGTGATCTTCTGCCCATGTTGCATACCCTTCTCTACAATGACTTCAAGCACCTTCTTCTCCTGAAGGACCTTCTCGCCTTTGCATTGTGGACAGCGATCTTTGTCATTGATGGTCTCTCCAGTGCCCTTACATTCATTGCAAGGATGCTGCATTTGCTGAATCATGGATGGGCCAAGTTGTCTAATAGAGACCTTCATACCAGTGCCTTGACATCCGGCACACTTCATTGAAGCTCCAGATTTAGATCCTTTTCTGTTCACAACATTGGAATGTTAGTCCTGTGCTTTTGACAGCTGAGATACAGATTGATAAAAGCCGGTGATTACGGCTTACCCATTGCACTTTGAGCATATAACATTTCGTGAAAGGGACAGCTTCTTCGATGTTCCAACATAGAGATCTTCCAGTGAAACTTTGAGAGGATGAATCACATCATCACCCCTCCTTTGCCTTCTACCCCGGCTGCTACCACCACCTGATCCAAAAAAGGGCTAGTTAGCAAGGCATACAGAGAGTAACTCCCACCACTGGATTCAGAATTGATCAAATTAATGATGTGCGGTATTACCAAACGGGTTTCCACCAAAGAACGATTGGAAGATATCAAAAGGATCGTGCATGCCACCACCTCCACCCATTCCTTCCTTGAGTGCATCTTCACCATACTGATCATAAATCTCACGTTTCTCTGGGTCACTCAGCACTTCATATGCTTGAGCCAACTCTTTGAACTGAAAGATGAACGCAACAAATCCACTTCAGATCAGTTCACAGTGAACACCCATTACCTTAATAAGAAGATTATAGGAACTAGTCAAACTACATGAAACCAATTATTCAGGCAATGCTATGCCCAGCCTGCAAATCGAATGATCAAGCCCCAAAATGACTGTGCAGTGTCTCCAATTGCCAAACCAAAGGACATGGAAGTATCTTCTCCAACCCTTTACTAGATTAAAAAGTTGCATATATTTCAAACATACCTTATTTCACTGGAAAAGGTAGCATTTGCATATTACTCATCCACCAAGATGGACCCACTTGAAGACAGCACGAATGAGTAAAATCTATTTCAATTACTTCACCTCTTGGTTGACAAGCTATGACCACCGCGAAAATAAATAAATAAATAATGAAAGGTCGGTGCTGGTGGCCTAATGTAGGGCTGCACATGGGAAGAGCAAACCAGACTCTGAAAAATTAAAAATAAGTGGAAGAAGAATAAAAGCATGGGATGTTAGGCCACCAATCAGGAGAAGGGGACTGATTCATGCCACCAGCCTGGGCTGAAAAGAAGAAAGCAGGGGAGACAGAAAAAAAAAAATACAAAAAGTGTATAGACAAAAATGAATGCTTTTTCTTATGTAATTGGCACAAGCATTTGTTTGCAAATTTCGACTATGAAATTCTTTCAAGGGAAGAAGATTGTGATTACTGCATATAAGGGGGATGCCGGTGACTTTATGGAGACCACATGTGGGGCAAAGAAACTAGCCTCATCAGAAAATAAAATTTTCAAAAAAAATGTGTGGCAGCAGGTGGCATATTAAGCCACATAATGAAAAAAAGGGCCGTTGTATGGCACCATCATCAACTGAGAAGAAAGGAGAGCAATAGAAGAAAAGGCGCAGGAGTAGGCTAGCAAGCAGGAAATTGAAAAGGAAATAGAAGAAAAGGCAGAGACAGACTAGAATAATAAGAAGAAAAATATGGTTAATGTAAGAGAGAGTAGTAAGGTATCAGGCAAGTGACCTTGACATTTGGGTAAATGGACATTTACAACTTTGTATCCTTTCTTCCAATTTTGAAGGTATGATGTTAATTGCTGTTTGGATTCAGTTAAATTATCAGCATTCAATATTTTTCAAAACATTGGAGCTTATCATTGGTGGTATGACGTTTGATATTCATTGTATTTTCAGAACTTCATTCAGTTATTGAAAATCCTCAATTAAGATATAAAATACACTGTTTTATTATTAAAATGAATGAATTATTGGAATTGAAGGATAACCATTGATCCAACCCATCAAATTTGGGTCACATGTGGAACCACAGCAAGTGATAATTACAGCCCCATATTGCAACATATCTAAGCAAGTGAATCATAGATCTTTACCTTCCTCACATCAAAACTCAGAAAGATATAAACCCTATCCTCTTCTACCACTTGGGGATGTACAAACGTTCATGGAAGATATTTAACATTCCTGATTCCTCACAGGAAAACTCCACAAGAGAGAAACCCTCTATCCACTTCCTACCACCTGGGTACTTCTCAACAGACTCAGTGCAGTAACCTAAAATTTCTCTGCAGTTCATTGAGGGATCAGAATCAGATGGATGGTTCCTATTCCTTTGCAAGTGAAGCGAAAAAAAAAAATCAGTATGGATGATACCCAATCTTTAGCTACAAGGCCAAAAAACCTACACAGCTCAATATTGGTTTTTGGGCCACACTCTTGTGTGTATCACAAGAGACAGACAAATTATCAAGAGAACACAGCCGTTAGTGCATGGAGAGCTTGAGCAGAAAAGTCCAGCAAAAGTCGCACAATATTCACGCAAAGGTCAACCGAGAATCAATCAAAAATCGTCCAAACGACAAAGGAAGTTAAAGGGTTGAGCAATGCTCATAAGAGAGTCAGCCAATAGTTGGTCAAAAGTCTACTAAGGGACATGTGATGGACGCATAAAGATAGCATGTGCGCTAATTGCCTTGAGGAGTGGTGCATAGTGTACGCATAAGGGACATATGCGTGATTTATCTAAAAAGGCTGCACCTAATACACCCTTAAAGAGTGCTCATGCGCCATTTGTCCAAAGAGGTCACACCTAATGCGCACCTAATCGCCACTCATACATTGACACTAATATGAAATTGCACCTAACACGATTTTAAGGTATCCAAAATTATTTTCTCACACAAAGGGTACCTCACAGAGAGAGAAAAAAGAAAATGAGAGAAGACAATGAAGTTCAACATCCAATTAAAGTCTAATTTAAGTTTAATTCTTCATTAAAGTTTTGTACATTGTTCTAATGTTATTTTCTAAAATGCATAACCATTTGATTGCTTTTATTTTTCAATATATTTTTTTGGTTGCCACATGTGTTTTGACAGAAATTTTATTCAATCATTCTTTACTCAGATTGAGGTGAAAAATTTTCAAATGGATTTATTTTGTAACCAATATTATTTTATAATTAATTTGTTTAAAATTTGTTCTAAAGTTTTTTTCCTTAATTAAAAAAAAATTTCACGATAAAAATTATTATATATTATTTTATTTTTTGTGTTTATTAGCTTGATGGTTGACATTTGACCGGACATTTGACTTTGTTTTGCTACACTAGGTGTGTGTTTTTTTGGTTAAATCCAATCGTATGGATGATACCCAATCTTTAGCCACAAGCCCAGAAAAATTACACAGCTCACAGTGCACAATCAATCCTTTAGACAGAGTAAAAGGAAGAACAAAGGAAATAAGAAAAACACAAAAATACACTTGCAAAAGCTTTTAATATTGACAACAAAGCACAGGAAAGGAAACAGTCAACTATAATTAGAAGAACGAATATAAGCTTGAGCACAGGCTCATAAACCCTATCCCCAGCTTATATTTGAAAATAACAAATCTGTCCCTCAAAAGCAAATCTCAAAATACATGACTTACTCATAAACCAACATACATACCTACTTATACCACGAAATGGATAGGCCAAATTGGGTCAGATACAAAAATAGGTCTACACTGGCCCGACTGTATATTACCAACGAGTTTCTTTGGGCTTCACCAAAATAGAGGTTGTGATCATTTTGGCCATGCCAAAACAATATTTCAAGGCACAGTCACGCACATTCTTTTTTCAATTGGAGGGACGAAAGTGTGGATTTATCTGGAATACCAAGAAAGTCAGGTTGGGCTCAACTACCATTACTGCAATACACTAAAACCACCACCCAACTCTCCACCACTTCCCTACACTATCACCCCACCCATCACACGCACCATCCCCTTTCCCCTTCCCTCATAAATTTACAACGTCCATCACTACCATCCATCAACCAGCCCCAGCCACCACCAACCACCCAATTCCTACCACGTTCAAAAGAATGTTTTTCCAAACATTTGCACAATACATACTAGCACTAATTCCATGCAATCCACTAAACTAAGAAACCCAATAGTCTGGCTTCAATTTTCTATAAAATATTCCGATTCCACAAAACCGATTCCAATTCAATACCTCAAACAACCCTAGGTCACCTTTGCTTCAACGAAAAAACAAAATTACATATTGCTGCTGACAGTGCGATGTGAATGAGGTTTTGAACACAAACCCGTTAAATCCTCATTCTCAACAGCGCGGGAAAGAAGGATTCATAAGCGCTAAATTACAGGTATGAACACCACAAACGAAAACGAAACCCTCTCAATTGTAATGCGAAAAGCGAAACAAAGACAAGATTCCATTATTTTTGGTGAAAATGGCATATTCCGTCACAGATCTAACCAAATCAACCACACTCCATCATCAAGACAAAAATCATATGCAGTTTTAACGAACAAACATAAGGTATTAGGGGTAAAAAAATACAGGAGAATATCAAGATCGAAATTCACCTTCTCAGGGTCACCACCCTTATCAGGATGATTCTTTATTGCGGCCTTCTTATACGCCTTCTTTAAATCTTCCTGCGTTGCATTCTTCGATACACCCAAGATATCATAGTACCTCGTGTTATCGCTCTTCTTCGGCGCCCTCCCAAACATGTTTTCGCCGCCTCTACTTTCTTCTTCTCTCTCTTTTCCTGAAATCTATCAACGACCCAGCAAATACAGGCGATCGGATTTCTAAGATCCAAGAACGAGCTCAGATTGCAAGAAGCAACAACGTAGGAGTTTGGCTCTTCCCTTTTATACACGGAACCACCATTTTCCTTGGTTCATGAATTTATTTTGTTTATTTTTTTGACGGTGAAGATTGAATTCTGATTTGGTGAGCTAAATCTTCAACCGTCGATGTTGCGGAAACCGACAGAGAGAAGTCTCTAGAATTCTCTATACACTATTTTTTTTTTTTTTTTTTGACTTGACAATTAGGTGAATAAAATTTGGGCCGTTGGATCTGATGGTAGAGATTGAATTCTGGACAATTCTGTCAACGCCGCCCCCCCGCCCCCCACCCTCGGAGCTTTTCTTCGATTTTTCTTTCCTTCTTCACCGCAACTTCAGAGCTTTTACCAAATACCGACCTAATAAAACATTAAAAAATGTTAAAATTTATAAATCAATCGTTTACTCGTGAAAAACATTTACAAAATGAAAACTATTTTCTGTAAAAATATTTTTTAAAAAAACATTTTATATATTTTATTGAGAATATTATCAAATAAAATAATTCTCTCCAGATATTTACTAATGTTTAGTGTATATAAGACACTCGGATTATCACATTGATTAATCAATTATAATTAATATTTAAGTTGTCAACGTAATAATATTTTTGGTGATAATATTTTATGGCTAATGATGTTCTTTATTGTATAGAGAATATTTTTATTATTTGAAAATCAGTCACCTATGTGGTGATTTTTCTTTTAATGGTGGAGAGGGTCATCCATCGCCGACGACCGTCGACAGACCTGGGGTTGTCATTTTCCGATAACCAGAGGTGGGGTTGGAGGTCCAACGGCCGGCAACAAGCATCTGGAGTTGGGGGAGTGTGGTGGGTGAGAGTAAGATTTAGGACATTGCTATCCCATAGCATCGAAATTGTCATGGAATTGGCAATCAGCAATAGATTATAATACTTGAATTCTCATTTAAAATTATTTTGATATTATTTTTATTTTGAATAATTTATATATATTAAAATTAATTTTATATTATAAAATTTTAAAAGAAATCGAATCAGCTAGTTGCCTCCAAGGTGCACCGTTGTCGACCTCAAGCGCCGATTGAATAGTAAAACAAAAGAAAAAAATAATAAAAGAAACAATAATATAAAGAAATAATAAAAAAAGATAAAGGGGGCGATAGACGGTGCGGCTGCAGAGCAAGAGAAAGGAAAATAAAATGATAAAGAGATGGAGGAGAAAGGGGAGCAGCGCGAGAAAGGAAAGGGAGAAGAAGAGTAGCGTGCGAGAGAGGGGAATATGAAGAGGAAGCGTGCACTGGAAAAGCAGAAAGAAAGGAGGAGAAGGCAGGGCGCACGAGGAAGGGGAGAGAGAGGGCATGCGAGGAAAATGAGAGAGAAGATAGAATTCAAGTAACTCAAAATATCTTTTAATCAAATTTATTTAGTATAAATTAAATATAAATATTTATAAATTTTATCTTTAATTTATTTTAATATTTAATATATTTTAATTATTATTTAAAAATTTTATTTATATATATATTATTTTTATACTTCGTATATATATATTATATATAAGTATATATAATTTATTGGTTGATTCAATATTTTGTTTGAATTTATAATTTTTTAAGGATTTTAATATTTTATAAAAGTCTAAAAAAATCTAATACTATCCAAAAATTGTGTTCACCATCTGTTATTAGCTATCGTCTATGTAGTGAAGTTATATTTATGGTTATTTATTATTAATCACTATTTTTGTAGTGATATCGTATCTGTAATTATCTGTTATTAATTACCGTCTATGTAGTAATGTTATATCTGTAACTATTTTTTATTAACCGTCATCTCTATAGTGAAATTGTATCTATGGTTATATGTTATAAGCGTCGTATGGGGAGACTCTATTTCATTTTCGCCGATAAGAAAGATTGAGTTCTATTTATGATTTACCAGCCCTATCTGTCTAGTATTTAAACAAAAATTTTATAATATATTTAGATATTTAATTTGTATTTGTTATCTATTTTTGAATATTTTTATAAACCATCTTTTTGATTTATCGGATATATTATTATAATATATATATATAATACTTGTTAAATTTAAAATTCATATTTTTTATTTTACCACTTAATAATAGAAAATTTGGACACATTGTAGAAGTTGGGCGAGATTTAACATGATATTATATATTCTGTGAGTATCATATCTATTTAGACTTACGGTGTCGGCTATATTTTATTCCTTTTGGATTAGACATGATCGCTAATATTTATTATTTTTAGATAAAATTTATTAATTTTATTGTGTTATGCAGGTAAATTATTGTCATTATTTGATTATCCTTTTTAAATTTTTAAAAATAATTTTACATTTTGAAACACAATAAGTATTTTTAAAAAATTTAAGTTAAATTTCTATTTGCCACCTCGAATATTTTTTGTTATTTTGTGATGTATTTATTTAAAATTTTAATTTTGATAAATATTATTTATTAATTAGATTTATCTAGTTCAGGTTTGTGATATGGGCTGTGGGACTTAAGGTTGTTAGAGACATTGTCAAGCGAGCCCGAAAATGATGCCAAGTTATAGTCAGGCGATAGTTGTCGGTGGATGTCTAAGGTGTCCTGATCGCTAATATTTGTTAATTTTAGATAAAAAATTTTTAGTTGATAAATATTTATGATCATTAATGATTAACCGATAAATTTTTTAAAATAATTTTACATTTTGAAACACAATAAGTATTTTTAAAAAATTTAAGTTAAATTTCTATTTACCATAAGAATATTTTTTATTAATTTGTGATGCGTCGGTGGATATGTTTGTATGTGCTTAAATTTTTGAGTATAATCAGAGTCAGGGTTGATGTCTACTTTATTGTCATTGTAGGATTTTGTAAATCACTGCCTAAATGAAAATTCTAAGGTTTATCAAATGATAGCGGAAAGTTATCCTGGTTGGAAAGTGTGATCCCCACTTATTGTTGGTAGCCTATTCTACATGAAGGCCTGAAATTTGAGAAACTAGTTGAGATTGCTTTCCTTCCTAAAAGAGTGTGTGGCTTTCTAAGTTACTTACCTTCCTTCCATACATTCTACTGTTGGAGACCTCAGTTGGCATGAGATTTGAAAAATTTGGCGCCTTTTTTATGAAAATGGCGTAGATTTTATCAATATCATTTTTGGGTGCTGGCTGAATTCATGGAAGGTGTTGAAAGAGCCGTTGTTGGTCGTCTGTTAGGTCGTAGCCTCAAATGGGTCAGCCTCGTAAAAAGCCTTTCATTTTCGGCCTGTTGTTATAGTGGTTCCAACCAACGCTCGAATTGACTTATTACGTACATACGAATTAGCGCCCCCTGTTTACGCTTGATCAGCTAGCGTTGACCAGGTTGAATTCGTTTGGGCCTTGGAATTTGAACATTCACCTCTTGTTGGGCCAACGTTGAAGTTGACCATCGAACGGGCTATTTGGGCTTTTTTTTACCACTGGGCCAACCTAATTATAGTATACCTATCAATTTATTTTTATCTATATGTCAAATACCTAAAATATAAAAAATATTTTTTAACAAGTAATTTTTTGATAAATGAACTGAGCCTAAAACTGACCACAACTTGAACCAAAATGGGGCACCATACCCGATTACCTTGACCCAGGTTCTATCCACGAGTGTCGATCATCCGAATAAGGTCTGGTCATTTTCAAATTACTATTTTTAAAAAATTTATATTTAAAACAATGCATTACAATAAATATATAATAATATTAATATTTACATTAAAATTACTGTACAACGCACAAAAGCCAATGCAAACAAATAAAAAAAAAAACTTTAAACATTTTTCAAAGACATTTTATTTTACTGACAACTTTTATAAAACTTTAACTGTTTTATTTTATTTACATTAACATTTTATTTTGCGTTGGAGTGTGCTTTATCCCAGTGTAATTTATAGAATCTAATTTCACTGGCAACTCTATACTTTTTTAAGATTATTACAGTTTTTACTGTGTAATATTAATAATTATGATAAATATAAATCTGTAAAAAATAATACATTAACTAATATTATATTTAACTATATTTTAAAAAAATTTCTTAAATTGTTGGAGAAATCCTCTAATACTAACTCATATCATCATTATTATAGACCCCATATTAATTTACGTGTGATATATATCTATTTTAAATAATTTTATAATAATATAGGATGACTGATGGTATAAAAAAATAAAAATTCATATCCGCTATAATAAACATACAATATATAATTTATATATATTATAATTAATACTAAAATCATCCAATTTAGTAGTAGAAAACAAGTAACAATAGATATGGTCAATGAAATTTAGTTTCTTTGGTGCAAATTCAATGTTAAATGCAACCAGTTAGTAAAAAATATAACACAATTTAAACTAATTTATTACTTATAATCAAACTATATTTTTAATTTCATAAATAACATATGATTATTTAATATTTTAAATTAGTGAAATATTAATAAGCACATATTTTTTTGATCACATCAATGGCATAAAATCTATTAATTCCACCAATAAGTAGAATGTTATGAATGTCAATTTTTAGTAGCGATGGCTAAGTAATTGATAAAAAAAAATGTAAAATGATACCAAGTACATTAATTAAAAAAAAAAGGATAGATGTAAAATATTACATAAAATTTTGATCATTTTAAATTTTTTAAAAATAATGACTCTTAATATGATAATAGTAAAAATATAAGTAAAATTAAAAAATAAGTAGGCTATTATATAGATGTATTTTTTATTTTTATAAATTATAATATTTAAAATATTTAATAAAATAAATAAAATATGATATATATTTTATAATAATTTTATAATTTTATTTTTAAATATATTTTTACTTTTTAATTTAAGATATTATCTGGTATCTTATAGCTTAGAAGCATGTCCAACCCAGTATAAGTAGGCTAGATGCTATACTAAATCGAGATATTTTTGTTTCATACCATGCCAACTATACTAACATGGTACATTTATATACGGGTGGCCCTATAAAACGATATCCATAAATTATAAGTAGAAATAAAAGAATAATGGGATAACCTCCATGCCTCTACATGGCATTTTCGGTGGCTTTAGGTGTGAAATTTGGTGTATAAATAATATTTTTATTTTTAAAAATATAATCAATTTGGCCTAATTTGTTGCACAAAATAAAACATGTGAATGTAGTTAAAGAGTAAAAATTAACAATTTAATATAAAATTAAAGGTATACAATATAATCAAAATTATGAAATTTAAAAATAGAATTTATATTTTTTTCTAAAAATATCTTAAAGCAAACCATAGTAATTTTAAACGTATTAAATCCTCCTCTGTCCACGCTATTAATACTAGATTTATTTTTAATTTATAAGACTATTAATTATCAAAAGAAAGATATTAACCATCATTAAATATGAATTTGTTAAAATTATTTGTCAATTTCGTTATCGCTATATCTATATTAATAAAAGATTTGATCATGTCAGATAATGTGTCGTTTAAACTTAGCTCATAAATATTAAATTCAAAAACTTAATAATTTTGATATTTTCATTCAACATAACATAAATTATGAAAAAATCTACAAATGACTAAATAAAAAAGTTTTATATGAAATACATCTAAGTATAAATGATAAAACTATAAAAATTAAAAAAATAATAACAGCAGAATAATTAATTTGAGCAAGCTAAAAATACCATTATATCAAAATTACTTACCTTGTACACGCATTGTTAAGCCAAGATACATATACAAGAGCCAATAACAATGTGAGAAGATTTATACACAGAGCGTTATGGAAAAAGCCTATTTTTTCGCTCCAATGTAAATATAAATAATAAAATATAAGATAAAATTAAAATATAATTTACTGTTATAATTTAAGAAAAAAAATCATACACCAATGCCGATAATTTCTTCTACTGACAACTTTGCTCGCATTTTTCTCGTATTAGATTGAACAATGCTTTCAGTATATCGATATGGATTGCCTCATTTGAATAGTATTGTATAAAAGTGGATGATTTAATAAGTAATGCTATTTATTTTACTATTTAATAAATATACTTTTTTATATATAGGGTTTGTTCTTTTTTTTTAAATAAAAATTAAAATAAATCATTCATATACAAAATAAATTACAAATAAATTGTATATCAGTGAGATATTTAATACAAAATTATCTCCATTTTCAATGAGGGTAAGTTGGATCCCGCTCCATGACTCACACGCGCGGCTTAGCCCCGTTGGATGGGCCCAACCCACTTACTGATAAAAATATTACAGAGAGGCTGGGCTTAAAGCTTATGAAATTATTTGGTTTAAAACTAATGACATACTAATAAATAAACTAATATTTTTAACATAATATGTAGTGATAGTCATTTTTTATTGTGGAAAGAAGAAATGTTATTCTCCTGAGGCAAGTTAGCATTAGAGTCAGAACTTGGGCTAATGTTCCAAGAAGCCCAAATGACAACAATGGTCCGAGAGACCAATTTGACGGATATAAGAGGCTAAACCAATAAAACTCACATATAAAGCCAAGAATTTGAAATCCTAAGGGCCTTTAAATGTTCTGAACCTCAAAATAAGCCCATATTTTAAATGAATAATATAACGTTTAAACTCAAAGACAATTTTAAATTTAATCATTCAAAAACACGATGCAGATAACACACGACATTATTCGCTAGGAACACGCAAGTTTCTGTTAATATGCCACATTTGTAGGAAATCACGACGTCTTTTGTCCAGGATTTTATCCCCTTTATAAATACCCCATTCAAGTAACGAGAGAAATGATTCGAATAGCTAGTATTTGCACACACACTGTGAATGAAGACTGAAATAAAGTTAGAAAAGAAAAGAGATTTGCTTCTTTGTAACTTTGTAGGAAAAAGTGCTTAGACGAATTCCATTATAAAGGTAGTGGAATCTTTGGATCGTCCAAAACTAATGACATACTAATAAATAAACTAATATTTTTTAATGTAATATGTATAATATTTTAAACTTGACCTTTTGGTAATATTTTTAAAAATAAAATAAATTATAATTATTTAACGTGATACTAATAAATAAATAAATAAATAAACTAAGGCCTAATATCATGAAAAGTATTTAACGTGAAACGTTTATAGAGAATGTTTTAAACTTGACCTTTTGGTAATATTTTTAAAATAAACTAAATTATAATTATTTTTAATTAATCAAATCAAAATACATTTAATCCTAGAATATATAACTATCTAGACTTTAAGTCATGCTGAATAAGTTATTTTGCTAAAATGTAACCACAAAAAAAAAAAGAAAAATAAAAAAGAGTTGATGACGCGAATTATTCATCATGAATGTCATTAGGAATTTTGAACGTCTTATTTACTTTAAATTAGAGTTATTTATTTTTTATTTAATAATTGTAATAAATTTTGATAGCATTTTGAATGAATTGTATCAGAAATGATTTTTTTAAAAAAAAGATTTAACCTATCAAATCTAGTAAATTTTATCTTATTATAATCTAATTATATGAATATTTTATATTTATTTTTACTATTATTTTAAATATTTTATTGACTTATATATCAAATAAATTTATTAAAAAAATCTCTCAAATTTATTTTCGACTACGGGTTTTGTTTGTAATATGTAAAAGTAGATTCAAAGTTGCAGATTATGCTTTAATACGAGATTGTTGATATGCTCTGGTTGAATTATTTATTCCATGTACGTGTCAAATTTTATTTTAGTTTTAAAATTTATAATTTATTTTATTTAAAATATAGCATTAAAATCTGGGAAATAATGGCCTTTTTCGTTAGTAGGCATTGATAAAACGTGGAAGGTTAATGACCAGTTCAATAAATAAAAAAATAAGAGCTATTTAAAAAAAAATTGTAAAAAATAAAAAATATATTTAAATCTATTTATTTTTAATCTGAAAACTTAAAAAATAGTTTTTAAATTTTTTAATTTTGAATTAAATATAAAAATTATAGAAAATGTAAAAATAATTTTTTTAAAATTTTCAACTAGATATAATGTAAAGTTTTTTACATTTTTCTAAATTATACTTAAATAATAATATTTTAAGAATATATTATTATAAAAATATTATTTCTTAAATGTGTAAAATATAAAATTTATAAATTTTTGTAACTTTTTAAATTCTGTTTATATAATAATATTTTAAGAATGTAGGACCATAAAAATATTATTTCATAAATTTATAAAATATAAATATATATATTTGATAAATACTAAATTTCTAATCTCGTTTATAAATAAAATTATTTATATTTTAATATTTCTTTGTTTAATTTAATATTTATATAAGAATTATTAAATTAATATAATTATATTTTATATTCAAAAAATATAATTATTAATATAAAAATAAAAATATATGATATTTTTAAATTAATATTTAAATTATTTAATAATAATATTTAATTATCATTTAATATTTATTATGATTTATTAAAATATTATATTTTATTAATTTATAAAAAATCAAACTAACTATAATTCAATAATTTAAAGAATTATCATTATTAAAAATAATATGTCATTAATACATATATTTAACCTGTTAAATGTATAGGCAAGATCATAAAAATTATACATTAGTAAAATTTAGATTCAAGTAATTAATTTTATGATGATAAAATTAAATTTAAATTTGACTTAATACTTATTGAGTTTATGTCAAATGAGCTAAATGTGTATTTCTAACAAAATAATAATTGATAATTAAATAATAAGTATATATATATTATACGTATAAAATATACAAATGCATGTCATTTTATATTAGAGATCAAAATCAAAAACTAAATTCGACATATAATTTGTTATTATATAATACATAAATTTTTATAATTTTTAATAATTCTAAAATAAATTATTATAAAATAAGTTTAATTAATTAATTTATTATAAATGAATATATTGAGTAAAAATATCAATTGAAATTTTAATTAATAATATTTCTTATACGTGGGATGATTAAAAACTTACAAGCAGCTAAATAAATGAACACATTTAAAAAAAAAATTAAAAAAATTAAAAATAAAAGAATGAAAAATAAAAAATAAAAAACTATTTTTTAAAACTAAACGGGACAAAAGAGGTTGAATCTCACCAACTTTCCATCAATTACCGAAAACCCTTTCCCTCCAAGCGCCATTCTTTTTCGCAGGGGGTTCACATGACTAACGTCCACCAGTTGGCCATTGCAACCCAAACCGGCCGGTGTGGTTGATTGAGTCATGTGATCAACTCTTGGCTGCATGCGTGAAAGCGACGGAACAACTCCGCTCACCTCCACAAAAACGCCGACGCCTCACACAAGCACAAAATCTCAAAAGCGGCCCGTCACGGCGTACGTTGACCCCGTTGTTCCATACCTCAGTCCGTCAGAATCGATGAGATCACGAGAGAGGGGGAGAGAGAACAGAGAGAGCGAAAGCATGGAGATTTAGTGTTGAAAAGAGTGAGAAAAAGCTAGTGGCCTTTGAATGCTGAACCGAAAAGAGAAATATCTGACTTTTCTTGACTAATTCATAGATCTGGCACTGAAGAAGTCAGCCTTTTTATACCGTTCCTGCGACGTTGATCGTAATTTTCTCCGGTTTTAGGTATTTTTAGTCCTTTAAATTCCAGTCGTCTTGGTCGGTCTAAGTTCATGTATGCAGAAATTCAGACAATATGCTATATTTTGTTAATTGTACTGACAGTAGCTTGTCTATGGTTAGTTTCTGTTCCGTGATCTGTCGATCTGTGGTGTCTCTGTGTGGAAAACAATTTTCGTTTGCGCTATTCAATTATGCTTCAGACATTATTCTGTTGATACGTTTACTCTCGTTGTTGACCTTGAAATTAGCGTCAATTAAGTGTACGGAAGTGCGAACACGTTTTTAATGAGGCTGCTACTGATTCTGCCGGTGGATAAGTAGTTGATTGGGCATTTGTCTCTAGTTGTTTAGACTGGCATCACCAAATTTTAGCATTAGTGGCTTATTTGACCATATGCGTGCACATTTTGCTGCTATGAGGTTAGGGCTTCACGTTTGTTGTGCGAGGTGTCACTGGGGTTTTGATTAAATTGAATGGTCTGAAAGAATCTTAGCTGTAATTCTGCTGAAGTTATTTTTTTCATCTATCTGGTATAGAAAATTTGTTGGTTTCCTAATTATACCATGCACTTGGCTTGGTTGCACTAACACATGGGGCAACAATAAGGTTATTCCAATGTAATCTAGATTTTAAATAGTCTCTTTGCATTAAGACTTAAATTTGGGTACATTGGCTCCTCTTAGAGCCGCAAAGCCTTGTGCATTGGTTCAACACTTTTTTTTTGGCATCTTAATCTAATGGAGAGGCCTAGTCCTTGAAATGTTCATTATTCATTCAATAAGTTATGTATTATTTAGCAATGTATAGGATAAGTCGGCTCCCTTGTCATCTCTTTTCCTCCCTAATTCTAATCTCTATTCTAGCGAGGTGTCTTCTATGGGTTTACAAGATACACGATGGTTGTTTTATTGTGCATGTGCATTAGAATTTGGGGCATGCATAGAATTAGAAATGGATATGGAAGAAATGAGTATATTATGATGTATAAGTGGCAATGGTAAATAAAATAGTTCTTAGAAAAATGACTATGGTGAAATCAGTAAGCTAGAATAACCTATTGATTTCCATGTGATCATTTGGGTTGAAATATGAGGTGGCAAAATTCTGAATGGAAATCCACCAAAATGGTTGTCAATTTAAATTTCCAATAGAGCCAGTGGTATAAACATGGCAGCAGCTCAACTAAGTCCACACATTTCTTCTTGAACCTCATCCACTACTGTAAGTTTGCTACTTCCCTGATGACATCCATGCTGCTCACTCCATGCATTGCACCACATGCTAACTCTGTGGAACATCAAATTTAACTTGCCATTGTTTTGCAGTGTGGTGTGGTGGTGAAGATATTGGTAGTTGATCATGCACAAGATGGTGTGCTTTGTTGCGACTTGAAACCATTGTGGCATTCCCCTCAACTGTCTTTCTCCTTATTCTTCCTTTTATCTGAGATGATTATGGCTAAAAGGGGGTGGTCCTAAACAGGAATCCAATCCTATCATGGCAGTGGAGGCATCGTGAGAACTCTGCCAACAAGAAGTAAATCATGCCTTAAGCAATGCCTTTGTCTGGATTTGATGATTTGACTATCGTTGAAGTCTAATATTCTGTAATTGTATGGTTTAAGAGTGGTGTCAAGGGTACATTCTTTAGACACAATTGTAATACTCTCAAACGATATGGTTTCCCATCTATCCATCTATTATTCTGTGGACACTTTTGTGTAGATGGACGGATAAGTGTGATTTCACTAGAGGGTGTACCAAAAATGTCTAAAGGTGCCCTCCAAGCATTTCTCATGGTTTAATGGTCAAGTCATAGAGGATGCTCTGATTGTAGCAAGGGAAAAGTGAGGGCATAGTCAGGGGTGAGAGAGATTAAGATGGGGGAGATATGTTGGTGTGGTGTTAAGCAGTTATCATGGAAAGTGGGGGTGGTTGTGATGAGCTGAGCTTGTGGTCACCATCTGTAATTCTGTCCAGAGTTTTTGAATTGTTGAAGAGTTGTTCTGCTTTTCTTCTTTTTCTTTAAATGTTTCCATTGATTTTGCAGAAACAATTGATCCAAACAAGAAAGATTAAAATTCTGAATTTTATTAATGATGGTTTTGGAAATCTCACCATTTTAAAATTCCTTATAAATTCTAAAAGATGCTTGGGAAGCAGCCTGAGTGGTTCTTATTTCGCTCTTTAAAAAATTTATCTACAAACAGAACTGTCTCACCTGCTGGTACTTTGAATTCTTTCTGCTGCAGGTGCGTTCTGCCGTAGCAGTTGACAGGCATCATGGGTGTTCCAGCGAAATGGTTCAAAGCATTGGTTGGCTTCAAGAAATCAGAGAAATTGCCATCCGGAGAAATGCATGATGTAGGTTTTTCTCTTCTAAGTTTTCTTTCATTCTTACTACCTGCCAAAAAAAAAAAAGAAAAAGAAAATTTTCTTTTCTTCTATCCATTATTTTTTGTTTTTACTTATTCCATATGAGCACTTGGGTATCTTCTTTTCAGCTGATGCTGCCTTTTCTACTTTGTTAATATCATTTGTACTCAAGGGCTGACCTGAAATACCTTTTTGATGTAGGACAAGGCAAGAAAAGGAAATTGGATAGAGGGAATTAGAGGGACAAGTAAAGAAAAGGAAGGGGGATCCAGAGAGGAAAGAAAACTACGTGGTTGAGTTCCAAACCAAAGAGGGAAGGAGAAAATCGATATTCAGGATAATTCAATTTACCATCCACTGCTTAACAGGATGACCTAAGGTGCAGTTAAATGAGCACCAGAACTACAAAATTAAATCTCAAAACAAATTAACTAAAAGAACTTGCTCAAAATAGAAAGACACGAAGAAACAAAATGTAGGCCTCTAAAAGATAATAGATACAGTAAGTATCCCAAAATTTTATCATAATTGTGAAGATCATAATCAAATATTAAACTACTTTTGAAATTTCTCATCAACTCTATATGCCTGTTCCACCATTTTTAATGCCAGACAATGCACAATTTGCATTTGCTATTGTGAAACTGACTCAATAGGCATGAATTCATAAACACAGGTAGAAATCTCTGTTTTCTGTTGTATAGTTAAGAAACCAGCAATCATATATGTGCATGTGTGCGCTCACGTGCAAATACATGCTCTCACCCCCCAATTTGCTCTGATACCACTTGTTGGGGCAAAAGGGGCCAGTTGAACACCATGACATGAAGTCATACACAGTATGGGAGGAAAGGGGAGAACGTACAAGAAGTTTTACATGGAAAACCCTTTCTCAAATAAGGGAAAAAGCCACGGGACACTTAGTCTACAAACAGATCCACTATATGAAATTGGTTACACAAATCATACGGCTACACAAGGTCAAGAGGCAAAAAAGAAGAACAGAGTACAAGTATACAAAGAACTCACACTTTGTTTTTCGCTCACTACTCTTACTTTTCTTCCACTCTTTTTCTTCTCTTTCTCATACACTTGGATGATCTTTACCGTTCATAGTATGCGTTTATATATTGTTGATTTGTCGAATATTTTATTCCCGGCAAAATTTGTCCCTGCCAACAATATAAAGATACTCTGTACAAACGGTGCCCAAAGATTGTGCATATCCTTCTGAGATCACGCGTGCTGAGAAAATCTTCTGAGCTGGCACCCATGGGCCCTAATAGATTCTCTAATGGACGGTCAATTATCCATTGACTGGCTTCCTCACCAAGCCATTCCTCCATCAGAATCTCCGGGCGATCCTTGATGTCTCCAGGTAATAACAACGAACTCGGATATTATCCCATGTCCTCGGTCGTTACTGTGTAGCCCATGTCCTTGGGTGTTCCCACACCAGTAAAGCTAACCGGTAAATTCCGAGCGCATGTCCTCGGCTATTTTCTAGTACCGCGCCTTCAGTTGCTGTTTAGCCTCCTTGGCCGTTCGAGCACCTTCAGCCGTCCATGCCCATTTTGCTTCTTGGCTGGTCAACGGACAAAGTACCTCATTTACTGGTCAGCGCATTGACTGGCAATTCTTCCATGTGCTTTCATTTGCAACCTTGGGGCTTCCGCTGCGCTTGCTTTGCTTCCTTGGCTAGTCAACTAGTTGACCAGCCACTTTGCCCCAAGGCAAATCCGCGCCTGCTAATGTGTATCCTTGACCGGTTAATGTCCATTGAACAGCCAGCCTTCTCATCCGGTCAACTTTGTTGATCGGTTATTTGTTGTCCGGAAGCCGCTACCCCTGCTCTCCAGATTTCCTTACCGAAAATTCTCAGATGACAAACCCGTTTATTGAGTTACCCTACAAGGAATGGCCAAACCTAACACATATTTCACAGGAAGGAATTAATGGGAAAATTTAAGGGCATAAAAGACAAGCACAAGTCGCATAATTACTATGTAGCAGCATTAACCGTAGCCTATGTGATCACTTGAGCTAATTTGATGGAACTTATTGCCTCTTTTTTGTTGTCTTTTAGGTGTAGGTCGTCAAACATAAATCATGTGAGCTTGGCTTTTGGTTGTAACTTGTAGCCGAGAACAATTTGGCTTCTTATGGACTCAGCCAGCGTATAGCATACCGTTTGACCAAATCAGGGATAGTTAGAATTAGGTTATGATCGACATGGATTATATTGCCTTTTGAGGTGCAATGACCCTCAAGATGTTGATGTGGAAGCACATATATGGAAATGTCAAAAGAGTACTTGTGGATGGATTTGGTAAATTCTGGTTTTAGCTCAAGAAGAGGTTTCCTAGTACTTAATGACATTGTAGATTTTGCAAATTTTTGGGTCTATTCTCCACTGGTAAGGAGGATAAAGGAATGGAATTATACTTAATTAGTTAGAATGGAATGCGTTCTATGGGAAGGATTGATGTTTTCCCTTTTTTTCTCTTTGGTGATGGGGATTACACTTTGTGGGCTTCTCATTGTACTCCTTTTTTATGTTTGGGCAATGTTGGTGTAAATTTTATGGGATTTCTTTTTGGCTTTGCTTTATCCAAGGACGTGATTCAGTTTCTTGGTGACCCCCCTTGGTGTCATTTGGAAATATTTCGGTTTGCTTGCTTACCAATTCAAAAAATTTTGCGCCGTTATATGTATGTTAGGCCTTAATCATTTGTAGTGGCTGACTGCACAATAAACCAAACTCTCACGTCAAGGCCTTCATAAATATTCATTTGCTATTAATAGAACCAAATAGTGTGTCCTGACTACTTTTATCTTAGCGATTTATGTAGGCTTTATATTTTCCTTTGTTTCTTGAGTAGGAACAATATCATGTAAAATTCTTATTTGAACTTATATATTTAGCTTATTAATCTTTTTTCTGTCTCTGACAGTACATAAGTTAGCCGAACAAATTCATTATGTTTTTTCTGATATGCAAATTGAATCCATTCAGCCAGTCCAACTGTACCCACAACCAGGCATCCCTGGGAATCATTACAAAACCAATTGATATTTTGTGGAAATAATTGATAGACTTTCTTTGCCATCAACAAATAATTGATAGACTTTCTTTGCCATTAACTTTATTCAACATTGCAGAAAGTTAATGCTGCTGGCAAGTCCCAGCATCGAAGAAAAAATTCTATTGAAGTAGACAGTGATGCACTTCAGGAAGATTTAGGTTGCCATAGTGGTCAGCCAGATGGAGATGCAGATGTCTTGGGGTTGGTTTCAGATGCTGCTGCATTTCCTTCTACTTCACTTCAAGTACACAGTGATACTCAAGATCAACAGATAGTGAGAGAAGAATGGGCTGCTACCTGCATTCAATCTGCTTTTCGAGGATTTTTGGTACCCCTGTCATGTTATCCTCCATCTTTTACATACATTCTCCGTAACAAGTAGAAGTAATTTTTTAAGTAAATGATGAACTGGGTAAGCAGTTGTTCTCCAGGTCTCATTTCATATCTAGCTAAGATAGAACGAAATTAATGTTTGATTGGATTGGCTGTTCAGTATTTCCTTATGTTCTCATATTACTTCATATGAATGAGTTGCAAAGCATTTGCTTTCATGGATTCAATACTAATAAAGAATGATCTTTAGGATAGAGAAGGAGAATACATTAGCGTGTGGATCTGTATAATTGTGTGTACCCATTACACAGCAGACTGACAGAACAACAAAGATAAAGAATATACTGACATTGAAGTTAAAAATTGTACTTGTTTAAGGTTATTTAGGATTTTCAATCACTTGTCAATGAAACAATGGAGGAAAAAGTGTTCTTTCACTAATTGCAAAACCTGGTAAAAACTGCTTCAATGACTTCTAAATATATCCAATGCAAACAATTTTTCCCCCACTTTTCATCAATAAGAGAAGTTTTATCAATAATAGGACAAGATGCCCAAGGTGGCATCCCAACAACACAGCAAGAACTGGCAAACTCATAACCGGATCTTACTACAAAATCCCATGCAAACAAAGCTAGAAGGTGTTTAGAGTAGCCATTACGAAATATATTTGCACTTTTAATATTATTGATGTCCTGTGTTATTTGTCAGGCTAGGCGAGCTTTAATAGCATTGAAAGGATTAGTGAGACTTCAAGCACTTGTTAGAGGCCATCAAGTGAGAAAGCAAGCTGCAATAACTCTTCGATGTATGCAAGCTTTGGTGAGAGTCCAGGCTCGAGTCCGGGCGAGGCGTGTTCGTTTAGCTTTGGAAAGTCAAACAGTGCAGCAGAAAGCCCAGCAACAACTTCATGTGACTCATGTTAGAGAAATAGAGGTGAGAAGTATGAAAATGAACTTAAATTCTTCAAGAATTAAGACAATTTTCAACCCTACATGGTGGGCCCTTCGGGTGCTGGGAATGATGGGTTATGCCAGGAGCTTATGAGGCAGATTCATAACCTGGATTATAATCCTGCTGGATGGGTTGGTGTTATGCTGGTGCCAAAGCCGTTCTTGGAAGTTTTGACCATAGAATTCAAAAACCCCAATACCAGCATACAATATATTGATTATGTTGTTAAATAATTATCTCTAATGTACTGTGTTGAACTTTGGAAATTAGGGAGATCAGATCAGGATCTTTAAACGGTGGGATTATCTTGATTTTCTTGCTAATTGATTTATGTCATCCTTAATTGTGTTATTCTTGTCTTAATAAAGAGATAAGCTATAATCTCCCTATATTATTCTTCCTTGATTCTCAACTGTCTAATCACTTAATTTAAGGACACATATTATTAACTAGAATTAGAGGATTTGAGGAGAATTAGTGGTAAATCTTTTTGGCTCAGCTCTTCTCGTTCTATTTTTTCTTGGTTTGTCCAAGTTTGATAATGAAAAAAATGGGGAATTCACCTATTCAACTATTCTCCAATCTGTCTCAGTTATTCTTCATGGTATCAGAGCCTGAACTATAACTCTAAATCCGCAACCTCTCTTTTGCCAAAATATGGCCCAACAACCAGAATGGCTATAGAAAACCTGACCCAAAAGATTGAACTCGCAACACCAACCAGCTATGGTGCAACTGACATCTCTCATCTTCTCATTACAGGACTCACCAAGGATATATGATAGATCATACATGGCAAACCAGCGCAGACAACCACCTAAATGCAATGCTTCATAACTAACATTGGGGAAAACATCATTCAAGACCACATTTTCAGCAAAGAGTAAATTGAACTTCTTTAAAAGATGCTCAGCCACCAAACTACCACTTCAATTCCTGTTGAAATATCATAGGAATTGATTCCGTTGCCCAAATAGGTAATTTTCACATGGCTTTAAACACCTAAATGAAGAAACACAACCCTTGGATAGTTGATTATGATTCATTAGATCTAGTGAACGATAATGCTGCATTTTCAATACCTACAAACCCAGTTCGGGAAACTTTATGGTTCAGATTGTTAATGGATCACTGTCTAAAGTGGCCGGATATGATAGGTCATGATCTTTGACGGCCTGACCTTAAGTTCTGTACCATTGGTCCCTAATTTAATGTGTAACTTGCACTCCATTGACAAAATCACCAAAGATTTGAATTGTGTTGCTAAATTTTTCTCAAATTACTGAGTTTTTTGACTTGAAATTGTGGAAGGTGATTGGCAATGCTAAGGAATATGCAGGACTCTATTTTCTTGACATCTCTAATAAAAGAGAGAACAAGCTCAAACCGCTAATAGTTTTTCCCTTTCCGTCTCTCTGATTTTATCTAATAATTATTTTAGGGCACTATAGATTAGGCCATCCAAACTTTAGGTACTTAAAAAGTAGTTGCCAAAAATGTTCAATGGTATATATCCCAAGGTTTTTCAACGTGTAGTGTGTTAATTATTTAAACATATGAGAAATATTCAACCCCAGATCAAACCATTTCATCCATTTGCCATTATTCAAAGCAACATATGGGGACAGAGTCAATGGCATTTCAGGAGCTTGCTGGTTCATGTCATTTGTTGATGATCTAACATAAATAATGTGGACATACTTGATGAAACACAATAGGTGAGCACCATCTCTAAAAACTTCAACCGAATGAAAATTCTAGTGTTGAGATCGATAATGCAAAAGACTAGGTCAATGCTATCCTTTGGGAATATTTGAGGGATCAAAGAATAGCATATCAAAACTTGTGTGTAAACACACCTCCACAAAATAGAATGACAGAAAGAACAAACAGACGTCTCCTTTAAGTAGCAAGATCCATCATATTCACTACAAATATTCCCAGGTCTTTTTTAGGGGAAGGGGTTCTTATAGCCACGTACCTTATTAATCGAATGTTGCCGAGGGTTCTCATATTCCAAACACCTTCCAAAGCCCTTTTTCAATCTTGCCCAGAAACCCAAATCATATCATCCCTACTATCAATAAGTATTTTGGTGTACAACATTCATTCATATCGATCAACACTGTTGGGGCAGACTTGCTCTAAAGGCAATCAAATTTCTCTTTCTTGGCTACTCTAACTGCAAAGAAGAGTTACAAGTGTTGCACGCTCCTATCACTTAGAAGTTTTACACCTTTATGGATGTCACATTTTTCAAAAACCAAAAATATTGTCCCAAATTTTCCATTCAGGAGGAGAACTCAATCATTCAAAAAGGAAGCTTCTGACTTGACACTCTCATGATGTCATTATCATCATCTATCCCCTTTGACCCTCTAAAACTCAGGCCTTCATACCTTTAGTGTCAGGAACCACACCAATATTCCCACTCCCATTTGTGAAAAAACATGTTGCTAGCAAAGACCTTATAGTCTACTCGAGGAGTAAGAAGGACCATAGAAGAGATACACGGTCGCACACTGCCTAAGGAGAACCATGAATTCAGTCCATGCCTCAAGCTTAGATATTCCAGGTAATACTCTTCAGGTTGATATTACATCTTAACATTCCTATTGCTTTAAGAAAAGGTGTAAAATCTCGTACTCAACATTTAACATCCAACTTTGTTTCCTACGATGGTCTGTTATCGAAATATCAAGTATTTGCTATTAATATGTCCAATGCAGAAACCCTGCAAAGTATTCTTGATGCTCTAAAAAATTTAGAATAGAGAGCAGCCATTTAAGAAGAGATGAATGCTCTAAAAAGAAATAGCCCATTGGAATTCTCAAATCTACCTTGAGGAAAGTGAACACTAGGATGTTAGTGGATCTTTACTATCTAGTGCAATTCAAATGGAAGTATAAGTCACTGCAAAGCAAAACTTTTTACAAAAGGATTCACTCAGACTAGCAGTATTCACTACCAAGAAGCTTTTTCTCCTATTACCAAACTCAATACAATTTGGGTTTTCCTATCTTTAGCTGCAAATCAAAGATTAGCCTCTACACCATTTAGATGTGAAAAATGATTTCTTCAATGGTGACCTAGAAGAAGAAGTATACATAGAAATACCACCGGATTTTAAAACTAAAAACAATGTCAACAAGGTTTGTAAACTTCGAAAATTCCTATATAGTGTCAAGTAATCTCCTAGAGTATGGTTTGATAGGTTCACAAAGAGGATTTAGAAACATGGGTACTCTCGGGGTTAAGGTAATCATAAAATGTTCACAAAATTTTCTCCCATCGAGAAAATTGCTATTCTAATTGTTTAAGTTGGTGATATTATTGTGACAGTAAACTACTCTGAACAAATGGATAGCTTGAAGAGTATACTTGCGATTGAGTTTGAAGTCAAAGATCTAGGATCACTAAAATATTTTCTAGGCACGAAGGTTGCTCGGTCAAAGAAAGGTATTGTGGTTTGATAACACAAATATATCTTATGCTTATTGAAAATTTGGGATGCAAGCCAGCAGACACTCCAATTGACCTAAATTTAAAAATCGGTTTCAATTAAGACAATGTTCTACTAGACATAGGAAGTTATCATCGTGGGAAAACTAATTGATCTCTCTCAACAAGGCCAGCCATACACGTTCCGGTTAGTGTGTGAGTCAATTTATGAAATAAGCCAAATGAAGAACATCATGAAGCAGTTTATTTTATGAAATAAGCCAAATGAAGAACATCATGAAGCAGTTTATCAAATTCTGAAATACTTAAAGATGACTCCTTGCTAAGGAATACTCCTTTGGAAAGGAGTAAATAAAGGAGCTGAAATCTACTCAAACGCAGATTGGGCTGGATCCATTATAGATTGAAGATCAACCACTGGCTGTTGCACTTATAATATATATGGAGAAACTTGGTAACTTGGTGTAGCAAGAAACATTCGGTTGTTGTTAAAAGCAATGCCAAAGCTGAATATAAGGCTTTAGCTCAGAGCATACGTGAAGTACTATGGCTAAAAAGATGACCTATTGAATTAAGGATTCCAATTGAAGAGTCAATGGTGTTCTGAGGCAATTTGATCGCTATAGGTTTTGCTAAAAATCCCATTTATTATGTTAGAACTAAACTTGTGGAGATTGATTGATATTTCACTAAAAAATAGACTAAAGCGTGAATTCTAAATCTGATCTATACACCAACTCATTTTTAAGTAACAGATATTTTAACAAAGGCTCTTCTAGGAATAAAGTTTGAAGAATTGACTTTCAAACTGAAAATGATTAAATATCTATTCACCAGTTTGAGGAGTGTTGATACTTGGAAATTAGGAAGATCAAATCAGGATCCCTAAATCGTGGGATTCTCTTAATCTTTTTAGTAATTAATTTATACTTTTGTTCATTATGTTATTCTTTTTTAAATAAAGAAATAAGGAAGGATCACCCTTTATTATTCTTCCTTGATTCTCTTATGTCTAATCACTTAATTTAAGAACGTATATTTTTTGGTAGAATTAAGGAGGATTTAAGGGGAATCAGTGGCAGATCTTATTGCCCCAGCTTCTCTAATTCCTCTATTTATTCTTGGTTTGTTCAAATATGATAATTAGAAAAATAGGGGATCTACCCATTCAATTATTCTCCAAATTTGTCTCAATTATTCTTCATACCGCATATCGGACTACACGTATTGGATAGCAAGCCCAATAACTATGGTTCCAAATTATTGGAATCTAAATCAACCTATTTTTTGGTGTTGATAGCAGAAGTATCTCTCCCCCTGTTTGCTAGATGGTTTTTAATTGTGGCATGGTGAAGTATTGGAAACCAAGTCAAATCTTGATGACTTTAGTGCTGCTGCTTGAACCGGCTTTGTTTGTTTATCTCTGGCTGTTGTTATGATGCCAATATGGCATCAAACAGAATGCATCCGTGGTCAGGTTAATGCCTTTCAGATTCCCACTGTTTCTTTCTGAGTTTGATAAGTGGAATATGAATTTCTGTCCGCCATTCTCCGTCTCCAAGCAAGTGCAGGAAATGGGAATGAATTGTTCTTCCTGAATTCAGTTGCTCTTGTCCATCAATTGGCGCTGCATCATGTTGTGTTTCTGGGAGACTGGGACCAAAACTGTCTTATTTCTGGTCTGGTGAAGTGATATTTCTTGAGTAGTAGTCTGCATAGGATATATACTTGATGGATTTCTATTTCCTTCCAGAAATCCGATTATTTGAACTTGTTCACTGGTGCTTCACATTGCTGTTCCTTCAAGTGTTTGCTTTTACAGTAAATCCTTTAGATAACTGTGCAACCTTGGATAGGCGCCTGTTTTTACTGTCATCAGTAATTGGATCTTGATTGTTTCTCACTACTCCTTAAGGAAAAGAAAAAAAGAAAAAATTAGGACTTGTTTTGGGTAAACATGTTATATGATGATAAGTATTTAGACATGAAGTGATTCTTTGATCACCTCAAGTTTTGTCGTCTGCTCTGCTTTTATAACATTCATAGTAACCTGCTGGGAATTATTACACTATTCATGCTGTCCTGATTATTCTTGTTTATGCGATGTAATGGTAGGTTAGTTTATCAGGCCTGTTAATTACCGATTTCTGGCTTGTAATGGTGCATGCAGGACGGGTGGTGTGATCGTGTGGGATCTGTTGAAGAGATTCATGCTAAGTTGCTGAAAAGGCAGGAGGCTGCAGCTAAGCGGGAAAGAGCCATGGCATATGCTTTAGCCCATCAGGTACTTTATACAGTATACTCCTTACAAATCAATCATTGCTGTTAAACACTTTATCAGGAAGAAAAACGTTATACAGTTTTTAGAAATTAATAGTGCAAGAAATTGCAGTATCTTTTCCTCAATTTTTTTTTTTTGTTATTTTATTGCCTCAGATCTATTATGTTGGTTCATGTATTTGTTACTAATAAAGTTGTGGGTCAAACTATACTTCCATTTAGTCCTGCTTTTGGTGGTTGTATCCCAGTCATAAAATGTAATATCCGCTGATACACATTGGTTTTATTTTCTCCACATTGATATTTCCAATACCATGACATATCTTGATTCAGTGACTATATAGGCATTATATAATAATATATCGGCTGATATTTGCCTTTAAATCTGATTCGCAAAAAAGTTTGTGTCCAATATTGACATGTATCACCGGATACATCTGCGATTGATACTAATATTTCCATCCATCCTATGATCGATGTCCATTCTTCCAGTGGCAAGCAGGTTCGAGGCAGCTGGAAGCTTCCTTTGGCTTTGTGCCAGATAAAAGCAGTTGGGGTTGGAACTGGTTGGAGAGATGGATGGCGGTGCGACCATGGGAGAATCGCTTTCTCGACATCAATCTGAAGGATGGAGTAAGGATTCATGAAAACGAAATGAGTGAAGGAAAGCATGGGAACAAGAAACAATCAAAATCTGTCATCAAGAAGCCTCTACCCCTAAATGTTCATTCGAGCCCGTCGAATCAAAAGATGGTTCCATCTAATTCTGATGGTTCTTCTCCAGGCCAGTCAGGAAACACTCAGGATGCACCAAATACAGTATCAGTGATGCCCAGGAATAAGCAAGTTCCCGAAGATGTAGTTGAAGAAACATACTCGAGACCTGATGTTGGGTCAAGGTCCCACAGCAATCCGAAAGAGAGAACCATAAAGCAGGATAAGCAGGCCAACAAGCGTTTGTCTTTGCCTACCACTGGTATGTCTATGCTTGCTTCTTTCATGGTCGTCACGCCTGTCTCTTTCTTCCTGTGCTAGCATATCAGTGTCTCACATCTGTCGAAATATTTTTCTGTTTTTTACTTCAGCACATTGGATACGTTGGGTATATTATTATTTTCAGAAAAATAGGGTTCTTAATACATACTAAAGAAAATTGTAATCATTTGATAAGTTTGAATTAAATAAAAACATAGGGTTTTTTTTTATTATGTAAGATATGTTTTAGTATTACTCTTTTAAATTTTCTCACTTGAATACCGATTTTTCTAGTGAATTCTTGTTGTTGATTGATTGTGTGTTCATATATATTAAAAATTTCAAGTTCTAATTAATATGTCCCTAATATATCGGGTTCTCAGTTTTTATGAAAAAAATGTGTCAACTTGTCTCGAAATACACAATTTTCATGAAAAAAATTGTTTGTTTTGATTGGAGGATATAAAGAAAACAATAGACTTAGGAATACGTAGAGTGAAATGATTAAAAGTGATTTGCAATTGTTTCCTTTCAAAAGATCTTGCATTAAATCAAGTAAAATAACAAAGTTAAATTTATATAGCCGACCACAATTAGTATGACTTAAGGCTTTGTTATTATTAATATGGCAGATAATCCTTGTTTCACTATTTTCAAAATCTTGTGTGTTCTAAGTTCCAAATTACTAATCTGATGACTTCTTTTGATCTCTCTCTCTCTCCTCCCCCCTCACTTAACCAGCTTGTTGATGCTGTGAATTCCTTTTCCTCCTGTATTCTTTCCCTTTTAAATTGGTCTGATCAGGAAATCGCCGGGTGCGGACTTTGACGACAACAACTACTAGAACCACCGCCAAAGGGACACCCAGTTCGCAGAAGCCTATCAAGGTTAAGTCCAAGCTCAATGGAAACCCGATAAAATCTTCCCAACCGGCTGACCCGCAGCCATTAAAATGACAGCATGGAGTATTATCGACTGTGCGTCTTCTATTTATCGGTATGTATGTATATATTTATATACACAGGAGCTTGCATTATCATTGAGAAGATCCAGCATATTCGTTGTGGGGAAAAAGAAAGATGAGTTTTTCTCTTTATGTTTAGGGCCACTGGAATTAAGCTGCTGTAATTTGTAATTTTTCATTTTAATTGTCGTTGTTGTATCTTTCTTTCCTTTTTCCTTTTTATGTGGGTGGGTTCTCATGTGGGATGTTCTGTGTTATTAAATTGAGCAGTATTATAATGAGTTTTTTAAGTCTTTCTTAAGATATCTTCTAAATTAATTATTATTTTATATGTTGTGAAAAACTAGCTAATCTAAGAAAGATAAGTGAGCTATAATGGCTGTTAAATAAATTTAATTGGATTAACTGAAATATTTTAGTAGTATTATTGAAATTATATCTAATTTTTTATTTATGCAAAGTAAATTATATATCCTCAAAAAGGTAATTCCTTTTTTTGGGTAAGCAAAACTTTGAACATCTTTATGGGACCTTAGGTCTAGCTTTTGTATAGATTTAACACTATTTATAAATAAACGAGATGATGGTGTGACGTTTATTTTATATAAATTTAAAAGTATAAATAAATAAGATATTATATAAAATTATCTGATAAATTAAAAAAAAAAAATCCTCGGACGCTACCTTTTAGCTTAACCCCTTCATCTGGTAGTCGTTGGCCTTCTATTACTCGAAATGCGTATAAACATTTATTTATGAAATTGGTTGAATAAACACTGCGCGTTTCTTCCTCTTTGGTGCCACGTTGCTTTCCCTTGGTGGGGTACTGGCGAGGGCCCCCCGCATGGAGAAAAAAATACAGTAAGTGCAAGAAAAAAGTTACTTAAAATATAAGTTTCTAAGTATGGTGATAACTAATTAAACGTAATATAAATTTAAAAAATAGATTCTTAATAATGAATGGTATCATAAAAAAATTTAATAATTTTAATATATCGTATATCTTCTGCCCCAATTTCAATTTTTTTCTCCTCGTTGTTGATAGGGTTAGTAGGGCAAAAAGGGGGCAGCAACACGCGGTACCTTCAGCGATAATGTCGGTTGTTGAATCGATATTAATTAAATGATTAATATTTAATATTTTAAAATAATATAAGATATAATTTTTAAAAAAATATATTAAAATTTTAAAATATTAATATTATACAAAATAACAATAAAAATACAATATTATTATACTTTTTATTTTTTTTTATAATATTAATTTTTACCAATTAAATCTTATTCTAACAAATATAAAAAAATAGGAATATGACGGCCTGAACAAGGCAGGCCCCCTTACTCGGGTTATGGTCTAAGTGGAAGGTTTGGAGATGAACTTTTGTCAATATTGTCAAGAGCCTTTTAACATACCCTAAAAATTTAAGACACTATAAAAAAAAAAAAGAGGGTAAAGATACTTTTATGTCTAGACGTTAAAAAGGAAAAGGTATCCAGCATATGGCCGAAAGATATTTTATTTTATTTTTCATATAATTTTTAGATTTTATCATTTTATACTTAATTTTAATATATTTTTTATACAATATTTTGATTTAATCAATTATAGTATAATGTTGTCCACTTTCATCGGTCATCAAAATCCTCAAAAAAAAAAAAAAGAATTATAGTATTTGAAAATTATAGCTTAAGGTTTATCAATTCAGCCAACTCCTCGGAAAACATGCAAATTGAAAAATTATAAAATCAACCAATTCGACTCGAGGCTAATATTTTTTAATATCGAAAAAAGCTCAAATTAGTTTTTTAAACTTAAAATTTTTTAATTTATAAATCAAACATAAATTTAATATTGAAAATCAATTTGTTTTATTGATCAAAGTCAACCTAAATGAAATATCAAGATTTGAACCTGTAATAACTGTTGTTAAATGGTTCAAAAATAAATGAATGTCTAAATATAGGATCAAAAAATTATACCTAAAAGTGGCCTAAACCGTTGCCAATTGTTTGATTAATTCAAATTACAAGTAAGGAAAAATATATTAACCAAATTAGGATATTCAATAATAACTTTGACAGTGTATTGAATCATACTTAATTATTGTTAGCAGCTAATGGTCATATACAACATCAAACAAAATTGAAACAACTACTGATATAAATGGATAAAATATATTTAACATTTAAAGCATCCACGGTCTGAAATTCTTTATAATTTTATTTAAGTTAACCAATTTAAAGGGTTAGTAAATATGTGATAATAATAAGTTTGACGCTTAGTAAAATATATATATAATTTATATATGAATATATATTAAATGAAATATGTGGGTGATGATATCATAATTAAAATTTGAAATGCTGATCATATTAATAATATGATAAAGTATCTGAAAGTTGTATTACTAATAATTGAACATACCAAAAGCTGTACAAATATATAATTTATGTTAAAATCATATAAGTACTCAAAAGCATACAACATGTGAAATTTGGTTAATACATATGGAAACATATAATATATGAAATCGCACTAACATATGAGAATTTAAAATTTGTTATAATCTTAACAATAATGATCAAATATTAATATTTATGTTATAATTATTTTCATATGATCAATGGGTACGGACACTATTCACGACTTGTAAGTAGGTTGACTACATATTATTTTATATAGTTGGGATAAAATATCACTTTTATAACTTATGAATATTATATTTAATATTTAATTTATAAATAATATATTAAAATATATCTAAATATATTTTATAAATTCTTTACGATGATCCTTATTTCATAAATTTAAAATTCTATAAGAAATACAAATATAAATATAAAGAACTAATTGCTTTTTTTAGGTTAAAGTAGAGTTTTTATTAATTTTCTTTTAAACAAAGAATACACAGAAATAATTATGTAAACATTAAAGGCATACTAAAGCAATAGTATAGGAACCGTTGACATGTAAGAATTTAAGTGTAAAAATTTGTGACATGAAAAAATATGTATATAAAAATTTTCATATTTAAATATAATTTGTATAAATTTAAAATATAAATTTTATAAAATTTTATAAAATAAAAATAAATTACATGTATACAAAATAAAATAATACGGGTAAAAATTAGCACATATATTAGTATTTAAATAATAAATACTCAAAAATTTTAGAATATATTAATAATAAAAAAAGAAATAAATTTAAATACATTTATCTTTGCATAAATTTATCAAAATTTAGCTCAATTTCTTTTCAATTTCACATTCTTCTTTCTTCTCAATTTTTTTTCTCTCTTCCTCTTATCTTTTTATATTTTCTCTCAAAACTTTGAAGAAAATGATTCAAAATTAGCCAAAGTACCCATTTATAAGAAGTCAACACGTGCGCCAATCAAACATAGAGACAAAATCTATATTATGTATAAGCGTTTAACAGGCGCATATCAAGCACCAATATTTTAGTTTAAACACGTATTAGCGCCACTCATGCGTACCTCATGTATAGTTATTCTATTCAAAATATACTTATGTGTATGTTAGATGTAAGTCGGACACCATTCGGATCTAATTTATTTTGATTAATACTTAAATTTTGACATAAATATATAATTAACTTCTAAATTTTATTAATTTATTTAAATTAATATTATTAAAATAATATTTAAAATTTGTACCTTATAATTAACCACCAAGCTCAAAATAATTTGTGAATTTATCAAGAAAACACAATACACCAAGCTCTTAAAGAGAATATAAAACCGGCAAAAAAGAACTGTCTCACACCATGGTAGAAAAGGGAAAGAATATTTATTCCCTTAGTCATTTAATAGCTGGATTCACAGTATTAAGGGCAACTATAGAGTCCATCTTTTAAAAATTTTGAATATCTTTTAATAATTAGACCATAAGATAATTATACTATAGAAGTTATCTAATTTTTTTCAATCCTGTGAGAATATTTAACTATCTCACGACGCTTAACCTAAAGTAGAAATCTTATAATTAAATTTAATAAAATATTGACCTTTAAATACTAATTATTCTACTCAAATTGATAGTAACTCGGATTTTAGAGGAGTTTTTAAGAAAAAAATTACTGACCTTTCTGATTTTATTATTTATAGTGCATGAGATAAATGTCGTTATATTTTAGGTTGAATTTGGTTCTTAGTGATCATCATTTTGGGCAGATTTCAATTTGGGTACATATTATATTTAATAAGGAAGGAGGGCCTAATTTTTTAAATCATAATGGTTAATATTTTAATAAAACAACTATGGTTAGTTTGATTAAAAAAATTCTTAGACCACGACCCAAGCACCGATGACCATAACCTTTTTTGTGTGCATGTAACTTTTATGTCATAGTTGTGTTAAAAGTCAAAAAAAAAAAGTTAGAAAATTTATGTATAAAATAAAATTTTAAAATTTTAAATATAGCATAAATTATGGAAATAAATTGAAAATTTATGATTTTTCATAAAAAAATTATTATACCAATCGTCACTTTTACTAGTGATGTTAAAAAGAGATCAATTAATATATCATTTAATTTATATATTTTATCAATAAATATGGGTAAAGAAAATATATCTGAAAACGACGTCGTGTCAACTAAAAATATCTCTGAATTTTTTCTCACTGCAAGTGGTACGTGGGCCCTGGTGCTTCGTCCGATTTAACTAAAGGGCTCGATGTCACCGACGGAACAGCTGCTAAGTTCTAAAATAATTAAATAAAAAAATATTTAAAAATAAAAAGGAGTTAGCTTAAACATCGTACTTTTATTTTAATATATATAATTTTTAAATATTTATAAATATTATTATTTAATATTTTTATCATTTAATATGAATTCACTCATTTTTTTAAGTAATTTTATTTTTATAATACTTAATTTTAATATATATTATTGTATAATTATTAAATATTTTGATCTATAAAATGTTACCAGTCTAATAGTTGTTTTATAATTTTTTTTAATAATTTTATATTTATATTAAAATAAATAGATAAATATAAAATATTAAATCGCACAACCAACCATTACCTACCTCTCACTCCATTTCTGACGAAAATTATTAGGTATTTTTTAAAAAAATATATATTTATTATATTATCTTGCTTTTTCGTAATTATTATAATTATGTAAACAAAAAACTAATATAATTTACTTTTATTTTGCCGAAATTCCATTGAATCCACTTCGAAAACAAAGCAAGCCAATCTATTAAATAGATGGGAACTTTTTTTTTTAATTTAGATCCTATATTTCTAAATAAATATTTATAATTTAATTATTTTAAAAAAATAAAAAATTAATTAAATTTATAATTATAATCATTAATTTATAAATAAACAATTTAAATTTAAAAACTAATCCTTCAAGAGATAGGAATCGTCATCAATGGCAGATCTAAGTAGTGCCGAAGGAAACATCTGGTCCGATTGCGGAATCACACATCTGTTGCAGTCTCTTCCACCCACCATTCATCATCCTCCATCGCCATTTCGCTCTCTTCTTTTCTTCTTGAAGCAAATTTTTTCGACACCGACCCGTCATCTCTCTATCTTCCCACTACACTGGTGAAGCTTAGAGAGAGAGAGAGAGAGAGAGAGAGAGAGAGAGAGAGCAAAAACCCTAAGTTATCTAGGAGATTAGCTCTTCATTTCTCTTGTTTCAGATCAAATCTTTGCCAAAACCCTGAAATCGTCAAAAAAGGGGAAATGGAATTCATTTTTAATCCCCAATTTTCTCCTATCTGAACGGTTATAAGAATTCATTAACTGTTGCCTTTTTCTCCCACTGTTTCTCTTTGATTCAAAGAAAATTCCATAATGCCTCACTCACATTTGCATTCACTTGGCTCTCAAATGTTCCAATCCCGATTCGTACTTATATTCTCTCTCCTCCTTTCTCTTCCTCTCCTCTTCCTCCTTGCCCCGCGCATTCTCACTCCCCGCCAGGGCCCCATTCCTCTCCCCGACGAGCTCGACGATTTGGCGCTCTTTAATCGCGCCGTCGCCATCAATCTCCGATCCCCTTCCAACCTAAAATCAACGTTCTTCCGTTTAGGATCGACAAATCCCAAATTGAAAATCGCATTCATGTTCTTGATCAACACCGACTTATATTTCGCCCCTTTATGGGAGAGATTCTTCAACAATGGCAGCAAAGATTTGTATAATATCTACATTCACGCGGATCCTTCTTTGAACGTGAACGACCCAGGTGGTGTTTTCAAGGATAGATTTATCCCTAGTAAGCACACCGAGCGTTCGTCGCCCACATTGATCTCCGCTGCTCGCAGACTGCTCGCTACAGCGATTTTGGATGAC
Source organism: Nepenthes gracilis (assembly GCA_033239525.1). Classification (NCBI taxonomy): domain Eukaryota; kingdom Viridiplantae; phylum Streptophyta; class Magnoliopsida; order Caryophyllales; family Nepenthaceae; genus Nepenthes; species Nepenthes gracilis. The sequence goes on from BSYO01000001.1 coordinate 3,545,991, forward strand.
TCTTTGAATTTCTACTTTGCCCTGATTTCTCAGAGCTGTATTCCAATACATTCTTTCGCGTATGTGTATCAATTGCTCTTTAATACTCGAAATTCAAGCTGGGGTGCGATAAAATATCGTAGTTTTATTGAAATTTTATCAAACGAATCGATTCTTTATGATCGGTACAATGCTAGGGGGAAGAATGTGATGATGCCTGAGGTGCCATTTAGTGAATTCAGAGTCGGATCTCAGTTTTTCGTGTTGACTAAGAAGCATGCACTGCTAGTGTTGAAAGATCGAAAATTGTGGAGGAAATTTAGGTTGCCTTGTATTAGGGTCCAGTCGTGCTACCCTGAAGAGCATTACTTTCCTACACTATTGTCGATGGAGGATCTGAAAGGGTGTACTGGTTTCACGCTAACTAGAGTGAATTGGACAGATAGTGTCAATGGGCACCCGCATACTTATAGACCGCCTGAAGTTTCACCCCAGTTGATCTATAAGCTTAGGCAGTCGAATTTTAGTAATGATCATTTGTTTGCTCGGAAATTCTCACCTGATTGCTTGAGTTTGTTGATGGATATGGCCGATGGTGTCATCTTCAAGGACTGAAAAATTTTGCTTATTGTGAGTCAATATTCTCTCTTTAGTCTTTCCTGTATTTCTTATCTGCTATATCATGATATGATTATGATATGATTATCTTTCGTGACGGTGAATTGGGATGGATACTTGATTGCACTTACTAGTTTCTGGTAACTCTAGAATATTTGGGTTATATGTTGTGATTGTTGGTGGGAATGTGAACAAATACTTTTCATTCCCATTTCTTCACTGCGGTAGCTGTCTTGTTTATGGGAAGATTAACTTCTTATCCTTTTTGTAGGTGATTTGGATTATTGTTGGAATGGCAGAGTGGGGGACTAATAAAACTTCCTCCAATGATTGACTGTACACGTTGGAATTGATAGGATTGACTATGTATTTCGTGGATTCCCTGAATCCTGTGATGTCCTTTTTTTTTATGGAGTCAGTTTACTACAACAGAGTCCCAGCTCATTGTTTTGATTATCTTGAGAATTATATTGTGGATTTCTTTGAAGTTATTAGGTGTTTTGGGAGATTGAGATAGGAATTCCTTTTCAGATCTGGGTTTTTTTGTGTTTATTTCCAAATCTAGAAAGAAAATTGAGATTTAGCTTTACTAACTATAATTTGCTGATGTCAATTGTGGGCACTGTCAGTGGATTGACAGTCGTTTGCAGAATCCTCCAAATATCTAAGGTTTCAAATCTATGGGGAGACTTGAAGCTTCCCAAACCAGAATATGTTTTGTCAATGATGCACTGTGATAGTTTGATATCATATTGTAGTGTTACTAAAATAAAGAGATGACATTTTAGAGCAATTACTGGTCTTAGTGAACTGACTCTTTGTTATAGTTACTGCTGTTTCCTGTTGTCTTTTGTTCATTAAATCGTTATCATATTTATTTGTGGTACTGATCTTGGACGTGTCGGTTCGTTGATGTTGCTTCTTCAAGGAAGTGACGTTGTTTTTTATATACCATAACAACTGAAAGAAGTATAAATAAGAATGTGAGGATGCTTGAATTGCTCTCTATTTTTTGAGAACATCTTCTTGTGGCCTAGGCAATTCATTTAATCCCATGACTTTATGCATCAATGTTTAGGCATTAAAACATAGGAATGTGCTTCCCATTTCAAACAGATCCCAATTCCATGACAGAACCTCCCCTTCCCCCCCCCAAAAAAAAAAAAAAAAAGAAATAATTGCTTGTGTGGTATCGATTGTGTACATCTGCCATGTATACTAGCATGCTATTTTTCTGATTTTGCAAAAAGAAACAAGAAAAAAAGTGTGCTGTTTTTGTGTAATTTGTTTGACTTAAAATTAGATAAATTAAAGAGAGCCAATGCACTCTTGTGTGGTTCGCTTTGATAACCTATGATATTTGATTTTGACAGTCTCAAAGTTTTGAGGCCTTGGAGGAATGACATTGGGAGCAATGCTTGAGGGAATAAGCTTCTGATAAGGTATCAAATGCCTGCTACCTTGAGACCCATCAAGCCAAAAACAGGTAGGCAAGGTAAATTGTTGTATATTGGTTGAGGGTTTGGAGCAATATTATGGCAATGACAGCAGCAGTGCTGCCATTGTAGATGAAGTTGGTTTTGTGTGATGTTTCTTTGTACATATGTATCCGTGGATGAAACTTGTTATCAATATGAGCAAGTACCATGAATCTTCATGTAGAGGGAAGTAGTCATGAAACGAGGGCCACCGTCAAATAACCTTTTGTTTTCTTGTTCTTGTAATTGTCAGCATCCTAAGCTATAATTTTAGAGATATTTACATATTTTATAAATGGAAATGGCGGTGGATTTCCTTTTGACCTTGTTAACTCTTAGAAAACATCTGTTAGTATTTCAAATATGGGAAGATGATGATAATGCAACTTAATACATTTTTCATGGAACACATACTCTAATCAATGTTGGTAAATTCAATTCCATTTGATTCTGAGAAGAAAGACCATCTGCAGATTCTGAACCCATGAAGATTCTCATTATCACCACAAAACACACCCACTAAGGATGTTTTCAGATCATTCAACAATGAGAACCTGACAAGCCAGTGATCATTGAACCTTAGGAATCAGTATGTTCTCACAGAATTACAGATCAAAGCTTACATGATGAAGAAAATTTGTTCGACAAGTTACTCATAGAGTGCTAGATTGACCAGCAGCTTGTTGTGGTGGGTTACTCTCCACGTGCAGCCCATGACTGGGTGTGTGATGTTCGTTTAATGGATTGCTTAAGCAAAATGAGAATCGGAGATGTGTGAGTTTCTTCCCGAGAGAAATCCTGACAAGATGTTTTGCTAGAGGTTCAAAGGAGGAGCGTGAGAGCAGTTTTTATATTAAATTGAGTGCAGTGTTGCATGCTGACAGCCACGATTTCCAGTTCATTCAAACATAGAGACTGCCATCAAGAAAACGAGAAAGAAGATGAGGACGCTTTGCCGGTCTTGTGGGCATCGTTTCTTGCTCCATTCATATTCAGTCACGGTAATGTTGTTCGATATATGTCATAGAACAAATCTATCATTTACTTTTCTCTTTTACTCTTTTGTGTACGTTTCATCTCCGGTTCATGCCTTGGTAGTATGTTGTATAACTAAGTTATTTAAGAGATTATTTGTAATCAAAACTGACATTTAGTAAAGATTATTGTTGGATGAAAGGTCCTTTGTTTCTTTCCTAGTTGAAATGTGTATTGTTTATGTATCTTTATACATGTGGATCTTGTTGGATTTGGTCACTCTCTTGTGGGTGGTTTAACAAACGGACACGTCATCAGAGGATCGCATAGGATTTGTGCGATATTTGGAGTGCTGCAAATTGGCTGCAGCAATTACCAGAATGACCATTTGCTAAAGAAGGCAAATTTCGGAGAAAACCATTTGCCAGAATAGGCAAATTTCGGAGAGACAAATACCGGTATGTAATGACTGATATGAAATTGGCCGGTATGAAAAAGGCCGGAATGAAATTGTCTGGTGTGGAAGTTCCGGAATGAAAAGGCAAGAATGGAAATTCCGGAACAAATTGCGGAATGAAAATTCCATAATAAATTGGCCGGAATGGAATTCCGAAGAGGAATTCTGGAGTGGAATTCCAGAATGAATAAAGGCTAGACGGTCAGCAAGTTGTAATGGCCAAAAAGACTAGTGACGACTGAGAACACTGGGTGATGGCCGCAGACAACAAGTAATGATGGCCAAAGAGACTAGTGAAGATTGAGAACACTAAGTGACGACTGAGGACAACTTGACCGAAAAGCTGACAGCTGACTTGCAGAGTAGTTGACTTTTCAGAGTTAATAAGTTTTGCAGAGTAGGTAGCTGATCTACAGGACATGTACCATCTGTATGAAGCAGGTTGACCTGCAGGGTATGACCATTTGAGTAGAACAAGTTGACCTACAGAGTGTGTGTCTGGGAAAGTGCGAAAACTGGTAAAGTCACAAAAAAAGATAAGGTTGGTGTGACAAATTATCTGCAAGATCAGGTCAGGTGAGCAGACGGGATTTAGAGCCAAAGTTTTTATAAGGGCATACTAGGCGCTTCAGGATTAGAGAAGAGAGCGGCAGGCTAGTAGCAGTGGGACGGAGCAAAGTGCGGAAGGAAACTTTTGCCATTAGCTACTTGCCGCCACACTTGTAAAATTAATGAATAGAGTGCACCACCAATGAAAAGAAGAAAGAAGAAAAATAGAGAGATAAGAAGGTAGGAGAGTTTCCTAACATTGGAGATTATTTTTCTTGTTCTGTTTCGGGTGTGTTGCGGGTATTCTGTTTAGGGGGTTTTTGTAACCGATTTTACATAGTGGAAGCTTATTCGGAGTTTATCTTGTGGTTTTTCTTTTAGTTGAGAAGGGTTTTTACGTTAAAAATATTGTGTAATATTTTATTTTTTATGCCATATTAAATTGATGACTGTCAATCGATGGGGGTTTGGATTTTTTGTTGCGTGGTTGTCATTCTTGTCCGCTTGATTTTGCCGGACCGGCATTGCCCAACCCGAACAGATCTTATGTTTTTGCTGTTTTGTTATGAATTCAGAACCAAAGAAGCTGCAAATCGGTGTTTTCAGATCCCACACAGCTATCCCAATTTGTGACGTCCAGATGGATAATCTGTGAGTGACTCTAGGCAGCCAGTCAATTCAAACCACGACAAACTTTCGAATTTTTTTTGGTAATGTGAGGTCTTAATTTTTATGCGGATTTATTAGTACGAAAAAGTTGATAAGATATTACATCAATCATCAGGTATTTTTCAAAGATGCCCAGAATATATTTTCCAGAACTGCCAAAAGTTGAATTGGGATATGAATTGATTTTGATGGGAAATCGAAGAATCGAGATGACTTAGACAGAGAGAGTGGAATTTGAAAGAATGTAAAGAATTTATATTACTTATAAAAAAATTCTTCACAAGTGCAAACAGTCCGATTCCTCATGTACAGGAAGATGTTCTCCCATTTATAATTTGTAGCACTTGTTGCTATATAATTTTTTTTTAATGTAAATTTCCCCTAAAATATCTAAAATTCTTTTAAGCAAGTTATTTTTCAGGGATTATTCTATATTTATAATTGAGTTAATATTTTGTACTTTGGGAGCTTTATAATGAAACAAGTAGCATTTATTTTTAACGTATTTAATAGAAATTATGATAAATTTATGATTTTTGGTGTATTTTATTACATTTCAATACATATCTTAATTAAAATAATATTTTGAGAGTTTTACAGTAAATAATTATTATATATTTTGACGTTTTTAGCAAAAATATGATAATTCTAAGATTCGTAGTATATATTTATAATGTTTCAACTCATCATTTTCATCTTGTTATTATTTTGAATAATTTAATTATTTCTCTCATTATTTGATTTTATCAAGTGAGAATCCGGCCTCGTGCCACACGGAATCGACGAGTTGACTCATTTTTCACTTTGTTTTGTTTTCACGAGTTGACTCACGCCATTCCACCGCCGTTAAAGTCACATATCCGGAGGGAGGGAGCGAGGGGAGGCCATCTCAGAAAGAGAATTATAGGAATCAAGATCTCGTTTTGCTGCGGCGGCTTCTAACTCTGTTGAGGAAATGGGGAAGAACGAGAAGACGGGGCTTGGGAGAGCCCTAGTGAAGCACCACAACCAGATGATCCAGCAGTCCAAAGAAAAAGGCCTTCTCTACAGATCCCAGCGAAAGAAAGTTCTTGAATCGATCACCGACGTTAACGACATCGACGCCGTCATCGGACAAGCTGAAGAAGCCGAACGCCTGTTCACCGCCGACAACCCTATTCCCAACCTCCTCATCGATCCGTACGCCCCAACTCTTATCCCTTCCCTTTCCTTGTGAATACTCGTTTTTCGACCTTAATAATTCACGGGGTTCAATATTACATCTAGATAAAAACCGTGCTTAATTCAACGAGTTAATAATTTATCAATTTTCGGTAAGCAATTGTATGAATTTATTTTCTTCATGCTTTGATCCTTAGATATGTTGCTGTAGGGCTAGAGAGGTGGTTTTTGTACTACTACGTTCTATAACTGTGATTGGTGCAAGAGCTTGACTTGAAATGTCGTGAATGTGGGATTGTGATAGAGATTAAGGTTTCAGGTTGTGCTGGTAGTTCTGTTCACCATAGGGAAGGGATTGCTACGATAATCAGGTAAGAATGGGGTGGAAAATGCGAAAGTTGTGGCACAGGTCATGAAGTTTGAGATTTGCTCGAACTGGGAAAATCTCCGAAGATCCGGGGTTTGTAAGTCAAAAGTAGCGCATAGATGTTTCACTAGGGCTTCCGAAGATGAGCACCTCGCCTTGTTGGCCTTGTTTTTGCAGCTATAACACATTGCTTTGATCCAATTTATACAGGAAGATTGTGTGGAATGCTTCACAGGAGGTAAAGAAGATCCTCGCAAAACTGAGAAATGGCTTTATCTAATAATAAATCAAATAAAATTAATGCCTTGACAATTCCAGAACTCTGAAAATACATTTTTAGTTGTTCTGGAGCTGGGCTAGTGCTCTCTGTTGTTGATGTTTCTCTGAATGATATAAGGTCACTGTTCATCCAAAAGGGTGGTGCAGCTAAGTTAGCAATCAGGGTTGATTATTGCTGCTTCATTGCAACCACACCACTTGTAGTTCTAGTATTTTTGTTGCTATTGAAAATCTGTTGCGTTCAGGGAATAAGTTGCAAATCGTGTGCATTATCTTAATCTATAGGAGAACACGTTTGGGGAGTTTTTTCATCAATTTTGTTTATTTATTTATAGAATGAAAATAACCACTTGTGCTTTAGTGTGTCAGATGCATGATCACATGAATTTGTACAATGTCATGTAGTTGCATCTGATAGGTTTTTTTTTTTTTTTATCGATAAGAGGTATTGTAATCACATTAAGCTGGTTTCAGGGAGTCACTACATATACAGATATCCATCTTCTGTCTAAAGCTTTTTGGTATGTGAGAGTAGGGACTCCATGTCTGTTACTGATGGCTTAACACCTGAAGAAAGGAGGGAGCAACAAAAGCAAGAGGAGGCACTGCATTATAGTAGTCTTCGTGTTCCTCGCAGGCATTTACTTTGTCTTCACAAGGATATCTTGTCTTCCATTTAGAATATTTGTTGGCATCAAAAAAATTGAATCTTTCTGACTTTCTTCAGGCCACCTTGGAATGCTGGAATGTCTGCGGAAGAGCTTGACGCCATTGAAAGACGAGCTTTCTTAATCTGGCGTAGAAGCCTTGCAAAGTAAGTGTAGAATGTCGCCTAATATGCTGCTTTGGTTTTTTTTTCTCTGCGTGAAGTTGTAAACATCTTGTTCAAACAAAACAATCGTAGATACTCCCTCCGCTCATTGATAAAATAAGGTTTTAAAAAATTGTTTTTGAGTACTTCTAGATTAAATTTTTGTGCTGCAACTTGTTGTGTTGACCCCAATTAGGTTTATGCATTTTCTTTCTTTTAGTTCATTTTTATACTGAATTACATTGATCCCTATGCCTATTAAAGGATGATGCATTTTGATGAAAAAAAAAGGCCTGTTGAATATATGCTAACGAGGTCAGAATGGTACTTGATGGCAGTCAAATATCTTATAGAAGATTGCCTTTTATCCTTGTCATGAGCAAAATTTTAGTTTGTGAATATTTTTGGGGGTGGAGGTTGGAGGGATGGAGTGGCAAGTAATTTCTGCAAAATTATGATTCCTTTTGCTCAACTATGTCTAGATACTTGTTTCTATTGAGGCACTAAAGATCATTTTCATCGTGTATTATTTTGTAAATATTAGTTTCTTGGAGATATGATACAACGTTGAGAAATAAGGTGATGAGGGGATAAGTATTCATGTGCTGAAATCTAGCCCAAAATTAGCTTCTTTGGTTCTGATTTCATTCTCTTTCATATTCTTTGAATATTAATGCTTGGATGGGCTTTCTCAATATTAATGCTTAGATGGGCTTTCTCTACAACACTGGGGTTAGGCTATATATATTTGATCCTTTCTGGATCCTATAATGCTAGAAGCCTCATATTACCCACTTTATTAGTTATTGTATGGAAGGCAGTTTATTCGTTTTGAAGCATGGTTAACGTATCAAAGCCAGGATAAATGAATGATTAATCCATAACTGATACTCTAATCAAAAGTTTGATCATTGTTTTTTTGGATGACTTTTAGCATCCGGAAAATTGCATTTATATTTGGATGTTTGTCTAGTCTCCATTTGTCTTCAGTGGAATCATACTTCATGTTCTATGTTCAATGGAAATATTGTAGACTTGAGGAGAATGAAAAACTTGTTCTTACTCCATTTGAGAAGAATTTGGACATTTGGCGGCAGCTTTGGCGGGTTGTTGAACGCAGTGATCTGGTAAGTTAACGAGAACTAGTGCTTTCTACCATTCAAACTTTTGTATCAGTGCCCTGTAGGGATATTTCCATGTCTTCAATTAAGTTATCAGCTCTATGATATCCAAAGCTGAGATGAACTAAGCATAATGATAACGTTGTTTCATTGTGACATAAAGGTCATAGGCTCAAGCCGTGGAAATCTCTTTGTAATATTGTGGTAAGATTGTATACTTTTAGCCCTCCCCACAACCTACTATGTGAGAATCTGGTGCATTTGACCAGCATTTTTCATCGATGTCTTGGAGTTCCTGATTGATTATGTCTTGTTAGAAGAGAAGAACATAAAGCTTTCACTTCATCATTGTCTAACCACTAATTGGCTTTTGCCATCAATACATAGAAGTGTTAGCATTTGTCTAGGGTTTCCCACGTCCTTCTTAAACTATGCCATTGCTCATATTTTTTGAGATCATAAATTCTATGACTATGTAAAAGTATTGTTATTAGATGATCTTTCCATATCATCAGCTGCATGATTCTACACTTTTCTCTTTTCCTTCCATTTTTTCTTTTTAGTGGTGACCTGTGGTTGTACACCTGTTGTTTGTCTGTAGACATTGAATTTCGCCCAATTTTACTGAACACTTAGGCATTATGTTTGGCAGTTATTTGTATGTCCTTTTTGATCATATCTCAAAGGCTCAAACTGCTTTCTAATTGGATAATCCAATTAAAAATTGGATTCTGAAAGGGATAGAAAAGGATGGTGCATTTCTTTTAGGCATTATGTTTGACAGTTCTTCGAATGCCCTTTTTGATTGAATCTCAAAGGCTCAAACTGCTTTCTAATTGGATAAGAAAATGCTAACAATTGTCAGCATAGGAAACATTTCTGATTCTCACTTCTTGATAGCAGAGTTAGCAATCTCTATCTTTGTTCAAGTTGCATCCTTGTAACACATTCCACTCCCTGTCATTCTCATTGGAATTGATGCATATATATTGTCATGGATAATCATCGATAATAAAGGGGTTTCACTAGGTCTATCATTGTTGTTTATCTAGAAACTTTATCTCTGGTGAGTAGTGATGCTTATTGGAGTGACAGTTGGATTATGCATTCTGTCTGAAGTATTCCATTCAATTACTGATTTCTTGATTATTCGCAGCTTGTCATGGTGGTTGATGCACGAGACCCTCTGTTTTATCGCTGTCCTGATCTTGAGGTAACGCGTCGATTTCTCCCTTAGTTTTTACCTAATTGTTTTGGTAGGATGACGACATCAAACTTCATTTTTAGGACATACTAGATTTTTGATTTAACAAAATTATGATATTTCCTAGCAGTAAACGCGTGAGGAGGGGCATGAGAGTGTATTACATATCTAAATGTCAATTGTAGGATCTTCATGTCCATTGAATGTTTTTTCATTCTAAAGTTTCCCTTAGCTGAGCATGTTTCAGTAATGATGCTGATCTTGCAGTTGTGTGTGAACTGAATATTTATATATTTCTTTTTGGTGGATTTTTCTCCGCTGTGGGTGGATGTGTACTACCACCACCATATGTGTAAAGAACCTTGTGGAAAGATGAAATGAGGAAGAGTATTGACCTTTTTGCGATATATATGGCTTGAATGAACAGTTTTTTTTGGATAACTTGTATTGGGTAATCCAAGTTTAATTTTAGATAAAGCAAGACGTCTCTATCCGTTTGTTGAGTAGAATTTGACATGGAATCAAGATGTAAATGTCAGTCGATATGTATATGTATTCGGCCCTTTGATATCTATATTTTTTGATGCAATAATAATATCACTTTATATTTCTATATGGGTGATATATCAGCATTATATCAGCAGGTTTTTAAAATATCAACTGATATATTTGATATTTGTGATATATCCGATATTTATCAGATATATTGGTTGATACTGTCCTGTCATCTTGTGAATTTAAGTAACTTTTTTCTTCCGATATATTTAATATTAATATGTATTGTTCAATATTGATATGGTCGTGACTTATACCGATATCAATATTTTCTATCAATGTAGGGAATAAATTGCATTCACTGCAGAACAAGATATAATTGGTAAAAGTGCCTGCCTCAATGATTCGCAGTAGTGGTACATTGTCCTCTCCTCCTCTCCCCCATGCTACCCCACGCCACACCCTTCTTTGTTTGGTAGTGGGGAGGGGGATTGTGGATCCCAAACCTTTGCCAATAGGTCTCTTGGTAAAAAATTGCAATTTCACCAAATAATTAAATATCATTACTCTTTGGAGAATATAAGCTTGACTCAGGTGAAATAGTTGAAGAGGATTGATAAAGCTGTGGGGCTTCTATTCTTTTCTGAGGGAGGGAAGCAGTGGGAGAAAATTACGTGTGAGTAATTTTCTGTTCTACGTTTTTGTTGTAAGAGTGCTATTTTGTTGTGATGTAGGCATATGCACGAGAGGTTGACGATCACAAGAAGACGATGCTTCTTATTAATAAGGCTGACCTTTTGCCATATTTTGTCAGGTTCATCCCTTGTCAAAATCGCCATTGTTGTTGAATAAAGTTTGTCAATTTTTCTTTCAACAAGATGCCTTATGTTGCATTAGAAAGAGTTGAATATATGAATTTGCTTTTGTTATTTTATTTGATTGAATGCGTATCATCTAATAGTATAAGCAATCTTAAATTATTTTTATGATTTCACTCTATGTTTTTTTAGGTATACCTTTTCCCTTTTTTAATTTTTTATTTTTTTTCTAACCACAATTTGCTTATCTTTTCTCATAGATGTGCCATTAGGTTTATGTATTCAAACTATCTTAAATATTATTTTTACATCTTATTTTTAATAGGGGTAACATATAAATGATTACGGATATTATTATTTATTTTATATATAGGTAATATCACTTATTCATCCTGCCATTCTCATCTATAATGCCTTTTTTTTTTTTTTTAATACATACTTGGCTCTTCTACAGGGTTAAATGGGCTAAATATTTCCATGATCAGGGGATTCTCTTTGTATTTTGGTCAGCTAAAGCTGCTTCTGCAGCTCTAGAAGGAAACAAGAACAGTTCGAGTGGGATAGAAAAGACAAAGCAAGAGCTAGAAGATCTCCATGCAAAAATTTATGGCAGGGATGAGCTTTTGGAGCGTTTACAGTCCGAGGCAGAGGAGATAACAATATTGAAGACAAAATCAGGCTGTGAGACTGGCGGTCTCCACTCCCACCCTTCTGTCAGATGCGGGGAACCAAATTCATCGTCCATGAACGTAACTGTGGGGTTTGTCGGTTTCCCAAATGTGGGAAAGAGCTCGACGATAAATGCTTTGGCAGGTGAGAAGCGCACTGGAGTCACCTCCACACCGGGGAAGACGAAACACTTCCAAACGATTGTAATATCCAACAAGCTCACATTATGCGACTGTCCTGGGCTGGTGTTTCCATCCTTCACTAGTTCGAGACATGAGATGATTGCTTCTGGTGTTTTGCCGATTGATCGGATGACTGCACACCGTGAGGCTGTGCAAGTGGTCGCGAACCGAGTTCCTGCACGTCTAATCGAAGAGGTTTATAAAATCATTCTGCCAAAACCAAAGCCTTATGAACCCCCGTCTCGCCCGCCTCTGGCATCCGAGCTTTTGAGAGTGTATTGTGGGTCCCGTGGTTACGTTGGCTCGAGTGGGCTTCCAGATGAAACTAGGGCTGCCCGGCAAATCTTGAAGGACTATATGGATGGGAAGCTGCCTCACTTCGAGTTGCCCCCAGGAATATCAGCTACTTTTGCTGCCGTCACTGCCAGCCACTTGTTTGAGATGCATGATTCCCATGCCTCCAATACCGGTGATGATTTGGATAGCAAAGGTGAAAGAGCCCCTCTTCCCAAGGATTTGCTGAATGAGCTTGAATCGTTTGATATTTCCAGTGGACTTTCCGAGAAGGCTATTAATCCTAAGAAGAAGCCAGCTTCTGCATCTGACAAGCATCACAAGAAGCCACAGAGGAAAAAGGACCGGTCATGGAGGGTCGGAAATGACGGTGGTGATGGGATGCCGGTGGTGAGAGTCTTCCAGAAGCCGGTGAATGTTGGCTCCCTTAAAGCTTAACTAATTTCTTAGGTTTTGAAGTCAGCTATATTTTGCAGCTGCAGCCATCTGATCGCAGGTGCACCCTTCAGGAGCATTAGGCTGCTCCTTCAATCACTTGTTACGGAAATCAAGGATAACGTGGCACTTATTATATTTAATATGTGTCATGTTATATATATATATATATATATGGTAGAAATATAGTAAATTTGGAGTAAGTAGTTCTTTTTTGATGTATTTATGAGTGTCAAAGAGCCCAGGGTCCGGCCGAAGTTGAAGTTCATGCGGTATTTCCTAAAATGTAAACTTCTTCGGCAGCATGAATTATGCAGCAAGATAATATTTTTGTAAGATTATGTACTACATCATGAATTATTTTTGTAAGATTATGCAGCGTAAATTATTAAGGATAATAAATAAAGATCATGATGAAAAGTTTCAGATCATATTTTTTTGGTGAAATTGTACTAAATTTGTAGTAAAGTTGATTTTTTTTTTGGAATGTTTTCCCTATTTAGTGCCCAACATGAGAATTGAGAAAGGATGGGGCTATTTTCTCTTGGCATCTTCAATCTTTTGTGTCAATTTTTCGGTGTTTTTCTCTTTCTGTCAATAAATAATTTATAGTAGTTTATATATTCATGTACTCCAAAATGAGGAGTTTCTAAAAACAAGTATTTATGTGCATGTCATCTTATAATGTTTGATTTTTATTTATAATCTATAATATAATTATTATAAGTTTATGTTAATTTGAAAAATAATTACATAATAAATTTTTAAAAAATTAGATTTTAGAAAAAGAAGGATGGCACCTGATTGGCATTTATTCTCACGTTTGTATGTGTTTTAGACAGTAAAATTATGCATAATGTGTGTTTATAAAAACTCATACGTATTTTGGATAGAATAAGTAGTATCTGATGTGTGCATATTGTAGCGTTATGTACGGATTGGACAAAATATTGGCGTTTAAATTGTGTTTGATGCAATGTTCGTATGTGGATGAGGTAGAAGAGAGGCCATTTGACACGCACTTATCTGGCGCTTGTCCCCAATTATATTATAAGGCCGCCTACACACTATTTTTGTCATTTTTGCAAAAAAAATGAAAGAGTGGAGAGAGAGAGAAAAATGGGGAAAAAGATTTTGAAATTCTTTTGAATAAATTTGGTTAAACTAAAGGTTTGAAATAAGTAGTTTTAAACTCGTTTTTTAGTCTATTATATGAACCCTTTGATTTTACTTATAATACTTATTTTATTGTACATATATGTCATATTTTACATTCTTATTTTAAATATTATTGTATCTATATATTTTTAAAGAATATTTTTAATTTTTATTAGATTTTACTTAATGTTAGAATATTTGGTTTATTTTTCAATGAATAAGTGAACATTTTAAAATATTATATTCATATAAAAAATATTTATGAATAAAAATTATAAAATATTGTATATTTGGCTTTTTATATTGATATTTTATATAAATATTTGGTAATGACTCTATTTAAATATTTAACTAGATATTTATACTTTTTTATAGTAAAAAATTTTAATATTTATACTTTTTTTCACAGAGTGAAAAGTTTTGCACATTTATACATTTCCCATGAGAGGAAAAAAGTTTTAAATATTAATTATAAAGTCACCCGTTTATTATTTTTATTAAGAATCATTACAAAAAATTGATGAAATAATATATTCATATATTATAATATATTAGACATGTTTGAGCAATTCACCTATCATCCACATATGATAAAAAAAATAGTATTTGACTATATTTGTATGTAGTAATTTGTAAAAACACACTTATATGTCTAAATAGTAATATTTTAACGTAATATTGTTAGGAGTATGTGTAAGCTTTCTCAAAATTTACCTTTTTGCCATTGGTTTCCACATTTTAGTATAATTTGAATTTTCTAAAATATTGGCTTACGTCATATTTGGGACTTTAAAATGATTAGTTATTGAAATTTACATGTTTTGACATGATATTTAAAGTTACTCAACTTTGGACATTCGAGTAGTTTGGAATCATATGGTTTATAATTTTTGATGATTTCGTACAATTTAGATTATTTGATATCTGTATATATATTATAAATTTTATATACAAAATCATAATTTAGACTACATATTTAGACACTTGACATATTAAAATATTTGATATATTAAATTTTATATGTATTTTACTTTTTTTTATCCCTCTATCTGTTTTATAGATATATATGCTTTATATATATAGTTTTGAACCTTAGGTTCATATTTTGTAAGTATTTTCTAATATTTTAGATTAGCGGATTATAAATACTTATAGGATTCAGATAAAAGAAACTTAAATATTTAGTTTAGTTATATTTGTATTCATATTTATATTTGATTTGATTTTGGGACTATTTAGAATCATTATGCATTTCAGTTCATCACTGTCATATCTCCAATCCTAAAATTAAATTTATTAATTCCTTAATTTATAATTAATTTAAATCAAAATTTTATCCTTAAAATTTAAAATTTTAGTTATTTATTGCACCGCCTACAAATAAAATACTATTTGATACGTTCTGGATTTAAATTTGAACAAATTCAAGTCAAGTAATCCGTTGGGTTTCGATCTCTATTCGCTGTACTTTGGGTCCTACACACCACAATTTCAAACTAAAAGTCAAGTGATGGTGAGATTTGGTCCCACCAAAAAAACTCCAACACTCAAGTCAGTAATTGGCTATCTATAATTAGAAGGTGGATGCAAGGAATGTATTTGTAAGTGGGAGTGCACTCATAAGATGAGTGACTTTTACGGTTGCTCGCGAGGAGTAGTTTCTCTTAGTACTAAGTTCGTTGGGAACCAATAGTAGAAAGAGTGAGCATAGGATGCTCGAGAAAGTAGGAGAGTTTCTGAGAGCTTTGTAATTACTTGAGAGCTTTTGTGGGCAAGAGAATGCACGATCAAAAGCGTCAACTCCCATGGCCTTTTATAATGGCCACGAGATGTCTTTCTTATGTAGAGGGGCTTGATGTCCATACTTTGTTTGAGATCGTTGCATTTCCTGTGTAGACATGAGCGTATTTCTAGCTGTAACGGTCAAAGAGGCTGATCTCTTTACTTCTGTATTTTATAACTGTTAAGATTTTCAGCAGACTGTACGTAGATTCTTGTGCCTTCCTCCTGGAATGTGCTGTGATTTTGGAGGTGACTGTTATAATAAAAATTGTCTTCTTTAGAGATGTAAAAAATTAGAGAAGATGACCATTGTGGCTTAAGGACGGACACATGGACCAATCTAGGCTTGGGCCGCGTGCATCCTGGGTCTCAGCCGGCCCACTAGTCAATGGAACCGTTAATCTTCCTGGGCTTAAATGGGCCGTTTTGAGTTTGGGCCTTTGCTGACTCACTTACTTTTCATCCGGTCAACGACGGTATTGACTGTCCAGGTAAAAATGGGCCGTTGAGGATTTGGACCGCTTCCTTCCTAGCAGGCCAACCTGTTACTGGCGTCCCCATCACTACTAAACTGTTCAAAATAATATAATAATCAAATCATATAGTCTAAATGTCATACCTGAAAATAACTTTGAATGTTAATAATTATTTAAATTTAGATCATACATAAGAAAGAATATCTTAACTAATATCAGAATATTAAAATCATAAACTATATCAAAATTATTGTTTAATTTCCATCGTTATCATCATCGCCCAATACTATAAAGTTTGAGTTTAAATTTTATTTTAATTATAATTAATTATGTTAAGATAATTAAAATTGAAGTAAAAAAATGATAAAAATTAAGTCAAAAGTTAATTTTAGACAGGGAGGTCGACGTTTGATGGAAGCCATGCATGTTTTAGACAGGGAGGTCACACCTGACTATCATTTGAGCAAGTTTGAGTGCACTTTCTAAATTAGCAGATGCTCAATGGATGTCCAAAGGACGCACGAGCACACTGAGACAGAATACTAACGCAAGATATGCGCTCGAAGTAGTGCTCGTGTCCAATAAGTACTCGAGTGCAACTCTGCTATATATATAATGTTTAATTAATTTTTGATTATTTTCTACCAGATTTTAAACGAAGAGAAAGAATGAGAATAAAAGAAAAGAAAAAAAGAATGAGAGGAAGTTAAAGAAGCCCAATTCAAGTAATCTCAAATGAAATTTTTGGTAATTTGGAGTTAATGTAAATGTATCACAAGTCTTCCTTCCTTTATTGTTATTTTTTTCTCATTTTATTGAATATTTATTTTTTAAATACTCATACATATTATATTTTTATAACTAGATTGTGTATATTTTACATGCGTGTAACCTCCTTCTCATTTTTTATAACATTGTATGAAATTTATATCTAAATCTATATATATTATATTATTTAGTTGATTTTTATAATTTTCTTTCATGCATGTATTGAAATCTTGACTACATGATTCTTGTATACTTTAATTCATATAGAATATCTTACATATTTAAAAGTATTCCAATATGTTTAAATTTATCATGTATATTTCAAAAATTTCTTAAATTTCTTCTGCATGTATACAATGAAAGAAAAAGGTTGCTAAATGTTTATGTAATTTGTTTAAAACAGCTCATATATTGTAAATTCTAGAATGTGACTTTTATATGTTTTGAAATTTACATATTTAAGTTCTTACACGAATTTTATACAATGCATGGTAAAAAATTAAAGAAATATGAATAAAAACTCTATAATATATTAAATAATTAAGAATATTTTTTCAAAATAAAAAATATATCGATTATAAGAAATTGCGTAGAGTTTTTATATATATCTAAATATTGGACTATTGTAATAAATTTAGCAAATTTTATATTATAACATACATTAATATATTATAGTGGTAATCGATGTTCAAATATATTATCTATGGATGAAAGTAGTATTGGTCTCATTTATAGGGTTATATGTATAATAGCCCATTTATAGATATTAAATAGTAGTGTAAGATCTTTAATTGTGTAAAAATAAATATAATCTGAGTTTTAATTATCCATTCCTTTAGTCATTAGAACCATACTGACCCTTAATCCCTGAGAATTTATATAATTTAGTATAAATTTTATGGCACAATTTAAAAAAGAATATACAAAAAAATTAAAAAAGTTGTATATTTTGTCATGAAAAATTCATAGTATTTCATTAAATTTGCTTCATTGTTCCTTCCGATATAATTTAACAAAAATGGTATATTTAATAATATAAATTTATATACCTTACTAAACTTTTGATTCACTCTGACTTTTATTTTTCGTTAACCCCCTTCAAATTAACGGTTTGAATACTTGCAAAATGAGTATGACTAAGGGAGGAGCCATCATAAGAGATTAATATTAAAAATATTAGTTATCTGATACTATATTTAGTTTTTGAATAGTAATTTGATATTTATGCTACTTAGACAATGGTTTTGTATAAAAGATAATATGTTATCGCAGATATATTAACTCTAATTTATATTATTTAGGTGTTTCTCCTTACGTATATTTTGATATCTTAGTATAGTCGGTATCTCGGTGCTACTTTTGGGTATGGTATCATTTGGATCTTATGATTTGAATTAATATATATATTCTTTTGGGTCAATTGTGATACCAACGTGAAATTTATGTTCTTCACTAATTTGGACCTATTATTTATCAATGGAATGATCACGTTAATTATTATAAGACAATTGAGTATTGGGACGTGATAAATACAATATAAACCAAAATAATTAAAAATAACGCAAATTAACATATTAAACCATTAATTACTATAAAATATTAAATTATTCTAACATCCTAAAATTTAACTTATGAATAGGCATTCTCTCAATCTCAATATCCTGTAAGTAAATCCGAATTCTCTAATTTAGAGGGTTAGCAAAATAAAAAAAAATGTCTAATACTAAATAAAATGTATATATTCATATGTTAATATATATATATGCGAAATATACTTGAATTTTGCAAAAATTGAAAGTGTAAAATGCCAATAACATCGTTTTTTGATCAATTATGCAAAAGTGAAATAGTAATGATCAATTATGTCAAAATCTGTATAAAAATATAGCCAAATTTCATATATTCATAGTCAAACATGACAATTGTATAAATACATTACACATGTGAAAATCATAATAACATACAAAAGGATCAGAGATCGGTAATAACGTTATTAATAAATAGTAAATATCAAAATTCGGGTTATGACTGATTTTATATAATCAAAAGTTATATACTGCTATTTAAAACCCACGGTAAACTGATTACATTTAATCTTTATAATCAGAGCCAAATATAGCTTTCATGACCCACGAATGATAGATTCGATCTTTAATTTATTAATAATATGTTAGAATATTTTTAAATATATTTCATTAATTATTTACAATGGTTCATATTTGATCAAATTAAAAACTCCATTCAAATATAAATATTTTTAAATATTTCTCAAACTGAATAAAACACCTTTTTCATTAAAATTGTATAGAATTTTTTTCATATTTCTTATAAATATGCAATATACATTAAAAGTTATAAATATGTAGAAATTTTAATATATAATTTAGAAATATATAAATACTTTAATGTGTTATTTAAAAACATGTAAAAATTTTAGAAAATTATCATAGTCTCTATAATTTTTAACACTTTCTTACAAACAGAAAATATATAGAAATATTTAGAGCTCAAATTTTAGAAATTAAGTATAGCTTATGCAATTTCTCTCAATTATATACATTCATGAATAATTGTATAGTTATTCATGATAAGTAGGAATATATTTAAGATTTGAAGACATGCAATTATATTAAACATAATTCAAATGCATGTAATAATAGTATTATAAAAATTCAACACTTAAATATGATTTGTATAAATTTGAGATATATATTTCATATGAGTTCATGAAATGGGAGTAAAATCGGATACCTATAAAATATAATCACTTTAAAAATAAAAATAATACATTATGGGTATTTAAAATTAAAAATTTTTAGAAAGATAAAAAATAAATAATAATAATAAAAGAAAAGATTTGGATACACTTACTTTTCCTTAATTTTATAAAAAGATATTCACCTTAGTTTCTTATTCTCTTTTTTTTTTCTCACTTCTTCTTTCTCTTTTTCTCCTCTTTTCTTCTATTCTCTCAAAAGTTCTGTAGAAATAAGATAAAATTGGCCAAAGTGCCTATTTATTAAAAATCGGTGCACTGGCATTACTCAAATACGGATCAGGCGTTGAAGTGTAATTCGAGCCACGAACGGGAGCCCCCTAGGCATATATTATGCATCAAAATTTTGCAATAAAAGTGTAAGAGTGCCTCAAATGCATATTCGTCATACAGCTACTATCACAGACTCGCATGAACATGGAGGCATATGCCCAACAAGTAGTGTACCCCGATTCTAATATTTTTACTATATAATTATTTTTTAAATTGATTTAAAATTATATTAATAACATTATAAATCATAAATAAAATTAAACATTACAATTACAGTTTGTATAATTTGAAAAACTAAATAGTATATGAATTTTGGTATAATTTATTTTATGATAGTTTGAATATTTGTTAGATATTTTTCCTTACCGATGGTTTTAGGTTTGAGTAGGTTTATTAATTATTATAGTTGGAAGCTAATTAAAGTTTGGTTCTGTCAAATCCTATATTTGCTTTGATTTATAATTTTTAAATTGTTTTGGTATTCAGGTTTCATATATTCAATCCAATTTCAGATTATCTAAATTTCTAATTATTATAGATATTATTATTTGAGTTTATTTATTATTATTTATTAACTATTCCTAATGAGATTATAATAAAAATAAATCAGAAAAAGTCGTAAGAGAAACATTGAAATTTATTTATATGATAGATATTGAAATGTTAGGAAGTGAGCGAGTGAGTTCTAGTCATAATGAGGAATATTCAGCCAAGATAGTCAGGGTATCGAATATAATGGATCGAATGATTCAACAACAAAATGTGAAGCTTATTGTAAAACACAGGGGAAGAAATTTGAGATGTGGCTTGACATCCTTTGATCATTATTTAAAAGGAGTTTTGAAGTGTTTGGCCTATCAAAATTTGACCAAGGCAACGATTTAAAATTATTGAGTCAAAAGGTGTCCAAGATAAAAAATATTACTCTAGGGAGGAGAAAGTCAAGCTTATTATTTATAAGTTAGATTGAGTGGCGGACTACAAATAGGCAATGAAAATGAGGATTTCAAGCATGAAGATTAAGAATATATTTTAGAATGTATTTGTGAAAACTTTTATAAAAAAAATTTTTCTATGAACATCTACGAGTAAGATGATGAGTTCAATCACTTGAGGCAAAAAAGTTGTTCTGTGGCAGACTATAAAGTTAATTTTATGAAATTGTTTCAATTTGTCCTACATATAGTAGTAGATAAAGCAATGAGAGCTAGGAAATTTTTATAGGGGTTAGGAGATTCAATCTAGTGGTAGTTGGTACCTTTGCATTTAAGGACTTACAGTGAAGTGTTTGATCAAATCTTACTCATTGAGTAGGAGTAAAAAAGAGCTAAATTTGGTAAATCGAATGTTATTAAAGTTGATGGCTCCGTTTATATTCAAAAGATGGGAGATAATTGATGATGATTTGACATATAATGAAGCTCTGATTTGAATTCGGAGAGAATATATCAGAATTACATAACGGAAGTGTAGTGGACCTATGAAAAGATTAATTTTATTTACTTATTAAAGTATGTAAATTTTGAGGATAAAATTTTATAAGAATGAAAGAGTTGTAATGTTTGATTTTCATTCAAGATTTGTAATGTCATTATTATAATTTTAGATCAATTTAAAAAATAAGTACATAATTAATTTTAAAAAAAATTAGATTTTAGAATAGGTAGGCCAATGTATAATTAGCATTTGTCTCACATTCCTGCATATTTTAGATAATAAGGTCACACCTAATGTGTACCTACATGACACTCATGTATATTTTGGAAAGAATAAGAGTTGTCTGAGGTACATTTATTGCGATGCTTATATCCAAATTGAATAAAAGATTGATGTCTAAATCGCGTCTAATATGCACTTGTGCATGAATGAGATAGAAGAAAGAGCACTTGATGTACATTGATCTTGTATTTGTACGTTGATTATATTATTAGGCTGCCTATACACTATTTTGGTCATTTTTACAAAAAAAATGAGAATGACAAGATAGAAAGAAAAGGAAAAAGGAGAAGATTTCGGACAGAGGAGGTTTCTAATTTTGGATAAGTTATATTTGTATTCAAATTTGCACTTGATTTATTTTTAGGACTCATGTTTAAGATTATTATATATTTTAATTTTTCATAATTTATATATTTGGAAACTCAGTAATGTATTTGTAATATCTCGGTATTTTGACTCGGATTATTAAATAAATTTAATAATAAATAATAATATATTTTTTGGTATTAATAAATATTGTTAATATTTATGGTATTAAATAATTAGTAATTAATAATAGGTAATTAATTGTGTTAATATAATAATCATAATAATGTCAAAATATAATAATTAATAATAATAAAATAAAATGTATAACATTTTAATAATAATAATAATAAGTAATAAATGATATTAATAATATAATAAAAACGTAAATAATAATAAGTAATAAAACATATAAACGTTTAAATAATTATGATATTAAAATTAATATAATGCCTCACCATTAATACTCCTTTCTCCTCGATTCTTCTCCCCACCTCTCCGTCTCTCCTTCCCTCTCCATTTTCTCTCTGCCGTTTATCCCTCTCGTCTCTCGCTCTCTCCGTCTCTCTCTCCCTCTCTCCCTTCCGTTTCACATCTCCATCTCCCTCTTAATTTCTTCTGCTGTTTCACCCCTTCGACTGTCAAGCGGTTTCAATTCCGTTCAATTAATCGGGCGGCAATGTTGGGGTGTATAAATTGAGGTACGCGGGAAGTGCTGAGCGTTGTGGGTAGCAGTGGATCGAAGTCGCCGTTGCAAGCTTGAGTCGGGGGAGTGTAGCCGTCGTCAATCGGTGCCGGAGCCACCATCGCAAACCCTTGCCGATTGCTGCCGTCGGAGCCGCCGCCGTCGTCGTTAAACCCTTGCCGTCGCAAACCCTAGCCGTTTCTCTTCAAACCAGGCAAGTAAAATTCCTCTCTCGTTTGCAAGTAAAGCTTCCTTCTCATTCTTGCAAATCTTTATTCCACTTTTAAAATTATGTGTTATATAAATTAATTTAGGAAATGGATGAGAGAGAGCAGGGCCACTTACTCTGTTTTTCGTGGCCGGCTCAAATGGTGAGGAAGCAGAGCATCGTGCTCTGCCGGTTGGAATTGCGTACATCATTGGTTCTGTAATTTATACGAAATACAGTATACGCATTTGTGGGTGCAGGTATATATGTTTGGGTATGAGTATGTGTATATGGGCGGGTATAAAACAGTGTATACATACTTATTTGTATGTGTATATTGTGGCTGTATGTGTATACAGTGCACCGTGCGTGGGTGTGTGTATGGTATATATATACTTATGTGTGTGGTGTGTACGGCTGGTATACGTAGGCATGTACTGTGCGAGGTATGTGTGTGTACGTGGCTGTGCGCAGTGGGTGTATGTATTTATAGGTGTATGCGGCAGTGGGTATGGGAGAGAGGATGTTTTTGTGTGTGTATTTATATTCGTATAGCTGCGTGCAAGTGTGATGAGGTGTGCACTGTGCGAGGTCAAGTGTGTGGCAGTGTGCGTGTGTGTGGTGTATGTTGGAGTTAATAAACGTATAAATATATTTATATGTATATATAAGTATGTAAATGCATGGCGGTGTGCGTGTGTGTATTTGTATTTTACATTTATAAATGAGCTGCCGGTATTCATTTATATTGTGTACATAGGTAAGTTTTCACACGTTTATAATAATGATAGTCGGTAAGTGATTATTTCTGTATTCTATTGATGAAATTTCGATAAATTATCATTTGCGTTAACTTTGTCGACGTGCGTATATTTATTGGCACTCTATGACTAAGTTGAGGAGATCGTATGAAGACACTAAAGTATCGGGTCGAATGGGAGGCTACAAAACCTTAATATAGTATGCACTTTTTCGATACTGAATCCATATTCTGGAGGTTGAGGTCGTTTGGATGGATGCTTATAATCCTGTGAACTGATTGTGAGATATCAGTGGATATCGTGCCAATGTGGTGTTGGGTTTGACTTGATAATGATATGAATATTCTGTGGATCAGAGGATCACAAAATATGTAATGGTTATCCGATGGGATAACGTGGGTGTTGATTCGGTATTTGAACACTACGGCTGGCAAGTATCATGAGACCATAGGGTCGCTTGACAAATTTGCGAGCACCGAAACCTTGAGGAATACCGTCGTTGGTCGGGTCTGTGGATAGAAGGTTCACATGTGTCTAAGGAGACTTTCGTGATATCTTATATATTTGGGACCTCATTTGTGAAGGGTTCGATGGAACCTATGCTGTGATTGTTACTCGGATTCGGTGAAATCTAATTTGCATCCTTGAGTCTTGTTGTCATATGACTTTGAGTTGTGGATACAACATGTTGAATTTCGGATAATTGTCTATTTATCTTATGTAATTATTATGTTATTAATATCCGAAACGCTTTATTACATTCTATTACTTTATTGTTTATTTACTTGTTGGGCTTTATGCTCACCCTTACGTTTTATTGGCTCAAGAGTAAAGGTTATAACAAGTTAGAAGAAATCAAACTGTTGCTGAAGAATTTCGAAATAGAGACAATCTTGGGATTAGAAGTTTGTGACTGGAAGCTCTAGAGTTAGTTTGATTGACCATGGTTTTATTTAGTTATATTATCGGGATTACATTCCTAGGGTTATGACTTTTATAAGCATTTATTGTGTTTGGAATATTTATTATGAGAATAAAAAAAAATCAATATGTATTTTTTGGTGATGCATTTATAAGGTTATTTATGATTTTGGATTTCTACGTTGCGGTTTCGAGTGGGG
This sequence comes from Nepenthes gracilis, assembly GCA_033239525.1. Taxonomy (NCBI): domain Eukaryota; kingdom Viridiplantae; phylum Streptophyta; class Magnoliopsida; order Caryophyllales; family Nepenthaceae; genus Nepenthes; species Nepenthes gracilis. Next base: position 3,570,585 of record BSYO01000001.1, read on the forward strand.
TCGGGTGACTCGAGCTCGAGACATCACGGTAGCAATTTTGGTATAATTTATATTATGATAATTTAAATATTTATTAAATACTTTTTTTTTTCGATTGTTTTTTGAGTCTTAGCAAATTTATTATTATTATAATTAGAGGTCTGTTGAAATTTGGTTCAACCAAATCTTTTGTCTGCTATAATTTATAGTTTTTGTTTTCTTGGTCTTTGGATTTGGGATATTCAATACAGCTTTAGATTATCTAAATTTTTAGTTGTTATAGATCATTATTATTATTATTATTATTATTATTATTATTATTATTATTATTATTATTATTATTATTATTATTATTTATCACTTGTTCGTATCATGGTCATGAATTTTGGATTAGTCAAATGCATGTAACTTGAATTCGTATTATAAAGAAATTTTTAGTTGTTATAGATTATTATTATTATTTGTAATTATTTATTAATATTTACCACTTGTTGGTATCATGGTCATGAATTTTTCTATATTATAAAATTTTGAATAGGTCAAATGCATGTAACTTGACTTCATATTATATAGAAATTTTTATAGTTTAAACTTATTGCATGACGATGGCAATGAAGCAAGAACCGTATTGTGCCGAAGGATATGAATTAAAGTTGCACAAATGTTATCAAAAGTGACAAGAGTATTTTGCTAATTAATGTGTTACAAATAGCGTTATCATAATTTATAAAAAGAGATATGGTAATATTTTTACTATCAATAGTTAAGTCTATAATTTTATCTATTGATAAATATTGTCCCGATTGGCAAGATTTATATTTTTTGATGCAAAATCGACGCGAATTGTAACCAATTAATAAAAATATAACATCTATTAAACTTTTTTACTATTTATAATTTGACCATATTTTTTATTTCAAAAACAGTTGATTAGAATTTAATATTTTAAAGTGATAAAAGATTAATGAGTATATATTTTTTACACGTGATGGGCATTATTAGAATAACCCGTAAGCCACCCGTGGATAAAATGTGAAAACTCCTAATAACTTCTACTGTTCGTTTTTAGAAAAGAACCATAACCAACCTGGAGGTTATGAAACCAATAGGAGTGGGAAGTTAAGCCAGGGGAGTTGGGAAAAAAGCAAATATCTTATCCTCAGGAGAAGTTATACTTCTCCTGGATAAGTTCTAGCCCGAAAAGAAAGCCTATATAAAAGGAAGGTAATCCTCCGAAGAAAGTGACTTCTTTTAGGTCCGAAAAAACTCTTTATTCTTTGAAAATTACCATCTAAAAGAGAACAAAATTTATCTTTTCCCTTTTACTCTGGAAAAAAATGGGGTAAGCGTCGGATGCGGCTTGGGGATTTAGTCCACGTTGCCTCGCTAACCATCTTATGTCTGCTATTGTGTTGTCACCCAGTCTTGAGTTGAAGAAGAGGAGGCTGCAGAATCATCCCTATCCACCACCAGACCAGATCCGTAATACCATACCCGTCTAAACTCCGGACTAGATCCGCAACATTGGCGCCGTCTGGGAATCAGACAAAAGTTTGATTTACCACTAAAAATATATATATATATATATAAATATATAAAATGGTTAACACTCGAACGCATCAAAGTGCTCCGGTAATAAGTGCTCCGGAGATAAATGCTCTGGCCGTAAGTGTACCGGCATTGGAAAATGTCGTTCCTGGAAATAACCATCCTTTTCCTGAGGCAGGAAAGAAATCAGCCAGGATCAACTCATACAAGCAATGAACGCTCGAATGGAACAAATGACTCGAAATTCATCTTTACGCAAAGTGGGGCGTCAAAGCCGAACGCCCATTCTTGACCAACACGTATTCCGCTTCAATGGAAAATAGGCGGAAGAAAAAATCAAGCTGTACATATCCAAGAAAAAATATTTTCCAAGAGAAAGGAGCGAAGGCGATCTCGGTTAGAGGCAGTTTAGCCTGATATCCGTTGAAGACGACCTAGAAAGGCGAAATCCCGGTGAAAGAAGACCTCTTGACTAGGAGGAAGCTTCCTCGAACTTACCTCCGGAGTGGAAAAAATAAACGACCACACCCGATCTCGAAGCTCATGAGGAATTGAGAGTTTATCTCGATTCCAAAAATGCCCAACATCATCAATCTGAAGCTCTAAAGGATTGAGAACCTATCTCGATGCCAAAAACGTCAAACATCTCCGTCTGACTCTCTGAGGGTGAGAACTTATCTGAATACAAAAAATCTGTTTGTTGTACCTCGAGAGATGAAAATTAGAAAAGATGTGGGATTATCTTTTCGGAGAAAATCGAGGGACGAACTAGCAATCTAAGGAGGTCCCCATTCACAACAGTAAATCCCACTGTCCATTACCCCCGAAATTCAAAATGCAGTCATTGACACATATGAAAGCGGAGTACTAACCCAATGGACCATTTGGATCACTTCCAGACGTTACTAAGTTTTTCAAGGCTTAGATGAAATGATGATGTGTCAATGCTTCCCTTTGACTTTGAAAGGGGATGCAAGAATCTGGTTTTTTCTAGAATGCCATTAATTCAATTCGGTCCTTCCAAGAGTTAGCGAGATAATTTTTCTCTCTCAATTGCTTGAGTCAAAGAATAGAAAAACAACTGCGCACTTGGCTCGTGTCAAAACGGGGTCCAAAATGAAAACACAAGAGCTTCTGTCGGAGATTCACTTAGAAGCTCGTCGAATTCCCACGCCTCTTGAAGTAAAATTAAATACTTTTATTGCAAATTTGGAGCCAGGAGAGTTTTTTAAATATTTGGCCCATACGAATCCACAAACTTTCAGAGAAGTGGAGGTTACTGCACGAGCATACGTAGCAGCGGAGGAAGCCAATGAGGCTAAAAAGCCTGCCAGGGTGAATACTCCTTATCAAGGATCATCGAAAAGAAGGAGGAACGAAGATGAAAGATCCCATCCAAAGGAACCCAGAAGGAAGTTCAAGAATGAAGCATGAAGAGAATTTAGACCTTTTGATCCTACCCCGTTAAATGATTCAAGAACAATTATCCTGATGCAAATACGGGAGACAAAATTCTTCAAGTGGCCAAGAGTCCCAAAGAACCCTGAAAGTGGAGATCAAAGCAAGTTTTGCCACTACCATTGCTCACAGGGCATGGGCCGAAGAATCTTGGACTGCAGCAAGGAAAATTGAAATCCGATCGAGAAAGGACATCTCGAGGAATTCTTGAAAAAGCGAGAGGATAACTCGGTGAAAGATTGGAAGAAGAGCAGACGGAGCGACCCGCGTTGAAAAGCCGTATGGTGGCCCAGGAGTGGTGAACATGATAACCCTTTGGACCCCAAAGCTTCGGTCGCCGAAATGGATGTCATTCAAGTAATAAGAAGCGGAAGTTTGAAAGTGATGATGTAATTAGTTTTTAGTAGGAGGATATGGATCATGTAAGGACACCACACTTAGATCGTTGGTAGTATCAGCCTTAGTTTCTGATGGTAACGTAGATTACCAGATGAAACGAATATTTATTGATAATGGAAGCTCTAGTAATTTACTTTATTTTGATGCTTTTATTAAGTTGGGTTTGAAAATTAATCAACTCGGCCAGCCAATGGACCCAGCATGCGGAGTAGAAAATGAACTCGATCCGCGATCAAAGAACCATCCGATTGGAGTCACGTTGGGAACTTACCAGCTAACTTCACGAACTTACATTTACGGTAGTTGACACCTTGCCTTTATAACGCAATTTTAGGTCGGCCTGCCTTGTAATTTTTGAATGATAACATCTATTCCCCATTTAAAAAATAAAGTTCCCAACATTAAATGGTGTTGGAGAAATATTAGGAGATCAAATTCGGGACGAACATGTTATTTATCCCAAGTTGAGAAAAATGTTCAAGATCGGTCTGTGGAAAGATTTTGATTATCGAGATGAAATGCGTTCTGTGAGCCCCGGTCAGGAGGAATTCTTGATTTGGTCTCGTTTGGATCCAATAGATCCAGGAAAAATGCGTACAAATAGGAAACTCATTGGCCGGGACGGTTCGTAGGCGGTTAATTGAGCCTCTCACGTGAACTGAGGATGTATTTGCACGGACATCATCGATATGCCTACAGGATTCCAACCAAGTGATGGTCCATAAATTAAGTTTGGATCTTAATCACAAACCCGATTAGGTAAAATCAAAGAACTACTCGATTGAAGCTTATTGCAATCGGGGAGGAAGTAAAAAAATTTCTTTGGATGTCGGTTTCATAAGGAAAGTCCAGTCATCCAGACCGGCTTTCTAATGTGGTTATGGTAAAAAGAGCAACGAAAAGTGGAGAATGTGTGTTGATTTTACCAATTTGAATAAAGCACGCCCCGAAAGGACGGTTTTCCTTTGCAAGAATTGATTTATTGGTAGATTCAACTTAGGATATGAACTACTGGTTTTATAGACGCATACTCCGTTATAACCAGTTAGCATGTGCCCGGAGGGCGAAGAACACACCTCCTTTATGACCTACCAAGGAACTTACTGCTTTACAAAGTAATGTCGTTCGGATTGAAGAACGCCGGTGCCGCAATATCAAAGATCAGAACAAATTGTTCGCGAATCAAATCGGGCTGTGGAAGTATATGTAGATATATGCTCGTTAAAAGTAAAGTCATGGACGATCACACTTGGATTTGGAAGAGGCTTTTGAAGTACTCCAGGAAACATCGTATGAAATTAAATCCAACCAAATGTGCTTTGAATATCTTGGGCAAATTTTTGGAATTTATCGTTTTAAAGCGAGGAATCGTCAAAAGAAAAAAATAAAAGGCGATTCTGAGAAATGAGCCCGCAAAACTATAAAAGAAGTTCAACGGCTTACGGGGAAGGCTTGCGGCCTCTCCCATTTTTATCGAATCGCGAGAGAAAGTACCTTCCATTTTTAAGCTTTAAGAGGAACCAAGCAAATGGTTTCCAATGGGTGAAGAATGCCAAGACTTTTCAAAATTTAAAGGACTATTTAGCCAGTTCTTTTTCTTGACGTTACCATTAGAGGAGAGGAGTTATTTTATATCCTGCGGTTTCTAATGCGGCATTAAGTTCGGTTTTTAATCGTGACAGGCGGATGTCCAAAATCCGATTTACTATGTCGGTAAAACATTGTCAGAAGCGTGAAAGTCGCTTATACACACGCGAAAAAATAGTGCTAGCTCTTGTTTATTCAAGAAAGCTAAGGCCATATTTCAAGCTCATAAGATAAACCGTCCTCACCGAGTCGACCTCTTAAAGGGATCTTCTACAAAATGGATATATCAGTAGACCGGTTAAGTGGGCAATTGAACTTGGAGAATTTGATATCGGTCAAACCAGGACCCGTCGATAAAAGGACAAGGCTTTGGGTGACTTTTTGGTTGAAACTTCCTTTTTTGAAAATAATAAAAAAGAAGATCGAAAGATCGGGCGGATCAACTGTCGCTCCGTGGAGCGATGTATGTGGGCGGATCTTCTACGTTGTCAGCGGGGCGGAGTGATATGCGAACTCCGGAGGGAATGGAAATTCTATATTCACCGAGGCTTTCATTCCCGAAACAACAAACAACGTAGTTGAATATGAAACTGTTTGGGCCGGACTTTGGTTGGCAAGGAATGTTCAAGAAATATATTACGGTTTCACGGTGACTCCCAAAGCGATGGTTAATCAAGTTCGAGGAGACTTTGAAGTGTCAAATTCATATTTAGCAAAGTACCTTGCCAGGTAAGAAGTGCGATTCAAGATTTGATAAAATCGATATGAACCACATTTTAGAACGAGCGGAAAGGCCGTCAGATTAAGCGGCGGCGGCCATAGAAAATTGACCCGTACTCACAGTATGCGAGAAGTTCTAACTACCCCAGTATTGAAGAAGTAGATCAAGATATTTTACAAGTCATTTAGTAATGAAAACTGGATGACTCCTTATTATTGATATCTATCGATGGAGTAGTTCCAAAAATTCGGACGAAGTAAAAGCGAGTAAAGAAAGCTATTGGCCGATGCGTTATCATTGATGGAAAAGCGTCAGACTGGCGTAAGTACTCCGTCCCTTATTTGAGATGCCTAACTCTAGGAGGAGAAGGCAGTTATGCTGCTGGTAGGTGAGGTCCACCTTAGGATTTGCGGGTCCCATATAGGAGGAAAGAATCTTGCTTGGCCAAATTAATGCGACAATTTATTTTGGCCAACTATGAAAAAGATGTCACGACTTTGTCGAGAAATGTGCTTGCCAAATCCATGGAAGCATACCTCACGCCACCTCCGACCGAACGAAATCATTACAAGCACCACGGCGTTTCGCACAATGAAATGGACATACGCTGCAGGACCCTTCGAGGCAGTCGACAAAGGAGGTTTATTATAGCTCAATTGATTATTTTACCAAGTGGGTGGAAGCTTCTCCCTTGCAAAAATAATCCGAACATAATGCAACGGAATTGTGAATGCGACAAAACATTATTTGCTTAGGTTTGGAGTTCGAAGCGATAATGTGATACCGAACCCGGTTTACGAGGAAGCTTTCACTAAGTTTTGCTCGAATTTGAAGGTCCTGTTAGCACACACCTCTGTTGCCTATCCACAAGCAAGCGGCGAATAGAGGTAACTAATCGGACTTTCTACATGGTTTAAAAACTAAAGCTGGAGGAAGCGGGGGCTCTTGGGCGATGAGTTTCTGGGTCCGATATTGTGGCAATTGACCGGACGACTCTAAAGAACCAACAAGAGAAGCGCCATTCGGCTTATGCTACGGGCAAGGCGTTGATACCACGATTGAGATAGGCTTGCCCGACCCTCCGGATAGAAAATTTTGATTCTCCGCGGCAATTCAAAGCGGCTAAAAGGAAAATCTTGATTTATTGGAAGAATCCGAGAGAAAGCATCACGGATACGGACTTATCTTATAAACAACGGATTGTGCGATATTACAACAAAGAGAACAAGCGCGCCAGTTTGGCGTGGGAGATTTAGTTTTGAGAAGTATACAAGCGAACCAAAAATTGCAAATAGGAATAAGTTGTCTTCTAATTGGGAAGGTCCGTTTATTATTTCTTTGTATTAAGAAATGGTGCATATAAATTACGCACCTCGAATGGAAAATTAGTGCCTAGAACTTGGAATGCAATGCATTTGAAAAAATTCTTTCAATAAAAATCAAAATGTTTCATTCCATTCAAAAAGGGCACCAGTACATTTTCCTTATCATCGATGCAACATTAATAAAAATCAAAGTTGGTGCGGAGGATTTGATGAAATTTTGCGTTGAAGGTTCATCAATTTTAAAATTCTCAAAATCGATCGAAGGCAGCCTTGATTCTAGAGGTCAAAAAGCCGATCGAAAAATTTGGATCGCTTAGGAAGTAATCTATGCATAGAAGGATTAGTCAAAAATCTAGCATTCAAAGCGGACGGACCTCTTCGGGCTTAAGTCGCACCATGAGTTCTGCTCCCGACTTGCATTGTCGCTTCTCGGGTTAGATGCGTGCTCTTGGGCAGCTTTCAAAGCTTCGTGGCTTCTGCAACTCCCGGCTCCATACTAGAGATCCGCACGTAGTAGATCAATTTTTAGCGGCTCGGCACTTGCCCGATTCTCATTTTTTCAAAAGCAGGCGGATCGGTGCGCTCTTGTTGAGTCTCTCGAACTTCTTTCTCAAGTTGCTCCATCTTCAAATCCACGTTGGGTTAAGCAAAGATTCAAAATCTCACCCATCTTCTCGCTGTGTTAAGCACGAATTGATCATGAGTAAAAAAAGGAGGAAAGAAGGAGAAAAACTCTTTTGAGAATCTTACTGTAATATAGCGAGCTTTTGAGGAGCCGCGATCTTCAAAGGCAAGCAGGCGTGAAGAAAGCGGAGCTCGCTCTGGATGGACGACCCAGACTGCGGAGAGGAGAGTGGCGGGCGGATCGGCTAAACTTTGAAAGGGCGGAGCGAGAAACGAGACGGAAAAGTAGGAGTAGGAGCGAGAAATGGCCGGAGTAGGAGTTTCTTCAATAGGCACTCTTGGCCGAATCAACCGGACGAGAAAGGATTCCCTTGGAGTGCAGGTTGATGAATTAAATGGAAACGATTGCCATTTCATTAGTTTCCGTTCCACTTTGTTCAAATCCGGAGCGCGAACACGTTGGCGGGGATTTCTTCACGTGGTTGGTTAGAAAGGACAATGGGCCAATCACTTATCCTTTTTTTAATCTTTCGGTCATGGGGAGGCCAACTTGTGATGTCGGAGGAAGGTGATTGGCTAGGTGAAACCATCAAGCGTTCGCCCCCTTGTGGCGGTATCCTTCGATTTCCTTTTATGTTTCTTAGGAGTTGGCTCTAATATTTCAACTTTTCCAATTAAAGACCCCCACTTGGTTAGTGCAAAAATTTCAGGAGTAAATAAGCGTCCATTATCAGAAAACGACTCCATATTAGATCTTATCATCTTGATTAGAGGTTTCACCGATTCCTCTTTTTCTGGGGAAATCTTGGCAGAAAGCGATTCGGGGATTTTACCCCAGGCATTAGGAATGCCAGATTGGGGGACAGCAAGGAAAAAGAAACGGTCTTTTCAATTTTTAACCGTATCGATAATAACCCCAATGATATTTAAGTCGCGAGGAGACAAGGATATCCAATCCTTATTTTGACAAAATTTGAACAAAGCTCTAGTTGATGAAGGTGCTAAGAGTTGTACCTCGAAGGCGAAAAAAATATACGAGAGGTTGCGAGAGATACCTCACGGCGTTTGCATGGTATCGTGCGATGGACCGCCTAAATCGGAAAAAAATTATTTGAAGTTACGATGCGAGAGGAAAGCGAAGACCACTCTTCAAATGCGCTTCGTATGCTAGTGATATAACAGGTTGGAGGAGAATCGGCTCTATCATTCTCATTCGGTATCGAACGCAAGTATGAATTTGGAATCTTGTATTGGAAAATAATCTTTTCCATCTCTTCAGTGGTAAGAACAGATTTTATCGATTCAACTTTGGACACCATTGGAAAAGGGAGAAGGAAAGTGAAATGCAGAGTAACATAACGAGGGAAAACCCTAATTTATAGTTTTGAAGGGACATGTCCGTTCAAATTCAAAAATGATGAAGAGGACACGTGTCGGAAAAACATTTGCTACTCAAAAAGGTGGTTACAGAAGTTACCACGCGATGATCAACACGTGCCAAGCCAGCTAAGACTGTTGCAGAGCTAATCGCCACCCGGAGTGACCAAAAAGCGGGAGTCACCAAATTCGGAGTGAATAAACCCTGAGTGACCAAGGCTTTGGAGTCACCAAACCAGAGTGAATAAACCGGAGTGACAAAAAGGAGTCACCAAATCAAGAAATAAACCTGGAGTGACTAAAAGCGGAGTCACCAAACTCGGAGTGAATAAACCGGAGTGACCAAAAAAATGGGAGTCACCAAATCCGAGTAAATAAACCTGAGTCACCGTCTGTAAATAAAACAAAAAAAGCGGGAGTCACCGTCGAGGTGAATGAACCGGGTGACCAAAAGCTGAGTCACCAAATCCGGAGTAAAAATATCGAAATGGCCAGAAAACGGAGTCACCAAATCCGAGTAAAAATGCGAGTGACCAAAAACGGAGAGTCACCGTCGGTGAAATAAACCGGAGTGACCAAAACGTGGAGTCGCCAAACGGATAAAATATTGAATTGACCGGAAAAAACGAGTCACCAAATGCGAGTAAAAATCAGGAGTGACCCGAGGAAAAATGAAGTCACCAAGTCAAGACAATGAAAATGCGAAAAAAATTCTAAGTAATCAATCCTTTTACTAAAACATGCTAGAAGTTAAAATTTTTAATCTTTTTAGCATGGAGGCTAGTGATGGGTATTGTCTACCCAATAGCCTGAAGTCACCCGTGGGATAAAATGTGAAAACTCCTAATAACCTACGATTCGTTTTTGGGAAAGAACCGCCGCCAACTGTACCGGAGGAGTTATGAAACCAACCAGAGGGAGTTATGAAAACCAACTGGAGGGAGTTATAAACCAACCTGGAGTGGGAAGTTAAAGCCAACGGGGAGTTGGGAAAAAAACCAAATGTCTTGCTCAGGAGAGTTATACTTCTCTGACATAAATAACTGCAGAAAAAAGAAGCGCATAAAAGAAAAGGTAATCCTCAGGAAAAGAACTTCTTTCGGTCAGAAAAACTTATTCTTTGAAAATTACCGTCTAAAAGAAACAAAATTTATCTTTCCCTTTATACTCTCAAAAAAATTTATGATACTCTGAAATATCAGATCTTTTGTGGATTTAGCACGTTAGCGCCACCATCTTATATCTTTATTGTGTTGTATGCAGTGCTTGAGCTTGAAAAGGCCGAGGCTGCCAATCATCATCCCTATCCACCACCTGACGGATCCCAGTATCCATACCCGCTCTAAACTGCGACCAAATCCGCAACAACACGTATAAATGATATGGGATATTTTAGTCTCATCAGTAAATATAATATTATTTGAATCAACCTTTAACGTTAAACATTAAATAGCGGACAAATAAAAAAATATAATGTCATCAAGGTCAATAAAAAACTTACATTTTTTTTAAAAAAAAATTATTTAATTATAAACGATCACGTCAGAATTTTAATCAACTTTAGTTTTAACTATAAATATGATTCAAAAGCTGCGATATTAACACAGGTTGAGTTTAAGTAAAATCTAAAAATAAATAAGTTATATATATATATTAATTTTATAAATTGCAATGTTAAATATTTAATCAATTTAATAAAAATAATTTATTTATGATACTTTTATATTTTATTTTATTTATCTTATTTATTTAATAAAACTTTTTTTTTAACCGCGCCTAAGTAAACTCGGCTCGAAACAGCACGAGTTAATTTTGAGTCGAAATCAAGGATGCGGCCCTTGAAACACATGGCCTAATTAACAACCCTACTTATAACATCCTCATTGCTGGGTAGTCGGCTGCTATTTTACCGGTCATTCGATTGAGAATCTAATGATTGTTTTTGTGGTGTTCAGGTAGCTGAATTAAACTGTTGATCATTTATTGAATTGTTATTTCTTTATTAATAGACCAGCCATATTTTTCTCATATAATATTATATTCGAATTTGGCTAAATATAATAAGCCATTGAGCTGCAAGCTTGAGTCAATACAATATCTTTAAAAAATAGGTTTTTTTTTTTTTTGCCAAAAATTCAAAAAAAAAAATCAAACCTGAAATTAAGATCGGATTTGATATTTACATTAAGATTTTTTTGGGTTACGGATTTGAATTAAAATTTTGTGTTATAAATCTAATTTTAATTCTATTATAATTAAAATTTAGTAAAATTTGAATTTTATTGTTTAAGTTATATAAAAAATTATTAATCATGAGAGGAAGAAATTTTAAGGTATGATTAAATTTTCTGCACCATATTATAATTAACCGAATTCTAAATTTTTTGAAATTATAAAGTTTTTTATAAATATAAATTTATTAAGTATATCATTTTGAGAGATATATTTTTATGCAAATAATACATATTTTTTAAATTTTTACATAAATATTTTATTTTTCAATTTTTAATCAATGATTTTAATCTAAATATTAATTTAAAATTTTATAATAAAATAATTGTTAACTGATCCACTATAATTTGATTGGATTTACATGATAGATGAGCGCAGATAGAAGATACTCCTTGAGTAATAATATGCTCAGCATGTAATATTGATATATAGATAATTTTTTTAAAAATATATTACTATAAAATATTCAAACAATATTCTTTATTAGAATACTAATTTTTAAATTTTTTAAATGATATTTTTATAGGATTTTTAGGAGAAGGAAATATAAAAATTAAAATATGGTCTATTTCCTCTACTCAGTCCAAATAAAAAATATTTATTCAATAAATTTTACGTTATCTAATTCTATTGTATTTAAGTGACAGTTCTTACAGTGCAATGCCAACCATTAATAAAAAGAAAATAACTAAAAGCTCTCTCAATTTTATTAATTTGAAAATTAATTTATATGATTGTTACTGAACATTTATTAAATTCTTAACTAGAAATTTATAATATTTTACTCTATTATCTCAAAATACCTTTTTTTTTTTTAAGGAATTAGAAGTTAAAACTAAAATTTTACCTTTGTCCAATACCAAATAAAAGAATTAAAATTAAACCTAAAATTTTAATCTTGATTTTAAATCCTAGCAAACATGACACTGTACATTTTAAAAGAGTAATACATCTTAAGATGTTAAAGTATTTAAATATTTATTACATAATTAAAGGACAAAATGAAAAATACTATTTATATATATTTTTTATTTTTTATAAGATTAAGTTATACCCATTGGATTAATATCAAGGGTAGCATGGGAAATAGGTTCCACAATTTTATAGGTTCTACAACAATTTATTTTTACAAAATATGCTAATGAATTCTCTAACTTTTTTTTCAAAAAAAATATTATGTTATAGTTGATTAATATAAAATACTTATGTTGCGTCCCGAATTTTTGATTGTCATACAGATTATGAAGCATTTGAATTCATCGCCATCTGGAGGTGGTTGTAAGCGGGTCCAGTCTCCATTTCTATTAACCTGGGATTTGCATAATACAACTAACAAATAGAATGTCAGAGGTCCGGCGAAATTTCTCCTGCCGAAAACATTCTAACATTCAAATCAACAACTTTCTGTAATGAACGAAAGAGGGCGCACCCTGAGAAGTGTGCGAAAATATGCTGCAAATGCGTTGAAAGTGTGTAAATGGAGAAAATGGGAGATTAGTGATCGGGTAATGGGAGGCCTGGCTCCCGTAATGTACCGCAGCAAGTGACTAACTCTCGTCGCCTGAGAAGGTTGAGAAAGTCAGATCTAGAATACGGTTTTGGAGTTTAACTTGTGTGACGTAAAGTCGATTATCTAAAATCCAATCCTCTCCCCTGTAGAAGGAGAGGGATTTTATAGGCTCCCTGGTTGGGGTTTTGGGAGTGAGAATCCTCGTCGCAGGGATTCATTTGCCGCTGATCACTAACGGCGGTCACCGGTGTATCAGTTGTGGCATTGAGGTGGCAGGTAGACCGTCAGGCGTTGTAGGTCATGCTTAGTCTACCTCATGCGTTGGGATTGGCCAAAAAATTATTTGCAGCGGCGTGAGCTGCAGCTAACAGTACTGACTTTCTCCCTATTGGTTCGTTTTCTCTACGCCACCACTATCACCCAACAGCCACATTAATGGGTTGCAGGTGACGCCCATTGATTGCGAGTACGGGCCGCCACGTAGGCCGTTCTGAACCGTTGGATTTAGATTTGTCGTTTGGGCTGTTACTCTATAGGTTGGGTTTCGAACTTCTTTGGGCCTCTGGACCCAACAACTTACCTTTGCAAATGTTTTTTAAAATAATAATATAAATTTGAAACTTTGATAGTGCGGTTGGCTGAGGACGGTTTGGTTTCTACCAATTTGGTGCAGATGGTGCATTGTGAACGATTTAGTGCGATTTGATCAAAATGGAGTAGTTGCTTCCGTTTGGTTGTGTAACAGCTCCCGTAGGCTGTGTCCACTGGTTTAGTAGTTGGTCTTTCAACATCTTGGCTGTTTGTTTTCTTTATATTTTTACCTTATTTCATGGTATTCAGAATATATCCTAACATTTATTATTTTATTTTAAGTCAACAAAATATTTGAAATTAGAATATAAATTTTTATACAAGTTTGTTTATTTAATTTAAATTTATTTACTTATAAAAAAAAATTTATAGCTCATGAATAAATTTGTTTAGAATCACAATTATCGTTTTGTTTTTAAGCTTTATTTTTTTTTTTACTTTACTTTTCTAAGTTTATTTTTAGGCTTTATTTTCAGATCAATTTATACTCACTAAAAAATTAGACCCAGTGTGATAATATTTTGAGTTGTATAATAGAATTGAAGTCGAGATTTATCGTATAGCTTTTTATTTAATTACATGTACATTACGTGATTTATAAATATAATATATACAATATATAAATTTATATAAAATTTAAAAATAATTTTTTAAAAATAATAATTGAAAGGTTAGCATAACTTTGCACTCTATGGTTATGAATTTATTTTAATTATTGCTAACATGCTTCAAGATCTAGATTGCTGAATGAATTATAAAGTTGTTGAGTTTGGGTTTCCAAATGGTTGTGGGTCCGATCTTTATTATTTAAAACTTGTATCATAATTAACAAACGAAATGTTAAATGATGGCAGGATTCGATCCCTAATATATTTTTCGACGTTTAAATTAATAATATTTTTTAGTTAAATAGAAAAATAAGATGATGAAAAAATATGCGTAGATGCAAACATGAAAGGATTGGGGGTTTATGAAATGTTGAACTCTCTTCATGTGTTCAATGAGTGAGCGGTTTAAAGATTTGCATTCGTCATAGAGTAGCTCAAGTTAGTAACCTTTCTTAGTCAAATAGAAAGATAGAATGATGGAAAAGTATGCGTAAATGCAAGTTGAGAGGGTTAGGTGTTTGTGAAGGGTTAGGCTCTATTCGATAGACTCAACGGGTGAGCGGCTTGGAAATTTGCACTTGTCGTAGAATGGTTTTTAAAAAGGTGTACTCGTAGGGGGTAGCTTTTTTGGGAGAGTAGCACTTAGAACATTAGAGTATCATAGAATGTGATTGCTTCTAATTGATCGATCGATGATTGGATCAGATCGGGATTCTTTTTTTATAGAGGAAGGAACGTATTTATAGAGTGAGAATTAGTTAGGAATTATTGGGTTTCATGACTCTACAATTGTGAGTGGCCGACACCACAGGTCTACAACGGTGGGTTACAAGGGCTGCAATTCTATGTTTATGAGGAAGTCATCATCTTACTTTCACCTTGGTATTTTGTACCACCGTAATCATCAAGGCTATAAGTTAGCGGCTACTGCCTACAATTCCTACTTCTATAATCGGAAGGGACTGCATGGTGATAGCGGCCATTTAAAATTATCTACTGAGTTATAGAGGGATGAGTTATATTTGTGGGCCTGTCCAATGGTCAACTTCTATGACCCATATAATATTGAGCAATTCTTGGACATGCTACTTAGGCTTTTTGATGTGTTTTCTAGATCTTAAGTTTAGTAGAATCATTGTTAGACCGTTGCTGCTTCTTGGGTTGTTCTTTTTCCTATAGGTTGAATTTTGGATTGGCCCGTAAATTATTAAATTTATCCATTGTAAAATCAAATTTATTAATATATGATTTTTTTAAAAATAAGGTTACCCAATTGAAGTTTAATTGAAATATAAATAATAAAAAAATAATTTATTTACTAAAAAATATATTTTATAATTTTTTTATTTATTTTAAGATTCATTTAATAATATTATAAGATGATGAGGGCCTTCTTAATTCCTTTGGCGATCGCAAGTGGCGTGAACTGTTGAGGGCATGGCATGGAAGAATAACCTGAGCTTCAACAATTCAATGAATAAGATCATTATTTTTAACTGATTATTATTATTTTTATTATTGATGGGGTGTCGCATGTGAAGCTTCCACGTGGCCATGCAGAAGGTGTTCCACTGCACCTAGACAGCATGATAATGACTGTGGCCCCAGACACAGTAACATTCTCTCCCTCTCTCCCCCGCCCCTCAAAATTTATACATATAATGTTCATTTTAATAAAAAATAATACCATGTTAATTTTTAAATTATTTTTATGAATTTTTTATGCTTAATAACCATAGAATTTAAAAAGACATAGTAAATATTTTTTAATTATGATTTTTAAATTATGTACATATTATGTGTGATTAAAACATAGTAAATTTGGTATCATAACAAATTTTTTTAAAAAATTAAAGTATGTCACCTATTAATATATCTATTTTTATTAAATCACTTAGTAATAATAAATAAATAGAAGACATATTATTAAGACTATTTTAATAATCTCTAAATAGTATATTTTAACGGCTTTTTATAAAATTATATATTTAAAAATTAAAATTTTATTTACGCTTTTAATCAAAAAGTATTTTTTGACATAAAGTAAAAAAAGAAAAAAGAAAAGCGAATGCGTCGCTGCCAGCTTGAAGGAGAGTTGCCTTCACGCGCAAACATGTGCGTCTGGTTTTAATGCACCCTGAACATAAAAAAATTTTAAAATAAAAACAATGGGGTGGACGTTGTCATGGTCAGCCGATCCTTGATTGGCCGAACTAAAGGTCGCATAAATTGAGTGACTGCCACGCGTTTGAGTCAGCCTCCTTTCCCTCCGCGGCTCTATCCGTTAACAAATAAATGAACCTGGATTCCTGCAATACATGTTAGTAATGATCATAGTATTACTGCCGGTATCGACAATTTCACTATCAAAATTGTTATTTTTTATTTTTTAAGTAATAAAATAACATCATTTTTATAATATATAAATTTTTAAAATTATAATTATATATCTCATCGTAAATGATAAAATACTAATAATTTTAAAAGTATCATCATCTTTATTAAATGTTAAAATTGATAAACTTTAATATTATAAATTACGTATTAATCTAAATATTAGTATATTCCTATTTTAAATGTTAACTAGATTAGATTGTATAAGTTTTCATTTGTAAAATTATATATTTATAGTAGAATTATAAACATATTTTTTCAATAAACAAGGTTGAACTGTTGGTAACTTGTAATAATTTATACTTAATTTTTTAATTTATGTTTGTGTTTTCAATAAATTTTATAAATAAAATTATTTTTTTATTGATAGTATATCAATATTATAAGGTATCACTTGAAATGGGTATCGTTTAAAAAATATATATAAATAGATAATTATGCAATATTTATTATATTTTCTATTAAGCATTCCCTGTGCACTGGCAACTTTCCTTTCCTTCTCCAAAATTTATGTTTTTCTAATGTAAACGATTTTAGTTTGATCAAACAAATTCCAACATTATGAATTATCTTTTAGATATTTTTTAAAAAATATTTTCACTTGATTTGATATTTTATCGGTCTAATAATATTAATAGATATATACAAAAAATAATTAATATATATAAGTGATGGGTCCAGTATAACGTCCCCCGCACCCGCCATAATTTGTGAATATTGTTCACAAACAAGCG
This sequence comes from Nepenthes gracilis, assembly GCA_033239525.1. Taxonomy (NCBI): domain Eukaryota; kingdom Viridiplantae; phylum Streptophyta; class Magnoliopsida; order Caryophyllales; family Nepenthaceae; genus Nepenthes; species Nepenthes gracilis. The sequence continues at coordinate 3,587,672 of BSYO01000001.1, forward strand.
GCCCCGCAGTTTTGTTGCACCGCCTCCACCACCCCCAAAACGCCTACTGCAGGTGAAAAGCAATATCTCAACCATCGTAGTCACTTCCATACAGGCACATAGCATAGTGGATATTGTCCCTCCCAACCACACAGCCCGCATGGTTTTGTTCTGACGACCCCCTATGTCCCAAGATGCGTCCACTAGAAAAAACACATGTCCTCTCAACCATCGTAGTCCGCAAAGAACCAACTGTACTGAGCTACACAAGATAGTGGATATTGTCCCTCCCAACCACACGCATGGTTTTGTTCACGATTTTATGTCCCAAGATCGTTGGCAGAGAAACACATAGTCTCAACCATCGTCCGTCCTAAATGCCCACAGACACACAAAGTCTCTGGATATTATTCCTCCCAACCACATAGCCGTAGAGTTTTGTTCTCAACCCCCATTCCCAAAACGCGTCTAGAGAAATACACATCTTTCAACTATTAGAATTGACACACGCATACAAAGATGGTGGATATTGTCCCTCCCAACTATACAGGCCGCGGGGTTTTGTTCAAAATTTAGCCACGATGATGATAAGCCCTGTGCAGTTATCCCATTTGGTCCAAGTGAATAACTATGTACTTATTGGCCAACTAAACACAACCAAGGTGGATATGGGCCCGTGGGCTCCACATGAATCTTAGCCCACCAACTTGGGCCTCCGAATATCACACCGCAAATTGATTTTTACTCGTATCCGAGAAAGCATTTTTGCTTGAGAAATAAGGCTCAGAGACTTTCCTTGGCCACCAAGCCCAGTGACTACTAGGCCCACTCACTTTCACCTCGTAGTTTTGGAGGCGGTGGAGGTCGTTTGTCAGGAATAAAACCGTGGCCACATGTGGTAAAGTGGATAATATTCACAAGCGGGTGCCCGAAAACATTACATCCAGTACCGAGGCTGACCCAATGTCTAAATTGTAATAGGTGGGCAGCCCATCAAAGTTATATCTAAGCCCAGCACAAGTCTCGGGAAGCCCAAACAATGCGGCCCAATAGCTCAAGCCCAATAATTTTCTTTAGCCAAAAGTTTCACATTGCTTAGGTAAAGAGAGGCCATCTTAGGATCACTTTATAAAAGGCCATTGCCGCAGTAAATTGGGAGGAGAAGAGGAATAAGCTGTAAACTGCTGGAAGAGGTGCACAATAGCCGCTAGATACTCTTCCATGAGTGCAGGTTTCCCTCCACCCAAGAAGCTCTAAGCCCTCCTCCTTTTAGTATGTAGGCGCTTATCTCTCCATCTAAGAGGTTCTCAACCCTTCACCCGGGAGGCTCTAAGCCCTCCATTCAAGAGGCCCTCATCTCTTTTCTTTCTAGCATGGAGGCCCTCAACTCTCCATCTAGAAGGCTTTTAGTCCTCCTCCTTCCAATTCAAGGCTCCTAACTTTCCATACAGAAGGCCCTTAGCCCCCCTCCTTCTAACATGAAAGCCCTCAGCCTTCCTCTTTCAAGTATGGTGGCCTTCAACCCTCCTTCTAGGAGGCCTCTCAGCTCTCCTCCTTCTAGCATGGAGGCCTTCCTCCTTCCTTCTAGGAAGCACCTAGCCCTTCTCCTTCTTGCATAGAGGCCCTCAATCCTCCTTTAGTACGAGGACTTAGCCTTCCATCCAGCATTGATACTCACTTAGCCATTATAGAAAGAAAGAGAAGAGAGAAGAAAGATTTGAGCATATTCTATAAACTCCTTGTAGACAAGCACACTATAATGAAGCAAGTTCTCGGATCAAAATCTTATGATTTTTTCTTTTGTCATTTAAGAGAAAACTTTTCACGTGAAAAATTTTGCGTGCTTTAGTCTTCATACTCTCTTTCTCCGCTTCTTTTCATTCTTTGTGTTGCATGGGTTTTGCCTGAGTACTCGAAGCGATCCACGAACTTAGTCGAATCCTCACCCCGTACAAGTACGTAAGATCCAATGATGCAACAATAAGATATCATATTATTTATAAATCTGTTCCAAATGCATTAATTGTGTATTTTTAAAATATTTTTATTAGAAATTAACAAACTTAAAAAAATTACATAATATCATTTATAACATAAATGAAAGGATATAGCATATTGAAAGGACATTTGTTTGTAATCTTATATAATCTATATCCTATTCACATAATCTTACAACATAATCTATATCCTATTCACATTTAAAATGACATTATTTATTGAAAGGATTAATCTTTAAAAGTGTTATAACATAATCTTATAAATTATAATTCTAAGATAAGATAAATATTTCTATATTTTTCAGGTGCTATTGTCCATAACCGTAATTTTTACTAGCTTGTATACTAGGAAGGAAACATGAAGAAAAGAAGGAGCTCTATTAATTACCATCGTCAAGAACTTGTTGCATCATGTAATTTTATATATTAAAACTTTATAATGTATTTTTTATTATTAGTTATTTATTTTTATGTGGGTATTAAATTTTAAATAGTTGGACCTTTTTGTAATTTGATTTATATTTTTCTTATACATATTTTTTTATTTTAATATATACTGATTATTTATAGTTAAAATATATTGTGCAATGTAAAAGGACATTTATTTGTGTTTTTTTTTCTCAAAAAATAAAAAAAATGGAGGCAAAAATATTTTGTTATAATATATTGTTAAATATTATAGAAAACACTTAAAAACTGATTATATATGTATATTTTAAAAAATAAATTATAATAATTAAAATTTTCATGATCTAGGGTAAGTTTTCACGAACTGAGGGGTGCTATGCTGTGTAAGGTGTTGCAAATCATAAGACCCCCTTTCACATGTTTGATTGAGATTTAATAACTAAAAATTAATATTAAAAATGTAAAAATAATATATGTTTTTATTATTTTTAAATATTATCTAATATTTAAATATTTTTATATTTTTTAGAAATTAAATAAAAATATTCTATTATTTTGCTATTTTAAGATATTAAAATTGTTGACTCAATATTAATTCTGCAACTGAAAGAAAAGTCGCAGAAGCTTCGACGCGTAGGTTCTCGTGTTCTCACCGCGGCATTGGAGCCTCCGGTTCCGCCGCCAAGGGCACCGCGGGTGAGATGACGTATATTATGGAGGCGCGTCTCCTAGGTTCCTTCTATTTCAGTAATAGTAAGTAGAAAACCGGTGATTCACCGTTCAGGTGGAGTAGTAGTCTTCACAGTATCTCCGATTTTTGCAAATCCGCTTCCGCGCCGGCTCTCTGCTGCGAGTCGGCGGACGGCATCGTGGAGTCGTCGGAGCCCTGAGCGCATAAAAGGAGAATTAGAGCATGCAAAATACAAAGAAAGGGTAAGAAATATAATAGAGAGGAACGGTGTTTTTTCATACACCTTTTCCACTTCCTAGAGAGAGAAAAGAGATACACGTAATATTGTTTTGAGAGAGAGAGAAAGCCAGAGCAATCGCTGAGCCAAGAGACGAACCCAGAAATTGGTAGCAAGGAATTCAGAGATAGGTTTGGGGAGAGAGAGATTGCTGTTCGCTCTCTGATTTTGCCCGTCCCGTTCCACAGAGTGTGAAAGATAGAGGGAGAAAACAAACCTGTCGTTTTCTTAGTCTAAAAATTTGCCTCGACTGTTTCGACATCGCGAATTTGAATTAAACGATCTGTCTCTGAGGTAGGGTTTCAAGATTCGCGAACTTGCATTGCAGTATATCAATATCAGAAGATAATTCAACGTGTCTTGTTCAATAACTAATTATGTGCTGATCCGCGATGCTAAATTCTCCTAATTTAGGCTCCGATCTCGAACGAAGCGCTTGATTTCGAATAAGTTCTAAATCCATGGATGTCGATTCGTCTATGGTGTCGGAGACCGATCACGGTCCTCCGCAGAGTCATTCTTCTCCGTCGGCCTCTCCGATGGACAACGACACGGAGCAGTCTCCTCACCCGCCTCAGACGCCACCATCTCGATCTCAAGAACAACAACAGCCGCAGTCGATACAGCAGCAAAGTCATGTGGCTGGGCCGCGGTGCGCTCCTACGTATTCGGTAGTAAATGCTGTTCTAGAGAAGGAGGAAGATGGGCCGGGACCTAGGTGCGGTCACACGTTGACGGCTGTACCAGCCGTGGGGGAGGAGGGCACGGCAGGGTATATTGGACCGAGGCTGATATTGTTTGGTGGTGCCACTGCGCTTGAAGGGAATTCTGCAGCTTCAGGGACCCCGTCATCGGCTGGAAGTGCGGGCATCAGTATGTTATTCAGTTTCTCTCTCTTTGATTAAGTACTTCTTTCTTTGATGATTAATTTGCTTGTTTATTCGGGATATATGGTGTTGGGTGTTCGGGAACCTTAGATTGGTTGAAGACTCGAGTATTTGAGCTGCGTATGTTGAATTTTTGTTTGCTACCTTTTTTCTTTGAAAAGCTCTAATTTGGTTTGTTTGAGTATCTGGTAATAGAATTGGTAGTAGTTGGTTTTGCGTTTGGTAATACAAATTAATCTTATTGTTGCTGTTTCCAATGGGTTATGTAGCAACACGAGAACCGTGTTATTATTCAATTTTTGCTAACTGAAAAGAAGCAAAAGTATGTATTCAAGCTTTGGGCGAGCTTTCACTTGGTCGATTCTTTTGTTATTTGTTGGCCATTTTTTGTCCATTCTATTTTCTTGTGATACTCACACATGATAGCTTAATTATGATCCATAACAGTTTAAGTGGCATTCTCTTGTTCCTACTATCCGGTCTTATGTTTGGTGATGCATCTTGTCTATCTTAAAACTGAACATATGTTAGCCATATTGGTGAAAATTATTGAATTGTTGTTGCAATTTGTCAATGTTCCAGTTAATTTTGTCATAGGAAAGGGAATGTTTAATTTTTCTGGTGCTTTTATCTGAAGGGAATGTCAATTCTATAATGAATAGTAGGGTTCTAAAAGTCATAGCAATTAAGGTTGTACTTCTGGGAATCGCAGGACTAGCAGGTGCTACCGCCGATGTACACTGCTATGATGTCTTAACAAATAAATGGTCTAGGTAAGCCTATTTCTGTATGCTTGCAGCCACTATTTACCTTCATATTGTTATTAAAGCGATTGCTTTACTGAATCAGCAACATATCTTACTACAAAATTTAATTAATGGATGCAAACCTAACTGCTCAGGATTACTCCCATTGGAGAACCACCCACACCAAGGGCAGCCCACGTCGCTACTGCTGTGGGCACCATGGTAGTTATTCAGGTTTGCATGCTTGGCTGCATCTAGCTAGTCATTATGATGCACCGTAATTGGGGTTCAGATTTAGTTTTATTTGCTTTCCTGTGTTTTTCTTTGGGGGCAGGGTGGAATTGGTCCTGCTGGTTTGTCTGCTGAGGATCTTCATGTTCTCGACCTCACACAGCCAAGGCCACGGTGGCACAGGTTAGATACTTCAAAAGGATACTTGTGCTGTTTTCTCCATCTAGTTTAATTTTTGTTTATCAACGATATTTCAGCTAGTTTAAACTTTCTTACGGGCAAGTTGAATTTAAATAGGGTTGTTGTACAAGGACCTGGCCCAGGACCGCGTTATGGACATGTTATGGCTCTTGTTGGACAAAGGTATCTTATGGCAATTGGTGGAAATGATGGTTAGTCACTCTCTGCTTCATGTTTGTGTGAACTGGGGATGCATTATCTTTTTGGCCTTCTTGCTGAAAGAAAAATATGTGTTGAGTATTTTCCAGGAAAACGACCTTTGGCTGATGTCTGGGCCTTGGACACGGCTGCTAAACCTTATGAATGGAGGAAGTTGGAACCTGAGGGTGAAGGTCCACCTCCATGCATGTAAGCGTTTTCCCTCAATATGTGTTATTATGTGTAGATGCATTTGACGCTTTTGAGCTTGCTTAAGTTATAGCATCTTTCTTTGCTTAATTGCAATGGTTGATGGTTTGACTTGCTTTTTCAGTGCTCATGTAGTTTTGTTGTGATATAGTTTCTCAATATTTCTTCAGGTTTGTCCATGTTTGGTCATCAATGTTGTTTGACCTATGACGCTTGCAAAGGGTTGAACTAGAACTCTTGTGCATTGCTTAGAGTAATACATAAAATTTTTTGAATAAGAAGGTTATAAATTTTGTGATATGTATATAAGGTGGTTGTCTCATGCTTCCAAGTACAATCTGATGAATTGGTGAAGTGGAAGCTGGCATAAAATAGCATTGTTTCCTAATCTTACATTTCCTGCTTTCTTGGCATGATACGTATTTTGGACTAGAGTTATAGGATTTTGTCATTTAGATTATGTTTTCAAATTCCAGAAGCTCTTTACCTGTAATAATGATATTTATGGTCCATATGATGATACGAAATGCTAACTTTGGTTAGTGATGTGGAAGTCATGCAAATTTTGTTTTATTATGAGAATGTTTAAGTTAAAAATAATGATGTTTTGCATCGCGATTCACAGTTGATGTTGCTTTACCTGGCATATATTTTCAGACTTGCCATGATTAGTTATAGGGCCCACATTGAATCTATAATGTGATGATAATGTTAAAAATAATCGAAGCAGCTTAGTATATGAGGTTTCCACATCATGAGATTTTGGAAGAATTAGATATATACAGTCTTATTAGAACACCATAAAGAGAGTCATCTGTAGTTAGCCTTATTGTTGTTAGCCTTATTGCTGATGGAATAGAGTAACCTTATTGAAGTTAGCCTTAGCCTGCATTAATAATAATCATTATAGAAAAAATAGTTAATACACTGATGGAATTGTATTTGTGTGTTATATTGCATTGAATAAAGGTATGATACTTTTGTATTTGAAGCCTTTATGATTAGCAGTTGGATGCAAAAATTAGTGGCCAAACAGGGTTTTTAGTTGGATGGTGACACAAGGCCCTTGGCAAGATCTAGCAGTTGGATACTATAGTAAGTTCCCGAAAGGGTTTTAGTTGCATGTTGGCACAAGGCCGTTGGCAAGTTCTGTGATCATGCTATAGACATGCAAGAATGTTAGACCAAGAAGTGTCTTCCATGATAATTTACTTAAAATACTCTGGGACAGCAAGGGTGTTGGCATTTTAGAATTACTGACGTAAGGGTGTTAAACCTCAATTTGGATTCTCGCTAACTGAAGAAACTGATGTAGAGTTGGTGCACTCTGAATTTGAATTGGCAATAGACAACTGATTCTCTTGTCTCATGAATTCAACTGGTCAAATGACACATGCTAATTTGTTTTACACTAGGATGGTTCTGCATGTACGTAAAGCAAGTCTGAATTATCCAATGAGCATTCTGCAATTGCATTTTTGTAGATCCCAGCAGCTCTGAACTGCCCCTTGCATTGATTACGAGTGGTGTCACCTTCATTTGTTGAAGACAATGTTGTTTGCCTTCTACATTTTGAAAGGAAAACTAAAGTCAGATTGAAAAGAAAAGACTTAGTGCATACTCAGAGAGGGGGTTTCTCATTTTTCCAGATTATCTATAATTGATGTGCAGTTGTTTTATAATGGGAACAAAATGTTGACAGAAAAGCTGTGGGTGAGGATGCTGATATTAGTTGCTGCTCAGCAGTGTGTTTGCTTACAAAACAAATGCTGGTGTTAGTTGTAGCTAAAATAGTCAAGAGTGATGATCAACAAGACTCCTATGTTGAGAAACTGGACTAGATGTGTTCATAGTTGTTTGGGGTTGGGGAATTGTTCAGATGATCAGTTAAGGCTTGTTGGTTTAGTGAAAGCGTTGAAAACAACAGATCGCTAAGTGGGGTTATTGATTAGAAGTTCTCTGTTATTGTGAAGTGGGTGCTCTAAATTGAAATTCTTGAATTTTTCTGCAATATTTTTCCACTGATGGCTCCTCCTGTTCATAAATGTGCAACCTCTCTCTCTTCTCTTTTCTAGCTTGCCCTCCCATTCACTAACAACCCCCCCCCTCCCCCAGAAAAAAAGAGTATGATTGAGGTTTTATGTTTCTTTCTTTTTTTTTTTTTTTTTGTTGAGGAAGGGATAAGAAGGAATAAACCAACAAGGTAGCTGTAAATTCAATGGATGTGTGGGTGATGGTTGTAGTGGTGCAGGAACCAGTTCCTTGGAAGTGGGGGCAGTTTTGGTCTTCGGTGATGGCTAGCATCAAAAGTAGCCGAATCAACTCCTACAGGAGTTTTCAGTAAAATACTAGTATATAAAAGTGTTCTTCCTGGTGCAATTTTTTTGCTTTTAATTGGCCATATTCTTTATATTATTGTGACTCCTTGTAAGTTGTAACCCTTTATTCAGAACATAAAGTATACTGTTGTCATTGTGAGATTGATCTGACATGAAGTGCTTATGTTTTTTTTTTTTTTTTTATTTGTTTCAACTATCTTGTGATGTCCTTGTAGTTATTCAGGATAATTTCTTCAGTTTAGATCTCACTTTAATGTTGATCAGGTATGCAACTGCAAGTGCTCGTTCTGATGGTCTTCTTCTACTTTGTGGAGGCAGGGATGCAAATAGTGTGGTGAGTTGAAGATTCCAAGCTCTAATGTACATAGTGTCCACTCTATATCACTAGAAGTGATAGAGTATTTGGAGTAGCCTGTGTTGGGCCTTATTATGATTAACTAATATATGTTCCTTTAATTATCATCGGGCTATGTATTCTAAACTGTTCTAGGAACAAGGGATTTTGAATGAAGTTTTCCTTGAGTGCATAAAGGAAGAGTTATATTAGAAGAGAGAAAGGAAAGTTTAGAAGGAAGAGAAGATGTCCTTGGGGATATTTAATGCCAGCAAAAAGAAAACAAGAGCCAATAACATGAGGGAACCAAGCCTTTAGAAGGTTTGACAAATAAATCCCTTTACAGGCTTTTGTGGCTGAAGACCAGAGGATGATAGGAAAGCAAGTCCACCACTTCCATCCCATAGGTAAAATAGTAAAAAAGGAGGGAGCAATGTACTATTACCTGTCAATTCTGCATTTTATTTTTCATCTTAATGTACCATGACATTCTACAAATCTTTACTTGAACCCATTTCTTCAAACCCTGGCAATTGAATGCTGTAAAACACAAAATTAAATATCTAGAGACCAAGTTTATTTGGCCTCCTTAGGCAGCAAATTTTCATAAGTATTATTCCATTAAGAATTACAGACCATGTAAATCCCTACCTTAGAGGCCTAGAATTTCCAAATAGATTTATCTAATAAGAGTATAAAGCCATTCTTAGGCCTCCACCTAATAGCTTAAGCTTTTTGGCTGAGTTGGTTCTTTGACTTGATATATAGGAGCTACTTTGATGGCTATCAATTTGATTTTTGATGAGCCCTATTTTCTTGAAAAATATTTCAGCATCTATGCCTCAAGCCCAGAATGGATTCTCATAAAAGGGTGTGTTAAATAATATAATACTATTCTTCAGCTGTATCCTAATAAGTTAGCTTTTGGGTTGAGTTGATTCTTACACAGTCAAAAATTGAGAATATAATGGACAAGTTGGTTCCTCAAAAGTTGAGAATAAGAGACAAAGTTAACTTTTCTGTTTTTTTTTTTTTAGAGATCATCCAGGATGAAAACTCCAATGGAAATAGTATTTCCATGACAAAGATGAAAAGTGGAATTAGGAGAACTCTGTCAATGGTGAGATTGCAAAGGCATGAAAAAGCAACTGACAACAAGGATATATCCTCCTCTAAGCATGTTCCCAAAAGCAAACTCTGGACCTATTGTGCATCTTATATTTGACCACTAGAAGGAAGAAATTCTATACCACTGAAGTACTCTTGTAAGGTTTTGTATGAGTAACATTATTTGCAAATAATTTTGGCTATAAGGGTAATTTTAACTTGTTTCCCCATTAGAGGATTTTTTTGCACTCCTATTATGTGATCCAGACAGTAACATACATTTAAGCTGGCCATATTAAGAAGGACTGAAGAAAGAGTCAATTATGATCCAAAGAAAGGTTAAGCAATTAGTGAGGTTGTTAACCTTGAGTGGTAATATTGTAAAAGTAGTTATAGTAGTTATGAATGGCTTTAGATATACAAGCCCATGTTCCTATTGTGACAACATGTAATGTTTTCTTTAAAAAATAAAAAATAAAAAATAAAATAAAAATAAGAAGAAGATGATGATGATCAAGAATAAGAAGTTTCAGATGGGGAGGAAATAAGGTTCTTGTAGGAAGATGGCACCAAGGGGTTGTGAGACAATCAAAAAGAAGAAAGCAGCAAAGTAATTCTTGGAGAAGAAACTGATGAGCGATCCATCTAGAGGGGTTGCTTGCAGCCATTGGATCTCTGCCAAGCATGTGAAGGGTCATTAACTGAGAACTATAGCATCATAGACCAGCTACAATGGAAAAAGGGTCACAAAACATTCCAGAATGAGAAACAGGTGGCGTGAGGAGAGTTGTTCAGATCAGAGGAATGTAGGCTGTCCAAGGAAGGCACGCGATAGGCATGTGAGGCAGGTAGTGTACGGCACGCAGTCTTTCAAGATTGGTTTACAAGGGAATCGATTTCCCGTGAGCAGTTACTCCATTCGCTTTCTTTAATTTCCTTTTTTTTTTTTCTTGCATCAATCATTCTGTTTGTTAGGTGAGAAATCTAATTAGGAGTCTATGTATAGTCACAGGAGTAAAGGAGATGGATTATGGAAAAACACAAGTGTTTATTGGAGAATTGGCTTCCTTCTTGAATTGGGGCTCCTTATTTTTTTACTGTTCTTCTAGTTATTGATAGTCTCCAGAAAGTACTGCTTGAATTGATATTAGAGCCGTTGATGGCTGAAGGCACAAAATCAGCTAATCAAGGCCATAGCTGTCCTTAACCAAAGGCTCAATAGTATTGAGCAGTGCCAGAACCAGCAAACTGATTGGATGGAGCAGAATGTAGCCGGAATTATCTGGCAAATGAGATAACTTGTCCATTTGTATCAGACCCTTCCGGCAGCTCAAACCATCCAAGGGGAGCAACATGGAATCAATGTCTATCGTTACATTAAAATCGATTTTCCCCAATTTGACGGTGAAAATCTTGGGTGGATCTACAATGCAAAACAATTCTACTAATTATATTAGACTCCGGAACAACATAAACTATTAATGACCTCATTCTATATGGAGGGTGAGGCTCTGATGTGGTTTTGAGGTGGTGAGTAAGCTGAGGAGTGTAGAGATTAAGAAATGCTTTCCCATGCGCTACCAACATGTTTTGACAGCATGGTGTATGATGATCCCATGGACATATTGCAAAAGTTGAGACAAATAAGTACGGTTGCTAACTACAAGACTTGGCTTGAGGCTATTACTAATAAACTAAGGGATGTGACAGCCGAAAGTAAACTGAGCTATTTCCTTGGAGGCCTCAGGGATTAAATTTTGTTTCCGGTGAAACTATTGAACCCCACATCCCTCCACCAATCTTTCGGATGACTCGAATTCAGGAAGAATTCATCAGCAGTTTGAGAAAAAGTAACAGGGTCAGCCCACCTCCATCAGAGGAAATACAAGTCATCGCTCCCCCATTGGGACAACAAGCTCAAATGGAGCTGCTACCAAACTGGAGATAGGCAGAGGCTAGATCTCGCCTGCATAAATGAAAGAAAGACAGCCAGGGGGGTTATGTTACAACTATGACAAAAATGGAATTCGAAGTGCAAATCTGCGGCTCCAAAACTCTTTTTGGTCAAAGCTATAGAGCAAGCAGATTCAGAAGAGCGAAACTTCAGGCAAGGGTCACTTGACCCTATTACTCCAGAAGCCAGAAGAGAGGAGAATCTGATTGTTGAAATTTCTCCGCATGCCATCATCGGAGCCCCACTTATTCAAACCATTCTGGTTTTGGGTCGAATTACTAGAGTGACAGTGGTGGTTTTTATAGACTCAGGTAGCACCTACAATTTTTTAGATTGGGAATGGTAAAGAACTCCAAATGGAGTGTGGTTGAACCTGCAAATGTTCATGTGCAAATAAATAATGGGGAGTTAGTGTGGAGCAAGGGACATTGCAAGGAGGTAACGATCATCTTACAAGGGTACCAATTTACTACCAAGTTACCGATTTTCCGCTTGGGAGGTTGCAATGTGGTTCTAGGAATTCAATGGTTGGCTATTTTGGGTCCTATCATGTGGAATTTTCATACACGGGGCATGAAATTCAACCATATAGGGCATCAGGTGGTCTTGCAGGGACTTAAAAAAACTAAGGATACGATTTTGGAGGGTAGTGCATGGAGGAAGTGTCCTGCAAGTGAAAACAGGGCGTGGTGTTGAGGCTCCTTGACTCTTCAGGGGTAACTGAAAATTCCACACCATCTGAGAAGGTGCAGGAGATCATGCAACAATTCCAGAAGGTCTTCCAAGAGCCTAAAGGACTACCCCTAAGCTGGAACCACGAGCATCAAATTGTATTAAAGGATGATGCAAATCCAACGTGTACGACCTTAACATTACCCCCACTACCAGAAAAGTGAGATTGAAAGACTGGTGAAGGCGTTGCTTGAATCTGGGCTTATTTGTCATAGTTAAAGCCCGTTTTCTTTGCTGTTTTGCTAGTTCAAAAGGCGGATGGTAGTTGGAGGATGTACATAGACTACAGGTCATTGAACACCCAAATCGTGAAAGATAAGTACCCTATTTCAATAACTAATGAGTTATTTGATGAGTTGCATGGGGCTACTGTCTTTTTCTAAGTTGGATTTGAGGTTCGGATACCATCAAATTAGAATGAGTGAAAATGATATCATAAAGGCAGCCTTTTGAACCCATGAGAGGCACTGCAAATTTTTGGTAATGCTGTTTGGGTTAACTAACACCCCAACTACTTTTCAAGGACTAATGAACTAGATTTTTTGGCCATTCCTTAGAAGATTTGTGTTAGTTTTCTTTGACGACATATTGATTTATAGCTCGACCGAGGAAGCCCATGAAGAGCATTTGAATAGAGTGTTGCAAACATTAGAGGATAATCAACTTTATGCCAAACTCAATAAATGCAAGCTTTACTTTAAAGAAGTTGAATATTTAGGGCATCTGATCTCGAAAGAAGGCGTTAGAACTAACACTTTTAAGGTGTTGGCCGAGTTAGAATGGAGACCTTTGGAGAATTTGAAGTCATTAAGGGGTTTTTTGGGGTTAACTGGGTATTATCAAAAATTTATTCAAAATTATGGATTGATTGCAATTCTACTCACAACCTTATTAGAAAAGAATTCCTTCTAGTGGACGGTTGTGGCTGAGGAAGCTTTTAAGAGGCTAAAAGAAGCAGTTTCTCAGCCACTTTTGTAGGCCTTGTCAAAATTTACCAAAAAATTCATAATTGAATGGGATGCATCAGGAGGAGGATTGGGAGCTATGTTGATGCTGGAGCGAAGGCCGATCGCTTATTTCAGTAAGGCTTTAAAGGGAAAGGCTTTACTGCTATCAACTAATGAGGAGCTATTGTCCTTAGTCATGGCTATAAGAAAATGGAGGTCGTATTTATTAGGGCAAGCATTTGTTGTCAAGACGGACCAACAAAGCCATAAATTTTTGTTGGAGTAAAAGATTGGAACTCCATGGCAACAAAAATGGATTTCCAAACTTTTGGGATGATATGATTTCATTATAGAATACAAAAAGGAAAGAGAAAGCTGCGTGACAGATGCCTTACAAAGGAGGAAATCCCATGGTGGGTTGATGATGGTCTTACCCTTCCCTAGACTGGATAGAGGAGCTAAAGTTGATGACTTTAGAAATACATAAGCATTTCCAATGGTTACTGTTAGGGAAGTCTTCCCCTAACCATTATTCACTCGTTTAAGAAGGGGAAAATTATCCTGGGGAAGCATCTGGGGATCAAGAAGTAAATCCTAGAATGGTTTTATAGTAGTATGATCAGGGGCAATTTGGGGTATCAAAAGAATCGAAGTCGTACCAAGGCAGACTTCCACTAGAAGGGTATAAGGAAAGACATTAAGAAATTTGTAAGGGAATACCAAATTTGCCAACAAACCAAAATTGAGCCGCTGTAACCACCTGGCTTCCTCTAACCCTTGCCTACCCCCGAACACCCTTGGACTAATTTATCTATGGACTTCATTGAAGGGCTTCCCATATCCCAAAAGTCTAATAGCATCCTAGTGGTAGTGGATCGATTGACCAAATATGTGCATTTCATTGCCCTAACCCATCCCTATATAGCAACAAAAATCACCCAATTAATCCTAAACCAAATTGTGAAACTACATGGAGTTTCACGTACTAATGTAAATGATCAGGACCCTATTTTTACTGGATCTTTCTGGAGGGAGCTTTTTAAGCTATAAGGTACAAAGCTACAATTCAGCATGGCCTACCACTCTCAAACGGATGATCAAACCAAGATAGTCAACAAGAGTATGGAGTAGTATTTAAGGTATTTTGTGGATGACAAGCCCAAAGCTTGAGCAAGATAGATAGCTATGATAGAGTGGTGATGTAACACCAACACTCATTCTTCCATGGGAATTACCCTCTTTGAAGCAGTTTATGGAAGGCTACCCTTGAACTTAGCCCACTCTGTCAAGGGAACTACAGCTAGGGTGGCTGTGGAAGAAGAATTGAGATCTCAGAATCAGGTTCTAGCTCTTCTGAAGGAAAACTTAGGGAGGGCATATAGTTGAGGATGAAAACACAGTATGATAAGCATTGAAGAGAAAGGGAGTTCTAGGTGGGAGGCTACGTTTATCTTCACCTATAACCATATCTCCAAAAATCAATGTTGTTTAGGAAGAATATCAAGTTAACTCCATGATTTTTTGGGCTTATAAAATTATTAAAAGAGTGGGGTCTATGGCTTAATGACTGGAACTTCCACCCTCTGCACAGATTCATCCGCTCTTCCATGTTTTGACTTTGAAGAAGCAAATTTGGCTTAGATCTAAGGCGTTTTTGATGATTCCTCTTATAGACACCAAGGGAGACCTACTACTAGAACCGAAAAGAGTCGCGGGAAGGAGGGTTTGGAATTTGGTGGAAGGGAGGTCATTAAAGTCCTCATCAAGTGAACAGGAATTTTAGAAAAGAATAATACCTGGGAACCATTGCATTCCCTTCATCTCAAATATCCCCACCTTAAGGGCAAGGTGTTTTAAGGGGGATATTTGTAATGACGATGATGATGAAGTCTTGGATCGGGAGGAAATCGGGTTCTTTCAGGAAGATGGCAAGAGGGGGTTGTGAGACAAACAAAAAGAAAATTGCGACTGGATAATTCTAGAAGAAGAAACCAATCAAAGAATGAGAGCCATTCATCCAGAGTTGTTGCTCTTAGCCTTTGGATCCTCACATGAAGGGTCATCAACCAAGAATTGCAACATCACAGGCCAGCTACAGTGGAAAAAGGGGCCACAAAACAATATAGAACGAGGAACAGGAGTGAGGAGAGCTCTTCAGATGAGGAATCTAATCCGTCCAAAGAAGGGATGCATGAGGCCCATGAGGCAGGTAGTGTATGGCACGTGGTCATTGAAGATTAGTTTATGAGGGAATCAATTCCCTTTAAGCAGTTACTCCATTCCCCTTCTTTAATTTTTTTTCCCTGCATCAAGAATCATTATGTTAGTTAGGTACGAAATCTAATTAGAAGTCTGTAAATAGTCATAGGAGTTAAGAAGATGGATTATGGAAAAACTTATCTAACTAGTTTATTGGAGAATTGGCTTCCTTCTCGTATTGGGGCTCCTTATTTCTTTTACTTTTCTTCTAGTTATTGACAGTCTCCAGAGAGTACTGCTTCACAATCAGATTTGATGAATGATATGGATGATTTGAGTTCCTAGACCTTCATAGGTTATGCACCTCTCACCTCCCTTCGCTTTTATTTTTACTCTGTCTGTCCTGACCCCTTCTTCTTCTCGATCTCTCCTCTTTTCTAGTTATGCATTAGTTTATCCAGGCTTCTACATAACAAATTGGTATCATAACAAATTCCAATCCTTGGGAATTTACTTCTTGGGTACGAAATATCTATAATTATTTTTTAGAAAACACAACCAAAAAGGTTCAAGTCTTTCTTCTTCTGTTACAGCTGCATTCTCGAAACTGCTACAACTTTGCTAACTGACTACGACCACAGTTTCTTCATTCTTGATTTTCTTGGTTTTCTTGCTGAAATGTGCTTTCATCGTCCTTCAACACCATATGACTGATGTCCAAAACTTAGGTTTTTGAAAATAGAATGGGAGTAGGAGAAGATCATAAGGGGCGGGAGAGAAAAAAAGAAACACAGAGAGTGGGGCAGTGGTGAGTTTTCTGAAGGCAACTTTTATTTATTTTTGGGTAGTGCATTACCCTTATTAATTTTATTGTAAAAAATTGATATGTATCTTATCTAGTATTTAAAGGTGATGATACCCATATACTTGTTAAGGCTTGTGCAGTTAAGCTGCTATTTAGTTTATAATGTTTACTGAATGAATAAATAGTAATTATGTGTGATGTTTTTACTACAAATGGAAAAAAACTTAGCTACTTAAAAAAAAAAAATGGCCTAGTGCAACAGGCTCTTGCATTGTGTGCTGAGAACGGTTAGATATATGCAATTTTACTCCCTATTAAATAAAGATTGTCTTGGTGGTTTGAACCTTTAAGCCCTAGGTCACAATTAAGCAATTTTGTTATTGCAACAAGGCCAACCCTCTAAGAATTAACTACTCACCATGAAACAATGGAAGGACGTTTTTCCAATAGAAGTTAAGAGAAGTCTAGATCATTGATGCCACTTACTGCTATAAGTAACTTCTTGTTTTTGATAGGAAGCAGCTTGACAATTAATTCTAACGGTGATTTCAGTAAAATCATCCTCCTTTTGTGTCCAATACCATACATTGATTGTACTTTGATCCAAAATGGTGAACTAATGAACCTGTCCCATTGCACCACAAATTTAGCTGAGTGGCATAATGCATTCTCAGCAGCACAAGACGCCCCTTTATTTTTGGAAATCTTTTTTCTCTCAGTAATGGAAATTTATTGGAAAGTTGTCATTTAGAATCTGCAATTGTGGTTAAAATTCTAACTTTTTGTACTTCAATTACATTTGACTTATTAAAAAAAGTACTTGAAGTTGATTTGGCTTTATGTCTTCGAGAAACTAAGGGGATGAATCTTCATTGCAATGAGGACTAGAGTGAGTTACTCGAAAGCCTAAACCAAGTAAAAAATGAGTCAAATGAGCGCAGCTATATTGATAAAGGTCCTCCTAGGCTTGGGACTCAAAGCCTAATGCCTAAACATACCTAGGTGAGCCTCATCCAAGAGGCACGCACCTTCTTTGAGACTATACAAGTCTTGAGTGTCTCATAGATTTTTTTTCAAAAAAATGAATTGCTTCTTTTCAAATTAGCCATGATAGTTAATTGTTACTTTTAGTACTAACTTGAAGTTTGTGAAATTAGAATTGATAAAAGTAATGAGTGGTTGATTAGAAAAATGGATGGAAATTATGATAATGATAATGATTTTACATTTGAGGGTGATTCTTAGATAAATGGTTATGTAGCTAAAATTTTGAGTAAATGAGGTTATACATTACACTAAATTGAGAAATAGTGTAAATTTTAAATGATAAATCCCCTTAGGTTTACTCCATTAGAGTTTGTAAATGATGAAGAATCTAACTTAAAGATATATATAGATGAAATCATTCATTTTTATAAGATAATGAAGTAAAAAATAATAATAATTGTTCTGTCTCGGGTTTCCGGTTGTCGTATGGATTAGGAAGCCTTCTAATCTTCTGCTACGGGTCGATCTAAATCAGGTCCGATATCCATTACTGATAGCCTGAAACCGTATAACACAAACTACAAATAAGACGTCAGAGGGTGGCAGGAGGTTATCCCACCGTCGCTACTTCGATGTTCAAGTCAAATGTCTGCCGCAATAAATGGAGGAAAACATGTTTAAAGGTAAACGTGGCGAGAGTGCAAAGATACAGTGATGAGGAGAGTGTGAGTGGGATGTATTTTGATAACTGAGTTTTGAGGGTGCGCCCGACTAAAAAGCAGCTCACTACGCGGAGAACTGAGCTCCGAGGGTGCACCCGACGGAGGGCAGCTCACTATGTGGTGAACTAAGCTCTAAGGGTGCACTCGGTTGAGGGGCGACTCATTACACGAATGACTGAGCTCCGAGGATGTGTCTAGCTGATGGTGGCTCAGTATGTGGAGGACTGAGTTTCGAAAGTGCGCCCGGTTGAGGGGCGGCTCATTATATGGAGGACTGAGCTCCGAGAGTGCGCCTAGCCTATGGGCAGCTCGCTAATCGGAGGACCGAGCTCCGAGGGTGCGCTCGGTTGAAGAGCGGCTCACTAGGCGGGGGACTGAGCTCTTAGGGTGCGTTCGGTTGAGGGACGGCTTCCGAGGTAGGGGACTAAGCTCCGAGGATGCGCCTAGCTGAGAGGCAGCTTGGAGATGTGCCTGTTTTGGGGTGAGATGTCACGTCCACGAACCTCGATGATATTTGGAGGCTTTAGCAAAATATGTCAGGACGAGCACGGAGAACATTGGCCCCCGTCCACCTGGGTTGTGCTAGTGGGCCGCTGAATATGGAATTGCCCACTTGGCCTAAACGGGTTGAACAAAGTGGCTGTGAAATTTGGAGGCACAAGATGTCGGTTTGGGAGAGCTCTATACATCCTTTGGATCTGGTTCGGGAAGGACCAGCCGAACGCCATGGTGAGGGCTTTGTGCTCTACCGACTGAGTGTATTCCCTGTCAAGTTGATTTGAGGGAGAACTAATGGGCATCCTTGGAGGAGTATGCATTCATGTCCTAATCTGCCAAGAGGCTCCGTGCTCCATTTTGGGGGGAGCTTTGTCGAGTGCTCTGGCCGCCATTGAAGGAGCTTCACACTCTATTTGGCGAGAGCATCTAGGTGCCACTGTTGAGAGCCCCTTGCTTTGTCTTGCCGGAAACGAGGGTGGAGGAGGTAGATGCCATTGGAGGGTGATCTCCGTGTTCTGTTAAGGGCTCTGAGCGCCGTTAACGAGGGCTCTGCTGGGCTTCATTAATGGCACGGCTTGGCGACATTCTTGGAGAACTTCATGGCGCAATGTCTAGCCGAGAGCTTCTGAGAACCCCGGGTGCCTCTGGCGAAGGGCTTGGCGATTTCTTTTGATCAGGAGCTTTGAGCTTCGTCTTAGGGGCCTTGAGTCTCTGTTTTGCCATGAACGGGGCGGTGGAGCTGAACTGCAGTCTCAGGGGACCGTATGCCCTATTTGGTGAGGAATTCCGGGCACCATTGTTGAGGGCTTCGAGCCCTGTGTTATTGGAGACGGGAAAAGAGGGTCAAGCGCCATTAACGGGGTTTCGTGCTGCTCCATTTTGCTGGCGAGCTTAGAATTAGAGTAGGGGAGCCAGGGTGCCACTTTTGGAGCTTTTGAGCTCTGTTTGGTGAGAGCATCCGGGCACCATCATTGACGCTCCATGCTTTGTTTCGTCCTGACTTGGAGGAGAGCTGTTGGACGCCGTTGCTGGGGGACCTTGAACCCCATTCCATTGATGATATGGTCAAAGGTACAGGGTGCCCTCAAAAGGGCTTCATAATGCTCCAAGTTGTGAACTGGAGCAGGGGAGCAAAGGCGCTACTTTTTTGAGGGTTTTTTGTCCCTACTTTTGGATGCCTCCCCTTTTGCTGCCCCCTTTTATCGAGGGAAGGGATGAATTTTTTCCCACCAAGACAAAATCTTTCCCCAAAACGAAATCTTTCCTGCCATGACGAAGCTTCTTTGCCATGCTTTAGGTTTCGGGTGGGCCCGCAATACCAAACTTATCAATAATAAACTTTTGATTAATGATGATGATAAATATTAGTCATTGCTAATATATCTTGAGAATAATATTTTAAGCTAGTTAATGAATTTTATTTTATTTTTTTATATTTGTGATGAGTTGCCTTTATTAATTGTTATTTTTATATTGTTAATTGATGTATGAATTTATGACTATTGTCAGTTTTTTTTTTTTTTTTGTTTCTTTTTAGATTATTAGCTTTAACAATTAAAATTTATTACAAGAACATCTGATATACATTTTTCATAAATGGGCATGCTTTAACAGGCATGCTGCTGTGCCTTGGCCTAAGGATCTGAGGTTGTTCTTATTGTAACAAAGATGAAATTTACATCCATTCCTATATAAAATCCACTGTATCTATATAAAATTTACATTATCAAAATATTAATTTTGTGAATTTGTTGAGTTACAGCGACATTATTTTTGATAATTTACATAGTAAAACTATATTAATCACAATATATATGAGGGTACAGGTAATCTCAAAGTATATACTTCTTACAAATGGTTTTAAAAATGCTGTGTCATGTATTCCAAAGTTAGCAACTGACATCTGAATTTGAAGTTCTCAATGGAAACGAACAACAGACATCTTTTATAATTATTTTATCAGCATTGAATCCACATTTGAAAAAAAAAAAAGTCTGTTGGTTTCACTGGGTTTGCGCCTATGGTTTCGGGACCTGCCGTACGTTGGTGCAGCTTGTGCATTTGACTAAATTTCTTGGGGGTTGACTATCGTGTGAGAAGAAGGAAGAGGGAGGAGCAGCTGCTGAAGAGATGAGCTGCTTCAGGTTCTGGTTATGCTTGAGGGGTTTTAGCCAAAATGAGTAGAATATGAAAAAATGTGCAGAAGTTCTGGAAAGTGACAGCTGTTCTTACTCATTTTATCTTGTGATTAAGCTGAGGATTTTTCTTGTTTGTATTTGGTTCTTGCAGCCACTACCAAGTGCATATGGACTTGCCAAACACAGGGATGGTCGTTGGGAATGGGCAATTGCCCCTGGTGTTTCACCTTCTCCAAGATATCAGCATGCTGCAGTGGGTTTTATTCTCAACTCTCATTAAATTGTTCTGAGTTATTATCTTTGTGAATATCTTTAAATTTAAACAACTTTTTAGGTTTTTGTTAATGCAAGGCTCCATGTATCTGGAGGGGCACTTGGTGGTGGGCGCATGGTAGAAGATTCTTCAAGTGTTGCAGGTAGATGCTTGTCATTTTTTATGCTTCTATGTGTTATATGAATTATGATGTAAGGTATTGAAGATCTCAACTAGGTTTGTCTAGCTTTTGTCTCATTTGAATTGGTCATAGAGCAGACATTGTGTTCATCTGTGTGTTTTTAGCTGTATCTTCAAACTTTATTTCTCAAGCTATTGAAAGGTCATATTTTTCCCATCAGATTCTAATGGTGTTGATAATGTCTACTAATGGTTGTAGTATAAAGATGAGAATTAGTTTTCATAGAAAGGGAGATCGTCTTTGTTTGAATTCTTAACCATACACTTCTTGGTTTATTTTTTAGCTTGCATGTTGGTAATTTGTATCCTGGTCAAGTGACAAACCATAGTCAGCAGTTTGTTGTTCTGACTGATGCATAGAAGATAGCTAATTGCCATTTTGCATAGTATCATTAAGAATCACATTTGGTACACAGTAAGTAGAAGGTTTGCAGATTCCGGTAATTATGCCATTCACCACAGGAATTAATTTAAATTGTTTGTGGCTGCTGGCATTTGCAGCTTCAAGAACATCTTGTTATTGTTATATCTTGTATTTGGACTGACAAATGCATCATTTAGAGTTTCTTCAATTGCTATTTTGCCTGGCATATATCAGCTATTATTCCTGTGTCTGGAGAAGTACACATGTATTGATATTGATTCTTTCATGGACAAGACTTCATCAATGACTTATATTTCCTGTTTCCAGTGTTGGATACAGCAGCAGGAGTTTGGTGCGATACAAAATCTGTTGTTACTAGTCCTAGGACCGGCAGATATAGTGCTGATGCTGCCGGTGGAGATGCTTCAGTTGAATTAACTAGGCGTTGCAGACATGCAGCTGCTGCGGTTGGTGACCTGATTTTTATTTATGGTGGTTTATGTGGTGGTAAGCCATGATGTTGATGATGTGACAATCCATTTTATCAAAATTTCTCTTTTGATAAAGTCTGTAATATATCAAGTGCCTGCAAGCAATATTTATGATCTTGTTTTCAGATGATAGCGACTCTCTTTTCCTATCAAATTCTAATTTTTACTTTTCATGTTGAGCTCTTAAATGCCAATTCCAAGTGACATGGGAGGCATCTATATATCAAGTGCTCCCAACCCCAGCCCCTCTCTACATGCTTGCGATGGGCATTTTATTGCAACCTCTTGGAGAACATAATTGTACTCTTGTCCTTTCGATTTTATTTTTAAATTTTGGATAGCATTTGATAATATTTTTGAGAACCTTATTATTTGTTCCTGGCATTGTCAGTATTTCAGCATTTTTTTGCATAAGTGGATTACATGGTTTCATTGTTGTGTGCATGTTGAGTAACATAGCCATGGTTATCCAGGGAAATGGACCAAGTCAGCAGACATCCATTGCATTTATTAGATGTGGTGAATAACTTTTGTAGGAAGTCTTCAGAGCTTTTTTTTGTGCTCCTTCTTGTGTCTCCCTGGCCTGTTCTTTGTGGCCCTGATCTATTTATATATTCCCTCTTCACTTTTTGCATCTTTTACTTTCCTTGTTTCTCTTTTTAAGGAACAGGGGGTAATTTCTTGTTGATATTTTTCTGGTGCATTTTCTGTGAGTTGAATAGTAATTGACTTTGATGTTTTGCTTCAGGGGTCTTGCTCGATGACTTACTCATTGCTGAAGATCTTGCTGCTGCTGAAACAACAACTGCAGCTTCGCATGCTGCAGCTGCAGCAGCATCAGCTGCATCCAATATACAGACAGGACGATTACCTGGAAGATATGGATTCACTGATGAAAGAATAAGGCAATCTTCCCCTGAATCAGCTCCTGATGGTGCAGTCATTCTTGGAAGTCCTGTTGCCCCTCCTGTAAATGGTGATATGAATGCTGATATAAGCCATGAAAATGCAATGGTCCAGGGATCCAGGTTAAGCTAACTGCCAAAATTTTGCATATTCTTCTGTGAGTTGAAGTTATCAGTGTACTTCATTGCCCTTTGTCCATACTTTTGGCAGTGTATTGAGTTTAGGGCTTTTTTGCAGGAGGCTCAGTAAAGGTGTTGAGTATTTGGTTGAAGCCTCTGCTGCAGAAGCAGAGGCTATTAGTGCTACACTAGCTGCTGCTAAAGCACGGCAAGTAAACGGGGAAGTTGAACTTCCAAATAGGGACCGAGGTGCAGAGGCTACACCTAGTGGGAAACAGATATCAACTTTAATCAAACCTGACACTGCTGTGTCAAATAATACTCCAACTGGAATTAGGCTGCATCATCGGGCTGTGAGTGTCAAACAACAACTCCTTTACTACAGAAGTTTATTTTACTGCAAAAAAACTGCAAAGTTGATGACTTAATATTGCATAATGACCTATATATTGCATTTTCAGGTTGTTGTAGCTGCAGAAACTGGTGGTGCTTTGGGTGGTATGGTTCGACAACTTTCAATTGATCAATTTGAGAATGAAGGCAGGCGGGTCAGTTATGGAACGCCAGAGAGCGCTTCTGCAGCAAGGAAATTACTAGATCGGCAGATGTCCATTAATAGTATCCCTAAGAAGGTAGAAGGATCCTAATTTATCCACACAATTTAATTTCCAAAGTATAGTACTGCTAACATTTGTGTGCACATTTTTGTATGTTGCTGAAGGTCTATGAACAAATTTTATTAAAGGCTACATGTTCTTAGCTTAAAATCATGTCATGTGACGTGTCATGGTCTTATTTTTATAGCCACAAAACTATGCGGCACATCCGGTTTCCCAAGGAAATGGACACCAAGTTAACCCACAAGTATTATAAAGTGTTGGAGTCGATCTTGTGATGCAATACAAAAATTGTGCCAGTGTTATGTTTGTTGAATGTAAGGAAGTCACTAGTTGAAA
This sequence comes from Nepenthes gracilis, assembly GCA_033239525.1. Classification (NCBI taxonomy): domain Eukaryota; kingdom Viridiplantae; phylum Streptophyta; class Magnoliopsida; order Caryophyllales; family Nepenthaceae; genus Nepenthes; species Nepenthes gracilis. The sequence continues at coordinate 3,611,528 of BSYO01000001.1, forward strand.
GTACATAAATATAAGCAAACAATCAAGAGCGACAAGGCAATAATCGGATATGAAAGGCAATTTTAAGAATTCATTCCCCCATAAAGAGGTTTATGAGCCTTTTGGCTTTTGTAACTAGTATATATTAAAAGATCTTAATTTTCATAATGAGCATCTAATTTTTTTGTAATACTAAAATTTAAATTAAATTTATCTAAATTATTAGAAAAATTTAAAGATGTGAGAAAAATTATATAAAACTTTGCATGGCTTGATTCAAATTCTAACATAGTGCATCTCTATAGTGTTAATGTCACTAGGTTGGATTACAATGGTAAATGCTTATTAACTTGAACTAAAATGCATGTGCATTAAAATCAGATTTCTTCAGTATATTGCTGCCCCTTTAATCATTTTTTGGCTAATCTCTGACTTGTTTGGAGTCTAAAGAATATTCAGTGCTACATTGCTGTCTATTGGGCTTGTTTCATTTGCAACTTTAATGGGCAAAGTAATGTATCTCTAAGATTTTCCTGTGGTTTCTATTTTGGTTGAAATGGTAATTGGTTTCCTTAAGTTTCCTTAATTTGTCATGTTAATATTTAAGACCAAGATTTCTGATATAATTTTTAACTAGTTGGTGCTTTTAGCATCCCATCCTTATGCTACTTAGATGTTTTCTCTATAGGTTATAGCACATATTCTGAAGCCTCGCGGTTGGAAGCCTCCTGTTCGTCGACAACTTTTCTTAGACTGCAGTGAGATAGCAGAACTTTGTGATAGTGCTGAAAGGATTTTTGCAAGTGAACCAAGTGTTCTTCAACTTAGGGCTCCAATTAAAATATTTGGTGATTTGCACGGGCAATTTGGTGATCTTATGCGACTTTTTGATGAATATGGTGCCCCATCTACAGCCGGAGACATTGCGTAAGTGTTTATGAGATGGCAGCTTCTCACATATTTGTATTTGAACTCCTGCTGTTCTGTTACTAGGGGGAATAATACTTCCCTTTTCCAACGTGGTAGGACGAAAATATCGGTATTGTTTATAGCCATATTGGTATCAGCCATATCAAATACAATTTTTTTTTGTAACCACATCAAAATGGAAGTAAATATTAAAATTAACCACCTTTAATCATATTTTACATATTTCTTGTATTTTAAATAATTGTTGCTCGTTGAATCAACACTTTAATATTAAATTATATACTGGTAAATATTAAAATGATAAAAATAAAATCAAACAAATAAAAAGAATTGTCATTCCCTACTAAATGACATGCATGTTATTAATAACTAAAAAAATGAGAGCAAATGACATATTGTAGTCTTGTGTCTTCCGTATACTATGGCCAAGTTAGCAAATTTAGCAAATTCATTTATGAATCAACAACTGCAGCCACTCTATATAAAATAAGATAATTTATAGTATTATTTGACATTTAATTAAGTGAATACTGGTAAAGTAGCAAGTAATAATCAATAAGCAAAATATAATTATATTAATAGAAATTGAAATTGCACAAATTACCTTGATATTATTACCATGGCTATTTTTGTGTTAGAGTATATCCATTGTCTTCATTAATTTGATTATTGGATGATTGACTTGGATAATACCCTTCTTAGAATCAGCATTAATCATCCAAAAATCCATACATATTGCCAAACTTGTCATTGGTGCTCCCTGACTGTACTTGCTGAATTGTTGTTGTGGTGAAAAATAAGCTAGGGCTTGCGGTGCTCCATAAAAATCCAGCTATCTAGAGTACCAGTGTGCATACTGGTACTAGGGAGGAGGAGCATGCATATATCCATAAGTTGAGAAATCCCAGGGTTGGGCATGATTATAATTTTGTGTATTTGAACTGCTACTAGCATTAAAGGATTCAGAGATCCCAAAACCACCAAAACTATCTATCATTTTTTGAGATGGTAAACCTCTAGCCATTTAGGTTCTTTCCCTCGTCTTCTATAAGTTTGTACCAGCTCCCATAGTGATTCAATGCCTATCTCATCACTTTGTAAGGCTACACAAGAATAGTTTCTGAGATATTTAGGGGACGCCCAGTTGATTCACTAATAGACAATACTGGCTCATCATCATCACCGTCATCCCACGACCCTGAACATCAACTCTACCACCACCTCCACCTCTACTTTCTACATCATTACTACTGGTATTGAAACTTTGCTAGTCTTGGAAAGTAGAACTATCACAATGTTGCCATTCTCTGAGCCTTGTAACAGCAGCATCAATCCCATAACCACCTTCTTCATCTTCTTCAAATTCCACAGTGACTCACTTTGAATTTTTTTTCTGTTGAGAAGTTGTCTCTCCCGCTTGAACAATTAACCTAATGATCATATTCAACAAATATATAATCCAAATTTATTGGATTATATTGATTTTCTAAATCAACTTGGATTTTTCTTGTGGCATTTTATATTTGTAGCCTTAATTTATAGTGTATATACCCTGATTTATTCAATCTTTCATACTTTAGTTTATTCATTATCTTTGTATATATAGGGCTAAAGTACTCCAATTTCTTTTGCATTTGAAGGAAGAGGTGATTTAACTCATTTCCTGGACAACAATCCTTTGTAGCTTGGCAGCAAAATATCAATAATAATTCTATCATTCAATTACATTATGCAAATTAACTAATATTAAAATTAGCAAATTTTAAATATAAAAATTATTAGAGAATTGATCGGCAAAACAACAAACTAGTTTAGTTTAATATTTCATATATAAAAATATTAGAGAATCGATCAGCAAAATAACAAACTACTTTACTACTAACCTAGATTCATAGACACAATGGTTCGTTGTTTTAGTTGTATTCCAAAAAATCTTGTTTATTACGGAATAATTAAAAAATATCAATGCAATTGTAAATATTTAATAGTGTAATGGACACGTTATATAGTTAATAGTTATATATTTTCATATCTGATTTATTGATTTGATTTAACCATTCAAGTCGGGCTCTAACCTTTGGATAACTTTATTTACCTTGTTCATAACTTTTAAATTGTTGGCAAGCCTTCCACCATATTAATATTACTAATTTAAATAATAACCTAACAGTAACTATACTAACAAATAAATTAACAAATATTAGTAACTAAGGAAATAAAAGAACTAGTAGCTATATAAAGTACATAAATAAAAATATAATTGACTAATAATATTTTTAAAATAAAATTTCATTATTTACCTACCACATGTAAATCATGATGTAATTGGAAATCCTACCTCTGGTCAATCGTCTTCCAAATGTTTGCATAAGATCAACAACCTTCCTTGATGGTCATATATGCTCAGTCCATGGCTCCATAAATAAACCTAGTTGTCAATTTCTCATAACTGTCATTTGATTTGAACATGTTCTGTTGACCCTCTTAATGAAAATCAATAGACTTCGCAGCCAGGGGGCTAGTGGCAAAACGTGTGATGGTAGGACACTGCAACTCTAGATCATTAGTAAACCATTTCATATGGTAGGTCATGTTGAGCTGTAGATGTGGCTCGTTATTATCTTCGCCTCTTTCAACACCTTTTTCACACATTGTGTTTTCACTAAATCCTTGAAAATAAGGTCCAAACAATGTGCCACACAGCCAGTTCAGTATAGATGCCTCCTATTCTACATAAAGAGTTGCCTAGCTACTCTCATTGCCTTGTCATTATATGTAACAACCTAGATAACTCTATCTTCCTTAATCGCATCCACAACTTTATCCATTAGTTTGAAATAGAATTCTTTGTTTCTGCTTTGGATATTAGTTACATCAATGGACTTATGAAAAATTATTCTGTAGGACAATATACTAAAAAATAAATTAGGTGCTTATGTGTAGCAACTGTCCATCAATTGCACAAATAGTTACACCCCGCTCATTCCAAATAGGACTAAAGCTATCAATTTACTATTTCAGCTGCTGGTACTCGTCGTCCAAATGAATAGTCATGAACTCATAACGAGTAGAACCTTTAACTTACATGTCATGCTTGGCCACTTTGTCTATCATAGGCTGATAAAATGGGTTATTCTTAGCAATATTTGGTGGAATGTTACTCCATTACAAAAACAGACCAATAGCGTGTCCTAGCCTCTTCTGCAAATCCTTTATTAATGACTTTCTTATCTTTGACTGTTTAGAGGAATTACTCCTGTGCAAAGATGGGTCAACCTCTGCCAATCAAGTATTTGTGCTCTCAGAACCAATCCACTGCCTCCCACTAAAATTCAATAACGATTAATATTACCCACAAAATATTATAGTTTTGTCATATAAGGATTCTTTAAAAATAATTTGTTTAAAAATTATATTGTTTTTCAAAAAAATGTAAAAAAAATCATCATTCAATATAAAAAATTGCCAAATTAAACCTTTATACCATATGTGTGTGTGTGTGTGTGTGTGTGTGTGTGTGTGTGTGTGTGTGTGTGTGTGTGTGTGTGTGAATTCTAGCTATAAAATTGTGTGATTTTTTTTGTAATTCAAAAAAATATTAAGATCCACAAATATAAATCAAAAGTACTAAACTTTATCAACAAGTAATAACCAATATTACCCACAACAATATTATAACTTTATCTAACAAGAAATCTTCAAAAATAATTTTTAAGAGCCACAAACATAAATGAAAAATTACTAAAATTATCAACAACTAATGTTACCCACAATATTATAACTTTATTTAATAAAGTGTCTTAAGAAAATAATTTTAAAAAATTCACAAAAAAAAAGTTTAGAAAAAATCATCATTCAACATAAAAGCATGCAAATTAAACTTTTATAACAGAAATATATAAATTCTATGTATAAATTTGAGTCAATCTTTAAATTTTACCTTAGATGCAATTTTAAGATTCCCAAAGTGAAAGCTTAAATTTTATTTTGAGCCTGAAAATTTATAAAATATTTGTTAAAAATACTATATATAAGTTAAATCAAGTAACAAATAGTGAGAAAAACAAATCTAAAACAATAATTTAATATTTTTTTTCTTCTTAAGTAATTTTGCAAATAATCTCAAATTCTAAATATTATGAGAATTCAGAATGTGAGAAATGTTTGAAATTATAGGATTAAAGTATATGTTTAAATAATTTGTGTTTAATTTGAAGAAAGAAAAAAACTGAGATAATTTTGAAGAGGAAAAAGAAGAACTTTGCTGTTTGCTGCGGATTGTGCCTTTCTTTTTGGGAGCCTCTGGTCTATGTAAGAATGAGTGACAAATGAGGGAAGTGAGAACACACTTTAATAATTAAAGTTCAAAAAATTGGCCGATATATTCACCGTATCAGCCAATACAAACTGATATGTCGCGATATTATCCCAATATCATTATTTCTTGGCACTAATACCGCCCGATACCGAGATATATAAACCAATACACAGTGTTCAACCATGGCAGCTTATCACATCATTGTTACCTTGATATTGAACTAATTCATGTTTCTTTTACTGATGGAAATGTGCTTCAGCACTTCTCTTTAAAATGTTCTATAGTTTATTTTTCCTATAAGCAGAAGGTGTGGTATCTATTTTCCCCAAGATGAGTAACATTAAGACTATATATCAAACGTGGGTGTAGCCCAAGGCCACAAGAAGTCAAGCAATAAAATGTGGGAGTAAAGAAACAAAAGAAAAACTTAATTGACTGCCATAAGGTACTTTTATAGCTTTTTATAGACAGATTTGTGTGGAATTAGAAAGTTTGACTTTTGGACTTCAAAATGGCTGAGAAGGTTTTTTTCTGCTATAACAACTCCATCAAAATTTCATTGGCACCTGTCGTCTGCCAGGCAGCAGGCTATGTGTACTAACGTTCCTCTCTGGATTGCATGTTCCAGATTCAGCTTGTCACTGTCCTTCCAAGAACCCAATCAGAACAGCTCCATATTCTAGACTCTCCATTGTGTTATTTATTTCTTTATAAATGTAGAATCCTGACTAGATTGTGCACAAAAAATTGCTTGTAGGCATGCCTGTGACACTGAAATCCTGTTGAAAAGACCAGAAAGGCGGCATTATTTTCCACCTGCATGGAATTTTCAACTAGACATGATAGGAGAGGCTTGCTCATTTGAATATGAGTTTTACTTCTGCATAGGGGTGGGTTTAATCTTCATAGCCAACTTTGCTACTTTTTCAAGTGAAGAAGATGAAAGAATCAATTTCCCAACTGTTCACTAGATTTTCGGGAAATCAAAGGTGCTTCTACATTGTGCTTGATCGTGAATTAGAATTTGCCGTTCCTTAGTAAAAGGATGAGCGGAATTTTGTCACATCAGTGCATGCACAGCTGATGTGAAATATTGAGCTTTAATAGTTTGGGATGTTCTGTTGGGAATGCAAATTTGTTGATTTTTCTTGTGAATTTCATATTCATTGTTTTTGAATACATATTGATCATAAATTAGAACTTGTCAGTCCTTAGTAAACGGATGAGTGGAATTTTGTCACATCAGTGCAAGCACTGCTGACGTGAAATATTGAGCTTTAATAGTTTGGGATGTTCTGTTAGGAATGCAAATGTTTTGATTTTTCTTGTGAATTTCATTTTCATTGTTTTTGAATACATATTGGTACCAAGGTTCTTTACTCTGCCTCCCCCAGATGGCAACTTCCTTGATTTTAATGCCTGCATAAATAATTGTCAGATATATTGATTATCTCTTCTTGGGAGATTATGTTGACCGGGGGCAACATAGCTTGGAAACTATTATTCTTTTACTTGCTTTAAAGGTATTGATCACGCTTGCCCATTCTTTCACATATTGTTCTTTTACTTTCTCCAAAGGTGTTGATCATGCTTGCCGATTCTGTCACATATTTACTTTCTGACAATAATTTGGTTTGTATTGATCCATACATGCTGAGTCTTCCTCTATTATGAAATTTCAGGTTGAATATCCCAATAATGTACATTTAATTAGAGGAAATCATGAAGCTGCAGATATCAATGCACTTTTTGGCTTCAGGATTGAATGCATTGAGCGCATGGTATGCCAGTGTGTGCATATCAAACAATGATCACTTTTTTGATAGTTTCGAAGAGCTGTCATTGTCAAAATCTGTCATGTTGAACAGGGTGAGAGGGATGGAATTTGGGCATGGCATCGGATAAACAGATTGTTCAATTGGCTTCCTTTGGCTGCTCTTATTGAGAAGAAGATTATCTGTATGCATGGTGGTATTGGACGATCAATTAACCATGTTGAGCAGATTGAGAATATTCAGCGCCCAATAACAATGGAAGCAGGCTCTATTGTTCTCATGGATTTGTTGTGGTTAGTGCTGAAATTCTATTATATTTTATCAAAATTTTGTAAAGATTGTTCAGCTAGGTGAGCTTTCATATATGAGATTTATTTTTTTCAGGTCTGATCCAACAGAAAATGACAGTGTGGAAGGGCTGCGTCCAAATGCTAGAGGTCCAGGATTGGTCACATTTGGGGTAAGTTGTAATTTAGTTTCTAAAGAACCCACACCCAGGTCAATGTTGTGTTTATCTGATGTTATCGTTCTTATTTTTGAAAATCCAACCTTACTTCTTTAAGACTTCCATTTTGCAACTCTCTTAATATCAACTGTAAGGCTTGCATAATAGCAATCAATTTTTCATTCTTATTTTATGATAATGAGATGCTTGGAGAAGCATTTGTAATCTGGGTCTTTTAGAATTAGGATGTTAATGAGCATACTTATGCGGATAATGAGCTTTGGTGCAAAAGTAATGTTGCTCACTTGACTGGAAGTATTATAGGTTCAATTAATAGAAACAACATTTCTGCATAAACATTCCTCTGAATCTGAAGTATTAAAACCATCTTTTTTCTGATCATAGTATCGGAATCAACTTTTTTTCTGAACCTATACGTGCTGTACTCTGATATATGCAGCTGAGGGTTTGTTTAGTTACTCTCATTGTTGCTGGCTGAAAGCTCATAAGTACGGAAATATGTGCTCAAAGCTGACCAGTGATGAGAGCAATAAGTGAAAGTTGATACTGTTGAAGAGTATGCAGAGCTAAATTTCATGTCCACTTTACTGCACTTATGCTTGTGGAAGAATTACATGAACCTTGGAATATTTTTCTTTGAATAGGGATAGTGACCCAAAAAGTGAGGCACTTTCTCCCTGCATGTTCAATGTAGGTTGTCAAATATATCAACCAAAAAGGTTGATGCACTCTTGTCTCTTGCCTTCCTAGCTTAATGGTAATTTCCACGGAGGCTTTCATGGCACTGATGTGTTTCTCTACTTTGCAGCCTGATCGTGTTATGGAATTTTGCAACAATAATGATCTCCAGTTGATTGTGCGCGCACATGAATGTGTAATGGATGGTTTTGAGCGCTTTGCTCAGGGGCATTTGATCACCCTATTTTCAGCTACCAACTATTGTGGTATGTCCTAAGGGCCTCCCGTGACATTGTCACAGTTTTTTCAGACGTGGATCACCTTGCTAACAGCATTTATTGCCTGTCACTAGGCACTGCAAATAATGCCGGGGCCATCTTAGTTTTAGGGAGAGATCTCGTGGTAGTTCCAAAGCTCATCCACCCCTTGCCGCCTGCGATTTCGTCACCGGAAACTTCTCTTGAACGCCAGATCGAAGATACATGGATGCAGGTTCTTGCAGAATTCTCTTTGATCGTCATCTCTCATTAACTCTAATATATCATTGATTTCAAATTCCTTCTTGTACATTGATGTCATTGTTGGTTTTAAACGAGAACAGGAGCTAAATGCCAACCGACCACCAACACCAACCAGAGGTCGCCCTCCGGTTGCAAACGATCAGGGTTCTCTTGCTTGGATTTAACAGATAGATATATCAAATGATACCACCTTTGCACCAACGATCTAGCTTCCGCCGATGAATTTGGTATAGGATATCCCAACTTGTTATCTCGGTCGTCCCTGTCAGTGTTTTCCAAGGGCTGTTTTGGGATGCTGGTTTTTCCATTAGTCACCCTTCGAACAAGGAAGATACAAGTTTCGGAACCACAGTGCGGGCTGACAGAGGTTAAACACTTTTACTGGTTTCCTACGAAGGTGGCCCTTGTACATTGAACGACCAGCTGGTAGAAGCTCGCAGGACTCCGTGGTTTTTTTTTTTTTTTTTTCAGTCAATTTTACAGTTCCAGGTATTCTTCTCATTAGGTTTTTTTTTTGGGGGGGGAGGTAAGGGTTTGGTTGATTTAGGCATATCTGTCACACGAGTTCACGTATGTGAGATTTGGGAGAGAATGTAATTGTCAAAATTCCTTTTGTCAGATGTCCATGTATAATAGAAGTGTTGTTTGGCGTTGTAATGGGAAGTGTGGATTTGTAATTTTCTCCCATACAGGCAAGGGAGTCGGTTCCTGGGATGAGAGCTCCTCCACTTGGATTAATTTTTGCTTTTTTATTTTATGTTATTTTATTTTATTTTATTTTTTGGGATTCTAGGCCCTCATCTTCCTCTGTAGTGGGTTGATAGAAAGGAGATGTTGGGGCAGGTAAATTTTCCCAGTAATGATGAGAATTCATTTTTTTGAAGTAACGATGATGGAAAATGGATTCGAATTTGATATATTCTGCGTTTATGTAAGGCTTTCGATCATTAAGTCCAATTAGGTTCGACAGAGTCTGATTGTCTGAGCAAAAAAAATATATTTGTGTTGATTTATAATCTAAATCATACCAATTTGTGCTGTTTTTGTTGGCACTTTATATTTTAAATTATTTTTAATCAATAATACCTAGATATAAAAAAATTTATTAATTAATTAAAGATATGAGTTTTTGAAATGAATTTTTTGAACATAATATTATTTGAGATAAAAGAATGCATTATTAAAAAAAATAGTTTACTAAATTAGGTTTGTCCTAGGCCCGAAAATTCAATCAGATTTAATTTTTTATCATGTTCATTCTACCTACAGGCACGCATCTTGAGAGAGGGGTGATGTTAGCTTAATTAATGAACTGAAGTCTCATTTTTCCATTTGTCTACTTCTCCATCACTTTTTTTTTTTTTTTACCTTTTTTCTCCCTAATTGTCCCATTATCCTCCCATCTAAATGTGTCTCGTCTCATTTCAATCTGAAATTGAGATTTCCTTATTAATTTTATCCTTCTATCTTACAAGTGGTATAAGAGAAGTCTCTTTTTTGATGGCCTTTTTAATTCCATTTGTTGCGTATCGGGTCCCGATTGTCGTACGGATTATGAAGTCTTCTAATTCCTCGTCGTTTGGAGGTGGTCGCGAATGGGTCCAGTTTTTATCTCTATTAACCTGAAATCAACACAATACAACTAACAAATAGGAGGTCAGAGGCCCGATGGGATTTCTTCCACCGAAAACACTCCGACGCTCAAGTCAGCAATTTCCCGCAATGAATGAAAAGGGAGCGAACGCTTAGAGGTGTACGCAAATATACAGTAAATGCGTTGGGAATGCGTGAATGTAGGAATGGGAGATTTGTGAGCGGCAAATGGGAGGCCTAGCTCCTGTAATGCACCGCAGTGGGTGGCTAACTCATGTCACCTAAGAAAGTCGGATCTGGGAGGTGGTTTTGGAATTTAACTCACATAATGTAAAGTCGATTATTCATGATCCAATCCATTTCCCTGTAGAAAAGAGGGATTTTATAGGCCCCTTGGTTGGGGGCTTTGGGCACGAGAATCCTCGTCGCAGGGATTCATCGACCGTTAATTGATGATGATGGTCGCAGGTGTGTCAGTTGTCGCCTTGCGATGGCAGGTAGATTGTCGGGCGTTGCAGGTCACACTTGATCTACCTCTTGCGTTGGGATTGACCAAAGAACTGTGGGTAGCGGCGTAAGCCGCGGTTGGCAGCGCTAACTCTCTCCCCATTAGCTCGTTTCCTCTATGCCACTACTGTCACCCAATAGCCACATTAATAGGCGGCAGGCGCGCACATTGGCTGCGAGTACGGGCCACCACGTAGGCTACACTGGAACGCTGGGTTGGATTTGCCGTTTGGGCTGTTGCTCCACAAGTTGGGCTTCGAGCTTCTTTGGGCCTTCGCACTGTACCCTACACTAGCCTCCATGTCTGGGCCAATCTGCAGTCTTGGCCTGGCATGTCCTTCTAGGTCTAACTCGCAGTTGCTCGACTTCCCTCAAGATGCATCAATGTTTGTCGTCTTCCAGCTTCGCGCCTTCCCTAGGCGGTTGCGCATGCTTTTCTCGCGCCACAGTGATTTGGTGCCTAGAATGGAAGGATTCACATGCCTAAGGTTGCGTCGGATTTGAAAGCTTTCCTATTTCATGAAAGACATCCACAAGATAGCGTGCCCTATTAGGTGCCGGAAGGGCCCCAACTTGCCCATAAATAGGAGGGCCTTTTGACTAGCAGGTTTTGTGACCCTTTGACCACAGGATGTCTAAGAAGAAGAAGACAACCAAAAATAAATAGCAATGTGTCCCTAACTCACCGGCATAAGCATCAGTTGAGCACAACAGTTTGTGAAATTTTGATAGGATTCAACAAAGGCACTTACACAACTAGTGCAATGAAATAAATCTGAATTTTTTATTAATCATTAACTAGCAAAATTTTGTATATAAAAAATACAACACAATAAAACATATAAAGTTATACGATGATATTTAATATGAAAAACATTCTAAATTAAAGAAAAAGTCAATGGTTAATTTTTAAATAAACTCACTATAATAATATCTAATTACAAATATGATCCTTTTTAAAATCTCTTTACTATAATTGGAATGAATAGCTAGTTGAAACCTAGTAATTTACTATAGAAAATATATTGAGAAAAACGAGTAATTAAACGGCAATTTGTCCTAGAAATAACATTAGAATAATATACTCGACTTTAGCGAATAACAGAACTCGAGTTAGACATCAACAGAATAACAAACCTCTTCCTCTTCTTTCTTTTCTCCCGTCTCTCTCTTCGTACGGCGCTCATTATATTACAAAAATGATTTCAAATGCCTTAGAATGTATCAGATGTAACTTTATAGTAATGTCAGCACACAAACACTTATTAGTCGTACATCAAGGATGACCTCACTAGAAAAACGGTGCATGAGTATCCTTCATGCATGCATCAAATATGCCCATTCTATCTCTTCTTTGCACAAATACCCATTTTGTATCTATTAGGAGCAAATGCCATTTGTTCACTAAAATTTTTTTGCTCGAACATACATTGCACAAACCTCTAGTGAATTTTGTTATTCGAGTGACTCTTGCATGAGTATCGTGCCACCCTTACTTGACATCTTTGATCGGGCGTGCCATGCACAAACATGGCATATCTTCTTGATGACCCATCTAATGGGTTTGAGAAATACAAGGGAGTAATTCAAAAGGCCCAACAAATTTTACAACCATGCTGCAACAGTTCAGTATCATCTCACCGGCAATTCTGTTTGAATCAAGCGACAACGTTCTGAACTTTCTAAAATCTAAAGTTAAGTTCAAGCTAAAATGTCTGGCAGCAATTGTACTGAAGTTGTCCGAGACCAGCTCAATTAGAAGCTGATCTAACTTTATTTCATCATTAGGAGATTAGTAGTTCTGCATCTTTTGCTATTCTGGTTTTTGTATCTAAAATTCTGTTAATCAAGACAGAAGGTTCTTAGATTGTTGAATCCTGTCATACTACAGCATAAAATAATTTCAGAGTTCTATGGTTTCCAAATTAACCTGCACGTGTTGACACGAATTTATACTCTGTTCATCTGTTTATTCATCACATCTGTTATGTGTTGCTAGTTTTGGGTTTTTCTCCTTCTTCCATACAAGAATCTAATCTGGAATCTGCACTAAAATTTGGATTGCTATGAAGATTGGAAGGTACTATCCCATTGGTATTCAATTGTTCTTCCCTATTTGAATCTGTTGTACTTGATTGATGTACTCAATTGATATTCAATTCTGAAGTGATGCTGGAATCTGAGGTGCTAGAACCTGTCTGGAGCAGCTGAGAATCTAAAGGGAATTCTTTTCTATTCCTCTTCTGAGATTCCAGTGAAGTTGTGACGCAAAATGCTTGAGTTTTAATTTTTGAATATTATCAGCAACAATTTTGTGAGGGCTGCAGCTTAGTCTGATCTAGAATTACAGATTTGAATTGTACCAGAATTTCAGTAGTGCACCAGAAATTACAGATCTGGAACTTGATTCTTCAAAAGTAGGGGCCAATTGGGTATACTGATTCTGAAATTATTGTTTCATTGATTCTAGTGTAGGGAAAATAGTGCCGGTCGGACAATGAATCGGAGAGGGCAATGACAATGATGAATACTTACGCACACAATAGGGAGAAAATAATGGAGAATAATGAACACACAGATTTTACGTGGAAACCCCTTATGAATAAGAAGAAAAAACATGACACTTAGTCCACAAATAATTTCACTGTGAAAAATTTTAGTTACAAAAACCCCAATTATATAAACTCTCAAATAACAAACAATAAGAATAAAGCACAACTCCTTGTTACTTCTGTGTTTCTTCACTTTTTACACATTGTGTGTCTCTCTCTCCACTTTTGCACCTTACATACATTCATATACATATATATACATATGTTTCTGGACGACCGCCTTTTATGCAAGGTGGTTGCGTGCACGACAGGACCTGCCACTGATTCTGCAAAATCGTCTTCCTGCCGAGAGCGATTAACCTGTTCTATAGAGTCGATTACCAACTCTGAAAGTCAATTTCTTTTTCTGAAAAACTGTTTGCGCAGACTTTGTAGATGATCAATTTTTCCAAACAAGCTGTCTTCGGTCGTTGACCAAAGTCCTCGGCTATTAACCTATGTCCTCGGCCGTCACTCAATGTCTTGGCCCTCAATCAATGTCTTCGGCCGTTAGGGCCACATCTAGTTCTTCCCTTGTCGAATTTTTGAATTCTGGAATTCTAGAATCAACATTCTTGGTCAACAAAAGAATTAAACTGAATATCTGTCAGTTCCATGATCTGAAAAATTGGGTTGAAGTCTATCCATAGGAATTCTGGTGCTCAACTCTTGCCAGAAAACTGTGTTGTTTCTGTTTTTTGCTTCAGAAATTTAGAACCTGTAAGAGTCATTTTAAAAGCCAAAACTCAGGTCCGCCAAGCTGTGCAGTGAATTGGATTATACAAGATACTAAGTTGCTGTTCCATTGACTGCACAATTGCTCTACAATTACAGAACTCAGTTGTCATGGTGAGAATCAGTTGCATTTTAGAAATTGTGTCTTAACCTGCTCCTGCAAGCTCGTCAACTATGTTTCTATACTAAATTGATACCAACTGTTCTTGAGATTCTCGCATTAGCATCATTAATTTTTGATTTCAAACAATAAGGATCTAGAGCAACAACGATTGGTAGAAACTAATCAGGTAGAATTTCAAAAATTGGATCAATTGTTTGAATCTTTTATGCTTGAATTCAAGGCCTCATTGCATAAACCATGTGTGAAAATCCTATTGTCCTTGATAACATTGATTTTTTGAATGAGGATCTGGATGAGGATGAGTTTGAAGAAACAGAATCCAAATCTGAAAATGAATAAGAGATTTCAATTCCTGAAAAGGGTTATTGTCCTACAAATTTATGGGATAAGAAGGCCAATGATACTGCTCTGCAATCTGATGTTGGCATTCTTACATCTGAATCTGAAGTTGGTAACTTGCCTACTAAAAATTTGTTGGTATCTACAAGGTATGGACCCCTGACAGCAAACGCATTAGGAAAACTTGACCAACAACAGATCCTAGTGCTTTTAAAGGGAATGATTAATGATTCAATTCAGAAATATGAATCTTCAGAATGTGAAGTGGAACAGGAACTCAGAAAATTTCCAGTTGCTGCACCTCTCATGTCGAGCACACATGTTATTACTAGACTCCAACAATCAATTCAAACCTGGATGTAAGGATCCATCCTTGAATCGCTATGCTATTAACAGGGGCAATTATATATTGCTATTGAACCTGATGATGCTATACTTCCATCAAGCTCAATGTGTGTGCAACAACTCAATTTATTAATTTCTTCATCGAGAGTCACACAACCAGTTCTTGTACTGCATCAACAAAACAAGATTCTTGCAGGTTACTCATTTAGAACAGAAGAAAAAGTTCCAGATGCTGCAGACCTCATGATAAGCACAACTCATATTCCTACCTATTCCAGCATTCAGATCAATCATGACTTTGTGGATCCCCTACTGTACTTCCTAACTAAGCAGGGCAGTCCAGATTCACAAATAGCAAGAATTCATATATCCCACAGGTTTCAGTATCCTTTTTCTTAGATTTTGGTCACTCCCTTATAGGTACCATAATAAATAAAGTCATCCACGTGGTAAAAGATATTAAAGGGTCACGTGATATTCGTGCAAGGGTCAGCCGAGTATCTATCGAAAGTCAGCAGAGTGACGCATGATAAGCACCTGATTTACACCTGTGCGCAAATTCCAGATTGGGGGTCGTTTGAGGTGTGCCCAAGGGAGTGCTTGTGAGCGGATTGTAGTGGTCACATGCGCAATGCGTGCATGATGGGTGCTTATGCACCAATTTTAGTGAGCGAGCACCCGACTGGCGCTCAAGCGCTACGCCTGATATAAAATTGCACTTGATGTAATTTTAGAGTAATCTGAAATTATTTCTCACAGGAGCGCCACAGGGAGAGAGAGAGAAGAAAAGAGAGAAAAGGAAAAGGTTCGGCATTCGATTGATATTCAATTTGAGTTCCGTTCTTCGAAAAAGTCGAGTATGTTATTCTAAAGTGTATTCCTAGAGCATATTTCGTTTAATTATTCTTATTTCTGGTTATACTTTTTCTTGTAAGTTATTAGGTGGATTGAGGAAATTATAATCAACCATTCTTCACTTGAAATTATAGTTAAGGGATTTCGAATGATTTATTTGTAATCGATACTATTATTATAGTGGATATATTCGAAATTTATTCTGTGATTTTTCCTCGGTTAAAAAGAGTTGTTCACATTAAAAACGTTATATATTATTACATTTCTTGTGCTCACGGATTTTGTGGTTGGCATTTGATGAGAGATTCGAGTTTTATTTCGCTGCACCAGATTGTGTGTCTAGGTTAAACTCCAACAATTTCTTCATGGAAACACCCCTTATTCCTTCTTTCGAACAAGATCAGATGAGATTTTGCAAGAGAAAATCAAGTTACCTATCTATTTTTTTTATTATCTTACCATGTAAGACCAATGGAAGGGTGTTCATTAACAAGGCATCCTTAATTTTCCAGTTGAGCATCTGCTGAATGTTGGGAGATCAATTCTTATCATACATGCAAGAGTTTTGTTGGGTGGAGCTATTGGGGTTTTCCAACCTAAATACATACAACCCGACGCAGCGGAATAAATTCGAACCCCCTGTTAGCAGTCAACCACCAAAATTGCATGCAATGTATATCAATTTTTAATATGGAAAACTCTTTTCAACCAAGAAAAAAATCACATAATAATCTCTGAAAAATTTTCACTATATAAAATCGGTTTTACAAACTCCCAAAGTATGGTACTAGAAACCTACCCGAGATAGAGTAGAAAAAAAAGTCCAAAGCAAAAAAAATCTCCTTCTTTCTTTTCTCTCTTTTTATTGTCTATTTTTTCTCTCACTGACGCTTTCTACTATCTAATTTTACAAGTTTTGGCGAAATTCTCACTTTCCCACACACAAACCCTAAAACGCTTCGTGCGCTTTATAATGACGTCTGATCCAAAATGCATTTTCTGTGCTTTTACAATCATAAAAATGCATTTCCCGCGTTTTTACAATATGGGCCATTAGGACCGACAGTCAGTCATCCTTTGATATAAACAGTCTGGTTGCCCCTCTGGCCCAATAGTTCATTGGCTTTCTGACTCAACATTCCGGTTAGCCTAGGCGGTTCGGCCGTCCTTCAGCCTCTACGTCCGGTCATCCATGCAATTCGATATTCGGCCACCCTTCAGCCTCTCCACCCGGTCTCCTTTCGAACTCAGCTCCGCCTGAATCGCCCCTTGGCCTTGGCACGATCCTCGAATAAACTTGTGTACCTTTCAATGATTGTCTATTTATCGAGACACCCACAAGCAAATGACCAAAAATCCAATAGGAGCAACTAAATTTCAGAAAGTCTGTAGCATTATTTCTTAGAAAGTTATGCATATTTCAATTTAAATAATTGATTGTTATGGCAACTTTTGACCGCAACAAATACGGGCAACCAATTTCTTCAAAATTTGATTATTGAGGAGGCTCATATCCTAATCTCCTTGGGCTCAATAATACTCTTTATCCATGTCAGTTTTATTGATTCTCAAAAGTAGCAAATAGTGTTGGAATATGGGTCATTCTTGTGTGGGAAGTATTGTTGTGTTTGCCACATGTACAAGCGCACGCAGTGATGTGACCTGAAGTGGAAGAAAGGCCAAGATGGTTACACTTAGTCAAAGTGGAAGAAAGATCGGAGTGATTACACTTGACCGAAATTGAATAAATTTCAAAACAGAATTCCAGAGAGATTGATAAGGCCAAAGAGGATCACAAGGTCGAAGAGATGAAAACTTGTCGGAGTAGTGCTGTTAGGATAAAGTCACAAGTCAAGTCAAATATTAATGGCCGAGGACTCTAACTGACGGCCAAAGAAACTAATTGAAGGCCAAGGATTCTAATTAACGGCTGAGAACACTGATTGATGGCCGAGGACACGGATTGATAACCGAGGATACTAGTGATGGCCGAGGATACTAGCTAATGGCTGAGGACAGTTTGTCTGAAAAAGCTAGTCATCTGCAAATTCTATGCTGACAATTGACTTTGTAAAAAATGGAGTTGATTTTCAAAATTGATAACCGACTTTATAAAACAAGTCAATTGCTCCCCGTTGAAAGGCAATTTTGCAAAGTAGTTGGCAGGTTTTGTAATGCATGCAACCGCCTTGCAGAAGTGGATGGTCGTCTAGTACTTTATATATATATGTATGCAAAATGCGAGAGCAAGGAGAAGGGGTGAAAAAATATGGAGAGAAAAAAACAATGAGTTATATTTTTACTCTTGTTCTCTTTTCTTTAAGGGTTTGTGTAATTAAAATTTTTGTAACCATTTTTTTTTATTGTGAATTTTTACATACTAAATATCCTATTATTTTCTCTCTCTTATTTAGAAGATGATTTTCATGTAAAATTGTATGTTCTCAGTTCTTCCTTTTTCTCTCTATTGTGCATGCGCATTCATCAACACCATCCTCTCAATTTTACCATCTAATTGGCATCCTTTCCCAACAAATAGTGATATGGAGAATTCTTCTTGTACCATCCTTGAAGACAAAAATGCTTTCATGGGAGAGTTTGTCCCGTAGTGAACAAAAAGATGAAGTTGATTAATGAATTGAAGTGTCTTTTCTGTCTGTCTATTTCTCCCTCGTGTTTCTTTCTTTTCTCTCCTTAGTTGTTTAGTTCTCCTTCCATCTAAGTTTGTCGCCTCTCATTTCAATCTGAGATTCGGATTTCCTTCTCAATTCTATTTCATTATCTTAGATGATTTTTATATTTATCTAACAATTAAAAAATTAAATAATAAATTTACTGTTAATTTATCTAAATTTTAATTACAATCATATTATGAATATTATAATTTTATTATAACACCACTGTAGAGAGAGGAGGGAAACTAACCGATGACTTCATCGACTCTTTGGATTTTGGATGTCGCCCACATTAGAGGAGGAGCTCTTGCAAAGCAAATCCCCAGTCCGTACTATCCCCTGCCCTTCCCCCTCCATCTCATTGCCTGCTCAAGGGAGGGAGATATTGCCTGGTGGGTCTTTCAGTCATCTGCCCCGCCTATGGTCTATTGATTCAACCTACGACCTGCTTCAAGATTTGTGGCCTGGCGTGATCTATGACTAGAGGACCGAGAAAGTGTAAACAAATGACTCGTCCAGGCACGGAAAAGACCAAAAGACTGTTAATCGGGTCCTCTCTGGCAGACCCACTCCTGAAAATGCGGGGATGGGGGTGCTGCAGCTTGCTTCTGCCCTGTAGTTTGTTCATCTTTTATAATTTTATTAGATATAAATTTAATAGTTTTATATCTTTTTCAAATAAAAAACATAATTCAAATTTTATTTTTTAACATCATTTCAGGTTATGAGATACAATAGTTGTGTTTCATTAATGAGATGTAACGCTACCTTCATAGCCTAAATAGTCAAGCTAAACAGCTATGTAGGTCAAGTCTAAACCAAGTGTAAAAGATTTCATTTTAATCCTCATGTACTTTACGGTTTTATCATTCTACCTATTATTTTACCATAATATTTGATCCATTTTTGATCCCTTCGACACCTTACAAGCTTGTTAGGCGTCTTTTCCTGAATTGAAAGGCACTACAATGGACAACAGAGGTGTAGTCTCTGTATCTTGCTTCGATGGCCATTTGATAGAAATCTAATAGCCCAAGTATTTTATGCACGTAAAATTAAAAATAAAATTGAAAAGAAAAAAGAAAAACATGTGGGTCGTTTGATTTATTTCCGATGACCATTGAGCCAACGTGCAAAGCTACACCTCATAAGTGGTTATAAGGGAGACGGTAAAAAAAGGCCAACCTAATATAAAGACCCACAACCTCAGCGGCAGGTCCACAGGCCCAAATCCTAGTCATCGCTTCCATTAACCAAAATAATATATCAATCGGCCGGACAACATGAGCCGATCAAGGCCTAATTCGGACGACCTACAGCACCATTCTCTCACGCTGAATATCACTTGTCTTAACCAATCGGTACCACAAATATTATCCTAAATCACAATCTCCTCAACAAATCTTTCATAACGATAATTCTAATATTCGCTACGTATAATATCTCCTTGGGAAAGGAAGGAATCCCCCTCGATTAATCATAGTTGCCTTAATTGGCGCCTTCAATTCTCATGCTAGCTCACTAAATTTGCGCAAGGCAGCTGGTGACCAACCTTGACGCCCAAGTAAAATTGAGCTGGTCCAATGACTATAAAAAAACCCTTGATTCAAACTCTAAAAAATAGCAACCATCAACTCAACAGATCTTTCATAATGATAATTCTAATATTTGCTACGTATAGTATCTCCTTGGGAAAGGAAGGAATCCCCTCAATTAATCATAGTCGCCTTAATTAGTGCCTGCAGTTCTCATACCAACTCACCAAATTTGCGCAAGGCGGCTGGTGACCACCTTGATGCCCAAGTAAAATTGAAGGCTGGTCCAATGACTATAAAAAAACCCTTGATTCAAACTCTAAGGACACGCCTACATTGGCACTAATATTAGCCGTCAAACACTTACATTCACACTCAAACAAGCCCACAAACGCTACTTCCAAGAGCTCTCAAGAGATTGCATTCCATCCACAAAACCTCCCAAGAATTCCTTCACAATTCTCGCCTCCTCAACATCAATACCGCTCCCCACAAGCGCACTACAACAAAAATCACTCCATGCCAAGCGCAACTTTTAAATTAGACTCAAAAGACCCACTTTCTTGCATCATTGTTCATACTCCGTTCTCTGTGTATCTTTCTCCTTATAAGAAAGACTATTGACTTGAGTATTAGAGAATAAATTAGAAAGTAAGTTTCGTTAACCCTCTAACATATTTTTTTTTGTATTGTAGTGTATAAGATTTAGGCTGAGGAGTACAGAGACCAGACCCGCTTCAACTCAAATCGAAATCCAAGCGACACTTTAATCCGTCAGCAATCTAAATCCAAAACATATCAGGTTCCCTCTTTTCTTTCTTTTTTTATGGCCAAATAACTCTCCATTATTTTGACATGCAACTCAATTCATTCTTATCTTACCGACATCCTAAAAACCCACCAAACACATAGCATCCCATGGATATCCAAACCTTGCCCCCTATTAGGTCAAACCGTTTGAATATTAAATGAGGTTACTTGATTTGATTCATTAGTTTAATGAACTTAAGAGTTGAGTTCATGTTAAACTCAAGACTCTTTACAGACTATTATTAACAAATTTACACTTAACTAGTCATGAAGCAAGCCTAAATAAATTATGTAATCCTAAAAGAATATAAATCAA
The DNA here is from genome assembly GCA_033239525.1 of Nepenthes gracilis. Classification (NCBI taxonomy): domain Eukaryota; kingdom Viridiplantae; phylum Streptophyta; class Magnoliopsida; order Caryophyllales; family Nepenthaceae; genus Nepenthes; species Nepenthes gracilis. The sequence goes on from BSYO01000001.1 coordinate 3,632,620, forward strand.
ATCCATTTGATAGTAACGATAACAAGAAAAAATATAACATAAAAAAACTGATAAAACAAGTTGCTATGATTCTCCTAAATATTATAAGAATTCAAGCACACAAATACATCATAGTTTTGGTTAGAGGAATAATAGAAGGAGGGAATGATACCAAATTAGTAGAAGAATTAACAAAGAAGTAAGATCCAATAAAAACCATGAGACTACAATCTACTGAATTGAACCACAAAAGAAAAGGAAAAGAAGGAATTATTATTGATTCCCACACACTTATCCACATGCTTGGCATCTTTCCATATTACTTTTATAGTAGTGGGCAAACAATATCCATTTCCAGTCAATTTTGTAATCTTCCCTTCCAAAAGTATTCGAATTGCACCGATGGGAGGGGCGATGGAATGCTAGCATCTGATTGGTAGAGAATTGTTATGTCCACAAGAAGTAATAATCCCGTGGCCACATTTGATGGAAAGGTAGTAGAAGTGGAGAGAGATGAAGATTAACAGTCACAAAGGAACATTTAAAAGTGAGGTTTGCAAAAAGGAAGGACATAAGAAAATGTTATATATATTATTAGATTCGGATTATCGTAAGATTGTGAACCGATGAAGTTGTTCATCAATAGTTTGAAAGTTTAAGTCGGAAAGACTCATTTAACCTTTCTGATCTAGAGATACAAATACCACGGGATTATAATTCTAAAACTAACTAGACAAATAAAGCAAGTCTAAGTATGATCGAGTATAATTCAAGTAGGCTCATGAACTTTGTAGTTATACTTGTTTCCAGATGAGAGGGCAAGGTTGTAATTTATGGGTCAATAATAAACTCTTTGATAAGTTCATCTATATATTCTTTTTAAGATTTGGTGATGCATTTATTTAAGGGATTGAGTTTGGAGTGTTAGTTTAATTTGATAAATAAGATTGACTTGACTAATTTATGTATAAAGAAATCGAGTATAAGTTCCAGATTTAGACCAATTAGTACACATATGAAAAAAACGGTCCACAAATCAAGCTCAAGTTCATCATTTTTTCAAACCCAATTTAAGTTAAAAAAATAAGACTCAATACAAGCGTAAGTTACTCATTTATATTATTTTAACCATATCGAGTATAAACACTTCTAAACTCAATTCATTTTGCATCCCCACATTTTAAATACAACTATTAAAAAATATTTAAATATATTATTTTAACTAAAAAAATAACCTTTGAAAAAACACATACTTCATATGAATTCAAACATATTTAAGAAAATTTGAATCCTCTTTTATCACCCAGAAGTTGTATCATTTTCAACATTTTACAAAAGAAAAAAATCAGCGATAATCATCCGTCTAAAATGTGGGTAATGGTATCATGGTAACTTTTCAAATTTGTTTGCAGGGAATTTTGTTATTAATAAGGCCAATAAGAAATTAAAAATTAATAAAAATTAGACCCATGTCAAAAATAAATTTTTAAAAATTAAGCGTCAATTACGTTGACCGTATGCCTTCTATGAGAGATTCTTTTATCGATTTATTTGGCAAACTATACCCTCTGGAAAGATAATGACATTTAACTTGCTCAGTGATTAAGATTTATAATTAATTTTCTTCTGACTTAGATTAGAATATTTATTCCCACTGGTTCCAAATTAGGGTTTAATTTCCAAATTTGACAATAATAAATATATATGTTTAAAAGTTAACTCATGATGAGGTTCGATTTTAATTCAGAAAAAGTTGGTCCATATCGGAAGTGGGTCGGCAAATTGTCAGGCCAAGTCTATAGACAATCATGTATACTTCGGCTTCCATCCAGCTCGAGAAATTGGCAGCTCATCGTTGGACCTTGGCTCAATGCTTCCTAACTCAACCAGGCTCGTACTACCGAATTAAAAGTAATTTGGCAGTTCAAATATGATAGAAAATTGTGAATTGAGATTACAATCGTTGATAACTGACCTAATAACCAAGGAGAAAATCTTTGATTCATTAATTTGCCATTGATTAGCTATAACTAGTTTAATTTTCAATCTTTAAAATAAGTAGAGAATATAGGAAACTATCGAATTTTTTCACATAAATAAGTTATTTACATATTATTTAAAGTATATCTAACAAAATATTGAAAAAAATTCTCCCCTAGCATAAATTCATATTCTTATTTTAATTCATAAAATAGGTTAGGTACCTTAATTTGTCACTTATAAAAAAAAGGATACTTTAGTTTTGCCTCTGTATACTACCCTGTTGCGTTCCGGATTTTCGGTTGTCGTACAGATTAGGAAGCTTTCGGATTCCTCATCACTTGAAGCCGATCACAAGCGAATCCAATCTCCATCTCTATTAATTTGGGACCTGCACAATACAAATTACAAATAAGATGTTAAAGGCCGACGGGGGTTGTCCCCCGCCGACACTTCGACGCTTAAGTCAGACCGTCCGCAATAAACAGATGGATACATGCTTAAGATACAATAATGAGGAGAGTGTGAGAGGAATGTATTTGGAGACTTAAGTTCCATGGAGGCGCCCAGGGTCGGGCAGTTTATCAGTGCACCCACAAAGGGCAACTTAGAAGAATCCCTCTTGGGGGTGCGCCTGCGGAGGACGCTTTAGAGATGCGCCCGCGGAGGGCAGCTTGGAGGCCTAGCTCCCTGTATGCACCACAGCGGGCGGCTGACTTCTTGTTGCCTTAGGAGGCGGTGGAGATGATATCCAGAAGATAGCTGTTGGGCTTAAGGTAAGTGATACTTGGTCAATTATCCAATATCCCCCCCTTTCTTCGTTGAAGAAAAAGGATTTTATAGGTCTTCTGAGGAAGGGCTTTGGATGTGAGAATTCCCGTTGCCATGGCTCATTGACCCTTGATTGTTGTCGGCGATTGCCAGTATGTTGTTGTCGTTTAGCGGTGAAAGGTAGATCACCGGGTGTTGTCGACCACGCTCGATCTCTACCTTGAGCTAGGATTGGTAGAGCGACTGTGGATAACCGCCTGAGCCGCTGTCGGCGTAGTGGACTGTTTTCCTATTGGCTCACTTTCTCCTACGCTTCCGTCATTCATTGGTAACAGCATTGATGAGTTGCAAACATCGCTCATTGGCTGTTCAGCGCGGGCTGTCACGTAGACCGCTCTACAGTGCTTGGCCTTATGGGCCCATCAGGCAGCTATTTCGTGAGTCGGGCTTCAAATTTCTTACAGTCTTTGCTTCGGACCCAACACACCCTCATGTTGCTATTATGTATGGACCTTATCTTTGGCTGTCACCCAACTAATTCACATTTTGACTTAAAAAACAAATTGGATATTCTTAAAAAATTGACAAGGCTGATTGATATTATTATCTCTATTGTTAATTACTTATAGCGCCCAATAATTTATTATCCTATCAATAATGAATCTAAATCGTGAAATATCTTAACTTTATACTTGATCTAGACCCAAATTTAAGACATATGATATAATAATGTGTGAAATCAATTCAGTTTTAGATTTTAAAATTTCAAACTCGACTCATGTTATTAGACTCATATGTCATGTTATTTTCACATAATATACTGTATAAAAGGGTTAGTCTAATTATAACGATTCAAAATACAGTTGCTTAATATATTAATTAATCGATTATGGTAAATTGGATTAAATTTTGCATTTATGAGTGTAAAATAAGTTTAAGAATTGGTTTTCTTTTTATATGGGTTAGAATTACTTATTTTAGTTTTTGACCGCACTTGACAGTATCTTATGATGACATAAATTAAGGGTGAGGTTCGAACGATGAAAAGTTTACATTGAATACCTACGTGCCCAAAGACAAGGAATGGCATAGTAAGTGACAAAATACTTTAGAGAGTTGAAAATATACATAGATAGATCCGTAAATTTAACTAATTAGATATTTTTTACCGTTATTATAAGTATAAATCATAAAAATAACTTCTTTTTATCATTTGGACAACAATACATATATTTAAGTATTCCTAAAGCTCAAAAGGCTAAAAAAATATCATTTCATAGACTATTCTAATTTTATACACAATGTTGTTCCTATTAAATATTCAAATTTAAGAGTAACATTTTGTTCATATAGGAAATGTCCCCCGGGATAATGGTATGACTTTGGCAAATATTACTTTAAAAATAATAATCGCCTATGACCATTTAACGTAATAGTTTTTACAAGTCTATATGCTATGACCATAAATATTCAGATTAATTTTTAAATATTATTGCAGAGTGGCAAAAAAAATTAATTCTTACCCATTATTCGGTTACAGAAAATTTTGAGAGTCACTTCATTTCCATGATCTAAAAATTACAATAATCCAAGTATTGTATTTTTAAACCTTTTGTTTTTTTTTTTTTTTTTGTAAATAATGAGGCATCTCACAATCAGTCATGTCATCTTGTTACCCCTTGAAATATTATCCATAATTTGGAGTCAATTTACTTGACCAAATCCATAGCAACAATATGTTGGCGGAGCAGGGCCACAACCTGCTCAGCAAAGCTTGTAAAGCCAATTATTTACTACGTTAGCTATCACGGTATCCTTGATTTTTATTGCGCTCAAGTCCGTGAACTATTATTCATTCTCTGTGCCATTGGTCATCATAAAGTTATCGGACGTTTCTTGATGTCTCTAGGCAACGTCCTCAGATCTTATTGTTCATCTTGGCTGTTTTCTATACAACTGAAAGTGCCACCTGCCTTTCATTTTGTCTCCATGAGTGGACCGGCTATTTTGCACATATGGGCCAAGTGCACCAGGCGCCTTCCCTTTTGTTCCTTAGTCGTCTGCGCACCAATAGGACCATTCGCCCATTTGTCTCCTTTTGTCGGTCAGCGCATTGACCAGGAAAATGCACCAAGGCTTCCATGCACTTTCCATTTGCAACCTTGGTTGTCCGCGCGCCATCAGCATCTTGGGCGGTCAACGTATTGACCAGCCTTTTGCTACCTTTGTCCGATCAACACGTTGACCGACAAACCTTGCCTCAAAAGCTTCTGCGCACCAATCGGCCAATATGCCTCCTTGGCCGTATACTTCCTTCAACCGTCTTACAGCTGGTCAACTCCTGTTGATGGAATCCATAATCGACCATTTGTCTTCTGTCGGTCAATGACCGGCCAGCATTCTCCGTCCTCTCAACCGGTCAAACTCCGTTAACCGCCCAACTTTCTCTGAATTTTTTACTCCTCTATGATTTACTCTCCGAAAATTTACTGGTAATATTCCTATTTGTTTAGTTATCCCACAAGAAAATGACCAGAGCTAACAGTATAGTCATTGAAATTAAGTTTACAAAGCATAATTATTGGCCTAATCTCTATGTTAGTGATTGTGACTACTTCTATTAATAATAAATAGTTGCCATTTTTTAGTTTTGTGTGATTAATAAAGTAATATTAATAATAATATTCATGTCTTATGATTATTGTTTCAAAAAAATTATTATAGATAAAATCCATCTGATATATAATCTTTGAAGATAGTGACAATAAAATTAAGCTAATTATATGGCCTAAACTTCATAATAGTTTATGGCTACTTCTATTAATAATGAATGATTGTCTTTCTTTTTTCTTTTTTTTTGGTTTTGTATGATTAATAAAAAATATTAAAAATATTTTTTTTTCTTTTACTATCCTACAATAATTATTATAAATAGAATTCACCTTATATATAATCTTTATAGATAAAATTATACATTTAAAATTTAGCCTAAACATACAACTAGTGGTAAATTTTGTTTATTTCTGAAAAAATAGATCATCTCTTGAAAAATTATTTGTTGCTAGTTTCAGAGTATAATAATTTTGTTTGCCAATTCTATCAAAAAGGCAACAATGACTTAGGGATAACGACTATGAAACAAAATATTCATTAGATTTAGCATAAACTTTGGAACAACGAACATCGCATAACAAAATACGTATCATGTTGTTCCCAAAATTTACATCAAGTGGTCCAAGCATGACCTAAGCTGAAACCCCATTGGCCAAGAGTTGTAAAACATAGCAGAGCAAGCAAAAAATAAAAATGAAAACCCACCATGATCATGATCGTGATGATGATGACGACGATGGTGGGACAGACAACAAGCTCCACCAAGTCAAACATGATGTCTTGCCATAATCGGTACTTATATTATATATTAATCTTCTCTGAATCAGAGAATAATAATATATAATCTTCCCTGTTTTATTTCGATTACTGCTACTAGGCACCCTAATTAAATAGAGAGAAATTAAAAAAAGAACAGTGATATAATTGATTATTAATCGCAGTTGAAGTAGCCGATGAAATGGCACGGTGGGGATCAGGTGATGGCGATGCAGTCGGGCTCCCAGAAGATTAGTGACCGCCGCCTCTGTTCTTTACAGCCTCTTAACAGAGGAACCAGATACTCTGCTTCTTTCCCTTTTACCACCACCAACTCTCGCTGCTCCTTTGATTTGCCTTGGTAGTTATAATTGTGGGCTAGGACGAATTTGCAGTTGTCGCTGTGGGATGGTTTTAGTGGTGGAGTTTGCTGGGACAGCGGCTTCAGAACTACCGCAGCCGCGGACTTGCTTTGCCAGTAGTACTTGTAAGCGTTGAAGGTGGCGGCGGCGGCAGCGGCAGTTGCCGGTGATTTGGGGAGGAGGCGGGGCACCCGGGGCCGAGGAGGAAGTGCTGCTTCATCCACTTCCTCATCTTCCTCCTCCTCCGCCTCTACAAGAGTGGTGACGACTTTGTTGAATTTGCAAGGCCATGCTGAGGATTTCGTTATAGAGAATAGTTTCCGCATATTCATCACGGCAGTTGGAGGCCTCGAGACGGACTCCATTATTATTGCAAGTTCTTTTGCTGCTTTATTTTCCCTCACTACTATTGATTCTTCTTCTTCTTCTTCAGCCTCCTCTTCGTTAGTTTCTACCTCTTCTTCTTCCTCATCTTCCTCTTCCTTGATTTCTTCTAATTCATTTTCTGTTGCTTCATTGATTATCTCATTCTCTTCTCCTTCGATATCTTTTTCTTCGGTGAAATTAGTGTTGGCGAGAGTGAGTAGAAGGCGGCCGTCTTGGCGTTGAGCACGAAAGCAATTCTGGGACGGGACGGTAATCGCTTCCACGACAAGCCGCCCATTCTGGCGGTGGGAGCACATGTGGACATCGCAGCCGTCGCGTTGGGCGAGCGACGGCAGCGGCGGAGGGATGGATCGAGGTGGAGCTCTCCTGCTGCAGGTGGAATAATTGTAAGCATAATTGTGCCTGACTACCCGGAGTTTCTCACCGTCAAAAGGCCGCGAGTATTCTCCCTCTTCTTCTTCTACGCCTGCTTTTTCCACTTCGGACTCGCCGGGATGAGACAACGGGTACGACAAGAACCCGCCGGAGCCCGTCTCAGACCCTAGGCTCTCCGTGCAAATCTCCAGGCTCTTCTCGCTGAGAGAGCTCGCCGACCTTCTCGCCAGAGGGTGCACGTACGGAGGAGGGAGGGAAGATTTCGACGCGACGAAGTCTCCATTGGCCTTCTCAGAGAGGATGGAGCTCCACGCGTCCAATCGACAGGGCCCTTCAATCTTCTTCTTTCTCTGCTCTTCTTGGATTAAGCTCCAGATATCTTGACAAGATCCCTCCCGGCACTCTCTCTCTTTTCCTCCCGATGACGACGAAGAGTTAGTGACCTCCTCCTCTTCATCGGAAGAAGCGATGTTCTTCGAGGGGGAGAAGCCATTTTGAGTCAACCATGTCTTAGAAGACATGTCCGCGGACAGAGTTCTCCTGAGAGGAGTGGCTCCGCTGCGGGCGGCGCCGTCGCAATCACAGCCGAGTATGGAGACTGTGTCTTGCTCGGCCTTGAGTTGCTCTTCGTGATCCGTCTTTAAAGAATAGGAGGAGGAGGAGCCAAGGCTCTTGCTCAGGCAACCTGACATCTCTGCTCTGGCTCTGCAAGTCGGAGAGAAGAAATTGACAGGTTTTCTCGCTGCACGGAGGAGGAAAGAGACATGGCAATAAATTATTATTGCTAACTCATACCTCATTAAAGCAGAGCCACTGTGCTATCTAAGAAAAATATCAAGTTACAAAGCATTTTCATACATGCATGCAGCTGGAAGGAGGGTACGATCAGCTGTATACCCATGGAACGCAATTCCTGTTACTTTTTTTTTTTCTCAAAAGAATTCTTTTTTCTGACAATGAATTTGACTTTAGTAGTGGTTAATTACCTCAGGAAAACAACAACATGCAACTGGTTCGAGCTGCTTTGCCAATGTGAGAGAGAGAGAGAGAGAGGATAGGGAAGAAGATGAAGGGTAATCAGTTGATTGATGACAAATACCAGAGGAGCATGAAAGGGTATTTGTAGCGGCGCGAAACGCCTTTGGATCCGTGTCCATTGGGGCCCGCCCTTCCGCCCGCCTATGCCACTATTAGCCGAGAAAAATAATACGTTATATTGCATAACTACTTAATTCAAAATAGCTAAAAAAATATGTGGTATTTTTAATATATATGATGGATATAATTTTCAAAACATTCCCTACATTCTGCAAATTTCCGGCTTCGAAAATAATCTTCTATGGATGCCAACGAGGGGCAATGCGGAGAAAATTTAATAAGAATTTATTTAAAAATAAATAATTAATATAAAAATATATGACTCTTTATCCACTAGAAAATAAAGCCTCTCCCATCAGCCGTGGAGTGCGCAGCACTGATAAATTGTAGCAGGCAGAGACATTTTGATTGGCTGAGAGTAAATTTGGCTTAAGAAAGAAGCGAAAGGAATCACTTTCAAGACCCACTATGAACATATATGACGACCAATACAAATTTATTTATTTATTTATTTGTGATAACTATCATTCATATTTTTCAGATGCACTATTGACATTAAAAATATGCATGGTCATTGTCACATTATTTTATTAATAAAATAATTACAAAATAATTATTTTTTTAAAAAAAATATTTCCATCTGTTTTTCGTACATGTTTTACGTGTGAGAATACAAATAAAATATGAGTGTTATTTTCTAAATATTTGTATAAAGCATGATCAATCTAAATAAACCTACTAAATAAATATTTTTATATTGAACAAAGTTGAGTTATTTCTATTCTAAGCTAGTTTTCCCCACCCTAATATCAGATAGGGTTTTTTTTATGTATAAATTCACCTTCAAGAGCCACCCTATAAACTTGATTGTGCGGCTATATATTGTTTGTATAGAGGAGAATCAGCATAAATAAAACTACTATATAAATTATAATATTTTAATTTGAATTTTTATATTAATATTCACAGCAGTGGGAGTAATACTATTTTAATGGATATTTTTAATTTTTTTTAAATATTATTATTACAATTTTTGATTAAAAGATAAATACTCTCTTGTCAGCAGTAGTTTGTCAGTAAGTATATATATATATATATATATATACATATCAACAAAAACAGGTGGTTGCTCGTGCCTCGTCCACTTATCCCAAAAGTTTGTGACGTTGATCACTTCAAACCACACTAACAATATCCTATACACTTATAAATATATAAATATTATGAATGATTCGGCCTGCCTTAAATTCATTTTTTTATAGAATTATATTTTTTTTAAAAAAATTACCGACAATAAATTTTTTAAATAAACAATTTTATTTTAAAGTTATAATAACAAATTTTCCTGCAAAAATGTACAGTGCTTCTATGCTATAAGACTGTAAAAAAACAGTAATACGAACGTAAATGTTATCTTTTATACTGTAAATAGATTAATTTCATGTAAATTAAACATAAGAGAAAGAGGAAAAAAATAAAACTATATGTTAAAGTAATCTTTTATGAAAACAAATTTTGCATTGTAAACCATATAAGAGAAGAATAGAAAATATGTTGAAAATAATTTATTCTTTTTATTTTTTCTCATATTTTTATTATTTATTTTAATTCTACAGTTCATTTTAATATTAATTTTGTCTTAAAAACATAATCATAAAGACAAAGGGGGCATGGATCGCCAATTAATGGCAAGCGTTAGGCTCTTTTACGTAGATTCTCTCCCAGTTATGTCGGGCATGCATCGTCATTTGGAATCAATTTATTAGTAATTATATATTTTCTGTATATTAAATTAAAGCAGCTTTTTATATATCGTCTAAACTTTTTCAGCTGTACGGCTTCATGTTAAACATTATGAATATGCATATTAATTGTGTGATTAATTACTAATCTTCCATAAAAGCTATTGGATTAAGACGCATCGGTATCCAAATTTGACCTAATTTCAAAATTTACTGACCATCATCTTAGTCTGCTGATAGTGATTAAGTGGTCCTTAAGCTAAAAATGTCCATTTACTTAGAACAAAGCTACCTATAAATTGTCTAGTGAGAATAACTTTATATTATAACATATCTGCTCATGTATGTTAGTATTCCTTTTTGCTTAAAGTATGAATTAGAATACATCTAATGTAAATAGTTTATGTTATTAAGTTTAGATTTTTATTTCATCATAACATTAAACAAAACATGCACATTAATAAAGTGGGTTGGCAAGATAAAATTACTTCATAATTATCTTGAATTAACTAATACTGATTGAAAACTACGTTATTATAATATCATACAGCAATAGTTCAATAGACGTAGTCCGTCACATATTTTTTATAAAATATTAATGGTTAAATTTTAAGAGCATTTGAACTTGACAATAGACAAGTTACTCAATATTTTTGGAGAGTTAATTTATTTATCGGTTCGTTGATATACATTAAATTCTGAGTTATAAGAAAAGTTGATATTAATCACAGTCTCTTTAAAATATTTATTATATATATATATAATAGATTTGATGAACACATGAGTTAATATTTTTAAAAACATTGATCTATCTAGATTGCATGATTAGAATTAAAATTTAAAAATATAACTATAATTTTAGTTCTATTATAATTAAAATTAGATAAATTTTATTATTTAAACTGTATAAAAAGTATAGATTTGAAAGAAATCATAAGATTGAAGTATGATTAATTTTTAAATTTACACATAAAAAATAAAATTTTTACTTATATCATTTTAATATGAAATATAATATAGTATACTTTCATAAAATTCAATTTTTGGGTATAAATGATATTTTGTAAATACATGTGTTTTTAGAAAGCACTCTATATTAGAATGTTGACTTTTAAATTTTTAAATAATATTTTTATATAATTTTTTAAAGATAGATTAAAAAATAAAATCATGGGTAGCCAACATTTACCAAACCCAAATACTCAAAAATATTTTATCATTTAGATCTCGCATTATTTGATTTTATTATATATAATTATCAAACAATTTATAGTCACAATTGAAATATAATTATTTCTGCAAATTGAAATAAACAATTAGGATCTTAATTTTGTTTAACGTCAAATGATAAAAATAAAATCAGTCCTAAATTTTAATTTTAAATTTTAGGCACAACCATATGGGCCTAAATGATTTCGAAAAACTAAATATAGTTATTAATTCTATATGTCAAATGTGTTAAATTAAATGAATAATGGGTTGATACTTTAAGAACATTGAATGTGCCTTTTTTCCTTGACAATGGCACTATTTGTGATCTATAATTGATACTTTTTCTAAAGGTCAACCCAACTTTTAGCCTAGCTATTCTAAATGCAATTATTTATTAGCATATAATATGTAATATTAGTTTAAATGATAGAAATAATCTTACATACAATATAAAATATTATTGTATATAATAGACTTGAATTTATCCGATTATTCTTTAAATTTGCATAGACCAAATTGTTATTTTTATAAAACATATAGTATGGAGAAGAGAAATTTGAACTCTTAGCATGCATGTGGATTTAAATTAGTATTGAGGGAGCTTTGACTATTGATTTGCTCTTTAAATTGAGATTATCATATGAATATATACCAAACTTATCTTAAGCTCATATGCGGTGACCCATGTCTCTCCATAACTTATTTAGAATACACAATATAGTTGATAGGGACACGAAACCTAAATGGTGGTTCTTGATATGAAATTTGATGTGCATAGTATTTTTTAAGATATTGTTTTTTATTATAATAATTAGCCCAGATGTGGAAAGTCAATTGGTAAATTCTCTTTGTCTAGACTATTTTAACATGAGAGGAAATATTAAAACTCGAAGCTTGATTTTTAAACCCACGTCAGAAAACTTGAACTTTAAGATAAGTAATTTCTTAATTTTTTTTTTTAAGTTGGCTAGTAATGATTTAATGCTAATATTGCTGCATTGTAATGTAAATTCTACAGATTAAAAAAATTAAAAAAAAATAATTCACCTTCGGTATATGATAAAATTACATAAGTCTCATCTGCTTTAAAAAAAAAAAAAAATTCTAATTTTTTTCTGCACCGGTTATTGTATGGTTGGTGTGATAATTACCAAAGGATTTTCCCATCTGGGGCAGATCTTCATTGTCGCATCCTCTGCCTCCTGTGAAGTGCAAGTGGGCAACAAAGACAAGCAAACAGGCAGACACGTACATCATTTTGAAGGCAGAAAAATTATAAAATATCTTTTAAATGTTGCTTTTGGTTTTATAATGTCGAACACTTGATAAAAAAATAATTATCAAGTGTTTTAGTTGGTAATTAAAAATAATATATATTTTACTAATTAATAATACTATAAATAATATATATATTTCATAAGTTTCTCCTAAGCCTAAGGTAAAGTAAGCTTGTCGGCAGAACCGTATGCCTTTCTCTCCATTTAGCCTGGTCGCAGTTTTTGTGGATTTGTTTATTTTTTGGGACTGGAGGAGCAGCTTGAGCATCAAATTCCAATGAAAAAATAAGGGGATATTTGTATGTAATATAATATTTTATTTATAAATAAAAATAAATTAATTAAATATTGTATCAATTAAATATATTTTAATAATATTTAATAAATATTTTCTAATACCATCAATTTTAAAGAGAACAGGATAGCCACTATGTGCCTCGGTGTTGCAACCCCTAGCACTCTCACCTACTCGTTACATTAAGGTCTAATAAATAAAAATTAATATTAAAAATAAATATTTTAAAATATATAAAAATATTATATTTTTATGTTATTTTTTATTATAGTAATATTTAGATATTATAATATTTTATATAAAATTTTAATTAAATAATTATATATTATATTTTTTTATATATTAAATATCAGTCGTTAAGAGCAAGAGATTTCATCGTACGTATTACATGTCACTTGCCTAGGTGAAAACTATTTTTTCTTTATTTAATTTTTCTGGTCAAAAAAGTGGGAAATTCCTTGCATAATTCTTCGCACACCGCCTCTCCGGCCTGAAAATTATTATGGAAAATAATAATAAGATGGAAAATTACATTTCAAAAGATTCACAAATCATAACCCTGCGTTTTCCCCGGTGGGTTATGCCTCCCATGTATATGAGATATATTCGAATTTTAATTTTAGCTTTATATTTAAAAATAAATAATAATAATTTAATAATTTTAAAATAATTAATTATAAATAAAAACTTTAATATTTTTAAAATTATTAATTTATAATTATTTATTTTTAAATAAATAATTTATATTAAAAGATAAATAGGTTTTATCTCCATAAAAGATGTAACTCTCACAACCTTGTTTCCTCTTTTATGTACCCTTTGTTTCTAAAATTTTCTTTTCTTTTCTTTTCTTTTCTAGGTATAATTTTTTTATTGATTCATTATCTAAATATTTAAAGTTATTATTCTTTAAAATATTTTTTTATAATTAAATATTTTAAAATAAAGTAAAAATATATATTGTTATTTAAAAATATTATTCTAAATTTTATGGGTTTGATGAACAGAATATCATTTTTAAAAATAAAATTAGAAAAAAAATTGTGAGATACTGATCAAATATATATCTAAACTTTTATAAAAGTTTGATCAAAAGTCGATCATGGTACTCTTTATTCTAAAAAAATTGAAAAAAAAAAACATTACATATATATATTTCCAAAAAATATCAAAAATTAAACATCAACACTAGAAAATTACTTAAAGAACATAAAAATTGGTATTAGACTAGACACTACTATTTACATTAAAAAAAATGAATTACTTTTAAAAAGTATAACACTATAACCTATAAAATTCATTATTTCTTAAGATAATTCATTTTTTTATAAAATTTACTCTTTTTTAAAATAATTCAAAACATAGGCCGAACTTAGCCGGTCAATTTGCTTTATGATTATTCCCAGCCTAAAATTTTAATTATGCTTGGAGTTATAAACTTGTTAATTTATAAAAAATCATATATATTTTAATTATATGCCACAATATTATAAACAAAATAAATCGAGCTTTTGTCACGGGATTGATTATGATCATGTATACCTCACTCTCATGTGACCCCTCTAATTGGCTTGTGTTTGTTGTTGTATTGGTAATTAATATTTTTAATTATCATTTGTAATATAATATTTTATCTATTTATTTATATTAAAAAATTTATATAAAAATTAATGTATAAAGAGATTTTATATGTAATCTAGAAATACATCAGTAGTAATTATAAAAAAATATACTAAATATTTATTGATTTTGAGGGACTATGATATTTTTTGATTCCTCTTTTTTAAGCTATCTTTATCAAGTGTTGGTCCTAAATGCCTTCGTTCCTTCCTCTTTTAGAATTATCATCTGCCGTTAAAATTTTATTATTTGGATCAACACAACGTCAATTGTCATAAAATGGACGGTCCACGGACAAGGACAATATCTGCTATTGAGATTAAGAACTTTTGATAATGTGAAGAGAACCTTTTTTTTTTATATATATATATGATATTATTTTTTAAAATTTTATCTTGTTCCTATTTTTTTATAAAGAAATTACACTTATAACTTTCACTTAATATTAAGTTCATACTAAGATAAAATTATATTCCAAATCGACAATATTCATGTAAAGCTGTAGTACACCCACGACGCTGAGACACTGTAAAAAACGTAATCAATTAAAGGAAACGTCTACTTGCATTTTTTTTTTTTTTTTGGTTGCCTTTTTACATCAAATAGCAACAAAAATATGGTGAATTAACTTGACAAATTTCATTGGGTAGTATGAAGTTATTGTATCCTAATAAGTTGAAAGTACATTTTAAAACTATATTTAAAAATAAAATTCATAATAATAATAATAATAATAAAGATATTATGCATTTTTTATTTAATCCAAACAGCTACTAATATTGATGTGCAGAAGATTGATCGGTCAATATCAGGGGGTCACACAGGCGCTAGTAGGAGCTCTTTCCATCCATTAATACATGCCAACTTTTGTGGGAAAATGATTCTCCTCTATCTATGGACCGAACTGCTGCCCAATTGTTTAGAGATGATAAGAAAAATTCAATGATATGCAATTTGACGTTCTTTAATATGAATTAATTCAACTTTATTCATTTTATCTGGTTTTTAGTTTGAGTAAAATTCAAATTTTCATAATGATCTTCGCTTAGATTTGGATTTACTATGAACACAATATAAAATCTGACCAAAATATATTAATTGAACATATGTAATGTATAAGTATATATTTTTTGGCAATTAACTAACTCATATATCATTTAAAAAGGCACGCACAGGAAAGTTGCTATCAAAAAACAGAATTAGATAAAACCACTAACATCACACAACCAAAAAAATAAACAAGAAAATTGAAAAGGCATTTCACCTTAAAATCCAACAAAAATGGGAGCTTGATTATCAGGTCTAAAGCAAAACAAGACAGATAGATCGTAATCAACATGATTCTATATTGTCCAATCATTGATTAAAAATGCTCGATTACCAAGTAATCCCAAATTAATTAAATAGTTATATTATTTTTGTCTAAATTATTATTATAAAAAATATATTTGTTTAGATATATCCGAATGAAATAGGTTGTAATTGTAAGCATTTTTCATTCGATTGATATCATTTTTATCCTTCAATTTGACTGTCGTCGGAATTATCACCTTATTTCAATCATTGTAATGCCATAAGTAACAAATCCTCCTATGAGCAATATCCTAAATTCATTAGATAAAATTATATTTTAAGAAAATATAATTGATAAATTTATTGTTACTCTTACAAAAAACATACCTAGAAGGGATGCGTACAAATTTTAGTCTATCCAATGTTTTGAGCTATCTTCAATAGCAACTAAAGAATAAATGTGTGGAAGAAGTAGTATGATGGCCCCTAAACTAGAGGCATCTAATCAATATTTAAAAGACCAAATTAAAAATTCTCAACATTAATTTTACAAAAAATCTCCTATTATTATTCAATGCCCAAATGGTAATGTCTTAACCATCCAGATAGTAACTTATAAATACCGACCTAAATTTGATATAAATTTAATATTTTTATTTAGCTTTGTATTATATAATATAAATTTTTGTTTTAAAATAACTTGATAAGTAATTACTTTATAATATTTAAAGTATTTATATTACCTCTTGATAGTTAGAAATGTTTTAAGAGAAAAATTATATTTGATAAATTACATATATATATATATATAGTAAATAGTAAATTATGCTGCTGAGTTCTTTGACCGAAAACCATATCAATATAATCGTTTTTTCAATAGTAAAAAAACAATTCCGAGCAATTAGGTTTAAATTATTACAATTTTTTTAAAATTTTTATTTAATTTAAATTACCGTGGGTAGGATTTGGATTGTATAGAGTATTGGGATGGATCGACTAAGTTTTGATTAAATGAATTAAAATTGGTTTTAATTACATAAAGACTTACGCCAATAATATTTAATTAAAATCCATGTGAATGAAATCGTCTGTCATTTATCCCAATTCCTTATGTCCAAAGAATATGTGGATAATCCCTGTAGTTGATAGGGTTGCTTGAGCATATATTTAGTATATTTGGATTATGCTCTTAGCTGTCACGGTGATCAACAGTTGGCTGCCAAAAATTTAACAGCACTAAAGTTTTATATCTTATTGGTTGCACGGGACGATTATATAAACTTATTTTAATGATTTTACGTAAAAATATAAATAATTTTAAAATATTTTTTATTGTATTATTTTATATTATTTTAAATTTACCTATTCATTTTTTTTTTTTTAACAACAATTAGCTTTTTTCTCATATCTGATTCATTTAGCATTTATTTTAAATATTTGTACCACTTTAAGTGATATTATCTATATTTTTTTATTTGTGTGAGTTTGAATTTTTTTATTTCGTTTAATTTGAAAAAAAAATGATATGCATGGGAAATAAATTTGCTGGGAAAATAAAGGAGAACGACAGTGTGAAGGAAAGGAGTGGAGAAAGAAGAGGGGCTTAGTAAATATTCTGCACTCAACAAAAGGGGTGGCTTTATGATGCCTCATAGCCGATGCTTTGTATTTTATTAGAAAAAAATTTAAAATATTTTAGAAATAATTTTTAGTAATTTAAAGATATTTTAAAATAAAGCATTATTTATTTATCTGCTTATTTGTATGAGTTAGTTAGTATTAATAGATAAAAATTAGATTAATTCATTAAAAATATATTAAAAATAAATAAGAATATCTTATTTATATATCAAATTATAAATTTAATTATATTAAAATCACAAAAAATAAACATAAATTTTATTATATTTTAATTTAAACCTTTTCTATTCTCTATTTATATAATTAAATATATAAAAAATATTATTTACGGATAAAATATATTCTATAACACTAATATTTTCAAAACCAACCCTAGTCTTCCTCCTCTCCCATACTAAAAGCAAAAAAAAATAACGTTTGCATTTGTTACGTTTGTCGATCCGGTGGCACAGAAAAAAGGGGTAAAGATATATTTATTATTAATGCAAATTTTAAATTAGTATATGAAAATAATTAATATTATTTATATATTTTTCTATATTAAAAATATTTAAAATAAATATATATATTATTTTAATTTAATTTTTGATTTCTATCATCTCTCTTCACACTAATTTAGAAAATTTTAGTAAAAATCGATGTATAGATGGATATATAAATATTATTTTTTATTTAAAAAATAAAGTGGAGGATAATATATTTCATCTTGTTTTTAGCTTGTAATTTCTATATTATATCTAATCTATTATTTTAGATAAAAATATATTTTTATTTTACACTTTGTAAATATTATTTTATATTTATGATAAGTATGATTTTTGTAAAAGAATAAAAATTATAAATAAAAATAGCAAGGCCCGAAATAATGTTAGTAAGAATTTATTTTTCATTTAGTTCAAATGATTACGTAATACTGTTAACATTATTCGATTTAATTTATCCTTCCCTCCTGAAATGTTTTTTTTTTTTTTTTAATCCCATGGTGGGAATGGAAATCTGCCACGTGTCGAAGAGGGAAATAGGCCACGTCGTGAGGTGGCGTGTGCCGGGGTGGCTGTGGTCCAAACCCTTAACTTTAAAGAGGAGTTGATGGTGAGACCAGCGGTGGCTGTGGGGCCGCTTTTTGGCAATCAACCACCGGTCCAGCATCTTTGCAACTGGTAGACAGCTTTGCAGAATCTATTACATAATAATGATAATAATAATAATTTATTTTTATTATTATTAAATTAATAAAAAATTTAATTTAGGATAAATGTTAATTTATAAAACTGGTATATATGCATACGTGGATAATTGTCAAATTGATTCGATCATGTCTTTGGCGTTGCTGTCCAGAAGACTCATTACATTCCTTTTTTTTCTCACTTTTTATTTCTAAATTTTAAATTAATACACTTTTATCAATTCTAGAATATTTTGTATTACTAAATAAAAGTGATATTTTATAGTAAGGTAATTGACATCATTTTAAAAATTCCTTAATAAAATATTTTTTTATTTAAATTTGTTAAGTTAGGTGTGGAGAATGTGTGTTTGATTCTTTAATTTAAATATCAATATGCAGTTCCTTTAAAATTAAGATGGATATTGATCCATAATTTATTATAAATATTACTAAGCTGATTTGACCTATTGAACTTATGTTACGATTTCCAATAATCACCTGAGCGCCGTACATCAAGTCAAGCCAATTTAGTACTGTCCCTTTTTAGTTTTGAAATAATAAATAATGAAACATTAAAATATTATTTGGGAAAATATCTGAAAAATATTTAATAGTGGAATCTTAAAACGTTGAAACCAACAATTGGTTTTTATTATAGCGGCGTGGCGTTTTACTAAAAGGGATAATTGGGCCGCATCATTTGTTACACGATACGATGATATATTTTGGTTTGTGTTAGGCCGTCGATTGGCCGGGCATAACTCTTCTTCATCTTTTTATTTTATTTTTTAATTTAACGGTCGCTGTTTTTTTAATTAATCAAAGCTACAAATATCCTTTTTTTAGCTCTACCAGCACAAATATTTTTTATTTTATATTTTTTATAATAAATAATATTATAATATCAATATAATTATATTAATTTTATTTTATCTATAAATTATATAATAATATTATTAATTTATAATTTATTTATTAATTATGTCATATATTTTAAAATTTTGGTACTATAACAAAATAAAAAAATTATTTTGATAGGCTCATGTCAGTTTTAAACTACATAAATATATTGATAATGGTTTGAAAATATTAGAATTATAGCTTATTCTATATACTACTTCTTTTAAAAAATATATAAAAAGATTATATTTATAAAAAAATATATCAGATATTTAAAATGATACATAAAAAATATAATAGATAATAATTATCTTCAATTCAATGTAGACTAATATTTTTAGGCAGTGTAGGGTTATAAATTTTTTAATATAATTAAAAATTAAATAAAAAATAATTAATAAAATATATAATTCACTTAAATTATCATTTTCTCATGGCATGATATTATAAATTTAAAATATATGTGTAAAAATGCTTACAATTTGTATATATAAAAATTTCCTAACATAATCTTAAATATGATGTTTCCTATTTTTTTATAATTTAAATAAAAAATAATTTTAAAATTAATATAAATAAAATTTAATATTTTTTAATTTATGATACATAGTTATCATATAATAACTCATCTTATATTTATATTATAACGTATTAAATTATAAAAAATAAAAAGATATAAAAAAAATTAATAATTTTAAATTTTTTTAGTGCTTACACACCTTCCCTAATTTCTAAAGTAATTATTACAATAATAACTAAATATAAAATATTTAATCAAATTTTTTTGTATTATTTTTAACAATACTTCAAAAAAAAAATGCCGTTATTCTTTTATTTAAATTGTAATTTTTTGAAAATTTTTTATAGTGAACAATTTTACATAAAATATGTATATTATATTATTAATTATTACATTAATAATATTTTATAGTATAGTTTTTACATAGAAAAAATAAATAATATTATTTAATTTTTAAAAATATTAAAAAATCAAAATCGATTAACGTGTATCTCTTTATTCTTTTTCAACTATTTTTCATAATAAAATATCCCAACCGTAGGGTTAATTATAAATACCAACGGAAAAATAGTTAAAATAATTATATATTTTTAAAAATATTTTATTTTACTATTAACAAATTTACAAATATTTATTATATTACATAAAATCTATAGTTAAGTTAATAATTATCATTTAATAATAATTCTATATTTTATTAGGATGGTTATGATTTTTACTATATAATACTAACGATAAAAGTAAATATAAAATTTTAAAAAATAATTTTAAGTAAACACTAATAGTATTTAAAATAACATATTTAATGATATTATATTTAATTATATTTTTTAAATAAATTAAAATATTAGTGAAATCTACCTTAAAGAAGTATAAACTAACACGGGGATTACCATCATTACAAGAGAAATGGAGGCTCATGTTAATCATAATTCGCATGCGGTATATAATTTTTATATACCACAATCAATATCAAAATTGTCAATCCAATAGCAGCAATAAAAAGATTGTTTAAGACAAATTGATATACATGATTTACTTTTTTTGTACGAACTTGATGAGAAATACAACTGGTTAGTTAAAATACAATATTGACTAAATTTTTTATTACTTATAGTTTAATTATATTTTTAACTTCACAAATAATAAATTCATATTTAAAATTTTAGATTAATAAAAAGGTTAATGATTATATATTTTTCATACTTATATTAATAACATAGGA
Organism: Nepenthes gracilis; assembly: GCA_033239525.1. Taxonomy (NCBI): domain Eukaryota; kingdom Viridiplantae; phylum Streptophyta; class Magnoliopsida; order Caryophyllales; family Nepenthaceae; genus Nepenthes; species Nepenthes gracilis. The sequence continues at coordinate 3,653,834 of BSYO01000001.1, forward strand.
TCTTTTGCCTCACCAGCGATTATAGTATTATTGGAATAATCATTTAGCGTTAAGAATCAATTAGTTGATGAAAAAGTTATGATGATATAGAATACAATATAAATGTGCATCATTTATAATGATTTATTAGATATAAAAAATAACGTCAAAAATTTAATAATTTTAATTAGATAGAGATGATAACTTTAGAAATGTCAATAGTAAAAATTTAAGTAGAATTTAAAAATAAATAATTTATTATTAAATATGCTTTTTTTATTTTTATAAAATTTAATATTAAAAATATTTAATAAAATAAATAAAGTGTGTTTTATTTTTATAATATTTTGTATAAGTTTACTGTATATATACTATTATAACTGTGCCGAAATTGGCATGGCCTAAAGGCACACCAAACTCAACACTGGTTTGCCACGTGTTACATTGGTTGAGTCATTTTCATTTCATACCATAATGTGGCATGGCACATTTACTTACCAGCAACTCGAAAGAATGAATGGAGGATCCTGTTTTACGGGGCAGGATTTCGTCCTAAAAATAATTTTTTTTATTTTAAATTTTATAAAACATCAAAAAAATACATATTTATTACTTTTTGGATAAAAATCCTATTCTACAAAGCAGGATCCTCTAATTTCTCAAAAAAATAAATCGTGCCGACACAAGCTATTTAATAATATTACGTTTTATTTTCTATTTACACCGGAGGCCCAGGGACTTAATCATCATTGCGTTTTTAGTAATTTCACAATATCAAGAAAATCTTATCTACTCCTAGACCAACTATATTATTATTATTATTGTTGCGTTACGGATTTTTGGTCCGAGCAACACAAATGATTGAGTGAGAGGAAAGAGAGATTGAACACAATATTTTTACGTGAAACCTTCTTGAATGAGAAGGAAAACCACGGGCTGAAATGCTTACTATGCGTTTTTTTTGGCCGAGCGTTTGAAATACAAAGAGATGATTAAGACAGTGTGGCTGTTTCTCTCTCTCTCAGAGTCTTAGCTTTTTCTCATTCTCGGGAAAATTCGTGAGCTTTCCCACCGGTTTACGAAGAAAGATCGATCCTTCTCCCCGATGCCTGAGGAGAGTATTTATAAAAATAATGCCGCTGCCACCGGGTGCCAGCCGGGTTACCTCACCGACACGTCCCCGCAGTGTCGGGTGTGTCGAGACGGGAGGCACGTTTAGCCGTCTTTTGCCGTGGGATGCCATTATCTGCGGTGTCGGTCAAGCAGAGGTAGTTTATTTTGCAAAAGTTTGTTAGCCGAAATGGGATCTCGGACTTTTAGAGTGTCCTCGTGCTTTTATCGGGTCCACGGACCTCAAAGCTTGATGAGGGTTCTCGGGCTTCAAAGCCCTCGGGCGTTCTCAGACCGCCCGCCCGAGATCTTCTCTCGATCACTATCATTCTTGGCTCCTTTACACTTAGCTTTTACTTTAAAAATGTGGATTGGATTGGGACCCGGGTACCGAACCCAACACTAGCCCCCCCATGCCCAAGGGTCCGAGATCTTCGGCCGCTGGGCAAAGAGATGTCCTTTTTCTTGTGAATGCTAGTCCGCGACACGATGATTGTCCGAGGAGACTGCTTCGGTCGATGAAGACTTAGATCGAATTTGCTTGGAGCGCTTTTAGGTCCTCATAAACTTCCTCTTGTCCGCGACTTCTTTGTCGAGAACTTTGTTATTGTCCGAAGACTCTCACGCCGCCCGTTCCATTTTAAATGCGTGATTTGACGCGCCGCCAATTACCTTGGAAAGGTAAACGGTCATCATTTCAAAAACGGTCGGTGACACGTGGCGAGCCATTAATATCCCGGAGGACGGTCGGACTTCACGCGTGCCAACGCGTCACTCCTTTTCGAATCTGACACGTTAATTTTTCTTCGAATGGCCGTCGACGTGTGGCATGGTAATGATGGCGCCTTTTCAAATTTTTTTCGGGCTATAAAAGGCGCCCTTCTACATTCAAAAACTCTTATTGTCTTCCTTCTTCGAACCTCTCTCGCAAAAGAAATCCTCTAATTTCTTTTCGTCTCCCAATGAAGTCGACAAAGGCGCCCGGTGTAAGGGATATTGCGTATTAGGCTAGGAGCTTCGAGTTTTATTCGGGATTCATGAGACGGCGATGGTGGTGCCGGGGCCCGAAGACGGGGCACTCTGCGCCTAAAATTTTCATCACTACACCTCAAAAGTGGGCTTCGATTTTCTATTGCCGAGGAGCTTCACGAGATTATGAGGGATCTTACGTTTATGTTCCGTTTCACACATAACCTTGGTGATTACCATGACTCCTGGGCCGGAGTTTGCATTGCTTTGTGGTGGGAACCCGACTCCACGGCGCCTGAAAGACAAATTTTTCTTTCTCGGGATCCCCAGATTTGGGCCATCCCAAATAAGTGGGGGAAGGTGAAGAGTGAGTCTTTGCACCGAGCCCTCCCGGCTGGACAGGAATATGCCAAGGATCTAACGGACTAAAGCCAATCTCTTTCCACTGACAAGCGCAACATTTGGTTTAGAACTTGAAGGAGGCCAAGTGGGTCTCCGAGTCCACTCCCGCCAAGTCCAAAGCCAAAAACTCGAGCATTTCTGTGTCCGCCCGTCCCAAAACGTTGAGGGCTCATCCTCAAGGGCACTATTTCGGCGCGGACGAGTTTTGGATGGTGACATTATTGCTCCTCCGCTCAAGAGAAGGAAGTCCTCACATCCGAGGTCCTCGGGGTCGTGGACTCTCCATGCCTTTATTTTCCGGTTTCCTGGGGATCTTCTTCGAGGGTTGATGAAGTGACCGAGCTCCCGGAAGTCCAAACGATCGTTGAGGTGACCGAGCTTCCAAAGCCACCGAGAGTCCCGCCCTCGGAGTTTCTTCGAACTACCTTTAAGCGTCCACCCCGTGGAGCACCCATCACGAGGCCATTGAGGTCGAGGACTCTCGGGGGGCGTTGAAGTCGTCGTCGTTCGAGCCCCGCCATCCATCCCGGTCAGCGATGAGGGCGAGCGCCCGAGGAGGTTCCTTTATTGTCGAGCCCCGCCCGTTGCTCCTCCCGTAGATACTCCTACTTTTTACGCTCCGAGAACTAGTGTAGAGGCCTCTTCGAGTGGCGGCTCCCTTGCTTCCGAGGTATTTCCATTTTCCCTCGAGGTGCTTTGTCCTTCCATTATACTTCCTTTGTTCTGATAATCCTTTTCTTCTGAACGCAGCTCCAAACTATGGCCGAGAGGCTCAGCATTATTTCTGGAGGGGTCGCTCGGACTCTCTCCCAGCTGGAGGAGCTGGAGGCCGCCAGAGAGGCCTCTCGGATTTTTAGCCTCTTTGAAGGATGTTGTAAGGCGTCGGCAAGACAGAAGATTGCGTCGGCAAGAGGAGAGTCTAAGAGTGTCCCTTAGGCCCGGGACCTTGCGCCTTTATGGGGCGGCATCCGGATGTGTCGCCGAGTACTTCGTCTTATTCGTCCGGGTTTCTTTCTCGGTACTCCATCCCCTCAATGCGTGCTTTGAGAGCCGATGACTTGTTGGGCATTGCTGGGAGGCCCTTTCCGAGCGAGCTGGCCGCCGGATTTACTTCCAGGGGCCGAGTCTGTCGGGGAGCCAGCCCCAATGCCTTGATGTATTATATTATTTTTTTTTTGTACATGTACTTTGTTCCTTTGTCGAAATGAGGAAGAAGTTGTCTAGATTGTTGTGCCTTTTCTTTTCCTTCCTTGTACTTGTTGAATTTTTCGACCTCTAAGGCCACTCGGTTCCCGAACATTTTGAATACGACCTCTTGGGCCGCTCGGACGGAACTAAGTTAATACGACCTCTTGGGCCGCTTGGACGGAACCGAAGTTTTTGAATACGACCTCTTGGGCCGCTCGGACGAACAGGGTTTTTGAATACGACCTTTGGGCGCTCGGAGGAACCGAAGTTTTTGAATACGACCTTTGGGCTTCTCGGACGGAACCGAGGTTTTTTGAATACGACCTCTTGGGCCGCTTATTTTGAATACGACCTCTTGGGCCGCTCGGGACGGAACCGCAAGTTTTTGCCTTAGCTTCCCCTTTCTACCGAAGTATTTCTTGAGGTGTGTTTGCATTCCAGTTCTAGGGATTGGCCTTGCCTTCCCGGGTTCGCAGCCTTGTATGCCCTGTTTTGAAATGCACTTAGGAAGGGCCCTTAATTTGGAGACAACTTGTTCCGTAGGCATTCTTTCCCGTTGCCGCGATGCTTCTCAAGCACCAAGTCTCCGAACCCGTCGTTGATACATTGCCACACAAAGTTGCGCTTTGTTTCGGCTTCCTCAAGCAAATCTAGGTGCTCTCGAGCCGTGGTGGTTGTTGACGCGGGTCGAAGTGTTCTACTCGGATTCTTACTTCCGGTGGTATGATTCGACCCCGTAGCACAGCCGAATGGGGTCTCTCTTGTTTTGGTCCCATTGGATGGCAGCTACCCATGAGCCCCTGAGTCTATAGCCCATGCAAGATGGTCCTGACTAGGATATTAATTTGAATTAAATTAATAATTATTGCCTTCCGTAAATCCCATTATCTCGGACCGCTCTCGGCACTCCGAACTGCAAACAACAATACATATCCGTGCTAGTGGCGTTGCTTCTACCCACTTGGTGAAGTAATCTATTCCCACGATGAGGAACTTCCTCCGGCGGAAATGGGAAACGGTCCGAGGATGTCAAGCCCCATTGCGCAAAGGGCCATGGAGATTGCAACGCTTGAAGCTCCACGTGTGGTCGATGGCTTATATTGCCGTGGACACGGCAATTTTCACACTTGCGCACGAAGTCCATGGCATCATCCCTCATCGTTGCCAATAATACCCTTGCCGCATAATCTTGAATGCTAGGTTCTTGCCTCCAATGTGTGATCCACAAATTCCTAGATGCACCTCTTGAAGTGCATACTCCGCTCCTCCTGGGGTAAGGCACCTTAAATAGGGGGCCGAACCCCGACGATATAAACGGTTTGACGGTACCAACCTTTCTCGGCCAAACTCCACCGTGAGGTATCTCAAGTAGGCGGTCATCCAAGTGTCATTTTTTACACCCGCATGACCTCGGCCTCTGTCTCTTCTAAAAAGAATTTCTCTCATTCCTTTGTCAAAACGTAAATTTTCTTCCCTTAGAATGTGCACGAATCGACCTTCTCGAAATGCGAGGCCAACTCTTTCACCTTTGCGAGGTACTTGGAAAGTAAACACTTCAAAGTTTCCGAGGGCCGGTTGACAACCACCGGTCACTATAGATCACTAGGCTCTTGCCGAGCACTCCTTTGCCCGCCGTAGTCCCGTGAGCGGGGCCTCGTATTCTCTACGTTGTTTGTGGCCTAAACCCTAAGGTTACCGAGTATTTGATTTCGATCCCATGGGTGTTCGCAAAGACAACACCCGCTACCCATCCTTCATCCATCTACATGCAAAGTCCACGTTGAATCTTTCTTCATTGATTCTTCATGTCTTTGTCGTTTCTACCATAAAGTCCGCAACTTGGCCCTTTGAACTCACCGAGCTCGATAGCCCACTTGGAGACCTCGGGCTTTTGCGAAGATGGTTCTCTTTGCCCCACGATCTTGTGAGCCTCGACTTCCTATACACCAAAGGTTAACGCAACCTTCTCGGCATGCGGATAAGGGTCTCTTTATCGACCAGAGCTTTGTACGTAATACACCGGCCGCCGATCTCCTCCATGTCCCGTAAAGGGCTATCGGTCACCGATGTATAAATAGAGTTCCTCTCTGGTAGTGGGAGGCCGGGAGAGGAGGGTTGGCTAAGCACGCCTGAGCCCCGGCACGCTTCTTCGCACTCGTTGCTCCAAATAAACCCTTGGGTTTTCGGTCCCCCGAGTGCCTTGAAAAATGGCAAGATGCTTCTAATAGGAAACGGAGAGGGCAACTACTTTGAGTCTACGTCCCTCAAATGTCCAAGATGGCCTGATCTTCTCCTCGGTTCGCCTCGATTCCACGTTGTGACACTAAACGACACCCCAAAGGTGCACTTGCCGGGGTTCGGTGCGCTCCGAGCACTCGGAAGGTCTCTGCTAAGTCTTTGACGTGACTTCCACCAATGGTGCTTTTGACGAGCATGTCGTCCGACGTTTCAAACTGGTTTTCAAAGATCTTGTTGACGATTTTTTTGAGACCGGGGCATTACTTTGTAACAAGATAATTCATGAATGAATTTGAATGACGACATCTTGATCTGGTTATATCCGAAGGCGTTAAAATTAGCCACTCGTGTTTTTCTGGACAAGCTTTGTTGAGGTCCGTGAAATCGAACATCCTCCACTTCCCGCCGCTTCCTCACCATGACCACGTTGGAGAGCCAAATTTCCGATGAACCCAAGCCCCATTTTTCATTTTCCTGGAAGCTATTTTTCCGTTGAATAGTTCCTCGCTTTTTGTCTATTTATCTACACCCACCTAGTTATGGTTTCCGGGAAATCCCCGCATGTCACCAAGCAAAGACGTCCGAGTTCTCTCTTAAGAGAGTCTTCTCTCGGACGGACTTTCCAACTGACGCATCTCTATCCTCGGGATCCATTGGATTTTTACGGTGGGTTCACCTATATTGGAGGGTCGCCTCGTCCCCGAGGTCGAGGTCTTCCATTGGGCTGAGGGAAGGAGTCCGTGTGACTGTGACAGTAACACGTTCTCCCAACTGACTGCTCGCCCAAGACTTCCCTACTCCAAATGGAGTTGGGAAATTTCATTTTCGGATGTGGGATGGAGAGGTCATGGCTCGGGTGGCTGCCAGGCGTCCGAGGATTGCGTTATAAATCGACGGGAGGTCCACCACCAAGAAGGCGAGGACCTTAGACGCAGTCCCTAAGGTGACCTCCAATGCCTTTTGATTTTTCATTTGGTCTCTTTAGTCCTATTATAAGCATAAATAAAGCAAGTCTTCCATTATCATACTATTTTACTCCATTTAAACTAAATATTATGGGCCATGTCCTCCTTAAAAACATATGATGTCATCCCCCGGCTAGTCCAATGCAAATGATCTCGGCCGCCGCTTCACTGGATGGGTGGACACCATGTTGATAACTCCCGCCGCGACCCCTGTTCCTTGGTGGGTCGCCTCGGGTTCGCTCCGCTCCGAAGACTAGAAACGGCCGAGTGGCCCCTCTAATTCCTCGATCTCCCTCGCAGGATTTGCAGTCTTCATCGCGTGTCCTCTGCGATGGAAATCGCAAACTTCGTCCTCCGTCGCCCCGTCCGGATTCTTCGACTTTACGAACTTTTCCCCTCGAAATCAAGACGCGTGTCCGCGTGTCGTTCAAGGGAGTGAGACGTGTTGAGGAACGTACGCGTGGGCATCTCGGGCTTGTGGTGCTTGTGATGCCAGTCACGAACGGGGATCAGCGATAGTCCCCGCCTTCCTCTTCACTTCCTCTGTCCTTGGGCGGTAGTCCTCGCTCCTTCGCTGGGCGCTTTGCTTCGTCGCCTCCTCCGCAATATAGGCCCTCGCTATGGACTCGGCCTCTTCAAAAGTACGGGGCCCTTATGGATAAGGTGCTTGAAGAAGGAACCCCCGAGGCCGGACAGAAGGCATTCGGCCACGCCATCGATACCTTAGGATCATCTCGGCTCGGACACGAACCTCGGCCAGAAGCCTCTCGGGCTCTCCACAGCGCCCACTTTCTCGCGGGTGAGATGCTCTCCCGGCGCCCGCTTCGCGGTGAGAAACTTCTCACCACACTCTCGCGAGGCGAATCGCGACTCGCTCGCCCGAAGGTGTTATGGAGCCGCGGGCATCCCATAATGTTTCATCATAGGCTTGCTAACATGTTGAGGTGATCCATGGGATCAGCGCTCCCATCGTATGCCTCCATTGGGCATTTTGAACTTCGAGGGCGGTGCCTCGCTCTAACGCCGGTGAACGGAGATCGGGGACGCTTGCTCCGCTGCTCTCCGAACACACGGTTCAAACTTTTTCCAATTTTTCCTCCACGGGTGGTGGAGCTCGCCTTTTTTGCGTTGAGGAAGTGCCTTTATCCTCTCTCGGGGTCCTTCTCGGATCTTTGTGGTGACACCGGGCGCATCCGCTTTCTCCCGGATGCGATGCTCCCGCGCCCCGGGATCGGGGTCCTCGACGTTCTTCCGGCTCGCGAGGGGCCACGCCGCTTGAGGCGACTTCCGTCCTTGGTAGATCCCGATGGGTGGGCGCCTGCCGCGTCGTTCGTGCCTTCCCCCTCGCCTACGGATACCTCGCGGGATCCCCTAAGGGGCTCATTCTCGTGCAAAGAGCGATGAAGGCCTTGTGCATCTCGTCCACCTTCGCCGCCAATCCCCTCACGGCGGGATCGAGTGGTTCTCAATAAAAGGATTGTGAGCCGTGGCTCTTTCTCGGGGCACTCGCTTGTGCTCGTGCTTACCATTTTTAGTGCTTGTTTTGTTGATTATTTGTTGAGTGTGTTTAGAATGTGTTTATGAGGATGAGAACTTGACTTTTAATCCAAGATTCCCACAGACGGCGCCAATATCATTTTCAGCAACACAAATGATGATTTGAAGAGGAAGAGAGATTGAACACAATATTTTTATATAGCCTGAATGAGAAGGAAAACTACGGGCGCTTTAAATGCTTCACTATGAACAAGAGGCTAATACAAGGGCCGATTTGAATTACAAAGAGATGAAGACAATCTCTTTCTCTCTCGAGAGTCTTAGCTTTTTCTGCTTCTCGGGAAAATTCGCCATTTTCCCACCGTTTTTACGAAGAAAGATCGATCCTTCTCCCGATGCCCGGGAGAGTATTTATAGGCGAAAATAATGCCGTTGGCCACTGGGTGCCAGCTGGCTACCTCTCACCCGACACGTCCCCGCAGTGTCGGGTGTGTCATTTAGCCGTCTTTGCTGTGGATGCCAGACGGCGGTGGCGGCATCATGGTGTCGATCCGGCAGGTTAAGGTTGCGGGTTTCACGCGTTTGCGTTGTTTGTTAGTTATACGGACTTCAAAGCTATGAGGTTCTCGGGCTTCAAAACCCTCGGGCGTTCTGTGACCGCCGCCCGAGATCTTCTCTGGACCTGTTGTGATCATTCTCGGGCTCCTTTACACTTAGCTTCCCGGGTCAAGTACTTACCCTTTTTACCCGGTGGATTGGGGACCCTGGGTACTGAACCCAACAATTATTATTATTTAAAATAGAAAAAAATACAAAAATAAAAAAATAAAAAATAATATTTTTTATTTTTTAAAATATTAACACCATTTATACGTTAAGTTTAATTATTTTTAAAAAATTTTAAATACGATGGATTACATTTTTTTAATCCAAGCGTAAATGAGATGCAGGGGCTGCTCTCCTCTGTGTGGTGCAAGAAGCGCTTCTTCTATCGGTCTCACTCATTTTTATAATATATAAATACATTTTTATTAATTTTTATTTAAAACACACAGCTGATTTACTACAGTATGTCTCTAAATAAATTAAGTGGGGCCATGCTCGAGCTGTTTATTGGACGAGAACATAAAATGTAAGAAGGCATCAGCTAGGGCAAAATTTTTATTTATTTATTTAAGTCCACGAGATATCCTGTGCTTAGGCCTTATTTAATTCACATTTACACACCCGTTAGGAATTAATTTAAACATACATGCACCACTAATTAATTTCGACTAACTTATTTCTTAAAATAATCCACTCGATTATATATATTTAGTAATGTATTAGTAAAAAATAACATCTTTGACTATATTAATTTTAAAAATAATTATTTAAATTTATTCCACAAATACTACATAATGGTTACTATACAATGTATTATAACACTCAGACGTAATTTTATCACTTAGGTCAAAAGGCAGGAGATAATGGGGAACGTGTTTTAAAAAAAAAAAATTAAAAAAATGAAATAAATTTGGGACGGGGCGCATGATTAAACGTAAAAGATCGTGTGGTCGGAAAATCGAGGCACAAATATCATCAAATTCACACGTTATCTTTTATTGATTTCACCGGAACCTTTGATTTGGTCTGCCCTTTGCCCCCTGTGCCTACATCATCACCACCCAGTTATTCCGCCCGTGGAATAAGGGTAGAGCTCATTTAGACCAATTTCTGATAATTTTAGTTAAAAATATGTAAATACTTAGCCGAGTTGGACTGGGCTGGACTGCCATGAAACTATTACTTAATTCAAAAATTATAATTTTATTTATATATAATTAAAATTAGATTAATTTAATAATATTTTTAGGTTTTAAGTATTTTTATTTTAAAATAAAAATTTAATAAAAATATTCATAAGACTTTATTTAAATTTATAATTCTAAGTCGGACTTGATCGAACAATTACTTTCATTGTAATTAAGCATAAAAGATTAATCGGCCTAATGTTTTGATTGTTTCTATTAATAATATCAATATATATTAACTAAATATTATAAAATTTGGGGTGATCAAATTAGGCCAATAAAATTGTTTAATTTTGATCAGATTTAGTTTGATGTGAAGATTTGATGTATGCTGTATTCATAATTAGGAATAAAGAGGTGCTTTGAAAATGTTTAATTAATTTATATGTATTAATGATATAATGTAATATTTATTTATATTATTAAAATTAATAAAAATATATAAAAAACTTGAAATTTTTCTAAATATGATCAAAAGATGTCCATTGGCCATTTCTCTTAATAAAAACTATAAAAGATGATATTAATGTTTTTTATTTTTACTCTCTGTTATCATTTTGAAAATTTTATGCTGCCCCTGTAATTTTAGAATTGCCATATGTAACAATTAGCTGGATATTATTTCTATTTTTTTAAAAAAATTTAAATATTCTTGTATATAGGTGATGTGTCTTTAAATCCAAATTATTATATAGGTTAAGAAACTGCTCAATCTTTCACTATGTGTTGAACTTGAGCCAATCCGGTCACCGTTCATTTAAACCTAGATTTTATATAACACAACAGAAAATAAGATATCAAAAAATTGACGAAACTCGCTCCCTAATATATCAACCGATATTTAAATTAATAATCTTTTTTTATAGAAATTAAAAGATGTAGAAAAGTAAAAAATTTTGGGTCGAAGATGTTTAGTATAGAGATTTAGTGTTTTATTGCATCTTGCTGTGAAATAACTTGAGAGTTATACACTTGACTAAGAGTAGCTTATTAAGCTCCATATGAAGTCGAGATTATGATGTCTGTGAGATGTTTTTTATGTTAAAATTTTTTTCTCTTTACCGTGGAATAATTACGGAGTATTTATAATGTTGACAGGCGATTTTAACTTCCTCCATACCTCATAAAATTGTATTGGATAAGTGCAACTAGTTTGCTCTATTTACTCTAACCGGTTACAACCGATTTTTTCAATGGGAGTGGGCCATGAGTTGTTATCCGAATGATTCAAATTTATTTTGGATCTTTTTTTTGAGATGGCCTATTTCGGGTTATAAAATGAGTAACTTTTCACTAGGCCTCTATTCTATTCGTGGGCTATGCTCCGAATTGGGCCACTAATAGTAGTACTCCTCAATATAATATAAGAAATCTATCAACCGTATAAAACTTAAATACCGTGTGAAATTATTTATGAGAACTCTCCAAACACTCCCTTTGTCTTCTCTTCTAAGAACTTCCTCTTCTAAAGGCAGTTATATTGGGATTTGAAATACGCACAATATTGATACAATAAAAATATACTTTTGAATCATGTCAATAATATTCAACCATTAAATATCATAAAAAATAAAGAATACAATATATAACTAATCATACAAGTTGTATGATAATATTTAATATATAAAATTTTTATCAATAAATAAAAAATTATAAAATTATATCTGAATAAATTTACCATAAAACATATCATTATAAATAATCTCATCCAAGATTTATTCATAGCACACATAATAATAATTAATTAAGTATAATCCTCAACATACCTAATACTCTTCCATAGAAAAATACTATGAAAAAACAATCAATCAAATGATAACATATCTTAAAATTAATGCTGAAATAAGTACCCAAATTTAATAAAGAGTAAAATTCAAGTCAAGTTTCAATTAGATGTTAAAAGTTTTCATATTTTAATGACCCGTGTCCACATATATGCATCATTTGGATATATATCAAGTGTCCCCCTCATCTACACACACTCTTCAATGCTCCTCAAGCGTAGATACTTTTGCCATTGGCCCATAAGTGTCTATTAGGCATGCATGATTATGCTACCCAAGCTTGTACTCCCACTCATGCATCCATCCGACATCTTATCTCGTGTCACTTTAACCCTTTGCTCGTGTGAGTTATTGTATTAAAATTGGACAAATTTTTAAATGATCCATTTATTAGGTTTGACACTTATAATAATGTAACTCAAAATAAAACATATTATTCTCCATTGTTATTAACTATTTTTGTGGTATATAATGTATTTATATCACATATAACTTTAAATATGGTCAATTTAATTTATGTATAGAATAAAATCAGTATTAGAAAAGAAGTTAATAATGTGGTTAAAAATTAAAAGTTGTGGACAAATTAATAACAAATAAAATTTGAGAATATAATTTAAAAAATAAAAAATTCAAGAATAGCTTTTAAAAAGAATAAAAAACTGAAAAAAAAATTATTATTTTTTATTTAATAATTTTCATGTTTAACTATTTATTTGAATAAATAAGAAAAGAATTACACACATATTTTTATTAATTGGATACTACAACTTACCGAATAGAGGTTGATGCCTCGGAGAGCCTCATTACGAGAGCAACTTATTAACAGTGCTCCTTCTATTACCTTTTCAAGAGAATTATATTAATTATAATAGTACGTTTGGTTGGTAAGAATAAAAATTTTATTTTCACCTTATTTCCAATGAGATAAGTATTCCATCATTTGATTATATTTTTACATTGAATAAATATTTCTAAATGAATATTTATTCATGAATCTCAATGAATAAAAAATATCACATTTTATTAAGTATTTTTTATTTTCAGTTATTTAAAAATAACTATTCTTGTATCTATTTTTTTTTATTTCTAAAATTTCTTTCACTTTTTATATGCGCAGTTATCCTTGACGATATTTCTCTTACCTTGTCGCTCGCTGCATCTCTTGATCAAATTGCTTCCATTGTTCTGCCTTGCTCATTCTCCCAATTGAACCATTGGTTCCATCGTGTACTGTACAGTATGATCGTTTTTCACGGTAAATTGTAGAATCAATAGTGATGTGAACGGTTAATTGTAAATCTATGAAACCTGTCGTTGTTTGCCGCGAGTAAGGTCATTTTTTACTAAATTTGTCATCAGTCGCCTAGATTCAACCATTTGTTTTTGACCGAAATAATCAATTGCCGATTTTGGCACCGTAGGGTAAAGGAAAACTGAGGTGGGGAGGAAGAAGGGTAAACGGGAAGAGAAAAAAATGAAGTTTAATATAAAATAATACATTAATATAATATATATATATATATATATATATATATATATATATATATATATATATATATATATAGAAAAGTAAATGAAATAAAATATATTATATTAATATATATTTTATGTATATTATATGATAAAAATATATATTATATTAAATATTAATTATATATATATATATAATATTTAAAATATTTTTTTAAATAGGGGTAAAAAGGTCATTACAATAAAATTTTATCATATTTCTTATACTATTATGTATACCAAATATTAAAATATTAATTTTTATCTTATTTTATTTCAACAATTAAATATGAGAATAAAAATTTTTAACTTTATTCCCATCTTATTTTATTTCCAAAGAATAACGATTATGTTTTTACCCTATTCTCAAAATAAATATTTTAAATAATATAATATTCTATCTATTTATTTTTATTAATTACTCATATAAACTAACAAATAAAATATTACGTTACTTAAATATATCCCAATAAATATCCATCTAATACCACACTTTTTAAAAATTACTCACTATTTCAAATCCTATATACATATAATGACTTAAGTTTTAGTCACTGAAAAAGAAGAAAAAAAACAAAAGAAAAAGAAAAATCTCACAATCCGTAAATGATGGGCCTTGTAAGATCCACGAACTACGGTGAATTTTTTAAAAAGTATTTATGGGCCTTAGGGCCCAAAACATTTCTCATGAAAAAGAAAATTAGATGGTTTCAACTTAAATTCAGCCCAAAGCATAACAGGTCCTCAAGGCCTGGATTCGTTGCCCAAGGAGCATGAGTTTATGAAGCATTTTTCTAGTTGGGCCTAAAAAACAAACTTCGGCTTACTATTAATGTGATAGATCAGTCCAAGTAGCTGCGGTCTGCAGCCCGGGGATGGTTGGACCCGTCAAAAAGGGTAAAGGGCCCGGATGGAATATGGGTCATGACTTACACTCCGGAATAAAGAGATTGACCCGGTGAAGGATCAAGGGGACTAGTCTCAATGGGTCAATCCATAAAGCAATAATTGATTGTGTATTGAAGAGATTTAAGAAACCTTTTGATTTATTAATTTAGAACATTTATCTCCAATTAGAAAATTATTATTATCTCCCTTAAAAATTATTATCTTAGTTATTCACTCGTATGAAGATACTAAAATCCTATAACTTAATATTTGTATTTGTGATATGTAATATTCATAATTTAGTGATTAATAACTGACTCTAATTTTTTAGGATAAATTTATTTTTTAGGTTTTGATATATGTGAACGTTTTTGAAATCTTTATTGTATGGTGACATGCATCAAATTAATTACTTCTAGCAGTTGAAAATGTCAAGCTATTTTATAACATAAATTAGTCATTAGAAGATATATAACCACTATATATTTAAAGTCTAAATACACAAATCAATGTATTTTTAATGGTTACAAACCTTTTTCATTAAGAAATATATTTATAATTAAATACTTACCATGTCGATATCATCTCATAACCTTTAAAATATTTAGACAACCAAAAAAAAATAGTAGAATTATTTAAATGGATCGAACAAAATACATTTCAAAGGAGACCAAGGTGGTTGGAAATTTGAGAGTATTTAATTATCTAATTAAATAATTATTTCCCTGCACGTTATAGGTGCTGATTTTTCTCACCGACGTTGGTTCATTGTTTTTCCTTGTCCAGCATAAACTAAGCTGTCATCGTTAACATTATCCCAAAGAACTTATTAAAATATTTTTATTTCAAATTTTTATAATTTGCATATTTGCTTTTATTATTATTTTCCAATTTGTTCTTAACTTTAATTTTTATATCTATATAGAAAATTTCACCCATATTAACATATAAAGACTATAAGATTTAGTCAACTATTTTATACAATATAACTAATTTTAAAGTAAAATTTAGTTAGGTTGACTGTTTTATACAATATAACTAATATTAAAGTACGATTGAAAATCAGATTAAAAAAAATAATAAATAATTAGCATATTGCTCAGTTGATCTAAGGTAATTAATATTGCCTTTGAAATAATATCCCCCCTTATTTTCTATTTGTTGCTCATTTTTTTATTTTGATTAATGCAAATGATCATAAATTAGCAGTGTTTTATAATTATAATAAAAAATAATTTCATTCCGTTTATTTATTAATCATTATCACAATTGACAATTATTATTGACTTTTCATATGCGTGTGTCATGAGACTGGGTCCTAACAATATATGAGGAAGGTACAGCGCGTTATCTGTATGGTCTAACTATTGAATTTATATCTAACAATGATTATATTTTTATCTTTTAAATTAATTTTTTTATTTTTTAAAAAAATATATAAATAATTGTAAAAATTTAACCATCCTGGGATGTGAAATCTAGCAATTGCACCTCACCTCTGTCAAGAAGCACCTCTCATCCCCCTATAATGATATGAGACTGATTTGCACACTGGTTAACTCTAAATCATAGATTAGTTGACTTAGATCATAATTATAGTAATATTAATTAAGTATCTAGATGATGATCATACTTATATGATTTGTAGAGTTATTTTCTAGTTAATAGCTAGCTACAGTCTTATAAATATTACCATGCTAATATTTATTAATTAATTATTCATTAATCACACTAGAACAGAAAAAATAATATCCATTTCTATTATAAATAATTTTTTCTAATAAATTATTACAGAAATCTAAATTATATATAAAAATGCATTTTTATATATTAATTAATTTTTTAATTGGTGAACTCATTAGTATGAATTGATAAATAAAATATTATACTTTTAATAATATAATATTTTATATTTTTTTAATATTACTTTTTGAAATAACTCACTACCTCTATTGGTTATTTATAACTTTGTTTTGCAATAATATATTGGTTAAGATAGATTACGTTCAAAATTATATTGAATAATTACAAGAGAAATTGCTATATTTACTCTATTATCACAATTAATATCATTAAGAGAGTTTATATTCGTTTTATTTATTTTGAATGGTTTTACGAGTTAAGAAATGGCAGGATTGATGGAGTTTTATTTTAAAAAAATAAAAAAATTTATTTTTTTATTTTAATTATTTATTTTTAAATAAATAATTATAATTTAATTATTTTAAATAATTAATTTTAAAAATTTTAATATAATTCAATGATAATTATTTATTTAAAAGTATATAATTTAAATTAAAAAAAAACAAATTTCCCTACTTTAAAGTAGAAATTTTCCTAATCAAAGACCGCGCGTACTATTCGCGTTAAATAAATGGGCCGACATTTGTTTATTCATGGGCTGCTGCCTCTGACTTTGACTACTATTACATTCATATAAAAGTAATATAGATTTAAAAACAAAAAACAAAATAAAACATTGACGAAGTTTGGGCCAAAGTAAAGAATTAAAAAAAAAATAAATAATAATAATAATACGGTCAAAGTATAATATTTAATTCATTTCATATTAGACTTTAAAGAATAGTGATTGAATTTTAATGCTTAATAGTTATATTATTATCAACAATTTAGTAATTTTATAAATTATAACAGTATCGTGTACTTTATATGTATTAAATTGATAGCATCTATAACTATCTTAATTTGTTTTAAAATAATTAAAAAAAGTCATTTAATATTCTTTTTTATTTAAGATTATTAAAATTAAAAATTTATAAATATAATGTCTTATGGCTATCGAGACTTAGAAATTGTTGAACAATGAATATAACGGAAAAGTCGTTGAGGCATTAAAAATTGGTAGGAAAAGAATTTTCAATTTTAATATTTGTTTTACGTATTTTTTATAGTATGCAATGTCACACACTTCGTATTTTAGAATCTGATAAACTTGATTTGAGATTCGCTCAATATAAAGTTAATTTTTTATAAGAGCTAGAGATTTATCAAAAAATGAATTCTAAAAATTAAAAAAAAAACTAAGAATATTTTAAATACTTTTTATGATAAAAAAATCTATAAAAATCAAATTGTCCTGTCTAAATCTATCTAGACTAATTAAATAATAACTGCATTTAAGCAATAAATGCTTTTGAATTCGATGGATTCCGCTTTAAATATTGTATTTTTCTCACACGTTGCCACTTATCAAAAAATAAATAAAAAAAACATTTTTTCATTGACTTTTATGAATATATTTTTAATCGTAAATTTTATCTTTAATTATTTATAATTAACTTAAATCCCCGCCATAATTTTCTTAATAATTTGGGTAAGTTTCACCTGATTTCTTTTAATAGTATGACCGAAATGCCCTTGTACCAACCCAACCAACCCTGCATTTTCTACACAAAAATAAAAAAAGAAAAACTTCACTTATTTAAAATTTTATGATTAACGCTCACAAATTTAACAGAGGTAGAATCCTGACCGACTATTTGTTTGATAATAAATCCTTCTATGTTCAATAATTAATCTTTCCTATTAAAAAACATCGGTTACATGACAATTTATTCGGATAATATTAAAAATATTCTTTGTATAAATTACACAAATGTTAGTGTATATAAAAGATATTTTGGTACATAAAATTTTTTTCATTTGTGTAAAATTAAAAAAATTAGAGCTGAGCCATATTGAATTTTTTATATATGATCTTATATTAAGTTATATCATCCACCATTTTCATAACTCAAAAGTTATAGTAAATGAATTTATAAATCCCTAAATTAAGTTGGTAATGGTAATCATTAAAAAGGGAAGTTCTAAAGTTGCATGACAATTTCAACAATGTTTTATTCAAACTAATATTTAATGGTCAAGTTACTGATGTTTATATTTTGTAGCTAGCTATTGAGAAATGGCTAAGTACAAAAGACAGGGTACAAAATTTCATAAACTATAATCCCCCTAACTTATTTGTCGACAGTGTCGTGAAATATGTAATTATTTTTTTTCCTTATAATTTTTCTAGAAATATTTAAATTCTATTTTTTGTAATCGTAGATATAAGTAGTTGTGTATAATATGGTCACAAAGTTTTTGCGGGACAAATCTAAAATGGATGGAAAGCTTC
The DNA here is from genome assembly GCA_033239525.1 of Nepenthes gracilis. Taxonomy (NCBI): domain Eukaryota; kingdom Viridiplantae; phylum Streptophyta; class Magnoliopsida; order Caryophyllales; family Nepenthaceae; genus Nepenthes; species Nepenthes gracilis. The sequence continues at coordinate 3,672,297 of BSYO01000001.1, forward strand.
CGATCTTCGGGAGTTTTCATGCAATTGCCAGTTATAGTAATTAATTTATTAATTTGAAAGTTAAGAAATTCGAGTTACTTTTAACTAGGTAATAGATTTTAAAAGTCAAGCAAGTTGCGGAGATAAGTTTTCATTTTATTTTAGTTTAAACTATGAGACATTTTATTATTGTATAATTTTCAAGTGCTAAAAAAATTTGTCCAGGATTAAGTTGACCACTCGATACACAAGGTTCAAATGGTCGGATAAAACTCTGTTTGATCTTTATTTCTGAGTTCATTTACAAATCATCGTGTTTTGAAGACGTACCACCCGCGACGATGGAATGTATTGTTTTGGTTCCATCGGATAGCATTTTGCATAGGTTTCCACTTGGTATGCGGGATTTTCATGGTTATCAAGGTGTCAATTTTTGCTATCTGGGTCTTTTAATACCGTCCTTTTCTTAATTTAAAAGTTATGACTTATCCAAAAAAAAAAAACCTTGGATTTTAATTACCACAGTAAAAACTGTGGCAACGGGGCCAACGAAGCATTGAAGAAATGCTTCCTGCGCCCATACGCCTTAATGAGGACGGGTCGGCGCCGCCGCAACAAACGAGCGCGATCACACATACTGGTCAGCGAAGGCGGATTGCATGAGACTGAGAAAGTCGTCCAAGCGGGGAAAAGTATTGAAAATAATAAGTAATTTGTCACATCATTAATTACTAAAAAATTCTAAATATTTTAAAAATATAATTCAATTTAATTAATTATCAGGATATATAATTATTTACAGGGTCTGATTGATAGATTTTTAGTGAAATTAATAATTTAATAACTTTGTTTTTTAAATATAATAAATACAAATAATATAAATGCTACTATTTTATAAAAATAAATGAGTTATAATGTTCAATAAATAAATTTTATAAGATTAATTAAAAATATTTGTTTTGGTTGATAAAAAAATCAATTCAATTATCAATATTTTTTTATCTATTTTTAAATTGACCCCACTACATCCATCATTTGTTATTAGACACTTATTATTTTATTAATATTACATAACAGCATAATTTTTATGCATTACATGGTAATAAAAGATATAGAAAATCATATATTTAATAACTAATCCTATTGAAGGGACATTTTTAAAAAAAAAAAAAAAAAAAGCTATTGTGCTCCTAAACTAATGACTCACTATTCGTACAAATTAATTGATTTTGTTGTTTTATTCTATTTTTAAATTTTAGAAAAATTCAGTCAGATAAATTCGGCTAGACTTTTTATATATATCTACCACAACTTTGGAAAAGGTCCGTTTTATTTTTATTCTCTCTCTCTCAAACGCAGTGTTTAACCGAGCATGGGCCCTTGCTTCACAGAGCGAAAACTTCACGCTCTTTTTTTTAATACAAATTTTATTAAAAAATTAAAGAAAAATCGCAAAACAGCAGCTTCGCGAAGTAGCAGATTCTACAGAGAGCGTGTTTGACCTTCTCGAGTTGTTCAACTTCTGTGGATTTGGCCTCTCGGATCCCTCCCATATATATAAGCTATAAACTGGCATCTCTAATTCCCAGATGCCATTGACAGCTTCTTCTGCCATTTGTCAACTGAGTCGTCCTTCTCTCTTCAATTGAATCACTCTTTGCTCGCAGAATTTTATTTATACCGATCGAATTAAATCTTTCCGGGCTATCTCTAAATTGATTAGAAAAAGCAAAATCCAAGTTTTCCGGAGGATTTGTATCAGATATAGCAGCAATCTTACGCCAGAAAAAAAAATGGAGGAGATAGAAGTTCCACCCCATTTTCTTTGCCCAATTTCCTTACAACTCATGCGAGATCCAGTCACAATCTCAACTGGCATAACGTATGACAGAGAGAGCATCGAGAGATGGCTTTTCTCCGCCAGGAAAACCACTTGCCCCGTTACCAAACAGCCCATCTCCTCCGCCGACCAACTTCTCATCATCCCCAATCACAACCTCCGCCGTCTCATCCAATCATGGTGCATCGTCAACGCATCGCACGGCATTGAGCGCATCCCCACTCCCAAGCCACCGGTCGAGACAGCCGACGTCTTCAAGCTCATCGACGACGCCACGAAATCCCCCAACACCCAGCAAAAATGCCTCCAAATCCTCAAATCCATCGCCTCGTCCAGCGAGCGGAACAAGAAGCATCTAGAAGCGTGCGGGGCCGTCATCAAGTTCTTGGCCTCGATCATAATCAAGAGAGAGGATTGGACGAATGTGTCCGAAGCACTCAGCATACTTCACCAGCTTGAAGCCCCGGATGCGGCGCTCAAGGCTCTTATAACTCAAAACGACGAGCTCCTCAAATCGTTATTGCATGTTTTACGACATGGGCATGCAGAATCAAGAGCCTTTGCCATAACCCTACTGAAAAATATGTATAACGCGGCAGATCCACGCCAGTTAATGAGCGCAAAGCTTGAATTATTCGTGGAAATAGTACAAGTTCTACGCGATCAAATATCACATTCGGCATCCAAGGCGGCGCTGAAGCTTCTTATAGAGCTCAATGCGCGGGGGAGGAACCGCAATATGGCGGCCGAGGCAGGTGCGGTGGTGGTGCTGGTTGAGCTGCTTCTAGAGACGGCGGAGAAGAGGAACTGTGAGCTGATTTTGAATGTGTTAGATCAGCTGTGTGGGTGCGCAGAAGGGAGGGCGGCATTATTGGAGCACGCAGGAGGGATAGCGATTGTGTCGAAGAAAATTCTCAGGGTTTCTAATGGGGCAAGTGATAGGGCAGTGAGGATATTATGGTCAATTTCTAAACATTCTGCGAATGATAGGGTTCTTGGGGAAATGCTGGAGGTGGGTGTTGTTGCGAAGTTGTGCTTGGTGCTTCATGTTGATTGTAGTTTGAAGACGAAAGAGAGGGCCCAGGAGATCCTCAGCTTGCATTCTAGGGTTTGGAAGAATTCTCCATGCATTCCTGCCCATTTGTATTCCCAATCTCGAAGATGAATCAGATCTAGAGTTTATTCCCTCATTTGATCGGCATAGAAATGTCAGCATTTTGTTTGTTTGTTTGGATAGAATTAGCCACATAAAGAATTCACACCTTTAATAGGAATTGGATAATTTTGAGTGAAGATTGCTGCGATATTTAATCTTGGTATATACATATATATTTCAAAGATAAGATTTAGATTTATAAGGTATGGAAGCATAACACTAAAATATATAGATGAGTAAAAAAAAAAGTAGCGTAAATAGTCCTCAAATTAATGATTTGAGTTTTTGATGCATTTAAACAGTAGTGTATTTTTAGATTGAAGCATACTTCATCTCGCAAAAATTCTAAAAGCATGTCTTTTTAATTTTAATTATTTATTTTAAAATAATTAATTATCATCTAATTATTTTTAAATAATTAATTTTTTATTTTTTTAAAAAATAATAATTAAATTACATTTACCCATTTAAAAATAATATTCAAGATATGAAAATAGACTTCTTTATTTTTACTTTTACGAGAAATAAATCTTTCCCAAATTCTTAGATTTTTGTCTTGATTGTAGGCGTTTAAATGTATGTTTTTGTTAGTAACTTTGAGACTGTTGTTTTTCGTTGGGTGAGGATGTTCTAAGCTTGGGATGGGCAAAATTTGTATGTAGATATACTTTTAGTTGAAATATATAGCTATTTACTTATTAAAAAGCTATTACTCCAATTTAAGTCAATATGACTGGACAGGGAAATGAAGATGATGATTAGAGTTCTAAATAATATCATATCTATTGCAGATTTTACCACTTAGATATTAAATAAATATTACTACCAATCAATCCCAACTTCATCCATTTTATATTAGGGGCTCTCTCTCTCTCTGGGTCAACTGCAGTCAATTTTAATCATTCATTTTTATCAGCTGTATCTATTTAATAATTTTTGAAAATTATATTTTATTAAAAAAATATGTTTTTAGACATCAATTTTTTAAATTTTAAATTAACCTCCTATTGTTTTGAAATGATCAAAGTTTGTTATATTCAATGAAAAATATTAAGAAAAATAATGAAAATGAAACAAAAGGAGTGTAATTGTTATTTAATAATGTTGGAGATGTGCTCTCATTTGGAATTGGTGTATTTTGTTTAAGAGAGATATGCTCCGTATATTTCTGTATTATTCATTGAAGAAAAAATTTGATAGATAGAATTTAAAATTAAAAAAATCATCTAAATGATTATTTTTTTTATTTTTACTATTAGATTAAGTCTTTTATAAATATTAATATTTTAAAAATAAGTATTTTTAAGTGTATTATTACATATTTTTTTCCTAATAATTCTTTAAATAATTAGGTAGTTGATAGCGTTGAGGTGTGCTCCCTGCCGTGCCTGTTCCATGCGGCTGAGGGCCATCAAATCATCCAACAATCGTAATTTTATATTATTTTTAAAAAAATTAAAAATAATAACTATTATTTTTTTAATTTTTATCCATCATAAATATTTTAATGATTCAAATTTACTGGGTCTATGCCAATTTTAATTGGGTAGCGGGCCATTGACCATGATTGATAAACTCGATCAAATTAAGTTGATTTTGTAGTAAATTAAGATTACGAAGGGTCGTTCAAAATGTGGAACTTCATTAGTGAAAGCATTTGATTTATTAATCATAGAAAACAACAATCCGATAAAACAAGGCTTGGTAAAAGTTGACCACTTTGCAACTCTCCCTGTCTAGTTTAGTATTGTATAAGCAAATGCTCATGTTTAAATAATCATGATTTCTAAATGTTATAATTAAATTAGTAGTCATGAATCTTATTTTTATTTTAAATCTATACCTAAAATTACACAATAAATTTTTCTTGACAATCAAAATTATTGACTTCAAATAATTATTACAAATAAGAATATGCACTTAAAATTTAACCCAAGTTTTAATGCTAAAATTTAAATTATTATACAAATTAGATGATAAAAAAGCATTCAATTAATTCGAAAGAATATGGGTCTAGTCTTTATAACTATAATTTTTAAACCTATGCACTATAATAATTTAACAATAGATAATAATATATAAAATTTACTCTTAAATATATTCTTTAATATTTAAATCATTAATCTTTTTTATAAAAAATAAAAAAATATAAAAAATAAGATGAATGGGGATGAATGTAAATTAGAGGGCTATGCTCTGATATTTTGTTTATACTTGTTGTAGATAATTGATTGTCTAAATATATAATTATTAGATTGTGAGATTATCTGATTATTTGATATCCTTACACTCTTAACTGGGTTCTATATTTATATTCTGACAGCCAATTGCTTGTCTGTTGGGAACCGACATGGTTGTTCTTCGAAACTTTGTATTGCTTCTATTTTCAACAATTGTACTGGTTATATAACTATTATTCACACTGATTTGGTAACCATCTAGCAGTTCAAATTTTGCACCTATTTGCACTTTGCAATCTAATTTAGTATATTTGATCATCCTTCAATTAGACGTGATAATTCATTAGGATTAACGCCTCATTTATTATTTTATTGGCTCATTAATTATCTCAATCTTTTATTATTATGGTCACTTAACAACTCAACTATTCAGCCACTCGGTTGAACCTTCAATAAGGTTGTTCCTCAAATTTGTTTCACGCTTAGATGATTAACTCATATTCAAATTGGGTCAAATTGTCTTTATTTACATCATATCTAAAAGCTTAAAAATAGAGGCAAAGATGATGCAACAAAGTAAAATGCTCAATTTAGAGCTTTCTTTTATTTACAACACTAATAATCAACAAAAAAAAAAAAAAGGATTATGACTCAAATATCCATCAAGCATCACTCCATATTAATCAAATAATAAGGCTCACCAATCACCAAGGTCCTAGCATTTTGTGCTAGCACTAATTATTATGAAATTATATTATTAAATTTTAAGATATACTTTCGATGTATACTTTAAATTTAGGTTTATTTCAATAGATTTGATTAAGATTTGTAAACTTTTCAACTCGACTCCTACACATCATAAAAAGAATAAAAACTTCAAAGAAGATGATATTTTTTTTCTTTTTAAGGGATTCTCGAATTCTGAAATTAATCTTTTAAACCTAATAATTAAAGTTACGATAGATGAAAATAATAATTGTGAGATATTGGAAGTGCTAGAGAATCAAAAGGAGAGTGTTGAAAGATTAAGTTTCCAATCATATGTTTATTTTGTTTTTAATAAATCAATTCCTTCCTTTATTTTCTCTTTTTCCTAATACCCTCTCACAAGGCAATGGAGACACTATATTACAGTAGGCCCTAAAGATAATTTCTTGGAGGCAATTCCTCTTTTAATTAGTTTTCTCATATAATTAAAGTGTCAAATCGATTATCATATCTTTGAATCAATTGCTACATTGTACCTTTTTGGTCTTAATAATGATCCATAATTAGTTTGTAAATAGTTAATCAGTGATTACCTATAGGACATACCATAGATTGGGAAACATGCGACATCATTTATTTTGGTCCATTCCCTTTAATTATATAATGTATTGAATTTTGTTTTCATGGGCCGTGAAGTATTAAGCTTTTATTATAATTAGGTCTAAATGTGTCCCGCTAGTGCTTGAGCCTTATTCCTCTTCGACCAGTCGACTAAGCCTGTCTTTATACTAAGTTTTGATCGAACCTAACACGTTTAGATATTAGTTATGTAATATTTTAAATTTTTATCTGATTTAATTGAGATTATTTATTATTATTTTGAGTTATTTAGATGTAATAAAAATTAATTAAATATTATAATATTTTAGAGGGTATTTGGACTTGTTAAGCCGGCACCTGAGGTGCACCCGTTTAGTCATCCAAGTATCGATTTGAATTTTAGTATTAAAAAAAAACGAAATATATATATAATAATAATAATAATAATAATAATAATAATAATAATAATAATAATAATAAAATAATAATAAAGTACAAGGAAAAGAACGAAGCAAGGGGAAGTCGGGGTCGAGAGGGAGAGAAAGGGAGGGTTAGGGTTTTTAGTGGCGTGACGGTGGAGGGTTTGCTGGGGAAGAAGGTGGCGTGCAGGGTGGTTGGTGGTGGCCGATGTAGGCTGTACGTGGCGGGAGCAGACCGAGCAACGATGGTTGTCCACACGTAGAGCCATGCAGGAGAGGAACCGTACGAAAGAGAAGATGAGGAAATGGAGGTCTCCGGATCCGATTATGATTTTGAGTTAGTTGAAAAAGTTGTATACATCTATACCATTTTCTTCCGTTTTTTTTTATTTTCGTTTGAATCTTCTTTGAGTATTATTATCTCGATACCCGATCAATGTACGAAATTCTAATACCCATGACTCTAGTATACATATACAAGAATTTCATGTCCAATTTCATAGATTTTGACCGTTTTCACACTGAAATCCTAACCGCACGCCTGGATGATTTCGGGCTCCAATTTTTGGGACTTTTACAATAATTTGCTATAAGATATCATTACCCATATGTTATATATGTTAATTTACCGATTGAATATCTAATTTGATGGTTTTATGTGAAAATCTGTTCGTTGGAACCTTAAGATGTGCCTAGACCACGTTAAACCAATTATTTCAAGTCTAATGCATGATTTGGTTTTAATTATGATTTTCCATACCTTAAATCTGAATATATATTAGTTGGGTGATCGATTTTCAAATTTTGATCCGTTTGGCGAGTCTGAGAGCCCTAATTGGTACGCTAGCACTGTTCACCCAAAATTAATTTGGGCTTTTGTATAATCCCATCTTATTAAATTGATAATTAATTATATAGAATTGTATATGTTTAATTATATATTTTAAAAATTACGTTATGTGTATTTGTAAAGGAATTATCATCCTGAAACTCCAAAGTCACGTTTGACCTAATGTAGTAAGGATTTTCTAATCATTTCAAAGTGTCATGTTAAATTATCTATATGTTTAAAGTTATGTGAAGATTTAAACCCATAAGAAATATAAAAATTATGAAGGTATATGGAGGGAATGCCATAATTTATTATATGATTGATTTGTTCTCCTCAATGAAAAAATTATCAAAAGAAGTTTGGTGGGCATTCCTTCAAAGTATAAAAAATTATGAAATTAGAACCACGAATTAATGTTCAAGGATAATATCTTTTGACAGGCCATTAATATTGCAGTAAAAATTTAAGGATTATCCTGACCGTATATTATCGCGGGTGATATTTCTTGGCATGCCATAAGATGTTATCGTAGAAGTACGATGACTGCCTCTGGACCGCAGGAGGTTAGCGTTTTATTGACACTATATACCGAGTGATAGGTATATCGCTCGCCACGTGGTGCATGGCCTTATATAAAGCAAAAATTTGCTACTGGACGTTATGTATGTCATTCGGCCCTAAATTATCTGGGGTATCATGACCGTTGCCTCGTTCTCCTGCACCTTTTGCTAGTAAGATTTACTAACTCTAATTTGTAATAATAAGTAATTATATATAATTTATATCTCCTAAAGAAGAAGGATAAAATAGAAAAGGTCAATTGTATTTCAAAAGTACATTCAATTATATTTATATTTACACATCCTCATTATGCTCTTTTATCTCTCTTTTGTTGTATTTTGTATATATTATTATTATCCTTAATTATATTATACTTATTGAGCATTTAGCTCGCTCTTACTACCTTATCTTGCCTCTATATTAGTATAAGCTTGTTATACTGATGGAATAGAGTAGAGGGTAGAAGTGGACTACGCTCTAGACTCGAAAGATTATACCGAAGATCTATATTTTATAGTTTTATATATATTACGGATAATTGTATATATTTGTATTTCAATTGGGCTTATTAATGTATATTGTATATAAGGTTGATGGTCAGATAGTTTAGTTTCTACTTTATTTAGATTTATTTATACTTTCACAGGTTATTGTGGTTTATAACAGGTATTTAATGACATCTCTTTTCGGCTGACGTTATGTTTAGATATACAGCGTTGAAGTCATGAATATTATGTGACAATTGGATCATGTATGCTTTTTGGTACTGTTGTTGTATGTTGTCGAATGTTAGACTTATTTGGATGTATTTTGTGTATCGTATAGAAGTTTGTACAGGTTTTGTATCAGTTTGACGTCTGTATTATAGATGAAATTTTGTTAAATTTTTAGTAGAAAATACGATCTCGTCATAATCGGTAATAGAGAAAAGAGATGCCTTAAATTTGATTTGAATCGTATCCGAATGTTTAGGTTTGATTAAGATTGATCAAACTAAATAGATATAGACATAGGACAATTAAGTTAGATTAGATAGTTTTAATTGTTCTAATTGGCTAATTTAGAATTGAACTAAGAGAGAATTAGAGAATGAGTTTGATTGTCCAACTTACGCATCATAGTTGGTATTCTAAGGGTAAGCTAACTCGAATTGTTCCTATTTTGGAAGGAGTGCTAGCATTGGCTCCTAATCGAAAGTTTGCTCATGGTGATGGTTAAGCGCGAGGTTAAGAAGAGAAATCGTAGGGAGGAACCCTGAGATTTAAATTTGATGGCGCCGATTTGGTGCTTAAATTGATGATATTGATTCGAGGCATATGTTAATCAATTTTGGTTCGAAATTTAGGTAATCGACTCTAGATTGAGGTCCTCAAATTAGTAATTTGCTAAGAATGAATACTTGATTGATATATCAAGTATAATGGATGAGGTGGGATTGATGTCTATTTATAATCGATTTGGAGATATTAAAGTGCCTAAACTTTTGGATGACTCAGATCTTATAGAGGATGGGGTGTGGGTCTTGAGAGTTAAGATGATATTGTGGTCATTCAATGTTTAGAAGAAGATAAGGTAATATTGCCTCATATAAGATATTTTGTTCATGATCCTCGAGGATAAAGAGATATCGTAGAATTTGTTCATGGATGCTTCATTGATGAGTATCTTGTTTCGTTGGAATTTTTATAAGCTGTATCTATTTAATAATTTTTGAAAATTATATTTTATTAAAAATATATGTTTTTAGACATAAATTTTTTAAATTTTAAATTGACCTTATATTGTTTTAAAATGATCAAAGTTAGTTATATTCGATGAAAAATATTAAGAAAAATAATGAATATGAAATTAAAGGAGTGTAATTGTTATTTAATAATGTTGGAGCTGTGCTCTCGTTTGGAATTGGGGTATTTTGTTTAAGAGAGATATGCTCCGTATATTTGTATATTATTCATTGAAGAAAAAATTTAATAGATAGAATTTAAAATTTAAAAAATCATCTAAATAATTATTTTTTTAATTTTTACTATTAGATTAAATCTTTTATAAATATTAATATTGTAAAAATAAGTATATTAAAATATTATATATAATTTTTTGTATCTTTTAATTTTCACAATTGAATAAAAATTTAATGATAAAGATTAGAGAAATATTAAGTACTCTCTTTTAAGAAATGTATGACCTCCAAATTGCAGTGTGCTCCACCCTCTTGGACTAAGAATCACTTCCAAATAGAATTAATCATGTAAGTTTCTTAAATAAAGGCATATTGATAACATTAATAGAGAAAGGAAATTAATTACCATCAAGACAACCTCTCTACCGTGTCATAGGTGACTGCAAAATGTTTAGGATACGCGATCGAGCTTAATAATTTTATTTTACATCTTTTATTGAAATTAATAAAAATTTAATATTTGAGATGTCCTTTTGAAATATACTTATAATATTTTAATAATCTAACATTTAATATATTTATTAATATTAATAGATATATAAAAAATAAATAAAAGATAATATTCAACGATATATTAAAGATGATTAAGTGTATTCTTACATATTTTTTTCCTGAATAATTCTTTAAATAATTAGGTAGTAAATAGCGTTGAGGCGTGCTCCCTGCCGTGCATGTTCCATGCGGCTGAGGGCCATCAAATCATCCAACAATCGTAATTTTATATTATATAAAAAAATTTAAAAATAATAATTATGATTTTTTTAAATTTTTATCCATCGTAAATATTTTAAAGATTCAAATTTACTGGGTCTATGTCAATTTTAATAGGGTAGGTGGCCATTGACCACGATTGATAAAACTCGATCAAATTAAGTTAATTTTGTAGTAAATTTAGGTTACGAAGAGTCGTTCAAAATGTGAAACTTTATTAGTGAAAGTATTTGATTTATTAATCATAGAAAAGAATGATCCAATAAAAAAATGCTATGGTAAAAGTTGACCGCTTTGCAACTCTCCCTATCTAGTTTAGTATTGTATAAGCAAATGCTCATGTTTAAATAATCATGATTTTTAAATGTTATCATTAAATTAGTCATCATGAATCTTTTTTTTCTTTTAAATCTATGCCTAAAATTACATAATAAATTTATCTTGACAATTAAGATTATTGACTTTAAATAATTATTACAAATAAGAATATGTACTTAAAATTTAATCCAAGTTTTGATACGTATTTGGTATTTAAATTATTATACGAATTAGATGACAAAAAAATATTTGATTGATTTGAAAAAATGTGAGTCTAGTCTTCATAATTATAATTTTTAAACTTATATACCACAATAATTTAATAAGAGATAATAATATACGATATTCACTCTCGAATATATCATTTAATATTTAAATCAGTAATCTTTTTTATAAAAAATAAAAAAAAATGTGAAAAATGAGATGAATGGGGATGAATATAAATTGGAAGGCTATGCTCCAATATTTTATTTATACTCATTGTAAGCAATTGATTATATGATTATATAATTATTAGATTGTGAGATTATCTGATTATTTGATATCCTCACACTCTTAACTGGGTTCTATATTTATATTTGGAGCGCCAATTGCTTGTTTGTTGGAAACGGACATGGTTATTCTCTGAAATATTGTATTGCTTCTATTTTTAACAGTTGTACTGGTTATATAACTGTTACTCACACTGATCTGGTAACTACTAACAGTTAAGATTTTACACCTATTCGTACTTTGCAATCTAATTTAATTTATTTGATCATCTTTCGATTATACATAATTATTCGTTGGAATTAACACCTCATTAATTTATTTACCGATTCATTAAGTATTTCAATCTTTTGTATTTATGGTCACCCGACAAACTCAATTATTCGACCACTCGGTTGAACCTTTGACAAGATTTTTCCTCGAATCTGTTTTATGCTTGAATGATTAACTAAAGTTCAAGTTGGGTTGAATTGTCTTTATTTACTATCATATCCAAAAGTTCAAAAATAGAGGCAAAGATGATGCAACAAAGTAAAATGATCATTTTAGAGCTTTCTTTTATAAGCAACACTAATAATCAACAAAAAAAAATTATTATGACTCAAATATCCATCAATCATCACTCCAGGTTGATCAAAAAATAAGGCTCACTAATCACTTAGATCCTAGCATTTTGTGCTAGTACTAATTATTAAGAAAATATATTATTAAAATTTAAAATATACTTTCGATGTGTACTTTAAATTTAGGTTTGTTTCAATAAATTCGATTAAAATTTTTAAACTCTCCAACTTGAATCCTACATATCATAAAAATAATAAAAACTTTAAAGAAGACGATATTTTCTCTTTTTAAGGTATCATTGAATTCTCAAATTAATCTTTTAAACCTAACGATTAAACTTACGATGGATAAAAATAAGAATTGTGAGAAATTGAAAGTGTCAGAGAATCAAAATAAGAGTATTGAAAGACTAAGTTTCCGATCATATGTTTATTTTGTTTTTAATAAATCAATTCCTTCTTTTATTTTCTCTTTTTTCTAATACTCTCTTTCACAGCAATGGAGATACTATATTATAGTAGGTCGTAAAGACAATTCCTTGGTGATGGTTCTTCTTTTAATCAGTTTTCTCATATAATTAAAGTGTCAAATCAATTATTGTTTTTTTTAAATCAATTGATACATTGTACCTTTTTGGTCTTAATGATAGAACTATAATTAGTTATACCAATTATAAATAGTCCATCAATAATTACCTGTAAGACATACCATAGATTGAAAAACACGTGACAGTTACCCATTTGGGTCCATTCCCTTCAATTATATAGTGTATTGAATCTTGTTTTCATAGCCCATAGAGTATTAAGTTTTTATTATAATTGGGTCTGTACGTGTTTCACTAGTGCTTAGGCCTTGTTCGTCTTCAACTAGTCGATTAAGCCAGTCTTAATGCTAAGTTTTGATCAGACGTAACACATTTAGATATTAGTTATTTAGGTATAATTTTTAATGGAACGTTTTCCCATTTTACTTGCCATGGGTATTTTTTGCAACCAATTTTTTTATCCAGAAATTTCTCAATGTTTTAATTGTTTTAAAGGGGTAATTGTTATAAATCCAACAGAAGGAGAGGGGACATACGAATTGCAGGCATAATGATTGGGTTGTTGTTCATAAATTGAATCAGATGTCGTTTGGGTTCCCCAAGTGCGGCCCGGCTTGGAAAAGTAAAAACCAATAAGAAAAACGTGTTTTTAAACGTCATTTAGAAGCACGTGGTATAACTAAAAAATTTGTCAATATCTTTTCATTTTTTTGATTCTTTATAATTTTAATAATAAAATTTTATTCTGATCATTTAAATAATTGAACTTATAGCAGTTAATTAAATATGTTTGATACGTATCATAAATTTATTCATTTAGATTATTTTTAAAAAATTATCTATAAAAATATATTAAAAAAATGATAAAATTAGAAGATTATAAACGCTCCCACAAAACCTCTTCAATTTCAGATTTTAAAATTAAGATTTCCCTTTTTATTATTCATTTGGGCTTGGTGGGTGAGGGCACTGAACAATAAAAGGCCTGGCCCAGATTAATTTACATGGATCCATTAAGTCGGCTTATTCTCAAGTGACCCATCAAAGTCCTTATCTGTCATACGATTACAATAAAAGAAAACTACTAACTATATTATGGTGAATTTTTATTTAAAATTATTTTTATTTCATCTTATATTAATTTTTAAAATATTAATTTTATTCTATCAAAATATTAGGTAAAATTAATAATATTTTAAAACTACTAATCATACACATGAAATAACAAAAAATAATAATAAATGTAAACGAAAAAAATGAGTTGTAATTTTAAATTTTTTACACAAAAGTAGCCAAGTTGATAAAATTTTCGATATGAGTGGGATACGATGAAGGGTAGGTCCATACCTTAAATGAAATTATATAAAAGGTTATTTTTATAATTTAAATTTATAATTATCACAATATATAATAATCCTAACGTCAGGTTAAGCTCCTCTAGAATTATTTTATATAAAATCAAAGATAACATAAAATCAAAATGATAGTAAATGAAAATTATACAATATGTTTGAAACCACTGTGACTAATGCATGTTGTATCAAAACAGCTATCGATGCTTCACTGACTAATCTGAAGTCATTCTTTGATTTCTTTCAACAGCCAAAATGTTCATATGGATTAAGGTGCTTTGTGTTTTTTTTTTTTTTTTTATGAATTGAAAAAAAAAAAGAGTAGATTGAGGAGCTTACCATTTATATTTTGTCAAATTAATTTTTATTGGATACGATTCAAAATAAAATCAACTTGACTTATTATTATAAGGAGCATACAAATCATCATCTCATGAAGAGATCTAGATCAGTTAAATTATTAAACATGGACAAAAGAAATTTTGACAAAACTACTAGATATTTGAATAGATAAACTGTTGATGATACAGATGATTGAGGTAACGAATGACTACATAATTAATAAATTTGAATTATTAAGCTTAACGGATGGTTATATAAATTGTAAATTAAATGATCGAATCAAGTGAATAATAGATATATTTAATAAATAGACGTTAGGTTTGAATTTTATATAATGGTTAAACTATTTAATTTCAAATTAATATAATTTTTTAATTAATTGGTGATTGTACCTCATCTGAAAAGGTATAGTAATTGACAATAAAATTATAAACATGCATATTCTTCTCAAACAAGGGGGAGATTTGAATCACTTTTAAAGATTGCAAATATAAAGTTTTAGTCCTCTTGATGCTGGCATATTTGGCACATCTTGGAGCTAACTCTTAAACTTTTCATTCTATCCCTTTAAACCTCAAATTATCATAATTTTTTATTTTTTTAGAATGATTTATAATCTAAATATTTGAAAATATTTTTAAAAATGAGATCTATATTTATTAATTTTTTTATTAATTATTATAATGTGTAATATTTAAATTTAAAAGTTTAAATGGCCAATTTGATTCAATTTAAATGTCGATCCAAATTTGAGGTATATACCAATTTTAAAAATAAAATATTCTGAATACAAACTTTTTTATTACAAAAAAAGAGTCAAAGTCAAAATTTAGCAAATCGTCTTCAAATACTTAGAATTTTTTAAAGAAGATGTGTTTTATTTTACTTTTGATGCGATCCAATAAAAATGTCATACAGTCCATAGTTCTTGGTGGTCGAAAATCATTTAAAAATGACAAAGTTTAAAATTTATTTTAAGTATTTGAAAAAAATGCTGGGAAAAAATATTTTGAAAATGACAAAATTCGACGTGCGCAAGTTGAACTCCAACAAATCACCGTGCAAGAGCTGCTGACCGTTCAAATCTGCCATCGTCCCTTTGAATGGAATTGCCACTCCTTCATATAAAGAAAAAAACCAAAAATGGCGCATCGGTCAAAGGTCAAATTCAGCAAAGCAATCGGTGTTCTTATTTCCTCGGTAACCATTTCTCTCTCTCTCTCTCTCTCTCTTTT
Organism: Nepenthes gracilis; assembly: GCA_033239525.1. Classification (NCBI taxonomy): domain Eukaryota; kingdom Viridiplantae; phylum Streptophyta; class Magnoliopsida; order Caryophyllales; family Nepenthaceae; genus Nepenthes; species Nepenthes gracilis. Next base: position 3,688,087 of record BSYO01000001.1, read on the forward strand.
CTCTGCAAAATTGCCGGGTGAAAGTTTAAAATTACTGTCTATTCAAAGCTTTATCACGATTTACAGATGAGAAAATAAATGAAAAACAAAAATTTTTTGACAGATTCACTTTTGCACCGATCAAAATTTTCCGTGTCATCTTCTTCATCCACCGAAGATTTTTTCTTCGGCTGGTTGGTGATCAGTGGACAGATTCAAAACTGCAAGGTAGGATACCTTGTTAGAAGATAAACTTGAATGCAGGGAGAGTTGTTCCAAACATTTGAATGCATCCTAAGGATCTCCCTCGCTTTATCTTTCAAGAATTTAGAGCAGTCCGCCTGAAGCACCATGCACAGCTTCGACACCGCACCAACCCTTAACATCTCTTGCAGCGTCTCATTCGTCGCTGCGAATTTCGTCAACATCGATAATATATGAACCGCTCGATCGTCAGTTCCCGCCGATGCTCTTAGTATCCGCTTCGTCACCAACGCAATGCCGCCGGCGTGGCTCAGGAACTGAGCCCTTCCGTCGGCGCAGGAGCACAGCTGAGACAGCAGGCGAAAGGTCAGCTCCGTTATTTTCTTCTCCGGCGTCCCGAGTCCGAGCTCGATCAGCTCGAAAATGACGTTCGCTTCGATCATCCTGAACCTATTATTCCCCCGCTGACACAAGTCGATCAGCACTCGCAGGGCAGCCTTTGTCGTGGAAATGCTGGAATTCTCTCTCAGCATCCGTACCATCCCCGTGACGAAATCTGCTCCTAACCTCCCCTTCGAACTCGCGCTCGCGGTTTTGAAGATTTTCTTCGTCAGCAGAGTCGCCTTGCTCCTCAGACTAAAATCGCTTCCGCAGTTCAAAATCCACGTTATCGAATCGATTAGGCCGTGATTCTCGTCAGTGAGAAGATTAATTTCACCGGTCGTAGGCCAAATTAGATTGAGAATTCTCAGGGACTCTTCGAGTCCGGCGGTTTTGTTTGCATCGTGACAGGCAATGATGAGAGAGATCAAGGAATTCGCGACGCCAGATTCAAGCAGGAATTTCCGGTTTTTCTCGCTCTCCGACGCCAGAGCTTCCATTTTCCTCAGAGAATCCGAGAGCAGATGCGGATATTTGAGATCGCGGATGATTTTGGCGACGACATGCCTGTCGAGAGGAGTTTTCGGAGTCGGAATCTGATCGACGCCGTTTTTGGCATTGGCGACGCACCACCCCTGGATGAGGCGGCGCAGCGTGTGGTTAGGCGTTAAGTCGGAGTCTCTAGGGAGCGGCTGCTTGGTGACTGGGCAGACGGATTCATCCGCCGTCAGCAGCCACTGCTCGATGCTCTGCCGGTCGTAGGTGATTCCGCTGATTGTCGTCACCGGATCTTTCATGATTTGGAGGGATATCGGGCAGATGAAAAACTGAGGAACTTCAACTTCTTCCATCGGAAGATGCCTACAGTCAAGAAGATGAAGAATTGAACTACAACTCCATGGATATACGCATGAAATTTGGGTGCGAGGAAGAAAAGGAGGGTTCTGAAAGTGGTTGTGGAAAACGGGGTAAGCGGAAGCTGCTTTATATACAATTTCTCTCTCTTTGACTACAGCCTGCCTGGACGATAAGTTTAAACCAAACGTGTGAGACTGAATTAACGAAAAAGGAAGACTCCACTACTAAACATTAAAAAAATTATAAAAAAAAGGAGAAACTTTATTGCTAAAATAATTACAATATTGCTATTTTCATATTTAACATTTAAATGTTATTTTAAAATCTTGACAATTTTATTCAAGGTAAAATAGTTTATAAAAGTTTATTATGTGCATAATTATTAATACTGCTTATGTATTCTTGTGTGACTTAATATATTTAATTTAACATGTTTTCCGATAGAAGAAAATAAATGTTAAATAAATAAAGAAAATAATTATATATATCAGGGAAAAACTGAATTTAAAAATATATTTTCGCGTTATTTAATGAGGTAGTTTTTTTTTCATTTTTTTTTTTTTTTTTGGTTTTACCGGTCAAATTTTCTGGTTCTCAAAATGTCCGGTTTTGAAAGGGAGAGAAAGCCACACGAATCGAATCACTTCTTGCATGAATTTTCATTTGGCAGTTAACACGCTTTTTAACTCTGTAATTTTTTCCCAATTCATAACTTTTTGTTTTTTGGTTTTATTCTAAACCCTTTTTTGATTTACGAATAATATCGATCATATCTAATAATTTTATTATAAAAATAATAAAAAATTTTAAAAGTAAAATAAAAATATCTATAATATTTTTTCTTTAAATTACTGGATATTGTAAACTTAAAATATTTTTTACTGATAGCTTTTAGGGCTCATGAATCCTAGTTCTATCAAGAATAAATAGGACCCTAAAATTTAAAGATTTAAATTTAAATGTTAAATAACACCTTATAAATAGTTTCTATTATTATTTAATGTTAAAATTATACTTATTATATCTTTAAATTATTTAAAAATTTAGAAATATAATTTTTTTAAATATATATATATATAGTTTTGTTTTTAAACTTAATTATTAGAATTTGATTTGATGATATGAAATAAATCTCATTTCCCACGAGGAGGAGTCTGAACGGGAAGACGGGAAGGCCAAGTGGGTGACGACGGGACCCTTTGAAAATCCTTTCGGAATGTTTGCGGCGTTTAAAACGGGTCGAGACTTCTATGTGTCCTCCCCAGAAACGTATCCCACTTAATTTTCCTTCACATTTATTGCTGTGTTTTTATTAGAATATATTTTTTTTATATTTTTTTTTATCATGATCATTTTTTAAATAAATAAATAAATAAATATAGTTTAATTATTTTAAACTATTTAACTATTAATTTTTCGAATTATTTAATTATCAGTTGTCTATTATTAACTGAGATTAAAAGACAGAGATAACCTGTTCTTTGCATAAATCGGGCAGGCTTTTATTTTTATTATTATTATTTTTAATAAGCTCACGTATTCGAAACAATGTACGGTTTTCATTAATGGTTTCCCGATTTAATTCGTTAGATTTTCTTGTACGTCTTCTTAAGCAGGGAGAATTTCGTTTGATAATGGAAGGACGTCATGAAGTTGAAGTTACCGTGAATCTAATGAATGATTTTTATCACATATAATTTTGGCTTTCTTTCTTTGATCCTATCTGATTCTAGAAACATCTGAAATAATATATATATTTTTTGTGATATTTTATTTATAAAAATATAAGAAAAATGTAATAACAATATTTGTGTATTTCATAATAATATCTCATACTGTTATTTTATTTTTTTACACCTAAAAACACTTTTTTTTGATAATTATTTTTTTATACGCCTTTTTGTTAACATCCAAATAACTAAGAATAATATTTTTATTAGCTATTTCTTAACAATTAAGACAATTTTTTTGAATTATAGTCTCATTTTTCTGGACATTACTTTTTTATTAATACAGAAACAACTAAACATATTATTTTTTTTTTTTTGTTCTTATTTGATATGTTTAACTTTTTAAAAATTTTCATAGCCTGGCTTTGGGGGGTACGCACCTAGAAAGTGGTAGAATTAGCTAGCCCGGCTCTGGTCCAGGAATATCGAGAAGGGGTCTGTTGCAACAATTGCACAGCCATGGTCTTCAAATTTACTCTTTTGAAGAAAATCAAATAACTTATAACTTCGAGAGAATGAGTCTACTTAGTTGATAAATATAATTTTGATAGCTGCTTTTGTCAATAGTAAACCAAGTCAAAGATCAAAGGAACGTACACAATTAAGTGTGGGTGAAGAAGCATTGCCGACTATTGAAGGAAACATATGAGAATCCCAACTAAGCACCAATAATATATGACACATTAAAAATATATTTGACACACTTAAAAATAATGTTCACAAATAAATGATTAACCAATTACGCAGTGTCTAATGATGGTCAAATAAATGGTATAATTGGTCTCCAGTCCAAAATAGATAATCAATCAACATTGAAGTTGTTGCGGCTACGGATCCGGATTGAATTGGAATTGATTGATTCTCCGTTACTTTAACCCAAGACCTGCACAACATCAAAAAAATTAAGAGAATCAAAGGGCCAAAAGGGGCAATTTTTTGACAGATTTTCGACACTCAAGTTAATAATGTCTTTCTTTGAATTGAAACGAAAAGAAAAGATGTATTTTTAAGTGGGAATATTTGAAATCATTTTTTGTCTCCTTTGGAAGCAAAGTCCCTCCTTTTCAACTGAAGGATTGCTGTGTACTTATAAGATGCCATTTTTTCGGTTTTATAACTACCTCAGATAAGGACGGTCAGTTGACTTAATTTCAGGTCGGTTATTGTTGGTTTCACTCAAAGTGAAGCGTGGGAGTTATCCGAAACCTTTCTAACTAGCCTCATGGGTTGTTACTTATGGATCTCAGTGGTCCATATTGGGCTTTAATTGATGGACCCATATATTGGATTGCTTAAATGATTGTATCCATCACTAACACCCTATACCAGAAGAGAAAAATTTTAACTTCTGGCATGTTTTTCTAATGGTACATAATATAAAGCTATCCGGCCTTAGTTTTTTCTAATATGAAATTACTTCGGATTTTTTGTGATTCCAAACTTTTGTGACTCCGAATTTTTGCCACTCCAGATTTTGTGATTTCGGATTTTGTCACTTCGGATTTTTTAATTTTAAATTTTTATCACTCTGGATTTTTATGATTTCGGATTTAGTTACTCCGGATTTTTGTGACTCCGGATTTAGTTAATCTGAATTTTTGTCACTCCGGATTTTGTCACTCTAAATTTTGTGATTCTGGATTTAGTGTCTCCGGATTTAGTTACTCCAAAATTTTGCCACTCCGGATTCTTATCACTCCAAATTTTGTGACTCCGGATTTAGTTACACCAGATTTTTATTACTCCGAATTTTTGCGACACTGAATTTAGTTACTTCGGATTTTTGTTACTCGAATTTTAGTGACTCTGGATTCAGTTACTCCGAATTTTTATCATTCCGGATTTAGTTACTCCGGATTTAGTGACTTCGGATTTAGTTACTCTAAAATTTTGTCACTTCAAATTTTTATCACTCCAGATTTTATGATTCCGAATTTTTGTTATTCCAGATTTTGTGACTCCGGATTTAGTAACTCCAGATTTAGTTGTTTTGAATTTTTGTCACTCTGAATTTTGTTACTCCGGATTTTGTAACTCTGGATTTCACAAATGCCAAAGTGAATCGGTTCTGAGACGAGTCTCACCTAGCTTGCCACGTGTCTAATGTCAAGCAGTATCTTCTGTCACCACTGTTTGAGCAACCAATGCCTGCTTGACACGTGTTTCCTCATTATTTTTGAATTCGAATGGACGTACCCTTTCAAACTTGTATTAGGGTTTTCTTTTCATTCCGTTTTGCATTCCTTCATTATTCTTCCCATTCTCAACATTGCTTTTTTGTTTCGATAGCGCCCAAAGTAGAATTAATAAAGTCTATTCTTACTACTGAGGAAATGAAAAATATTATTTTTTAATATAAAATTCCATGTATGTACTTACGTTCGGTCCCGTCTGAGAGCGACAGAGCCTACTCTCCTCCGAATGGCTTTGTTATCTTTTGTGAAGCCCATTTGAAGTGTGGTCTCCGTTTTCCTCTTGCATTCGAATTGCATTCAATTTTTACTGACTTGGGTGTGGCCATTGCTCACTACCATGCAAATACTCTGAGGTATTTCTACAATCTTTGTATATTTTTTCATCTTCGTGGTATGACTCTCAGCACCATCACAGTCAAGGCATTATTCAAATTTTGCCAATCTAGGAACTGATTTCTTTGTCTCCCCGTGAACTGAATATCAGTGGGGCTATTTGTGAAACGGTTAAAAGTGGAAAGATCGTTTCTTCTTCTTAGCTGTTCCACAATTGGGTATTCCCAATGCTTGGGGCAAAGTCCCTAAATCTTATTCCGACAAACTTTATTCGATAGAAGAATAATCGGTGAAGCCCTTAATCAATATGATAAAAACGAATATAGAATCGTTTTTTGACAAAGAGTGCTTATTCTTCCCCGAAATTTTTGCGTTGGCTAAATGAGAGCGCCAAATGGAGAGGATCGTACTGTGTGATCCATCACCTAAACGTCACAAAAGAAGAATGGAAAAGACAGCATCAAAAGAGTGCAAACGCCAGGTTGTGTCACCAAGTCCATCACTTTCCTCTAATGCTGTCAAAGCTAGTCTTCCCACGTCTGAAAGGCTAAAGGAAATAGATGGTTCATCCCTTGCTGTTCTTAGCCAATCACAGGAGAAAATTTCTATTATTGAGTCTTCGGAAGACATTGAACTTGAAGAAAGGGCAATTGAAACTGATGAAAGGGCTATTGTGCCAACCAGTGAATTGACTCCGGTTCCAAAGGAATCCTTTGTTGGTCCGATCGATTCTAATGTTGGCTCAATAGTGGAAAGGCCTGTTAAGAAAATTGTTGCACTGGCCATTTCTATCCTGTCTCCCCCTCAAAGTTCAAGAGTTGACCGATGGGAGAGAGAGTTGACCCCTTCAATGGATCCAATGGTTTCTTCTCCTCTTCGAAGTCCTACAATCCCAGGACCGGAGCGCATATTTACTCCTGCTTCTTCACTTCGGCCGTCTCTGAAGACTGCAGCTCAGAAAGCTCGTTACATTATAGTAAGATTTTCAATAGAACTTTGCTTTCTTCTAGTTACAGAATTATTTCTAACTTTTCTTCATATTAAACAGAATGACAAGATAGGCGAAATCTTGAATCTCTGTTCAATTCAACGTGACATGAAGATTGAGCAGCTTGAGAAAGAAATTCAAAGACTGAAACAAACACGTGTTGATCTGTCTATTCTTTAAGAGATGAAAAAACAGGTTAGTGTCGACGCTGCACAACTTGAGTCATTTCAAGAGCAGATTTTTAGTCTTGAGTTGGAGTTGTAGAAAACTAAAGATACTTTAAAGATGTCTGAAATGCATGCATCTAATCTTAGAAGTGATAATGTCATATTACGAGTAGAACTTATGGCACGGTTTAAACCAGAGGAGGTCCGTCCAATTTTGAATGCTTGATTTTTGGATGGTATCCTTGTATGTCGGCAGATTGCATTTATCTTGGATTCTCAATTTCCAACCGACTTTTTTGATCCTGGGAATATGGGCGCTCATCCTCAATCGGACTTAAAAGAATTTTTACAATCTAGTGAACCTTCAATGCCGCCTCCATCAAACCCCTAGCTTTAGCCTTATCTTTTTCTTATCCTTGTATTGATAACGAGAAGATTGTATCAAATATTTTTTTGAATGAAATGGAATCAAATCATTTAATTTTTTATTGAAAGAACTTTTCTAAATGTATTGCATTCCAAGCCCTTGGCACTAATTTTTCATTCGAGGTGCGTAATTTGTAGGCACCATTTTTAAGTACAGCAGAAATAATAAATGAACCTTCCCAATTATGAGAGAGCTTATTTTTATTGGCAATTTTGCCGATTGCTTGTATACTCCTCAAGACTAAGTCTTCCACGAAATGTCGAGTATCGCAATCCATAACTTTTCCAAATTCGAGGAGTGCATCTTTTTGGCATTGAGGTAAGTCCTCAACTCTTCCGGAGCTTCAAATTGGAAGAAGCTTTCTCTCGGTCAATAGGTCTTTTCTCACTTCAAGTTTTGTCACTTTCCTCCTAATCGCTTCTAATCGAGATCGGCCTCTACTTCTTTCTCTTGAAAGCTAGTCTTCCCCGGTCGTTCTTCTTTTCGATTCCTCATAGAGGTGGGAATATGTGTTGCTAAAGGAAATTGAGATGGTTCATCCCTTTCAGTGCATGAGTTCTTATTGATTCTCTTTTTACCCATCCAAATGAGGGTTGTTTTTAGGAAGGGCATTCCCCATTACGGGAATGCTTGTATTAGTTTAGGTGTTAACCATTTTTAAACGTTTTTGTGGTAAAACAAACCTTTTAGTCATTTTCACGAACGATGCCAATATTGCGGCTACGGATCCGGATTGAATTAAAGCTGACCGATTCTCTGTTACTTTAACCCAGGACCTGCACAACACCAAACAAAACAAGAGAATCAAATGGCCAAAAGGGGCAATTTTCCGACAGGCTCTCCGACGTTTAAATCATTAATATCTTTCTTTGAATTGAAACGGAAAGAAAAGATATATTTTTAAGTGAAAATATTTGAATTCATCTTTTGTCTCCTTTGGAAGTAAAGTTCCTCCCTTTCAACTGAAGGACTGCTGCATTTACTTACCCATTTTGGTGTAAAAATCTAATGTACACTAGAAAATTCTAATGTACACATATGCCAGTTTACTTACCCTATTTGATTTTTCTTGTGCATGCATGTCTCTTTTATCTATTGTTTTAGAATTTTGCTTTGATTTTACTAATATTTGAGGATTTTACTTATTTGTGAAAAATAGGTAAGTATTTTGAGTTATTATGTCTATATATAAGTATATTTATAAAGAAAAAAAGTTATGAAAAACTTACATATGGGTTGTGTATATGGTATACATGCATTTTTTATTCGAGTCGGACTATATCTTTGTTATATGATTTAATATATGACCTTTTTTGAAAAAAAAACGTTTTATAATTTGACATTCTTGAGTAAAAGTTTCATACTTTTTCATCAATTAGAAAATTTTTTATAATATATGACATTGAAATTCATTTCGATCTATATTTTATAAGAATTGTCATAAAAAATTGAACGAAATTAATATATTCAATCTTTTAAATATATCAGACAAATTTAAAAATTATATTTATTATCCATGTCAAAATATTGGGATAATGCTCAATCCTTTAAATAGTAACAGGATATGTCAAACTGTGTAAACACTTTCTCAAATCGAGCCTTGCCTATTTTAGATTTTCAAGTTTTATTTATATTGATTCAATTTGACTTTTAAATGACTTTATTGCTCAATGGTTAATAACTAACTTATTTATACAGTAGAGTTTACATTTTTTGCAAAAATTGTGATTTTATGCATATTTATTTTATTATTTGTTTGTTGTATATGATATTTAAACTTTCAACTCACGAAATATTTAAACTAAAATCTCATTATTAAATGAATATTATAAAAGTTTCATATAGTTCTTCAATTTAAATATTAAATGATAGTGTTCAAATGAATACATTAATTGTGCCGTTTGGTTTTTTTCAATTATTTTACGATGCGTTGGATAATTATTTATCTATCTAAATAAATTACCCAAGAGATCAGGTTGATATTATTATTGTTATCATTTTAGGTTATGCAAATGTTTGTTATATCTAGCCTGAATTTGGATATTATAGAAGATATTAGTGGATTATATTTTATAATTTACTATATTTGTTAATAATTATTTAACCTTGCTTTAATCCAAAATCGTGACACAAATTTCTTTCAACAGTGATGCACCAAAGAAGTAATTTTCACGTATCATCTATCTTTAGTCAAACTTTGGGGAATGCTCAATCCTTTCGCGTCAAACTGTGTAACACTAAAGCCTAGCCTTCAAGTTCATAGATTCAATAACTCCACTACTTTATTGCTCAATGGTTAATACTAACTTATTTATCAGTAGAGTTTACATTTTTAAAAAATATTACATATTTATTTTATTATTTATGATATGTAAAATTCAAGAAATATTTAAACTCAAATCTCATGTTAAATGAATATTAATTCATATAGTCTTCAATTTAAATACTTGCAAATGTATACATTATTGTGCCGTTTGGTTTTCCAATTATTTCGATGCGTTGGATAATAAGTGATCACCCTTTTTTAAAAATTTTATGTCAAATAAAAATAATCTTGACAATTTATTCAACGTTTTAAAAATTTATGATTGAGAATTATTTTCAAAAAATATCTAAATGTAATTTTTAAATTTTGAATTAAGATAATTTGTAAAAAAATTCAGCGATATAAATTAATTTAATTGACTTGAAAAGTCAAACACGGCGAGTTATTTACGAAATGAGGAGGATATTTGAGAGGCTGAAAATGAAGATTGTCGAAAATATCTTATTTGATCGATTCGATCAAAGCATAAGAAGCGGATCTTGGGCCATCGCCGATGAGGCTCCTCGATAGGTCGGGGCAATTCAACAAATAAAAGTTAACATTAAAAAATATTTAAAAATATAAAATTAATATATTTTTATTTTTAAAAAATAATATTTAGATATTTTAATAATAAATAAATAACTTTTAAATTATATTATTTAATATATTAAATATCAGACATTAAATTAATATTATTCTAATTGTTAGTGCATAGGAAAGCCATAGAAGCTGCGATGCCCTACTTGTCACTGCCTCCCTCAATTAGCGGGGTTGTTTCGATTTTTAGGAATTTTACCTTTTTTTAAGGAAAAAGTAAGTTTTTTGTTTCTTTTATTTGGTTCATTGAATTGACAAATTTTAAAAATTAAATTTTAAATATTAAATAACATTATTTAAATATTTATTTTTATGAAATTTTAATTTAAATTTAATATTCAATATATATTAATATTATAAAAAATAACTATATTAATACTAGTTTAATGTTAAATATATATTATATTTTTTTAAGAAAATTAGAATCTTTATTTTTGTCCCGCTTAATATCTAAACTTAAGCATTTATTTAAAAATAAATAATTATAATTTAATAATTTTAAAATAATTTAATTTTAATTAATAAAAATATTTAAATTATATATATATATATATATTTTGTATGGGCAATTAAGAAGAAGATCTGAAAAACCCCTGCTCCTCTGTAAATGATGTAATTCAACTCAATCACTTAAGGAGACTCTTGAGAAGATTATCCGTCAATTTCATTTAAAGATAATTTTTTGATTATATTTTGACGGAATGTTATAATAAATAATGCTATTTATTCTATTTAACTACAATTATTTTATTATCTACTCTCTATATATATCTTCTATTAAAATCTTAAATTATGAGAAAATGAAAATAAATCTTACCTTTTATAAAATAATTATAATTTTATGAAATAAATAATATTGTTCAATTATAATGTATTTTGAATTCTCACACTTTCACCCGTTGTGCAAATCGCTATGCCCCCAAAAAAAAAAAAAAAAAAAAAAAAGGGTATTTTGCAGCCCCTCCAACCACCCTTTTTTCTTATATTTGTACATTATAAAAATATTTATTTATTGAATTGAAAATTCGTTGATAGATTAAACCTGGAAAATTTGGAGAAAAGTAGGGTGAAATTTAATTAAATGGTGAGTGGACGAAGCTCTAGCAAATTCAACTCATTACTGTGTTAAACGCATAGGTCAGCTTTTCAAATATTGCGGCTATCCAGTGACTTCTTTGTTATTAAAATTACGTACAGTTGGACATTTGAAAAATCAAAATCACGTTCCACTTCTCTGGATCTATTTTCTTTTTCAAACAAAAAAAGGGCAGGGTGGGGGAATATTTAGGCCCAAACCATTTATTTAAATTATAAAAAAAATTAACCACATATAATAAGTAAATAATTATAAATAATAATAAATACTAGATTTTTCGTAAAAAAATTCTTTCTAAAATGACAAAAAAAAATTATGAGACGATACATTAGAATATATCCTCTATAAAATAAGTTTAGTTATACAAATTATCAAATATGAGGATATCATACATTGTCACAACCAAGCTCAAACAGTAAAAAGTACAATACAAAAAAAAGAAAATACAATCGGTAAAATATTATTATTTATATTAAGAATAACATATATAAGGTTACTGAAAACTAAAATACAATTCAAACTTGCTTGAATACTTTGAACATTTTCCTTTTTCATTTTCTCTCTCTTTATATTCCTTTTTATTTCAAAATCGACACTCTTAAAGTTTCAAATTTGCAGGTAATTACTTTAAACATATGTCAATGCATATTTATATTGCAAATGGCATTTGAACGTTCGTCGAGTATCTCACGAACGAGAGCCATGGACATTGGCACACTAGCGCTTGTTGCGTGCCCTGCAACATTTTAAATGCCTATCCTCGCATAAACGTCCCTCTAGCGTTCCTCAAGTGCCCTCTAATTTGGAATCAACACTCATGCGCAAGTCAAATGCCTATCGCGTGCCCTGCTATAATTTTTCCTAGATCAAAAAATTACACATGCGTTCTCATATGAGCCACCAAATGATATGTTAAATGGGTATGGTATCTATACGGAAATGACTTATAATCCAACAGTATGAATATAAAATATTGCTATTGGAGACTCTATCATTAAAATTTTTAATTTAATCTAATTTAATTATACTTATTTAATATTAATTAAATAATTATATTTTTTTTAAAAAAAACTTAACTTAAAAAAAATTAACTATTTACTATTAATTAAACCGCCGTGGTTGGCTGTTAAATAGATAGAGATTCCAAAGTGGAAAAATCCCATACATAAAAGCACTGCATTTTTGGAGATGCGGAGAGGTCTTTCTTTTATACAATTTGAAAATTTTCATAGACTTCGAATAAAGTAAACTATTTTAAGTTTAGAAATGCTTTTTTGACTGAAACTTTAAATTTAAAAAACTAAATATTAGAGTATTTAGTAACATGCTAAAGTTATACTAAAAGAAATAAACCAAGTTATGACTCTTCTATGTAAATTATGAAGCTATTCAAGTATAATCAAAAATAAAAAAAGGTATACGTATTAAAACTTTAAGTGTTAAAAACCTAACAAAAGACACAAAGTTCTCAAATATTAAGCCATGTTGAGAACTTGGAGTGCTGAAATACCAAAACTTATGTCGAAATTTAAGAGAATATATGTGAGGGAACACTTATATAAGAAATTTTAACGTAAATTTGGATATTTAAATTTTTAATTTTAAAATATTAAAAAAAAAGGCCGAGTTAAAGCACGACTGTTTGAGGGCTATTTAGCTTTTAAAGTGTGTTGCGTTCCGGGTCTCCGGTTGTTGTACGGGTTAGGGAACCTTCCAATCTTCCGTTGCGGGTTGATCTGGATCGAGTCCGATCTCCGTCGCTGATAACCAAGAACCTGCACAACACAAACAACAAACAAGAGGTCAGAGGCCGACGGAGCGTTGTCCCCCGACGATACTCCGACGCTCAAATCAGATATCTTCCGCAATAAACGGAGGAATGCATACGTAAGATGCGAGAATGAGGGGAGTGTGAGAGGGATATATTTTGAGGCTTGAGTTCCATGAATGCGCCCGGCAGAGGGGCGACTTACCTGTACACCCGCGGAAGGTGACTTGGAGTGCGCTCGGCAAAGGGGCGGCTTATAGGTGCGTCCGCAGATGGCAGCTTAAATGTGCGCCCGCAGAGGGGCGGCTTATAGGTGCGCCCGCAGAGGGGCGACTTATAGGTGCGCCCGCGGATGGCGGTTTATAATTGCGCCCACGGATGGCGACTTTAAGAAGGACTAAATGGAACTAGTAAGTAAACATTATTGTTACCTGAGCGGATGACCAATTCTTGGACCGCGAGCTGTTGGCTATGGGATAGAGGGATCGTGACTCCAAGACGGAGGGTTGAAGGCCTCCTGGTTGGCGGAGGGCTGAAGGCCTCTGGTCCTCCTGGATGGAGGGCTGAGGGCCGAATGCCGGGCGGAGGGCTGAGGGCCTCCGAATTATAGGAGGGTCGTGGGCCTCCGTGGCTCCTGGATGGAGAACTGAGGGCCTCTGGACAGTAGGAGGGCCGAGGGCCTCATGGCGGCGGAGGGCTGAGGGCCTCCGGACTGGTGGAGAGCTAAGGATCTCCTGGCCGCCAGCTTGCTCTCATTGGAGATCGGCTAGCAGCAGCTATGCCATTCTCCGAGCCATATGAAACTTTTTCGAGCTTCTCCCACTTGTCCTTCAATACTTGAGGATGCTTGCGTTTATAGTAGAGTTTGCAGATGTATTGTTTCTCAAAAAACAATGTGGGACTTTTAATTTGAAGTTGGATTGTGAGCTTGCTACGGGCCTGGCCCATTGGCCCAGGGTTATTGGACCCATCAAAGTGTAACATTTTAACTTAATTTTATTATTTTAGAGTTTTTTGCACTATATGCAAACTATAATTATAATATAAAGTCGATAAAAAATAAAAATTAAGATAATTTTTAAAAAAAAAATAAGAAAAGATATAAGAAATCAATAATATATATTTTTTTTTCCAATTAAAAACCAATCGTATTGGTTTTGGTGGGAAAAAAATATCAAATTTTTATTTTTTTTTTAAATTTACGATTAACTTTTACTTTTTTGTTTGAAAATATATTAATTATTATTTTAGTGTGGATAAGAACACATAAGATTTGTTTGGGCTCTCGGTGCGTTGCGTGTTCTTCCTTCCTCCGCTGTCTACCCCAGAATATTCCTGGTTTTACCGGCATCTTGATAGGATAATCGCTGTCTCTGTGCCGACGAGATGGACTAAAATAAATACTTCGAAATATTTTTACCTAACGTAAATTTTTATTTATTTATTTATTATATAAATATATAATTATGAATAAATAAATAACATATTTGATTTTAAAAAGTATTTAAAATGACTAGAAAATATTCTTATAACACCTCTAAAAAAGTGAAAATTCAAGGCCAAAGATGTAATGAAAATTTATCAGCTTGCTAACATCATATGGAAGAGTTGATAATCTTTTTTGTTTGGTAAGTAATTTTCTATATGTAATCAAAATTATTATATGCATAAGAATTTCGAGCAAAATAAAAAGGGTATAAAACCAATAACCCACCCAAAAATAGAGCAACAAAGAGAACAAATAAAAAAAAAATTTAATTAGCGACAGAGATCTAATTAATATATATAACGACAAGGTAAAATATATGGACCAAAAAGTCCTATGCGTCTCTAGGATGGACATTCCTTATTTGAAAGTATTTTGTCACCAAATAATCATTGATCAAACAAATAATCGTATAATAATTATCTAAGTTATTATTCTTAAAAATATATTTGTTCTATTTTTTTGAGAAAATAGTTATAATAGCAATTGTCAATCTAATAATCTAATTGTTACTATTTCATTTAACCGCTGCTAAAATCTATTGTCCTATTTCAATTATCATATAATCACGGGCATCCGATCCTAGTAATAGTAGAATCCTAAATCCGTTTGGTAAATTTGCATTTGAAAAGAATATGTTTTATTGATTCGTTTTCATTCTTCCCTAGTGTAACCTTGAAGTAAAGTGGAGGAGAATCAATCTACTCGAGATATCCAAACAACTATCGGATCTCCATGTTAAAAAATTATCCACGTTGATTTGATGAAAAATCTCAAATAATTCTCCAACTCTCAAAGGTTAATATACAAAGGGTTTGAATTAAGATTATAATCAGGCCATGTTTTGATGAAGGATCCAACGCCCACTTTGGCGTGTATAAACCATCTCTATATGGTTTTGTAAATAATACAATCAACCCAAGAGGCCGAAATTTGAAGTGGTCGGATTCAAAAGGGTGATGGCAAAGAACCCCAAAGAATACCACCAGGTCGACCAGAGGAAAATATCATTGCCATCACCATCCAAGTAGCTCATAAAACCGTCTCAATTGTCACTGTAAATTGATGGTCTCCATTGCATGCACAATAGAGTTGATAATCAAGTATTTAATGGAAGTTTTTTATTTATGTTTCTAACTAAATTAATCCTAAATATTTATAGTCATCGTCTGCATAAAATTATGACTAATAATATGCTATGAATAGGCATTTCAATTTTCCTTTTGAAGTAGAAATTGGTTAGGTTGGACTCCATTTGGGCAGTTTCACTTTTGTGATATTTTTTTGATAGAAAAATAATGGGTCAGCCTAATTGGTTTAAACTGGTCATAAATTTGGACAATTTTAAGTTCGGTTTATGTGAAGTATTAATTCATTTTGAGACAATATAAACTCTTATATATTAATAGTAAATATATTTGGAAATAAAATAAATGTATGATTTTATGATTTATTTTAAAAAATATTGATGTAACTAATTTACTTAATATTATGTGACATAATAGATAATAATTTGAATTATAAAAATAATTTCTACTGAACCTTACAAAGAGTAAAAACATTAAATTTTTGGCTGCACAATTTTGGACTCGGGCTAGCTTCGGTCTTGTCTTGCCCTGAAGGAGATCATTTTCAAATTTGGATTATCATGCATCAGCATTTTTTATCTATGTGCCTTGAATTTGAATTTTTTTGTCTGATTATTTTATGTGATGATAATCTAAACTTTAAAATTCTGTATCTTTGACATTCCCTTAATTAAAACTAGGTTTAATTAATAACATTTTGAATCCTAAAACAATATACATGTGATCTGAAAAAATCATAGAGTAAAAAAGAATCTTTCAACTAATATTTGAACAACATCACCTCTAGAATGCCTTATACGAGGCTTGTTCAATCAGTGTTTGAGCACTACACATAAATATAAATTTTCATCTAATTTTTAAGTCAAAAAATTGAGCTATTTTTAAAACAAATAGAGGCACTAATGATAAAGAAAATAAGAAAAAATTGGGAAGATTTAGCCATCTTTTTAGACAACAAATCATACTTTATTTTTCATCAATTTTAAACACCAAGTTTATACCTTTAAGTAAAACATTATACCAATTATTTGGTCCATCCCATTTGCTTTGACATTGTTTATTGCACATGTTGTCTACTACAAAGAGTTATGACATAGAATATTTTTGTGGGTTTCTTTAAAGCAGGCTGATAATAAATTGAGATATTTAGACTATAAAGTCTAATAATATTTTTTATGAATTTCTATTTAAAACCACCATCTTCTTAATTTAGTGATTATTTTGTACATTATTATATTAATTCCTCATGAATTCCAATTATAGATATTTATTTCCCATTTTGGTTGAATTACCCAAGAATAGGAACCGTGAAATCAATCGGGTGAAAGGCAACAGCAAACCTTCAAGCTACATTACCATCTGGTTATTCCGTACATAATTCCCTCAGGATATGCATGATATAAAAAAATAGGACCCTCCATGACGTTTATTCCGTACATAATTCCTTCCATCCAATTCCATCAAGCTACATCTCGGTCAAAAATAAGAACAGAACTGTCGCCAAATTAACAGTCTGAATTCCTAAGAATGGGGGGTGGCGGGAACAGCGAGTGAGAAGTCTGCAGATCTACGAAACAGACGATCAGTTTCGTAACAAAGCCCCTGTGAACCACATCGAGTCAAATGATCAACAGAACAGACCCTGAATTCTTCTGATTCCTTCTTCAAAACGTCTGAATTACCGAAATTCAGAACTGACAAGCAAATTAAGCATCTCCCAATTCGTACTCAGAGAAAATGTGAATAAAAGAAATCTCTAACCACATAAGTGTACAGCAAACAAAAAATTGAAGGACACTAACTTCTGCAATTGAGGGGGCAGAGGAGGGGAGGGAGGGAGAGAGAGAGAGAGAGAGAGAGAGAGAGAGAGAGACCTTTGGAGGCTTAGGCTGGCCAAGTCAGAGCGCTGGGGCTACCGGGGCTCAGAGTTCGGGGAGATGAAAATTTCGAGCTTCGGAGTTTTGGGTTTCAAGGAAAAGGGTTCCCGCGTCTCTGACTTCCGGTACGTCTTCTAATTTATCGCCCAATTTCCCTTCTGACGATTCCATTGTTGCTCTGTGAATTGCAATTGCCCACGCCCTCAGGGGGGATGGCGAGAGGGGCACGGAATTCGGCTTGGTTTTCGGTAGTAGTTTTGCAGTCACGCTGGGCATTAAGAACCCAATATCAAGGAAATGAATATGCTGATGGGCCGGCCCAGCACGATCAGATTGTTAGCTCAAAATATATATATATATATATATATACATATTTAAATTTCTTTAGTTGGTTTTATCAAATTGCAAAATGACAATATATACGGAATCTATTTTTTCACATAATTTCTCCTACAGTACTGTCACTGCAGTCTGATTTAACCATTAAATTTGGATGGGTTTTGTGGTGCATTTTGCTACTTCTATTTCTGAAATAATATATTCCCATAAATACATGAGTTTTTTTAATAGACCCACAATATTTGTGGGTGAAACACTTGGACGGATAAGTTAAGGGTTGCACGATGTTAGTGCGAGAAAAAGTTGAGGGTTAATCGAGCGATAAAGAATACTAAATGGTCATGCAATATTCATATAATAGTTAATTAATGATCATTTGAAACTTAATCAAGTGGCCCATTATGGGCGCTGAAAATAGTACATATGCCGCTTGCTCTTTTCTCAATATACTGTCTATTTGTAGGTTGTCAGGTTTATTGAAAATTGTATTCAACCACTTATTCACTCAAGTTGTAATGAAGAAGTTTCGAAGTAAGGTTACGCCCCAAAACCAAATTTTATTTTTTTATGTTACGCGAAATATACAAAGGTCTGCTTAAAATCCCGAAATCGGGTTGGATGCGAATGAACCAAAATCAATAGCAATGAAACTCTACAAATTACAGTAGATACAGAATTCAGATAAAAATATTTTGCCTGGTCTTCAAACAATTATAATAGAATCTAATAAAAATAAAAATAAACTTGTAAAGAAAAGTGTTAAACGAATACTCAACAACCACAATATTTGACACGTACAAAATCAAGTGATTCAATAATTCTAAATATCAAGGGATGGCAATAACTCGAATGTGCATTGGATCTAAAATAGAAACCCCAAAATCAATCTAATACAATTCTAAAATATAAAATTAAATATAAATATACAATGACCAAAACTTTTAGATATTTTTCGTCTGAATCTTATAATTTTCCAGACCCTCAAATTTATAAGGGATTAGAAATATTTACCATACATGAACTATACAATTTTGTGCACAAAAATTCATAATTTGAATATAAATACCTAATAACCGAAATGTATGAAATTATCTAAATATTTAAATATCACAAGTCTAAAAATCTCATAATCCAAAGTTTTGAAGTATGAAAATGAGATAAATTTGAGTATCAATCGAAACCTACAATTTTCAAAAGTCAAGCATTTTAAATATCAAACCATATATAGGTAAGAATATTAAAATTTTTAAATATACTAAAATTTGAAAATTAAATATCAAAAGATTAACTTTAAAAAATAATTACACGTATTCTCGATTATCTTAAACTATATCACTATTATTTGGATTCATAGATAGAACGTCTACATATTATTCTTATAGATGATATTAAATATTACTTTTTTTATCATCTGCAGAAATTAGGTATAATTCTCAAGTACATCTAAATAAATCAAGATGCCCAAATAACAAAAGTATAATATATAGATTTTGAATTATTTTTTTAATGGTGATTAATTAATTTAAGATATTAAAAAATATTTATATCAAATAAGATTTTTTGTCAAAATTAATTTTTTGATTAAAATATATCAGATAGAGTGATGTCTAACTGGTGCCAAACTCACTCATATCCATATTTTAGACAATAGAGTGGCATTTGAAAGACACCTCTATCACGTTTGAGGTAACAATCAATTTTACTCCCCTCTTTTTCGCATTCTTTTACTTTTATGACATAAAATGATAGAATTTGGCCCAAAACAGTTTATATATCCAAATTAATATACGAGCATCAAACAGACACAAATCATGTGACAGTTAAGACTATATCTTCACACAAGTGCTAACACAGGTGTACCATTCAACCATTACTGTGCATGAACTTCTCATAGATGTGCATCAGGCATATAGTTACTATCTCAAGCATGCAAGAGTATGAAAATTTGTACCTATCAAGCGCTAAATATAATTTTAAATAATGTAATTTTTTAAAAAATTTTGTTATATAATTATTTCTAAATTAATAAAAAATTATATAATTAATATCATAAATTATAAATAAAACCCGAACATTATAGCTCTCTTGCAATCCGGTAATTCTTAATTTTTTTATAATTATTTTTTAAAATTGTCCTAATATATATAATAATAATAATGCCATAAATCATAATAAAAATATCAAATTTAATAGGAGGTTTGGCGGAAAAATTATTAACAAAATTTTATCACAAATATACGACTTACATGCCAGCTCCCAAGTGAAGGATGGAAATTTGTGGAGTTCATGGAATAATCCTCTTTCCTGTCAAATTTTTTATGCACATAAAAATTGAACTGTTCTATCAAAGATCTAAAATCAACTAAGTTTTGATTTAAAAAAAGAATTTCTTCCAATACCATCCAATTAATAGGCTATAAATAATTTTTTCATTGAAAATCAACATTAGCAATTCATAGGCAAAAGACTTCAAAGTTTAACTAGTTTGTTTTTAACATTTTTTTTTAATATATATTTACTAGCGTGGTTCTAACTTTAAGATGGCATTGCTTCTTAATATCTTGAGGCATGGATGGCTAGGCAAGTTTAATTTTCTAAGTATAAGTGGAATAACTTCATAATGTACATTTGGACGAAAATAATGTCAAATATAAAGTTCTTTTGTATTTTTTGTCCAAATAATGTCTTTAAATTAGAAATTTTTTGGGGAGGGCCATCACACTACATAGACAATAATAACATACATAATAGAGATAATCATTCTGATATCTTATAGTAAAATCTATTAATTTTATCTCTAATAATAACATTTAAAAACCTATATAATTAATTTACTTATACTATATATCATATGAGTATAACTACATAGTAACACTGAATCAAACAATTGTGATCCTAGATCCAACAATAATGTCTTTAGATATTGTAGTTAATCCTACTAATCTGTACGGATTCATCTAATAATTAAAATGTTATATATGTGTATAGTATTCCCCCTTCCCAAAAAAAGATTGTCATATGAAAATATATTAACTAAATATGTATCCTTGAAATAAATATATGTATATATGTGTATATCAACTTACATATTTCAGAAAAGAAGTGCATGACAAGATTAAACAATATAAACTTACACACCACATCACCCTTTAGTCCCCTAATTACCTGTCCAAAGCTGTACCTTTCTGCAAGTATATAACCTATACCGATTCCCCATTTAGTTTCCTCCTACACACTACTATTACTATACTACCCAATAGTGCTATGCAACCATGAGTCTGCATGCACAATCAGTAATTGTTTCCCAACCTCGAAAGAAAAGGATAAATTAATACATATATTATCCTACACACGTCTTATTTGTTGTTCATGCATGCATGCATGCATGCAAGCTGTCATATATACTAGCAAAGTTCATGCCACGAAGTCGGGAAGCAGCTGAGCTGCAAAGCCCTTGGTGTTTTGGATGTCAATGCCCTCATAACCAGCGCTAGAATGTGACGACTGTGCGGTGCTAATGCTGCAAAAATCAAGCTCTCCACTCCCCATTTCGAGCCTTCTTTCCAGCTGAATTGCTTGGCTGGGATTCATGTAGTTCGTCGATTGATGAGCCCTGGACAAAGAGTGGTTTTCACAGTGGGGAAGGCCGAGTGTAAGGGAAACTCCATTTCCATGGCATCTTTGTGGTGCCAGCTGCTCAGGATTAAACCTTCCTATCTGGTATGCTCCGAACCCGTGATTCAGTGCACCACTGGTTAGTAGCATGTGCCTCTCATGCCCGTATTTGGGCCCGAGATCTTTGCCCATCTCGTCGGGTTTTATCTCCATTTCCATGGAAAGAATATTATTCCGAAAGATTTGTGTGTTGTTGCTTAACCTTTGTTTCTGCGCATTGACTCGTTGAACCATTAGCTCCATTTCCGATGATCCCATAAGGGAGAAGCCCTGGGAGGTTTGGAGGGTGGCTCCGGCGGAGGCTGCCGCTGATGAGATTGTTGAGATGTCATTCGTAGGATGAATTTGAATGCCGGGGGGCTTGTCTTCTTGTGGGTTTTGGATGGTTTTGCCCTGTTCCATTCTCGTCATGTTACTATCAGTTGATATTAGGCAGTTCGAATCCTTACTGTTTTTGTTATTGTTGCAATCATTTTTGCTTGCATTATCCTCGGATCCGCCATTTTGTGCATGATTCTTCATCTCCTCCAGGTACATTTCTTCCACCATTGGCTTCCACAGTCTGACACGAGCGTTAATAAACCAATTTGATACCTGCACGTCGCAGCATTTAATTTGTTACTTGATGCTGGTTGAATAAAGAAAAATAAAAAGTTTACAATAATATTGAAATAAAAACACAAATGAGAACTTTATTACAACGGTAAAATTTTAGATTTGACTCATAAATAACATCCCGTTATAATGCAATATAATACTATTTATAATAAATCCGATCCAATCTTTTATTTATTTATTTATTTATTTATTTTGTAAACCCTACACATATATTAAGAGCTTTGCATAACCAGTTGACTCGATTAAATGCTTGCTTTGCTATAACTTCCACCAAGAAAACGTGACACTTGGGCCGCTAATTAATTAACCAGCATAGAAAGTGGCATATTCTAATCATTCGAAGCTGGGAATATGCCCCATTTTTAATCTAGTAGAAGGTTTTATGCCTTTTAGCTAAACATTCAGATAAAAAAGGATGATACTCATATAAAGTAAATATGCATGCATATAGAGAGAGAGAGAGACACACACACACACAAATATATATATACTAACCTCTAGAATATATAAATTTACCTGGCTTCGTGTTAACCCTGTCTGTTTTGCAAGCATATGTTTATCCGAATCTTTAGGATATCTGTCATATCAAAAGAAAAAAAAGCTTAACCAAATGGCTCTACCAATAGTTATACAGTAGCAATTTGGCCATTTTATACAATATACATGCTACAATATATCTATTAATATTGAATAAAATCCAATAATTTGACCCTCTTCTTAAATTGCTATATGGAAGAATATTACAGAGAGAGCCTCAGAAGTACAAACCAATTAAGATAATGCACTCTTTAATGGGAATATATGTGATCTTGTTTAGAAAAGCATTCTACATGAAAAAAATGGAAAAAATCACATTTGTTTACAATTTATATTAATCCATGATTCAAAATCTTAAACCTTTAGATATTAACATTGACCTACATATGATTGTAACACCTATATGTTTATGCACATATATGCATCCGCTCGCTAGAAGTGTTCATAGAAACAGTGGGATGAGATCTTCCTATTTGACGGTTTTTCCCATCCTAATGCTGCCTCACTGCAGTCGAATTAACATGGACGATTGAATTTAATATAACTTACGGATGGAGGAAGTTCTCGAAAAGCCAAGCACGTAGAACTGAGACAGCTCTCTCCGGCAACCCTCGCTGGGGTCTCCACGCATTTTGCTGCATCATTCCCAGCTGCTGCATCGCTCGCTGCTGCCGGAGCTGGTGATCGACAAATCTTAGCCTTGACCCCTCTCCTTTCCCTCCAAAGGCATCGTCTTCACCTAAGCTCTTGCTCGTTGCTTTGATCTGTGTGGTAATTGCATCTTTAAGACACCGAAACTGCTTTGAGATTGTCTTCAAGGCAAGCGCAGTGTATGATTTGGCCGAGCCACGGCCTGCTGCCTGCTCAAACGAAGCAACTACAAACTGCATCTGAGTGTGGTACTGTCTGTATCTTTGCTCAACCTATATGTATAGATAGCAAAGGAATATAAACATAGATAAATAATTGGCTTGATTTTTGTTAGATCATAGCTAGGAAGACAAACCGTTCTTTACAATTTGAGGTATAAATTATTGAAAAGGGCCATGGCTGCATAACACAGCTCCAACTGCCCAAACCAAACCTGATTTATTATTGCTTTGATTTGTCCATTATCTACGGGTGTCGGAACCGGCTCAATGATAAATTCATGGAAATAGTAATTTCTAGTTCAATCAGTCCAATTATTGGTTCATTAGTTAAACGATCATTTTTCTTTTATTTGAATAAGACAATTTTAACAATCATCCATATAACCAAATTCATTAAGACCCAACTCCTATAAATCAATGACAAAGGTATTCGTATTTTTTTACAGTATAGTGGATAAAGTTCAGTTGGCTCTTTGATTTACTTGGTTTTCAGTGAACCGTATTATTTTATTTGCTACCGCTCACGGTTTGATGTAATCCGGTTTGATAACTGTGTCATCATTCATAGAAAGGAAAAGGGAAAAGTACAGAAGGAAAAATAAAGGAAAATGACAACCCCAAGAAAATGTGAACAGAGAAAGCAATAATTGGACTTAGAACAGTGAATAACTTGAGCGACGGGAAAGTTTGCTTAACTGGGAAACTATTTCGTAGTTTTCTCGAGAAATGAGGATCGAATTTCTTTCAATCTCCGACTGAATTAAAAGGAAAATGAGTTTACGATAAATGAAATATTCAAAAAAAATTGAACTCGTGCTTGAATCTTACTGAAATGATGAAATAATATCCTGCTCGTGAAATTAAGGACATGACAAAAGCCTTTAATTCAGATTCTAGAAACTCAATATCATAGTAATAGGCTCTAGAATGTCTCTTCTTATATGTATAATTTGTGTTAAATGTATGAATTGGGGGAAGTGAAGGGAAAAATGTTCCGTCGAATACTGTCGCAGAGTAACGAACAGAGTGCAGCAGGAGAAGTGTTGTTCTGTTTTTCATTAATTCAAAACAATTTCAGTGTTATTTTAATGCTTTGCTTCACAATTTTCCCGAAAGAACGACAGCTCATGTATGATTACATTGATTGGGTTTAGTTACTCTAATCCGAGTAATTAAGATTCGATCAAACAAGCAAACAATAAGCTATCTTTTACCTCATCAAGCATATTTAGCAGCTTGGCCTTCTTCATCTGAAGCTCCTGCCTTTGAGCGGTGGTGAGTTCAGCTCCTCTCTTACAGCTGCTTTCTCCAACGACACAGGACACATCTCCTGCCACAGCCGCCGCCTCTTCCGTCGACGGTTTTTTCTTCTCCTTATTACTCTGCTCCGCCTCGGAGTCAGCCTTCATGGCCTTGCCGACATTGACCACTTCATCAAGCAGCTGTTGGGCGGCCCTCATGTACTTGGAACCCAGTATCACACTCTGCGCCCGGGAGACCCCATTCGACGCCGCAGAAACCGACGTGGGAGATCCCCCTGAAATCCGCATCTCATCGCTGCCGCCTCTCGTCGGGGACACCATCGTCCCAGGACCCTGCTGTCCCGTAAGACTGTTATGCTGCGGCGACAGGCTGAGTGACAACCCCTGCTGAGCTGTCACCATCGGCCTCCGGAAACTCATCACATCAGGGGCGATGCCCGGGACGGCTGTGGGTACGTGGGCTCGACTTTCACCGGCGGCGGCGGGATCGACGGAGTTCCATAGATTGTAGTGCACACGTGGGACAAGACCATGCAGTGCAGGGATCTCATGCAGGGAGGGACGACCGTGATCGTCCGGATTGGCTGATCCGAGGGGGACAGATGGACCGGCAAAAGGGATGCCGACGAAGTGCTGACATGGGAGCGGCGGGTGCGGTATGGTTCCCTGGTTAAGGGCGTTGGTGCCGGCTGATGGGTTGAGCAGCAGCATGTTGGGCGGCGACGGCTGCTCTTGTTGTTGGTGCTGTTGATGTGTTGTGTCAGAGACAAAATACCCTGAATAGTTAGGGTTCATCAGATAAAGTGTCTGCAGATTATCAGCTTGGATTTCCGAACCGCCTTGAAAATACGTCGCCATCGTCGAAATTGATTGAAGAACCCCAAACAGCAAACGATTAATTTAAAAAAAATATAAAACTTCCCCCAGAAAACACAAAAGAGTAGGGGTAGCAGTACGAATTTTAATCCTGAAGGCCAATCCCGAAATTCTATCCCTATTCTAATTGTTGACGATAGAAGATGACGATAACGGCCTGACTGATTTATTCCATGTTGATGCTTAATTTATTGGAATTTGATGCTGACACAAAACAGGGGGGGCTTTTTCTCTGATGTTGTACCCTGAAATTAAAAAAATAACAATAGTAATAATAAAGGTGAGAGAAAAGAAAATAGTTATTAATCCATGAAGTAATCTAAACACAGCAAACATATTTCAACAACAGAGATCGCAAGGCCAATGAAAAGAAAAACAGGGTACGAAGTATTCAATTCAATTGAACATGGGTTTTGCCGCATAGAAGTGTTTCTGAATTCAGAGAAGATGAAGTAGCTGCATAATCAGAGTTGAATAAATAAATAAATTGAAAAGGGAAATGAAAGGGCCAGTTGTGAGGGTGAGGGTGAGGGATGAGGGATTATTACCGCATATATCTAAGAAGGGGGGGAAATGGAAGAGGAGGACGTGCATGAGAGAATGGCCTCTGGTGAATAGACACATACATGCCTATCTAACTGTCTCTGTTGGGCACTCATCTCTTAATAGTTTCGGAAGTTGCTCTTGTCAGAATTGATATCTGAAACTCTCCCACCGAAAAGGGAAATGAAAAATAGTTTATCAGAGAGAAGCACGGACAGAGAGAGAGAGAGAGAGAGAGAGAGAGAGAGATGTGAGAGGGGTTTTAAAGGTCTACAGCAGAGAGCTTAAACGATTAAACAAGTACTATAATTTGTGGGGGGGAAAAAAAAGAAAAAGAAAAGGAAAGAAGTGTTTTTGATTGAGGGGTTCTGTTGTAAACTGGATTTATGAGAAAACAGTGTCCTTACCAGGAGAGAGAGAGAGAAACAGGGCGAATAGAATAGACCCTCCGTTTCAAAATCAAATGATGCAGGCACACTTTATGAAGAACAGCTCCAAAAAAATATAATTAAAATTAACAACTGAAAAACTAAAAATAATATAATAGCAGAAAGCAAGGACAGAGAAAGAGGAGGATGAAAACTCTGAAAAGTGGGGGCAGAAGAAGCAAACAGCTGAAAAACGAGGAAACGTCTGATTCCACCAAAACTTGATGATAAGGGAAGGAAATTGGCCAAAAAAAAGGGGAAAAAAAGAAAGAAGAAAGAGGAGAGAAGTTGGGCAGGGGTCCCCTGTCTTCAAAATATCTGCTTGTCTTTTTATTTCTAAAATTTTTAATTTATATATTTTTTGTGGTGTGATGGAAGAGTTACGAGATAAAGGGATTGAAGGGCCGAGTGCTAATTAGAAGACGCCAACCACCCTAAGAAAAATGACACTCCTATCAATAGCATCAGCAAGGCATAAAATTAAGCAACTGCAAGACCATTTCAGAGCTAGCATGCCGTACAACTATGCTTTAGCATGGAGAAGAATTCTTACTGAATCAAAACTTTATTTCACACACTCTGTTTTAAATAATGAGTTTTTAGGGGATATTGATAAATACAGATAAAAAGATTACTGTAACTTGTTACATATATTTTTCAATAATAATAAAAAACTTATATGAACTAATTTATATATTCGGAAGGTTGAATAGGGATGACATTACTAAACAGAACAACAGTTATCCTTTTTTTGTAAGCCAATAGATAATCGTTTTATTTCAACGTATGACGCGAAATACCGTTTGTTTTAATAACTAATATAAAAAGTAATCTATTTAAACAATCAAAATAAATATTTTTTTATTTTAATTATCAAAATAGTAAATTGTCTATTTCAACAACCATGTCAAAATATATTCACATACATAATGGTTATTTTAGTGATATAGTATTGAATTTTGACAAAATATATACAACCGTATATACTTTAAAATATACTATTATAAAATGCAGTATCGAAAATGGTTTACTAACACTTTTTAACAAATTAAACAAATTTAATAACGAAACTCTTTCACGTACTGCTATTAAATTCAAGATATCAGAATATAAACGTGCCATGTCGGCCGATTATGGCATGCGACTTGCTTGTATTGCTCCGAGCGTGCCTTTGAGTCATCTTAAGCCAGGCATAATACTAATATAAATAAATAAAAAATATACATAATCACACAAATTATTATAAAAAATAAAACACACTTTATTTACTTCTACTTAATAATTTATAAAATTAAAAATAATATATCTAATAATAACTCACTTATTTTTAAAATTTAATTTTTTTCACTACCATCATTTATGGAGTCACCCCCTTTTTTAAAGTTCAAAATGATCAAATTTTTTACATAATATTTTATGTTTAATTAATATTTAAAAATATATATTTTTATTATATTTGATGTTATCTTACTTTTTTCATCAATTACTCGATCCCTCGTATTGAAAACTAACTCTAATTATACTCTATTTTTGGGTGAGCTAAGGGAATCTGTATCATTAATATGAATATGAAAAAAATATGCCATCATTAGCCTTTTATCAATCCAAAATAAACTCTGACCTACTATATATTAAGTAAAAATATGAACAAACTATAAATAATAAAAAAGTTTAACCAATATTGTATTTGCATTAATCTGTTATATTTCACATTGAATCCACACCAAAGAAAGTAAATCTATTTGACAACCTCTACAGTTGCTACTTACTTTTACTACTAGATTGGATAGCTTTGATATTAAATGTATACATATAAATTGTGTATTGTAAGCAATTTGTGATGGATATGAGTATTCATTTCTTTTGTTGGAATGGATAGTTTCGATATTAAATGTTGTACATATAAATTGTTCTTTGTAAGCAATGGATATTAGTGTCATTGCAAGTAATTTGTAATAGATGCTTTATTCTTTGGTGAGGTTAAGAGATTCCGTGTCATTTATATGTGATTGGTACATGCCTTTCCTAAAAGCTAATTTTCTTCAAAAAGGGCGGCAATGATCTCAGCGCCAATAAAACGGTCACAAAAGTATGAGACAATCTGAATATCTACTGCATTGTGCAGCAGAAAGATGATCCATCAAATCACGATTATCAAGCCCACCAACTCTGAGAAGGCCGCCATTGTCAGTCCATGAGGAGCACGCCACCTTGTCCAGAGAAGGAGGCTCTTCTACTGTTCATAAAAGCTTAAGGTCTTCATTCTGGAACACACGGACTTTTACAGGCTCTTATACGTTCATACAAGCTCACATACGCACAGGCGTTCTCAGACGCACAAGCTCACGAACAGACACAAAAGCTTACTCAAAAACAAGGGCTCTCTTGCTCACCCTTTAACTTCTCTTCCCGAGAATACTGAAAACTAGCTTCCGGAAAGACTTACCATATTCTCACCCACGGACGCTTACAGAGCTTAAACAGAGGCTTCGTCTTCTCTTTCTCTCTATACAAGCGTTCGTCCTCCAATCCCACAAAAGGCCTCTGGATTCCAGGAGACCTTTTCGACTTTTTGAGAATCGTTCCCTAAGCTTCCACGCTTTCAGGACCTCGCTTCCTTACACCCTCCGTGAGCAGGAAACGAAAACTCACATTCCCAACGAGCCAACACTCCCGGCCATCCTATTCTCTCTCTCTCTTACTTTCCGGTTCACCTTTCATACTTAGAAGGATTTTACTAACTTGAGCGTCGGAGTATTTTCGGTGGAACCACATCCCGCCGGCACACTGACCTCTTGTTCACTTTGGTGGTGTGCAGGATTCGGACCCAGTGAATGGAGTAGGGTCGAGCTATCCAAACGAATTCGAATCTGTTCGAAATCGGATCCAGGTACGCATCAATATGAGTATGAGAAAATATATCATCATTAGTCTTTTATCAATCTAAAATAAACTCTTATCTATTACTTGTTAAGTAAAATTGTGATCAAACTATAAGTAATAAAGAAGTTCAACTAATATTATATTTTCACTAATCAATTATATTTCACGTTGAATTGATGCCAAAGAAAATAAGTCTCTTCGACAACCTCTACTATTGCTACTTATTTCCATTGTTGGATTGGATAGTTCCAATATTAAATGCTGTATATGCAAGTTGTGCATTGTTAGCAATTTATGATGGATATAATTTTTCATTTATTTTGCTAGATTGGATAATTTTAGTATTAAATATTGTGCATACAAATAGTGCATTGTAAGCAATTTGTGATGAATATGAATACCATTGTAAGCAATTAGTAATAAATACTCTATTTTTTGGTGTGATTAAGATATTTCGTGTCATTGATATGAGCCTAAAGAAATATACCCTCATTAAATTTTTGCCAATCCGAAATGAACTCTAACCTACTGCTTGTTAAGAAAAAATGTGATAAAATTATAAGTTATAAAGAAGTTCAACTAATATTATATTTTCATTAATCAATTGTGTTTCTCATCAAATTCATGCTAAAGAAAATAGGTCTCATCGATAACCCCTACTTTTGTTGTTCACTTCTATGGCTAGATTGAATAATTTTGATATTTAATGTTGCACTAATGAATTATACCTTGTAAGCACTATATAATGGATAAGAATATTCCTTTCAAATCTGACAAGATTTGATAGTTTTGATATTAAATATTGTGCATACAAATTGTATATTATAAGTAATTTGTGATGAATATGAGTGCCATTGTAAGCAATTTGTAATTGATAACTTTATTTTTTGGTGAGGTTAAGAAATTTCGTGTCATTAATATGAATACAAAAATATATATCCACATTAGCCTTTTACTAATTCAAAATAAACTCTGTTCTATTATTTTTTAAGTAAAAATATGATTAAAATATAAGTAATAAAAAGTTTAACTAATATTATATTTTTACTAATTAGCTATATTTCACGTTGAATTCATATGTAAAAAAATAAGTCTCATCGACAACCTCTATTATTGCTATGTACTTCTACTACAGGATTGGATAGCTTTGATATTAAATGCTATACATGCAAATTGTGCATTGTAAGCAATTTGTGATCAATATGAGTACCCATTTCTTTTGTGCAGTCAGCTTTTCCTATATTGGTATAAAATTTTTTAAAATAAATAGACATCCCACGTAGATTTATGCGGTAATCAACAATTTTAAATGAAGGCCTAACACTAAATGATTTCTGTAATATTTTATAAATTTATTTTGATAAATATATTTAAATATAGTATTAATTAATATGTTATTTTACATAATTTTAATATTTAGTAAAGTGAATTTTTAAATTATATATTTAGCTATATGTCAAAATTTATAATTATTTCAATAAAATATAAAATTTTTAGAAAATAACAATGAAATAAACTATTTTCTTAAAAAAATTAATTATTTCAACTATATTTTTATCGACATTCATAATTGTCTCAGTCAATAAAATATTTTTACTATAAAATATTGCTAAAATAAAATAAAAATTATTTGTGATCTCCAACATTTAGTAAGTTAAAATTTATTGCAGTTGATCTTTATTTTTTTATAACTAAATTTATTATATTGGTATAATGCCCTTAACTACTGATTCTAATGAAAATATTCTAATAAATACAAAAATATTATTTATTTTTTTACATAATAAAAAATAAATTATAAAATATTATTGATATAAAAGTTAGTTATATGACATATATATTTTGTATAGAATAATTTATCACTAAAAACTAAAAAAATTATAATTTAAATGAATGAATAATAAAATTATTATTTAAAATATTGTCAAAACTAATAGAAAGAATCATATTAAATATTTTATATTTATTTATAATCGTATTAATTTTTTAAAAAATTATTGAAGTAGTATGTCGATATTTAAAATCAATAATTCTTTTTATAAATTTTATATTTAAAAAATTTAATATGTGATAATACACATATAATGTAATTATTATGTGATAACTGTATATAACTAGTTTGAGAAATATTAAGTTTTACTTATATTAATTTTAAAATTAATTCTTATTTAAATTATAAAAAGAATGGTTAACTTTACTTTTAATAGTATATCGGGATATTTTAGTATATTTAGGACACAAACATTTTTGTATATATTTTTTAAATTTAGAGTTTTTCATCATAAAAAGGTAACTCTCCCAGTGACTTATATATTATGTCAATTTTTTACAATTTAGCTAATCTTATTAAAAGACTCTCAACCATTAAATTAGCTTGAATTGATAATAATTCCTATCCCTAATATTTTTTTTGCGTATCAATTTAAGTGTTTGGTATACTTAGAACTTTTATAGGATTTTTATCATAATAAAAAATGATCACTTCGGTCTCCATTAGAAAAAGTATAGTCTCATATAATATCAGCTAGATTCTATACATTATACGGTAATATGAAATACTCGAATATTACATTTTTGTGTTTGATTTCAAATGTATAAATATAGTTTTTTTATATAAAATATGGAAATAAGTTTTAAAGATAATTAGGTTTCAATCTCATGCGAAAATTTTCATACTCATAACTTATTATTGAAAAGAAAATTTTTATTATTAAATTATTACTTAATAGTTTAAATCCTTAAGTTGATTAATTTTTTTATATGATATTAAAAAATCATTGATCAAAGATAATAAACCTAATTCTTTACGGTCTTATTTTATTAAATATATTTTGTCAACGATCAAGTTTATATCAATACTCCTCGACATGTGCTATTGAAAATTCGTCCTTTTTGTTAGACTTAATTGTATCCGATTTCCCGGCACAATGGGAAACTTTCTCCTTAGACCATTATGTTTATCTTTCAAAATAGAGATTATTTATTTGAATTACTTGAAAATGATGGGAATGATTTATATTTGGATGCTCAATTCCACCTCAAAGTATATGGAAAGAAAAACTGGCACTGGTTAATTAGCAAAGCTAATAAAATTAATAAAGTTATAATCATAATTGAGTGTATAATAATAAGTTTAATTTTTGCCTACTACACACTTATACACATATGACATATAATTTTTGTAAGCGATGTTATACGCTTAAACTTTTTCCCAAAAACTTATGAAAAAATGGTAAAGAGTATTCAGTATAAAAATATATCAGAAATTCCTTAGACGACTAATTGAAAAATGTTAGCCCTATTCTTTTCTATAAACCTATACGTATAAGTTAGGAACAAGTTCAAGATTTTCATACGAAAATACATCAATAACTCCTTATGATGTTCAGATAATTATTGAATTAAATACGATCTAATATATATTTTTTCAAAAAATATAAAATATATTTTTTATTTTTTAAAATGTTAAGATATTAATACATATATTATTGTTATAAAAATTTAAAACAAAGTATATTTTTAAAATTTCTTTAAATGTAAAATGAGTTCATTAAATTTAATAGGAGCCCCTCGTGCTTGGCACGGCTTTCAAAGTTCAAGCTTAGGTAGCTAGGAGGTCCATACGTGGAAAATGATACTTTTTCAGGGTCATTTTTCACTTTTTTTTTTTTTTTTAATATTCCATTAATTTTCCATTAGTTTGGCCTTGTTTCTGCGGGGCCCTCAAGCGTGTTTGAGTTGGCTTGACTCCGTAATAACAGGACAAAAGCATAAACCATTATGCACCTCACGTTGATGATAGAATCTAATCAAAATTGCCTTATATCATTACATATTATCCCATTAATTTTTAAAATCCCATTAATTATTAAAATCTATGGAGATATTGTATATGTAAACAGCCAATCATATTTTATCCATATTTAAAAAATATTTAAAAATACTATTTAACCTGTTATCTTTTAATTATAGTCATTTTATTTATTATATATTAACAAGCTTATATGATATTATATAATCGTATAGTATGTTACATTAGAAATAATTCTGGCTATTTTTAAAATAATTATACATTGTTTAATAAATAATGGTATTAAGAAAATAAATAGCAGCCCTAATTGAATTTTTATAAACATTATGAATAGTGTAATCAATATGGGTTTGACTCATACACAGTCACAAAGATTTCCAGCCATAAGATTCCATAATAGCAAGTTAATTCGCTCTCTCTCTCTCTCTCTCTATATTCGCTCATAAATTTAAGAGGAGGGTAAGACTGGAGAAAATTCTTTTGGCGGGTGGAGCCCATGCCAGAGAAAAAAAGAAGTATTGTCATATTATTATTAAATACTTCATCATTTTTAATTAATGTCACACCTAATACAAATGAATAATATATATATGTATATATATATATATATATATGTATGTATGTATGTATATGTATGTATGTATATATGTATATTTAATTTTGGTTCAATCTAAAAAAAAATCAATCAGACTTTTAGACTATATAAATAAGATTCTGTGTGTCATAGTAAGAGTAAAAACTTTTAAAATAATAAAATTTACTTACCGAGATATATATTAATATTTACATTAATCATCTAAGCCCAACAATTAAAGTTGTGAAAGATGAAAAAATATGAAGTATGAGAAATTAAGTGAATCAAAATTACCAAAAAGAAAGTATTTTAAAATTATGTTTCGAAGCGTTAACGTTTGTTCTCTTTTTAGAAAATCAACTACCTCTATCTGTTTTATTTGGAATTAGATCTCCCACTTTCAATAAGACGGAACACTATTTATGGGGGAGGTTCCTCAAAGGTTGTTCATTATTTGGATGGTTTTCTTTTATAATTTGAGGATAAGTTAGTTATCGATCATTCAAATTAGTTATTGCATTATACATTATTTGGAATTAATTGTTTGGAGGATGGGTCATAAGTTGGGCAACACATGACAGTCGTTTGTCTTGGTTTATTCCCTTCAGTTTAATAACGTTTTAGATTATGTTTTTTTGGCCTGTGAAGTATCGAGTTTCTGTCTTAATTGAGTTCACATACATTCCATTTGTGCCTAGACTTTCTTCCACATATTGGGCATGATGATTGGGCATACCTCTACATTAAAATTTGGTTTGATCTATTACACCCATGGGATGTGATATAACTCTCTCCCAAATTTTTCAAATTTTAACATTTAATTTTAAATTCTCAACTCATGACAAGGAATACAAACAAAGGATATCATTGTCAAATGAATTCCTTTGCTAACAAGTCATCGACCAATCTTAATTGAAAAGTATTCAGTTTGAAATATCATACTTAACTAATTTATCTAATAACATTATTTATACTATGACTTCATTACATAATTAGTTTAAACTTCTAATTTAAATATTATCAAATGTATGCGTTCAAGTATAAGTCTATGTGCATGTGTATATGTCATAATGCAGCTTTCCAAAAATATATAATAATCATCTGATTATGGTATTTCTTTGTTATTTAAAGAGCCAAAATGGACAAATAAAACACATATTTGTAGTACAAATTAAATTCTCATCGTTTTTTTTAAATGATTAATCTCAACCCTTAAAATAATGATTGAAGGATCTAGTAAGAGGAACTTAATGTATCTTCAACTCTCTTAGTATTGAGGATCCAAAAATTGACTTTGAATTGTTCACCAAGTTCAAGATTATAAATGTAGAATAATACCAAATAAATACAATTTTTGAGTCCCTTTAAATCATATTGTTAAAAGTGTATTAATTAATTAAAATAACTAAATTTTAGTTATATAACATAAAATATCTATCGATTATAATGAAATAATAGGAGATGATTAGCATTTAACATGGGCGACATTGATGGTATAACAACACATCTTGTATGCTAACTGATGAAGTGTAAGTGATCATAGAGTGATAAGTCGCCCTTCAACCATAATAAAAAAAATAAAATTTTATAAAATTAGTATTTAATTTATTAAATAAATAATACTTAATAATTTTATAATTTAATATTTTTTATAGTAATGTCTTTTTAATTTAATAATATATATTTTAATCTAAGTATAGACTAATCTCATATCAACTCAAACCATATACGTGCTGTGAAATAATTGTCCGAGGAGTCTGGTATAATATTAAAAAGATCAACAAATTAAAAAAAAAAAAAAAACTACTAAGTAAAAATTTAACAATAATTGCATATTTTGACTTGAAAGAAATATATAAAAAATAACCTTGCGAGGGTGATATCAGAGACTGTCACGTACGGTCCCGCCGTAACTACACAAGCCGTACACGTGTCATCCAATCTCTGGCGAAAAGGGCTGCACTAGTCAGATAATTAACCAAATTTGAATACTTGTAAGCTTTATTAGCTCCGCAATCAATGTCGAGTATTAACAGCACTATTACTATATTTGACTGAATAATTTTTTTTATTTTTATCTTATTTTTATTACAATTATTTTAATAATAAAAATAATCTTTTTATATAAATTGTTACTTTTTCTTAAATAAAGAATAAAAAAACTCTCTTAATTTTTTTATTATAAAGTATTTAAAAATAATTACTATTTAAAAATAATTTTCTCTTTTATCCTTATTTCAAAACTTACTATCCCTTAAATATGTTCAAATTCGGGTTCAAACTAGACATGGGTCAAGTTTATGTAAATTTATATTTGCTAAGTAGAATCTGTTTAAATATAACCAAATTATTCGGTCAAAATCATAATTATATCAGTCTATAATTTAAATCATACCGATTCAAGATCGTGCATGAGCATTTTTATTTTTAAATTATTCTATTTTAAAATTTATATTTTTATAAAATATACAAAAATATAAAATATTTTAAAAATTATCATATCTAAATTAAAATATTACTTCAGTATATATGTATTTAATTGGAGAAATCTTTGATCAAAAAGTGATTAATTATATAAAAATATAATTTATTAAAATAATTTTTTAAAATACAGTATTTATTTGAAATAAAAAATATATATTTATAAAATTTTTTTGATTTGGGCCAATTTGGATCAAACTAGTCAACTCTCTCGTGAATTATTTTTTGATTTTGACGGGTATGGTTGCTAATAACCCATCAGACGAGTTTGCCAAAGTATTCAACACATAATAGAAGTGGAAGCCCAATTGGCCCATAATAGAAATTGATGCCCAATCGGCCTATATGACCCAAAATTAATGAACGAGCCCGTCGATTTTATCCAAGCGGTTTACTCATTGAAGGAAGATGGGACCAACTCTAACCTATCGGAGTGGTTTCCTTCTTTTATTTGGTTCAACGGTTGTGGTCGTTGATTAGAAACCGCCAAGTGAGTGACATCTCATTCACCTGACAATTTTTTAAGCAGTTGGTAGAAAAAGTCAACTGTTCTATAATTTCTATATAAATCCCTCATTCCAAACGGAAACAATATGTCAAAAATTTTGCAAGACTTGTTCATCGATATATCATTTAACGCTCAAGTTCGATATCTTTTTAAAATAATAGAAGGATGTAAGAAGATGCGTTCATGTATATAGTGGAATTGAGTGTTTAGGTGTATTTAGTTGAAAAAAAGTTTAGAGATGCGCACGGTTAAAAGCGGCTTAAAGGTGTGCCCAACTAAGGAGTAGTTAAAAGTACGCCTGACTAAGGTGTGTTTTTGAAATGCGCCCGATTAAAGGACAATTTGGAGGCATGGAGCGCAGTCCTCATGGATGGTAGGTTGACCTATTGGATGGAAGAAAAGATCCCTAAATAGAAGGTAAGCCTCCTGGATAACCTCCTATGATGAAGGGAAGGCCTCATGGATAAATGGCAGATCCTTTGAGTGGAGGGCGGCTCCTAGATAGAGAGTTGAACTTCTCGGGTAGCGCCTCCTAAATGGATTTGAAGGTAAGCCTCCTCCTTGGAGGATAGGTGAGTAGGCCTCCACGATAGGAGGACCGGTGGACAAGTCTTTTGGATGAATTTGGTAGTACATTTTGGATGAGGTGTGTTGTACTTTTTTTCTCTTCCCCCATCACTTCTTATTTTTACTTGTGCGAGTAAATGAGTATTTATAACACTTAAGTCATTGGGTGCCCAAACTGGTAGGCGGTTGTTTACTTAGATCGTGGCTACTAATTATGGCAACCGTTTTTAATTAAGAGGATTCATTCATTATTTGACGTAATTATGAGAGACGTTCAGTATAACAGTTACAATTTTGAAAAAGATCATGCAAATTATTTATGAATATTTTCAAAATATCTATCAGACTTGTGCAATTATGTAAGTTTTTTCAATGCGTAGAAAAATGATTAACGACCATCTTGAAATGGCTGTTTATGGCGGGTTGCTAGGCCGACCCATGTCTCGGCATGCAATTCTAAATTGTACAATATCATGGGTTGTGTTATTCGGATGGCTTTTTCACCGTGAGTCTCAAAATATAAGTCGATCAATAGGTGATAGATCCATCATGTCGTATTTGTTCTTGAATTATTTGTTTTTCTTGTGTTTAAGAGGTAGATATTATAAATCACAAGTGGCTATATCACAACGTCATGATAATTTAAGAGGAGAGAATATTGTACGATATAAAGAAATACTTTTTTAATAGTATAATTTATCAATTAATAGTATTAATTAGGTTTAACTAGTTGACACATAGGGATCTAGTGTGTCCCATACAAAGTAGTTGAAAATAAAGTTAGAAAAAGTACTAATAATGTTAATTATTTTATTTATTGTGAGAAAAATATATAACACGCTGTTTATATGATTGAACATTTTGATTTTTAATTTCTTTAAATTTTAATTAACCCCACAAGTGAAGTTTGTGTTATAAATTATTGAAATAATTATTATTTTTTCAAATATATATATATATATACTTATTATTATCTTTTATTAGGGCTGTCAAGAGATTTACCATGCATATAGTCAGCTAAAATTACTTATAATTTTTACCTTTTAAACAGATTACATACTTAATATTAAGATATAAGCATATGATTATGATGTTAGCCTATGATATGGACGTGTCACACTAAATTAAATTAATTTTATAGATCGACCGACCTACAAGATGCACACACTTTTATGGTCAAAACTCAAAAAAGCATATTAACGATTTAAATGATTAAATAAATTTCCACGGGAGTTTTGAACGATTCCATAAATCGTGCCTAGAAAAACGAGCAGGGATTCGCCCTCCGTGAGGTGGGTCGACGGAATACTTACGAACGAACGTTAGTTTACCGGCAATTATTATTTTTTATATATTTTTTCCCGATAAAAATTAAAAAAAAATTTGAGGGGTTTTTGTTTTTTTTCTGAAAATTTTACTAAAAGTCAGAAAATTCAGAAAATTTATTTATTTTTAATTTAAAATAATTTTTTGTTTTTAATTTTTCTAATCTTTTTCATATCTTATAAAGTATTTTTTTTCCTAATTTTTTAAATATCACTTGCATAGTAATGTTTAATAAAGCGTGATTGCTGAAAATATTTTGTTATAAGCTTATAAATATAAGTATATGAAGCTTAAAATAATAGTTTAAATATATCAAGAGATTTTAATTCAATGTTTTTTTTAAAAAAAAAAATTAGTAATCAAATCTCTATTAATAAAACAAAGATGCGTGAACAAAAGTCTTGATCAAAATCTTAACGGGACAAAATCATCCAATTTTCCAAGAAAAGTCACAAAAGACAAAACAAAAAAACAAAAAATACAAAAAAAAATCACCTCAAAAGTGTATAAACATATATAAAAAAACAAAAAAGATAGAACCCCGAACATAACAAAAACATTAAACATAAGGTTTACGTGTTGATATATAACTCATTTATATATTGAGAATAAATTATTATTGAGAAATTAATGATAAAAAAGTGATCATGTCACTTTTGTCGGGGTTAATATTATCAAAATGTGTTTTTTTTAATCATTTTGGAGAAAATAAATCGTAACTGGACGAGCGACAGTAATTATTGGATTATGCTTATAATTTTCCTTTCATTTAACCTATGCCCAATTGATTGCTCTATTTCAATCTTTTTATGGCTAAGAGTATTCAATTTTAATATCTCAAATTTGTACGATGAAATTGCACTTAAAGATCAATAAACAACGCCCGTTGAAATTTTTACCAAAAACACAAATCAAGGAGGAGATGAGAAGAAAAGTCAGCCTATTCATTGTACTCAAAACAATCCCTAATTACCAAGTAGATAATAAATGTATGAGAGGGATGGTATTTTGAGGACAAATTAGGTGCAACCCAATCAAATGATCTCTCCATTGCCCACCGTTGATGTCACGGTTATTTTATTTTTATTTTTAACATTTTTATTTTAATATAAGTTATTAAATCAAGATATATGATTATATTTTCACATTAATAATTACATATGTTTATTAATATAAACAGCTAAAACTATGATCATTTTTATCAATATTAAGGCTCATGAGAATTGTTTGTGTTGTTATTTACTATGTTTTATATTTTTAATGAAATTGTGCATTGTCAATTATTGACAAAATTGAACTAATAATATTTTTAACTATTTAAAAGAATACAACCATTAAAAAATGTCAGTAATTTTTATTGTTAACTATTGACAGTAAAATACATATGCAATATTATAACTAGATTATATTGTTTCACTTTGACTCAAGACTCATTAAATTGACAATTATAAAATTTTGTTTCATTATTAGTCTAACGAGTTTAAGCTTTTCTTATTTCCTTTCTATAATGGATATAGTCGAATATCATGACTGACCATGCTACTATTGTTAAACCATTATTGTAAGAGTATGAGCAAGTGCTATTTTCTATAAACATATTATTATTAAAAATAATATTCCATATACAAAGATATTGCTATGTGATGTTGTTTCAGCTACTTTTGGTATAAATTAAGTTACCATAAATTGAGTTCGATAATTTATTTTATTATGATGAAATAACTAAAATTTTTTAGGTGAATTCTGATTAATGATTCTAATCATATGTTGAATAATTAACAATTTGCTAGTAAGTACTAAGCTGCTAGGATATTTACCTTTTTAACTTAAAATAAATGATATATTTTCAAAAAAAATAGTAAAAATAAATAAAAAATGCTTATTGTTAGAACTAAACAGGATCTTAATAT
Source organism: Nepenthes gracilis (assembly GCA_033239525.1). Taxonomy (NCBI): domain Eukaryota; kingdom Viridiplantae; phylum Streptophyta; class Magnoliopsida; order Caryophyllales; family Nepenthaceae; genus Nepenthes; species Nepenthes gracilis. Next base: position 3,728,779 of record BSYO01000001.1, read on the forward strand.
TATACAATGGTATTTTTACAAAAGTATTTATAGGTTAATTATGTTGAAGGAACACATACCAAAAAAAAAAATTTTTTTTAAATATATATATACCCACTGTGGTCAAAGTAATCAATTTAAAACTAAAAAATGGTCCAAAAAAGTAACAAATTAAAGTCAATTATAGCTAGTAGCGTTTAGCAATAAAGCTGTCCAATTATCAATCGCATCGCTTGCTTTTACGCTTCTATCATATTGATTTTGACGCATAGATATCCACTCCTCTCTTGTTTTTGTTTTTTTTGTTTTTTTTTTGGGGGCGGGGAGAAAATATTAATTTCAATGGTTTCGTACATAAGTTTGCATGTATGACTGACTGAGTCGATAGCTGCTGCCGTATAAATATAACAATCAATGTAACGAAATTAATGCAACTCCCCCTAAACAAATGTTGGCCATGGCAACTTAATATTACAAATTGCTATCATGTCACGGGTCAGGTCAGTGATGATGTTATAATTGTTGAAGTTGGAATAATATGTATAGTTAATTTTTTTATATTAAAGTGAATTCAGTATTTATCTTAATGATTTATAATACTTTAGTTGATTAGACTAACCAAAAATTACAATTGGAATGATTATATACATGGCATTCCACTCATAATTTCAAAATGCACCTTATATCAAATTTTTTGAAGAAATAATTTCTCTTTATTTTTTTATATGTTTTATTATAAATATTATGAGTAGTTTTCTTAAATATCATTTTATCATTAAAATGACAAAATAATATTTTGATAATACGTGAAACAAACAAACAATATTATAATTTAAATTAAAATAAAGCATGCTAAAATCCACCTAGTTTCTATGAAAATTAGTTTATATTCTAATAGATGGGTCATTTGAAATTAACTTTGCAACATTTAATAACTAAAATTAGTCATTTGAAACATATTCTTATTTGTTAATATTCTCAAATTAAAAAGTTACAATATTAAAAATATTAAATTTACGGTCAATTCTAAATCTTCTTGCAATCTTCAATAATGGGAAGGAATGGACCGCATAGAAAAGCTTAATGACTTTGCTATATTTATTGGATTGATTGGTTAAAAAAGTGAATATATTGGGTGTCATTTATCTTTTGAAAAAGACTACTGCCACGCGCAATCAATATCCAATGGTTTAGAGTTTATAGTATTTCTTTAACTTATTTTCTCTTTTTCTTTTGGGGGTGTGGTGTCCGAAAATGTCTCTTAGAGGGTTAGGGGCCCCAGAAGGCCACGAATCAGAAGCTTTGAAGAGCACTTTGAGAAGTGTCCTACGTCTTCAATCCCACTAAAAGTAGTACCACAAGTCCACTGTATTTTGCCCTCTGTAGTTTGGCATGATTGTGGTTATCTCCACGAAGTACCTTTCTTTATTAATGTCTTTAATTTTCTCCTCTAGGTTGATTTGTGAATTTTATTACAGTATTCCTACACAGTAGACTTTTTAATTATTTTACTGGTTAATATATAGCCTTATGAAATAGAAGATAAAAGCTAAATCAACACATTGAAATGTTACCATAATCTCTATTATTTGTTACTCTTAAAATGGTATAAACTATCAATAAATAAATAAATGGTGATGTTTAGGTTGATTGTGATATAACTAGAAATTTAAGTATCATAGTTTAAAGATGGATGAGAACCTTCTTCTTTAGCATTATAGTATAATTATTAATAATAATTTAAAATATTACGGTGTTCAAGTATTCTGAGTTAAAAGTTTTTTATTATGTAATTGGATTTACTCAATATATGATTTTCGTTGATAAAATTAAATATCTAGAGCTTGGTTTAAATTACATAATAAAACAAACTATTTATTAATGATAAAAATAAATAAATAATATAAGGATGAGATAATTTCTAATCACAATCTAAACTCCAATATAATGCTTAAAACACACCCCAGAATCGGGATACAGTTTGCCACTAACCCTATGTTTGGTTGGAGGAAATAGAAATTCTATTCCCTCATTTGGTTGCACTTAAATTAGAAATAACAATTTCCGAAGGAATAGTTAATCATTGATTACAAGAAATAACTATTCCCTGGTGGCATTAGGTATTTTTTATTCCTTGTTAGGGAGGAAAAAGAATTTTCACCCAATAATTTTATTAACCCAAATTTGCCCCCTATTATTATTATTATTATTTTATTTTTATTACTTTTATTATTATTATTATTACTTTTATTATTTTTATATTATTATTATTACTATTATTATTATTATTATAAAGATAAAAGCGTCATTCCGATAAATTCTCACCTTATTCCTCATACAATTCTACAAACCAAATACTGTAATACAAATTTCCAACTAATTCTATTCCAACAATCAAACATAGGAATAACAATTTTTAACTTTATTCCCATCTAATTCTATTCCTTGAAAATAACTATTTTATTCCCACCTTATTCCATTTCAGCAACCAAATATGCCGTAAAGGAATTAGACTCAAACTCCACGATGGATTCAACTTATGATTTCATAAATAATAAAATAAAATTAATTGTAAATGATATAACTAAATTTATATTATCATTTATTTCTCAAAAAAAATAAAAGATTGATTTCTCTCCCTTTAATTATACCTTCCAACTATGAGATTGCAAAATGTGTGTCCTTATATAGCCACTTGATGTTTTTTCAGTCCCAGGAAACCTGAATGCTAAGTGTACATGGTAAGACCACAGACTCGTAAAATTGTCAACCAGGCAAGAAAAAAATCATTATTTGGCATACATATGAGATGAGATAATTTTATGAATTAATAGGATATAGAGAAGCACAATTGCTCACTTATTTAAATATGATTTTTTATTAAAAATTGAATCCGTTAAATAATTTACTTTTCAAATAAAATACAATTAAATTATGTGAGATTGTAATAGTTTATTATCTTATTAAATTATTGAATGCGTGTGAAATTATGTAAGATGAATCTAAACATCCTAACAAATACCCATCTAATGAAACACTATAAAATCTTAGTGATGAATGCGGTGGAGAAGTTTTCGTCAATGTCAAAGTAAAAAATGTGTATCAGAAACAGAAGAGAGTTCTTATCTACGGAACCAAAAAAACGAGAGAGAGAGAGAGAGAGAGAGTTTTCATTCGCAAACGATAGAAAAGTTGAGAAGCAAAGAGACATCTGCTCATGAAAATGTGGTAAGAAAGACGATTGGCGTACTACGTTTCAGGACATGAAGCTACAGGAGGGAGGGGAAAAGCATTAAGAGATCCAGACGGTAAAAAAACCATCATCTCTGCAATGGAAAAGTCTGGGTTAATCCTGCTTTCAGGCTGAAGAGAGAGAATGTCGCAAACGAAGAGAAGCAGAGAGTGAGAGAAATGGAGTGGAGAAGAAATGAAGGGACGGTAAAAAAAAACATTAAGAGATCAAGACTGTGGGTCAATCCTGCTTTCAGGATGAAGAGAGAGAATATCGAAAATGAAGAGAGGTAGAGAGAGAGAGAGAGGATATCGAAGGTGGAGGAGAAGTGAAGAACGGCAGTTAGGCGCCATGAACGGAGCTTGCCATGCACGCATCTAAGGGAAGTGTCGCGTCGTAAGAGGAAAGCGAACAGTGTGCCGCCATAAGTGCGATTGTGGAGTTACGATTATCAGCAGTAGGTCATGGTCACTATGGAACATCGTGCAGATGTGACTCAAAGCGAGGGGGGGGCTGCACCATTAATTATGGAGACTCGTAAGACGTGTTATTTTTAGATAGTTAAATATAAATTTAATAATATAAATATAATATTAAAAAATAAAACTAACAATATGTATTTTTTAATGAAAATTTTTAACTATTAAGGGTAAATTTACCAATCTAATTATAATATTTAAAATAATTAATTTAAAATAGTTATAATTTTTTTTAAATCCACAACCATTTCCTATAAATTTAATGATCATAAAATATGGTGAAAAGGCTACACTTTTGGAGTAACGTGAAGTCCTCTAAATTTAATAAAGCGAAGAGATTATATCTCAGATGTGAGGTGTAGTCCTCTCAAACATATTATGATATTTTTATATTTTATCTTTTGACATGAGATAATTATAACTCCCGTCCCTTTCATATTTAATATCACTTCCAATTTTTAATCAAACATAGCTAAATTTGATTACTTATTTTCTAAAAATTTTGTTAATTCAGTATTTAAACATTTATGTTTAGAAGGTAGATTTCAAAAATTTCTAAATAAATGTAGCTTTTTTTAAAAAAATAAATAGTCAACTTTTATTTTAATTTATCAAAATAAAAAAAAAAAGCCAAAGAGAATGCTTGATCAATATATAACGTATGGAAAAAAAAAAAAAACATAAGCACTTACCAAAGTCAAACAGTAAAATCTTTCTCTATTTCTTTTTATTTTGTTAAATAATCATTTTAAAGATTATTTGTACAAAAATAAACTCGTAAAACTTTACGTGGTGCGTCAGGTTACGTAACAAAAACAACAATAATTAAATTAAAACAACATTGCATAGCAGGTAAAACGCAAAGTTTGCATACCACTGTCGCAGACTTTATTAAATTTCACCTTTTAAAGTCATTTTCCATGTGCCATTAGGGTAGGGTTTGGGATAAGTCAACACTACTTTTTATCTGATTTCTTTGTCTCATCATTATTCCAATTTTCTTACATCTTTCATACCTCAAAACAGTGAGCTGTGTCGGTAATTTTATTTAAATATTAATTCAAAAAAAAAATGTGTGGTGTGATTTTAACTTAATTGAATTTGTTTTATTAAATAGATAATCAAATTTCACATCGATCACTTCATAATATAGCTCAATAGATAAATTATACAATACATTTAGAAATAAAAAAAAAGCTTACCCATTTAATAATTTTAGTGCTATAAAACCTTATTTGCTTTTCGCATGATATCTCTTTAATGGAGGCCCGCCTCTTATTTTAAAGGTTGATTGAATAGATAAGAACAGATACAAAATGTGGTTCAATTTTTTTACTTATTCGTGTGCTTTTAGTACCAATTTATACTTTTTTAGCGATTTTCTATCATTTTTACAATAATTTTAAGGATTATAATATATTATAATAAATGATGCAGCCATAATATCGTTTTTCTCATCTATGTGTCTGTGAATCAGCGTTGGGTATGTGAAATGATTAGATTGAAAAAAGAGGGTACGTGGAAGGCTAAGAAGTAATGATGAGCTAATAAAAAAAAAATGAAACAGGGATAAATGTGACAAAGACAGTAAAGAGAAAAAAATAGAGTTGAAATAATATTTTGGTAATTTTAAATAAGAATAAAGAGGAATTTTAGGATGTTTATTTAATTGTTTTAGGTTTAGGAATGATGATCACGGAGGAGATGATCAAGGATCTTTCTCTGTTTAGCAGAAGTTATTATGTTTTAAGTAATTTTAAAAATTTTTTAAGTAAATTTGTTTTAAAATGGTTATATAGAATTAAATATCATTATATTTTAAAAGTAGGCAGTTCTCTCACTCTGTTAAACACATTTTAAACTTTTTAAATGACTATCACATATATTTATTTATATTATATAATTTTTAATATAAATAAATATATTTATAGATAAGATGTCATGCCACGTAATGAGAGTATCTAAAGGTTATTTTAGCGTTATTTATGTGACGTTATTTTAGCATTATTATTACAAGATATTGAGAATTGTGTCGCTCATTCCGATATTCTGAAATTTATTTTCAATTATTTTTAATTATTTTCATTTCCCTAAGAAACTTTGCAGTGATGGGAAAATATTTTTTTACAAAATTAATATTATTAAAGAATTTTAATGATTTTATTATTAATGTCATTTTTTAATATTTTATTACTAACTTTATTTTAATTTTATACGAAATAAAACGAGTAACGGCTTTAGAAAATATATTAATACGCATTTAATATAAAATTAAAAAAAAATAAAGAAAACTTAAATAGATGCAAATTTTAGAATATTTATGTGATTATTTGAATCAGTTTTTATAAAATAATATCAAGTAAATAAAATAATAGTAATAATAATAGTGGTAACAATGAGAATAATGATGATGGTATTCTGTTTATCGTTTAACCACGTATGATCATGCACTATTTATGGAGTTAGGCATGCAAAATGGGGCCCAGAACACGTTATGCAGACCTGGCATCAATGCGCACCTCCCACGTGCCCAGCTGACGTATAGGTGTTTTGGGCAACTACGTGAGAGACGCACGGGACGATAATATTTTTTAAGATATTTTAAATTTATATTATATTTCATGTATTTATTTATATTTATCAATTCAAAAAATATATGTTGATGGGCGTAAATCCTCCGTAATATTTAAATATATTTTGATTTAAAAAGAGAGAGATGAGTTTCTTGAACTTGGGTCGCTATCAGGTGGGTCCAATTCCATCGAGGACCACCAACACGCGTCGGCTTCTCAGCAAACTTTCCCAGCAAGTTTAGGCCCACAGTGAGATTCGGTTTCCTAGTGCAGCTAAGGTGGGCCCAGACCCCAATCAATTGGGCTTTGGCTTTTTGTGCGTGTATAATCCACGGACTAATGGGGCCCACTTGTCTCTCCATTTCAACATAATAGCCAATCAGAATAAAGAGAGGTTTAAAATACTTTTTTTTTTTTTTTTGCCCAGTTGTTAATATATATATATTCTCGCTTACGTCAATATCGGGGGTTTGTGATTGGGACACGCATCCGGTAGCGGCTGCGTCTGATGGAGGCCACCAGGGGCAATATAGGCACTAACCTCGTATTACGGTCATCATTTTCGGAAACTGACATTTACACCCTTTAGTTAAACTCTTATTTTCTTTCTTATTTTCACCCCCTCACACTTCGTAATTACTGGAGACGAAAATCGAGTGAAGGGCGCTGCATCGCTGGCATAGCCAACTGCTGACATTTATACATATTAAAATCCTCGTAGAATAACAAATAAAAAAAAATTATTTATTAAATACAATTTTATCCCATTGGTTAAACTAGAGCACCATTGCCGGGGAGGCTCCTTCTCGACGGCCCCACCTTTGATATGTGGGCTGTTTGATGAATAATCAAATGATTGACCTGTTAAGTTATATATATATAATTGTATAAATGTATGTAATTTAGTCTTTTTAATTTTTATAATAATATGAGTATTTTTAAATTTTAATATAATATTTAAATAAAAGAATTAATTTTTAAAATTTTTTATATATTTTTAATATAATAAATGTGTAATTAGATCTCTATAAATCAAACAATTACATAAAATTAAGAACACTCTATCATATATAACATTGAAGCACCCCGTGATTCGAATCACAAGGAGCCACACTTGTCCTTAGGATTAGGGCACACTATTAATTTCGTATTCTGTCAATTGCTGATAGTATTTAATTATTTTAAATATTTTTAGCTAAATGTTATTTTTAAAATATTTTACTTGAAAAATAAATATATTTTTCTATTTTCATATTTAGCATAGAAAAATATGATGTGATAATGTCTTTTTTTTTTTTAACATAAAATATTTTGAGAATAACTTTTAGATATTTATAAAATTTTAGTAGACGGTAAGATATCTCACTAGTTTATCATATTAATAAATATGCATAAATTAGTTAAATAAATATGTCATGTAATAATAGACGTCAAAAAGGTATTTAAAAAGTAAAAATACATGATTAATCATTTTTATAACTACTAACAAACCTAGGTCTAGTTTGCTTAACCTATTTAAAATTAGTTATTGTTGTTGATTTATTTATTTATTATTATTTATATTAAATAAAAACATATTATTTGATTAAAGTATTGTTGAATATTATTGGTAAATGTTAAATATTTCTTACTTGATATGATATATTTATTTAGTTCATGTTTTTTTAAGAAAATGGTATAATCTTAAATAAATATACTAACTTATTTTTACATACTAAAAGAGAAATGAGATTGAGTTAAATAGAGTATCTTAATATTGATGCATATAAATGATATAACTGCTTTTAATATGCATGCAAAGGAGAAAATAATAAAAACAAATATATTAAATTAAGCAACTTAATATTTAAAGACCGTATAATAAGAGAAAAATAAATTTAAAAAATAAAATAAAAAAAATTAAATAATCATAACTTAATATGAGTATTTTGATTATTTTAAAAATATCAATTATAAATGCTTACAAAAAGCTCATATTTATAATCTTCTAAACTTTAATTAATATTGTTCCGATTCCAATGATAGTAGAACTTTAATCATAACAAAATTAGCTATTTTGAGTGTTAGAATGAGCCAACAATTAATAATATTCTTAACAATCGTATTAAATAAATCATAAATATGGACAAAAATTAATTTAAAAAGATATACTATTTGTACCAGAATCTTCAAAAGTTACGATATTAAAAGCTTTTTTGTATGTAAACTATATTGTATAATTAATCAAATACAAAAAGAAGATTAGTTAAGTTAAAACCATTGTCCCACGTTGTGAATTTGGGTTAAATGAAACTCTTGGTTACTAAATATCTTGAATATATGTAGTGAAATTTCAGATCAAATGTTATAATTATTTTAACATTGACTATTACAAAAGCCTTATTTTAATTTTTATAAATAGATGTATTGTATTGTTATCTACTTATATCTTATAATACTAATGTTTTTAAATTTATTGTCTTTTAATTATGATCATTCATCATGATGGATCCACATGACCCGACCCGAAAGAATGTACGATGGGAAAGTGACACCCAATTCCACCCGTCTATATATAAATTCATATTTCGTTTGAAAGAATTACCTATTTTACAAGCGTGGCATGCCATTTTTTGAATATTCAGACATTTTTAAAGAAAAAAAAGAAATGGTGTTTTGAGAATATTACAAAGTTTCTAACTTGCTTTTGATCATATTTGAGATCAATACTGTTCATTTGATTGAGAATGAAGCCAATGATCCAACCACCGTCATGGATATTTCGGTAAAATCATGAATATAGCCAAATTACAAGTGGCCATTTGTCATATCTATTTTGGTTGCTGTTTATATTATTGTTTAAATTGTATTCTTAATTTTATAGCGGTTTGAAAATTTAAATCAAACTAAATTAAACTATCATAACCAAAGATATCTTTGGCAAATAAATATCATATATTATATTCTTGAATTAATTTTTAATGTAAGTGTTACAATTTTTTATCACTTGAGTAGTTTATTGTCACCTAAAATATTCAAAAATTTTAATTCTTATCAAATTTAACCATATCTCAATCAAATTATTATCAAATTAAATAAGCTTTGGACACTGTTAAAAACTTTTGATGCGTCTTTAGATTCGAGTTGTAGTACAGATTAGGGAACTACTTGATCATCAGCGTCGAGTTAATTTGATGAGGGTTCGATTTTCATATTTAATAACTTGAATCTTACGCAATACAACGAGCAAATAATATGTCAGAAGATTAGTGGGACTTAATGTTCAATTTATTCTCCGACGCTCAAGTCATAAATCTTTCTCAACAAATGAAAAGATGTGAAAATATAAGAGAATACATTGATATACATATGTGAAAAAAGTGAGCAGTGTTGGAGGGCCTGGCTTTGGTAATGTGCTTGACGAGGAGTGGATTGGCAAATGGCGGAGAGTTAGGCTCCGGTGGTGCTCTCGATGGGGAGTGGCTTGACGAATGGCAAAATGTTAGGTTTCAGCGGCGTGCTCGACAATGAGCGACTTGGACAGAGAATTTGCTCTAAGAGAGGAAGAGAAAGAGAGAGAGCGTGTGTTCTTTATTGGGGTTGTTTGTTCCTAGGGTTTCTTAGGTTGCTTATCTCCCTGGATTGCCCTCTGGGTTGCCTCTTGGGTTTTTTTCATTTGGTTTTTCTTCTCCATCTTTCGCGGTGAAAAAGAGATATTTGTAGACAATAGTCCAGCATTATTTTGGCTCCAAGGCTAGACAGTTGTCATGCCAGGATTCACGGGTTGTTGGGCGTTGACAGAAGCCTACAGTGTCAATTGTTATTTTGCAGTGGTAGTGCGACCGTAGGTGATCATTGCTGATATTTGTCAGACTATTTCAACAGGTGATTCATTGAACCACCCTGGTGAAAATAGTTGCCGGCAGTGGCCGTATCCTTTTTGTTGTGGGCAGGCGAGTCTGGTGATTTCCTCTGAGTGGCTAACTATGACTACCAATAGTAGGTGCCTATTGTGTCAATTCCCTTTGTACTGATTAAGTTGTCGCCGCTGAGTTAAAGGGTTTGTACGTCGTGATTCGTTAAGCTGCAGAGGGCTACTTGTTAGATTTGGCTGGTCTCTATCTTCACCATCCTATTGCATACCATTTGTGGTTGGGTTTGGCACAGTTTTCTGAGCTTCGCTTATAGTTGGGTTTTTTTGTCAGGTGGGCTTGATTTTGGATTAGCCAATGGTATAACAAGATCAATCAATTTTTATGTTTTTAAATTTATTTTCATAATATTTGTCACGTTTTATAATATGTTTAAGATATTATTATTTTTACTTATGTAATGTGATTTATATAAATAATATATATCAAGTTAAACAAATTATTTTAAACCAGTGAGTTTAATACTATAAAATCACGTCATTAGCCATTCAAACTAAACCCATGCCTACGTTCACAATTTAAACAATTTGTTTCAACCTTGTTATTTATCAAATCATATTATTTATTTGACTATAAATTATTATTTATATAAGCTTTAAACCGTCCTGTATTCAGTCCTTCATAAGATATAACACGTATTGTTCACGATATGTTGTCTTATTATCATTCAAAATTTGCAGAAGCAAAACGACTGCGATTTGCACCGGACTTTCAAAACCATCGTGTGATAAACTTCACCTACCTGGCTAGATTGTTTTATTTATTTATTTATTTTTATATACAAATTATTCAGGAGGACGTGGAGGTACGCTTGCCTTGAATGATTTGGGCAGCGTGAGTAAGGGGGCTGCATCGTAGACGGTGTTGTATCTTAGCTTTTTACTCTTCATACGATTAGTTGAAATCTAAATAAAATTTAAATTTTAAAAATAAAAAAATAGCATATTTTATTATTTATAATATTATTATATTAATATATTAATGTATTATATTATTTTAAAATATTAGATATCGATTTTTAAAATAATATTAATCTAATAGTTGATAAATATGGTACAGGTGCTGTGTATTGCAGCCTGATCTCCCGGGGGGACTCTGCACGTACGAATTTATTGTGACATTAGCAGAAGGGGGGGCAGGGAGGGGAGAAAACCAACGGAAGGGATAAGTATTGCAAAAAAACTAAATAAATATTCTGGAATATTTTTTTAAATATTTTAACATACTATCAAATAATATAAGCCCTGTTTATTTATACAATTTATTAAAATAAACAAGATATTAAAGTATTTAAAAAAAATATATTTTTTTTAAAAAATATATTCTTAAGACCGTCCTCGTAAAATTCTCCACCCACCAATGGGTGATTTTATAAATGATGCATTTAAAGGTGTGGGGATTGGAGAAAAGGGGAGGGAGGTGGGGGCATGAATTGTCTGCTTAAATATTAAAAAGTATGACACGCAACGTTATATTTCGGTGACTTTTCTTGTTAAATTTATAGATACTGACAAATTTATATGTTGAAATCAGATGCTTGTCGACAATAATACGGTATGTAAAAAGAAAAGCTATGCAAGCTAGTTTTATAAATTACAATGTCAATCGATCATATCTAAGAGTTTATAATTCATTATTTATGATCTATTAAAATAATTAATTAAAATATTTTTGATTTGATTTATAGTTTAAATAATTTCTATCAGATTAATTTTATTATTTTTATATTTGATTTTTTAATTAGAGTGAAGTATTGTTCACCTAAAACAAATTCCCCCCCCCCCCAAAAAAAAAAAGAAAAACTTGAGAATGTGATGTGAAATGTAAATAGATTTTTTTTTTTTTTGGGCGATTTTCACTTAGGCTGCGGTTTATTAAATGTGAAATATTTATATTAATTAATAATACATTTATAATAAATGGACATACACATCTTGAAATTACTTGCTAAAAATTAATTTTGAGGCGAAAATGCCAAATTAGAGGAATCATCTTTGAAATTAGGTCAGATTGGGAGGTGGGGGGGGGGTATGACAAGAGCACAGCATACATGAACCCGTACAGGATGCTTTATATTTTCACGTAAGCTAAATAAATTATTACAATTAAAATCAACAGTCTAGTAGTGGGGTTCAACGTCCAGATATACTCAATTTGACACAGTGAAATAAATTTAAACTTCTCATCGGCCATTAACCATTAACTAAAAAAAAATTACAAAATAAAATCTGAATAAATTCACTATAAATAGTACTGGTTACAAGAATCCCTTTTGAAATCTCTTCACTCCGAATCCGAGTAAAAAACTATTAATCAAATCCCTTTTAATACATCCCTACAACCCATAAGAAAAAATATAATGAGAAAAAAACAACCAAACAAAAATATGTTTTTGACAAAAATCACATCCAAAACTGCGTACTCGATTTTAACGAATAACAGAATTTAAATTGGATTTTAATTGGACTCCGAACCTCTTATTCTTCTCTCATCTCTCACTGTGCAGCGCCTCTTGTTGAGAAATATTTTAAAAATCTTAGACCAATCTTAAAATTGCTTTCACGTGATTTTATAAACCTCAAGCGTGCTCAAGCGCGAAGCATTTAGAATCGGCAATTGAACGCTGATTAGGCGCGGATCAGACATGTACATTTTGAAATTTCTACCTCTTCACTACTCAAGCAAGCCTCGAGCGTCCGACTCGGCCACTGTCTCCTGGTCGCTCACCATGTGCGTGAATACTCTAATCCTTGTACAAACCCTGTGTAATCTTCTAACGACCTTCAATTTGTTAGGACACTAATAAATGAGTGACCACAAATCCAACATTTAGAATATTATAATTAATTTGTAATTAGTTTGATTTTAATTGTTATGTGTTATGACTAACTGGTACATATTTTTTTTATATTATAAATGGAATTATATACTCACAATTTGCCTAAATTTTACGAAATGTATGTGAAAATTATTTATTACTAAATGACTTTGTTTTTTTGCAAATTTTGAATTATTTCTTTTAGGATAAATTTAATGAAAATGAGAGTGTAATGTATATGCTGGTCCTACTTTAGATGTTTTGTTTTTTTCCCTCGTTAGCAAAGCTAACTCGGTGATCGGTGCTTATAAGAGATATGATGTTCACCTTATTTATGTGTAATTGATATATAACTAGCTTTCTAAGTATTTATTTAAAAAATATATCTAACAAAGTGACCCCATAAAAATAAGAAATTAAAAATAATCAGTCTCCCCTTAAATATTGGAAATCAGTTTGTATGAAGGTTATATATGTGTAAATGAATATCATTTCTCTTTTAATAATTAAGTTTTAACTTATTTTATATTGAAATTTAAGTAAAAATGATAATACATCGTTTTAAAATTGGATGAGATAAATCAAAACTCAATGTACTATTTTAATCCATAACTCAAACTCAATTTACAATACACCGAGTCAAGTGATAACCCAACAACTTGGATCACACCTAAGCTCAGATCCACCTAAAAGTGATTGTCTTTTTTCTATCCCAAAGAAATTCTAAACACACAGCTTAGTATATCTTTTAATAAATTAACTTAACATATAATTTTTAATAAATATTCAAATTATAGTTCATTAAATACAATTGAGTTCTTAAAAACTTGAAAAATACTTTTGATTATGAGATAAAAACTTAAATATAATAATTCTTAAATCTTATAACGCATTAAATCTCATTAAACATGTATTACTTAGCGATAAAAATATACATCCAATAACAAAATTAAATATAAAAGTTAAGTTAACATTTGAATTAAATTAATACATGTATATAATCTTTTCTCTCTCTCTTTCTGTCTATATATATTAATTAAATTAATATTAGTTAATATTTGGTTTGGGTTAGGGATGAATATTGTAACACAAACCCAAATAATCTAAACCGGAACATAAATTTGGATTTGAATGAAATTCAAAATCAATCAAAAACAGATAAAACATAGTTCATTGATGTCTAATTGCATCATCATATTGGATTTTTTTATTTTTTTACCATCATTAACTTTAACGGCCGTCAATTTACCCTTATACAAGAATAATAACAATTAATAACGTACTTACCAAAAATGTTAAAAGAAAAAAATCAAACAGTGAAGGGAATTGTTAATAAATTTGCAAAACGTAACCGCATCTAGCGTTTGTGTTGTAGCACGGCAGTCTTAGACAGAGGCCCACCGTCGTTGGAAACTTGGCACCGCCGGTTCAATACTGCTCACCGACGAAACCCTCAGCCTATCACAGCCAGGATTTGAGGACCTGTGGACTCACAGAGTATTCGTACGACCTACCATAGGTTGGTGCCCTTCTTCTGTGGGTCCTTCCCCTAGAAGGAAAATTGTTAGGCAGCTTCTATTATATAGGCTTTTGTATTTTTGAGGGTTAAGATAAAAAGGGCAATAATGGAGAGTAAAAAATACTTTAATTATTATTAAAAAATGATATAATTTTTATTATTTTAATTTCTAAATTTGAACATATAAAGAAATCTATATAATAACATGACTATAATAAACTTTACTTACCCCCCAAAAAAGAAAAAAGACTATAATAACCTTATCATAAATGATATTATAATGTGAATTTAATTTCCAACTTCAAACTTAATTTTTTATGTTAAATACCACATACTGTAATAGTAACCGAAATGAGACCCTTTGATATTAATGGGCAAATATGATATTTTTAAAGTTCGTACATTAGATAAGTAGATGCTTGTTATTATTTTTTAATTATATTCCATTTTGACTCTATATCCATTGAAGGGGTAAGGTTGAATTACAATTTTTTATATATTTTTAAAATTATTTTATTTATTTTTTAACATATAATTTTTGTTCTTAAAGTATATTTTTAAAAGCCATATACACTTTTAAAAGAGCAATCTGATTGATTTTTCCTACAGTCTATTATTTTAAACAGGTAAATGGTCATCTGTTATAATAATATAACTTTTTTTTGTAAATTTATCATCACGACTTATATTTATGTCGTATGTATTAAATATTTGTAAACATTTATTACATATATGATTTTATGTTTTGAAACAAGTTTTTAATTGGCCAGAATGCATGTTGGGAGGGGTGAGTTTTAATTAATTTTGGGATAAGGTGTTTAAAGAATTACATTTAATATAAGCTACAAATTCATTACTAATGGCATTTTTGGTTGAATGATTTTAGATGCTAACTATTCTAGTGTTACCCTTGTGGGTTCAAGGATGCAGCATGGTCCAAGCCGGCTTACAAATTGACATGGTTGGTTTGGATCATAAAATTATACATCAAATAATTTGAAGTTTGATGCTTAATAATTGTCTTTTTTTCTTAGCAGGTAAGAAATAATTTTATATATAATCCATACTTAAATTGTAAATAATATTACGTACATTATAGTATAAAACTAATGTTAAGTATTTGTTTAATAATTTAAGTTTTGGAGTCAATTAATTTATTGATAGAAAATAAATTTTACATTATTATTAATTATGGTACGCAAATATATTATATTATGGTTTTGATTGGGAATGATAATTTTGCACCCATCTCTTCCCAAATTGGTGAGTATTATTTAATTTATGTCATAATTATCGGGGAATCTCTATCTTGTGAAAATAATCTGATCCATTTTCATCTATGCATTTTAAAATATGTCTTTATATAAGATTTTTCTTTCTTTTATGAAAATGTAACATTATTTATCTTTGGATATGTATACAATTTGTACTCAATATTATGCTTTATAAAAAGAAAGAGCATACACATATATATATAATTCATACTCAATAAATAATGGTATTAAAAATATAAATACATATACATATAATATATAATACCAATGTAAAATATTTTATTTTTTAAAATAAATATTATTTTAAAAACAAAATTATTTTATAATACGAATACGGTAATTTAAAAAAGCTACCAAATCATGAAAGCAAACAGGATGATCCGTTAAGCGAGACGATAATAACATCATACCATGCAAGGCACCTTGTTGGAAAGGCTTTGAGCCTTTTGTTGGGTTTTAAACCCCTTATTTAAGTCAAATTAAATAATAATTAATGTATAATAAATAATAAATAATACAAGATTTTACATAATTTTTTTTTTAAATGAGAAAAAAAAATGAGATTATATGTCTAAAATATTCACTATGTGATATATTAGGTTACACAAATGTCAATAAATACAAAATTATAACTCTTTATAATAAATGAGTCTAAATAATAAATAGCACAATATAAAAAAAAATACAATCGATAAAATATTTTTATTAACTTTAATAATAACGTACTTGAGGTTAATAAAGAATGAAACTCGATTGAAGATTCAATCGAATAAGCAATTTTTTTAAAAATATTTTTCTCCCATTTTTTCATATTTTTCTCATTGTGTTGGCGCTCCAATTTTAGAAAATCCTAAAGTGTAACACTAAAAATCACGTCAGGATGTTTTATATCAGGAATAGCGTTCAAATGCCCGTCAAGCGTACATTATGCTTGAGCCTACTGTATAATTGGTGCACCGGTGCTCCTCAAACGTATTTCAGGCGCTAAATAATTTTGACAAATCTCACTTGTGCGCCCATTGGGCACTTATCAAACGGCATTAATCTGGACAATATGCGCATGCGAGCTTTTCAAGTGTCTATCGAGCACTACTAATATGGAATGTGGCACTTATACGTGAATCAGGTGCTTGCCGTGCGCCACTTAATAGCTTTCTCCCAGTTAGGCCAACACACGTGTCATCATGCGTATCATCGAGCAATATATTAAAATGAGAATGAGACTTATAAAAAAGTAACCCACAACCTAACACTTATAATTTTATATTATATACTATATACACTTTTTTCCCCGTATGGATTATTTAAATATTGCTGTATATGCTTTTATTTATTATGACTGTAGGGCTATATTTTAGATAGTAATTTTATGTTTAAAAATGGAGTTTAAGTTAGCGAAAAAGACATGGATGGTCCTAATTTAAGTTAGCCCCTTTGATGATTAATAAGTCACACAAAAGGGGCAAGTCAAGTACAAGGAGGGCCAAACGATTAAATATATAGTAGGACAAGTAATTTAATCTAAATTTATTTGATAAAAAGTTTAATTTTGTTATACCGACTACATATTAACTACAAAAGTTAAAAAATTGACAATTAATAGCCAATAGCCTATAAAATTTTTAAACTAATCTTAGTTAAAAATTATACTATCACAATGTTATCATATTAAGTTATTATATAAAATAAGACTCCATTTAAATGAAATTGTTAAATCAATGTCTGTATATAAATTTATCTTTTAAAAATAAAAAATTAATTTTTATATGAATTTTTAAAAAATTTATGAGTGGACCACTGTATTGAGATATTTTACTTTAAATTGTCAATGCAAAACAAAATATCATAGTCTAAATTTCATGGGTTGGGGGCTTAGGTTAGGGGGAAAGAGACTGAAATTATAGGCAAATCATGTAGTGTAGTAAATCTATATGTTGGACCTTGAGAAAGATGTTAAAAAAAAAAAAAAAAACTCTCTTTCAAAGTGTTGATGTAATTAATCTACAACTACCTTAAGTTGCACCTAATTAATTATACTGTTGCATTTATTAATTAACGTGTGATTAGTGTCAGCTGATGTATTATCACCATCACCTTATTAATTAATCTGTCTTCGAGTACCATTGATATGTCGCTTGCACTTTGAATTTGTTAATTAGCTAGCAGTATTGGCGGTGGGCTAGCTTATGGCTTCTTGTTTAATGGTCTCGCCTTTCATAAAAGGCTAATTAAGCATTTAAGAACCTTAATACTTTAGTAACCACTTGGCCTAAAGCGATTGGTCCTTTAGGTACTAGAGAAAAATAAACAGGATTTATTATCACGTATTTCATGGGAATTGCTCGATATATGATATTGAGAAGGAAGCTTTGGCATATAGAATAGGGAGGACTTGATTAATAACTCAATTAATGGCAATTAATTTAAAAATATTTAAATTACCTACTCATAATTACAAAGTCAAACATAGCGATAAATTAATTTTAAATTGGCAGTACTCATACAAGATATAACATTGATAGTTATTAGTCGATATGTATTATGAAACCCTATAGTCTAATTTTAATACAGTAAACAGCTAAAAAATAATATTTAAATATATATTTTATTTACTTTTAAAATATTTTTAGATGCTGTGATATTAATTTATTTACTTATTTTCTATGAGCTTATTACTCTAAATGGTTAGATACGAATGTAATGATTATAATTTATTATAATTCATTTACCTCCACGTAAAATATGGGCTAATGCATTAGCCCTCACAGTTGATAGCAATCTAAAGTTAGGCGTTCTTCCTAATGTGTCGCTTTGTTTAAAATTATTAGTATTGTAGGATATTTTTAACGGAAAAAATTTTATTTATTAATTTAAAAAATTATAATTATAAAATAAATTTAATACATTTTATTGTATTATCATAAATCAGATGATAAAGCTCATTCTGTTTACATCTATGTGCATTGCTAAATCAACTTTCATTGAATTCACCTGAAAACTTTTTATCCAGTAAAAAGTATAAATGATTCATTCTCAATGTTAGACTTTTAAAAAAATTTAAAAATAAAAATACATATGGATACATACTCTATAATTTAATATATTTTTTTAAAAAATAATAATGATTAAAATAGAGATATATTTTTTTACAGGGATACCATCCATGCCATATATAATTAAGCTCTTTCTTTCTTCTTTCAATTTGGGTTTTGGTTATTGCTTACATATAAAAATACTTAGAAATCTCTACTCAATATTGGAAAATTTAAAATTCGATTCTATTGTTCATCTAGCCCAAAAAACTAACACCTGTGGTGATTGAAGTGTACGGCAGCGGCTGTATAGGAATAGGAAAAAAACAATAAAAATAATATAATTTTCCGATAATATACAAGATAACTATAAGTATTTTCCGTAGAAAATAATAAAATTTCGAAATAAAGATAAGGACGTGATCTATCGCCTTCGTTTCACATCCACTGGACCAGCCCACGAGCCCAATTTAAAAGGCTCTTTAAGTGCCCTAATGGGCCTTCCACTTGTCAGGAGGAGTCATAACACAAGGTTGGCCCATCGGCCCAACAATTCCACCGTTACTTAGACCAAATCCAAACACAACGACAATAAAATTTATTTACGTTGTTTTATACGGCCCGGTATAATATTCAGATAAAGTACAAATTATTTTAAATATTTAACACATCGCTATAAACATTCACACACATGCATATATCCTTTTATTTTGTTTTACCTTTTACATTTATAAAGACAAAAACAAATAAATATTAAATGAGAAAATATAATTATTACAAATGATCGCATAAATATAACTGAATCTAAACAAATAATTGTCATCTGCGTTGCTTTTAATTATTTGTTGTTTAATATATGCTGTTTAAGTTCATAATAGTTTTCACATAAATAATATCTTAATTAGTATTTAGGCGTGTAAGTTAATAAGTCACCCATTTAAATACATAAAAAATGTATTTATATTCAAAAGTTTGGTAAAGCAATTAGGATAATAAATTCGGGCTTAAAAACAGGGTCATTATACATAACACGGATAATTGATAATAAACTTACCATTTCTGATATAATTACAATGGATAGCATGTAAAAAAACTATATTTAGAGTTTCTTTGATTAGTTGAAAGTTAGAAAAATAAAAAATTCACAAAATGTTGTAATTAACTTATAAGAAATCATACTGATGGGTACAACTCAAAATAGGCCGACGTAATACTCAATTGGATATCCTCTCTAAATTCTTGCATCTATTTATTATTATTATTTTTATTCAAATTGAAAGATTACTAATTTAAATGTCGGATGATATACCAGAAAATATGTTCCGTATTCTTCGTATCTCTAGTTTATTTTATTGTGGTGGACAAAATTTTAATTCAGAGTTACGAAAATTGAACCTGTTGTTATTTGAACGTTTAAGCATGACAATATGACTTTTTAATTCGTACATTAATTTGAATTCTCAAGACGTATCATATGTATTATCGCCATTTTGGGAAATTTAAATATTGCTGTTGTTCAAAGGCATTTGTGAAATAAATAATAAAAAAATCAAATATCAAATTAATAGCTTTATTTAATATTATAATGTAAGATTTTCTTTTGGTAAGTAGTTTTTATAATGTGAGATTAATAAATGGCACTTACCCCCCAAAAAAAAGAGATTAATTAATGGTGAGGATAGATCTCTGAGTGTATGTGTTTTCAAGTTTTCACTATGAAACGTTACCTGATAATTCTGATGATTCAAAAAGATGGCCAAATTATGGATAATATATGCGTAAATACCTATTTATTTATAATTTTGGGTTGAGTAACATTTTTTCAAATTAAAATTATTTATGTATATTTCTTTATAAATTAAAGTTAATTGCTAGTTAATATTTAGATGTATTAGATATAATTCAATATCAATTAAATATAAAAAAATGTCAAATTTATTAAAATAACTAACATTAAAATTAACTCAATCTTATAAATATAAAATACAGTTATATTAATATTAGACGGTTAAGACATAATATTAAAAAAAATATAGAAATATTTTTTTGATGTAAATATTTTAATAATTTACATTTAACGAATTAAAAGTTTTTATTTTATCAAAGGCTAAATAATTGTGGGTGAATTAGAAGACTATGATTTATTGACAGAGATTAATTTTAATGCACTATATTCAATCAAAACATGAAATCACCTAAATATTTTTTGTTTTATTTTTGTAATTGAATTAAAATTAATTGAAATCCTACCGAGGAAAGGCACCATGGAAGCAAATATTTACACGGATGAGTATACTATATCTTGCTATATAGTTTTGGTTACTATAGTTTTTTATTTACTAAATAAATATAGTATACATTTAAAATCAATTAGTTTTAACATGTTGGGTTTAGTCATTCCCTTACGGATAACTGAACAAACGAAAGCGTTATCAGATAGTAAAAGATGGTCAACGGGAGGTTAATTTGCTGAAGTAGACGGTCGGTTGAAAGGAAAAAATGTCGGTCAACAGAGTTGATCGCCTGAGAGAAGCAGACGATCGGATAAAGGAAACAGACTACTTAAGGGGCGCAGGTTTTCTGGAGAGCATATTGCCGGCTAACGGGTTGACCGGCCGTGAAGGCAAAATGACCGGTATGACCAAAATGACCGGTATACGTAGGATTTATCGGAATGGTCAAAATGAGCAGTATGCGGGGGATTTATCGGTATGGCAAAAATGACCAGGTGGCCAAAATGAAAAGCTTGGCAAAATGGTAGGTTGGCCATTTTGCCCCTGGAATGCTCATTTTGGGTGGTTTGCAACAAAATACTGGAATGAGCATTTTGCCAGGAATTAAACAAAATGTCGGTTTGGAGCATTTTGCTGGGTATGCCATTTTACCGATTTGGTGCAGTTGGTAGGAATATGGTCTTGCCAGGTTTGGTGAAGAAATGCTGGTATGAAATTCCGACATGGAATTCTAAAATGCAATGGCCAAAGCGGCCAAGGAGCCAATAAGGCAGAAGGCTGAAGGAGCAAGGAAGCCTCTGGTACAAAATTATCGGTCAACGGGTTGACCGAACAAAGGTAACAAAAAATCGGTCAATACGTTGACCGGCCAAGAGGCAAATAAAGCGCACGGAATTTACCAATGGTGTTACCGGTATGGAACACCTGAGGATTCTGATGGAGGAATAGCTTGGAAGAGAAGCCGATCAATGGAGGATTGACTATCCATCAGAGAATCTAGTAGGGCACATGGGTGCCAACTGAGAATATTTTCTGTGTATGAGCGATCTCGGGAGGATATGTGCGATCTGTGGGTGCCGTTTGTGTAGAGTATTTTTATGTTATAGGTAGGGACATATTTTATAGGAAATAGAATATTCGACAGATCAACAATGTATATACATATTATAAACGGTGAAAAAAATCAGAAGTGTATGAGAAAGATGAGAGAAATAGTGGAAGAAAAGTGAGAGTAGTGAGTGAAAAATAAAGTGTAAGTTCTTTGTATACTTATACTCTATTTTTGATTTTCGTCTATTGGGCTTGTTTAGCCGTGTGATTTGTATAACCAATCTTATATAGTGGATTTACTTGTAAATTAAGTGTCCCGTAATTTATTTTTTATCTGTGAAGGGGTTTCCACGTAAAAACTTTTTGGTATTCTTCTGCGTTTGCTTCTTCCTATTTTCGTTCACTGTGTGTGACTTTGTGTCATGTTGTCCGGCCATTTTGTCCTAATAAGTGGTATTAGAGACAGGTTGTGAACCGTCGGTTGGATGGCATTGTCGGTAAAAAATGTGCCGTTCAGTATGGAGTAGTTCAATGGGCAAAATAATTTTATTCTTTGGTAGGAAATGATGAAGAATATTTTGACCTGAGAATAAATGGTAAAAGCTTATTCGAAAAGGGAGGAGAATCTAGAGAACCTGACAGAGGATGAATGGCAAGATGAAAGGGATCTTGCCAACTGCACTATTAAGTTGTGTTTGGCGGACAACACTCTTCAGGAGGTCCAGGGTTTATCAGACCCGACGGAGGTATGGAAAATGTTAGAAAGTCGGTATAAGTCTAAATCCTTGATAACCAAGCTGCACATAAAAAAGCAGTTTTATGGCCCGAGATTGTTTGAAGGTGAGAGTTTTAAGAAGCACTTGGACGAGTTTAACCGGTTAGTGACGCAGATGTTAGCCCTTAATGAAGAGATCAAGGAAAAAGATAAAGTATTGGTATTGCTGGTGTTATTGCTGTTCGGGAAAGACATAGGTCAAAACTTTCCTGTTTACGAATGAGTTAAGGCGGAGAAAAAACAGTGAGGTTTCAAGCTCTCGGTCGAGTTTGCTAGTGGCAACCAGCAGTTGGGGACAAGAACAGTCGAGGGGATGAGGCGGAGGTGGCAAAATGGAGATGAACAACAGTCGGAACAAGTTTGAGAAAAAGACTTACTTTCTCTGTGGTAGGAAAAACCACATAAAGCAGGACTGCCCGTAGGGAAGGAAGGAGAAGGAGGATAGAAACAAACGTGTGGAGAGACCTGATCATGCTAATGATCAGGAGATTATAACTTTCTGTGGAGACCTCCTAATTGTCCACGTAGGGGAAGCACGGAGCCTGCCGTGTCAAAAGACGAGTTGGGTGATGGACAATGGAGTCTCACACCATGCGATACCGTGAAAGTCCCACTTCACGAGTTACATGTCCATTGGCCACGGGGTGTTAAAGATGGGTAATGGTAGCTCGTCAAGGGTTGCTGGCGTAGGGGATATTTGCTTGAGGATAAGTAATGGAAACAAGCTTGTGCTGAAGGGCATATGACGTACCTCAAATTTGAGGTTAAATATGATTTTAATCGGAAAACTTGATGAGGAAGGTTTTAAGACGGCATTTGGTGACGGCCAGTGGAAACTCACAAAAGGTGCCTCAATTACGGCAAGGAAAAGTAGTAGATTAGGACGGTATCTGATAAAATCCTGTATTGTTAAGGAAAGTGCCAAGGTGACTAGAAGGGGTATTGGTCAAGGTAATAGGAGGAGGTTGCGAAGGTTAAATGCAAAAGAAAATGATACAACTGCAGTGAAGGAGCTGAAGGGAAATAAGATTACTCTAGGTTCAGTGGAGCGGATAAAGGTGTCATTCAGGCTTATTGAGGCTAATACTGAAGTCCTAATTGAGGGGAAAGTGTCGAAAGGTAGGAGATGATGCTCGTTGAAAAAAGGCAAAGGTTTTTTCCATAAGGTTGTGAGGAAAAGTTTGTTGGGTTTGATTACTCATTTACAGGTAACCCAATAGACGGAAGCGTCATCAGGCAGCAAAATCAGCTGGAGTAGAATTCAGTCAACTTTGTTGACTGGTTGAAGTAGATGGTCGGCTAAAAGGAAAAAATGCCAGTCAACAGAGTTGACTGGTTGAGAGAGGCAGACGACTGACTGAAGGAAGCAGACTATTGATGGCACGCAGGTTTTTCAGATAGTATATTGTCGATCAATGGGTTGACCGGCCGTAGAGGTAAAATGACCAGTATGACCAAAATGATCGGTATGCGCAGGATTTACCGGTATGACCAAAATGACAGGTATACAGAGGATTTACCGATATGGCAAAAATGACCGGGTGGCCAAAATGAAAAGCTTGGCAAAATGGCAAGTTGGGCATTTTACTTAGAAATCCCATTTTGGGCGGTTTGTAGCAAAATGTCAGAATGAGCATTTTGCTCAGAATGAAACAAAATACTGGTTTGGAGCATTTTGCCCGGTATGTCTTTTATCAGTTTGGTGCAGTTGGCAGGAATGTGGTCTTGTCTAGTTTGGTGAAGAAATGCCGGTGTAGAATTCTGGAATGCAATGGCCAAAGTGGCCAAGGAACCAAGAAGGCAAAAGGCTGAAGGAGCAATGAAGCCTTTGGTGCAAAATTATCGGGTTGACAGGACAAAGGTGGCAAAAGGCCGGTCAACAAGGAGGCGAATGAAGCGCACGGAATTTACTGGTAGTGTTACCAATATGGAACGCTTGAGAATTCTGATGGAGGAATGGCTTGGAAGAGAAGCCGATCAATGGATGATTGACTGTCCATCAGAGAATCCAGTAGGGCACATGAGTGTCAACTTAAAAGATTTTCTGAGTATGAGTGATTTCGAGAGGATATGTGCGATTTTCGGGTACCATTTGTACAGAGTATCTTTATATTATTGGTAAAGACATTTTATCAGGAATAGAATATTTGATAGATCAACAATATATATACACATACTACAAACGCTGAAAAAAATCAGAAGTGTATGAGGAAGAGGAGAGAAATAGTGGAAGAAAAGTGAGAGTAGTGAATTAAAACAAAGTGTGAGTTTTTTATATACTTGTGCTCTGTTCTTCGTTTTCACTTTTTGGTCTTGTGTAGTCGTATGGCTTGTGTAATCAATCTTATATAGTGAATCTCTTTGTGAATTAAGTACCCCATGGTTTTTTTTCTTATTTGTGAAAGTGTTTCCATGTAAAAACTTTTTGGTATTCTTATGCGTCTGTTTCTTCTTCTTTTTCTTTACTGTGTGTGACTTTGTGTCATTTCCTCTAACTATTTTGCCCCAACGTAACATTTTATATAGTTTTACACATTTAGACAAGGAAACTAAACCTTGTATGATGGCTAAAATTGGTGAATTTTACCTGCCAAATACTAATAAGGAAATTCATCCCTATTAAAAGATTATTGCACGTATTGCGAGATAAAATAAATAAATACATAAAATAATTTATTTATTTTTATATAAATTTTATTAATATAAATAAATAAAATATTTTTTATTTTAACATGTCAAAATCAATCTAAAATAAAGCAATAAGTCAAAATTTTTTATTGTTTTACGAAGGCAAACCCATTAATCAGTATAAAAAATATAAAAATATATAATAATTTTAATGTAAATTTTTTAAAATTAAAAACTATTACAAAATTAATTTTAAATAAATTTATTATAAAATAATATTAATTATAAAAATAACTGACTCTAAAATTTATTTACTATAACTGGAATAAAAAATACTTAAAATACCCATCCCCTCGACGCGCCCCTACGTAACTTGTGGCTGATTGCGAGCCTAAAGCTTGTGGCACAGTGTGGTTTGTTAAAGGCTAAAGGCTATGCTTGCTTTTTTTCACTGGCGCGCACACACTCTCTAGAGATCCTTTGATTTTTCTTTTGATTTTTCAGTTTATTTTTTCTCTTTGGTTTCGTCTTTCATCGATAATGGGTTGCCGGAGCATGATCGCCGGGAATTTGGATCCCAAGAAAAAGAGGAGAGGTGGACCGAGGATGAAGCAGTCGGGGAGAGGATCGTCCTGTGTAAGTTACGGCTAATTAATCGAACTTGCGGGGGAAAAATGTACCGCCTTCGGCAACGAGAATTTTGGGGTCTCTCTCTTGAGCGCTCGTGCATGTTGTGCATCTGAGCATTTGCTGGATTCTTTTTTAATTTCGAGACTTGCGCCGGTAGTTGCGATGGTTCATTTGCTGGAAGAAGCTTTGAAATTTTTCTGCGGCGTCAATCAGTGTGGTCTTATGCTGTTTAATGGAAGATCGGCTGTCAAAACCTTAAGTACGTACTAAAATTTCTGCTTGTTTATCGAGAAAACAGTAGAAACGTAAAAGATAATAAAATCTCAGCTTCCAATTTTCATGTTGTTGCTTTCATGTGTCTACTTGAACAGCATTTGAAATCAGTATGTCACCGTCAGCTCCTATCGTTTGCCGATAGAATGAGCGAAAAACGAAGAGAACCGTTTCTCCTATTTGTGTCTTTTTTTGGGCATTTGAGGTTCCTTACCTAAGTCTACAGGCCAATTAGATGTAGGAAGTTTTTTTTGCTTCATTTATCTTAGTAATTTGGTGTATACTAGTATTTAATTTAATTTAAGTGGACCTTTACGTTTCCAATATTCGGTGAAAGGATGACCTCTTGTTGCTTTCACTTGATCTCTGCTGGTCTTCAGATGGCCTTTTTTTATCCATTTTTTCGTACTGATTTTCCTGGTCTATTGTGCTTTTATCGTTCTGAAGAATCTGCGGGATATATGTGATTTGTGTTTGTTTTACCAAGCCATTGGCCAAACTCCATGGGCATGGCCTCACGTGCAAGGATGACGAACCAGATAAGTTCAATCATACAGTGACAGAAATCCAACTGTAATAGTCAACGTTTGAAGTTGCTAAGCTATCGTAATAATCGAATGTGAACTCTAATATAACTGATCTGGTATTTGCATGACAGTAGATGATGTTTCTGACATTAGGATTATATTTGTATTTTCAATTTTCAATTATAATAGTCGAAGCAATTGAAGACAAGTACCACAATCAAATAATTTCCCATAATGATGAGCTCAATAACCCACACAAATGGGAAACTGAACTTTATGCCTCGTAGTCTCAGGCTCCAATTGTGATCTCTTTACCATTCAACCAATGCGTTGGACTATAAAGCTGTTTTTGATTATTCACCTAACAATTTAAACTTTTGAATCTGTTGGCTTTTTGACCTGGTATAAGAGCCAAATTTGATTAAGTGATATTGGATTTGATTCCTAAAATCATTGTTTTCTTCCTATTATCTCTCAGCACATGATATGAATTGAGTTTGTGCTTAATCTATACTTCAGATCAAAAGCACATTCACGTGAGAATATGTGTTGAGTATAAAATCATTTTTGGATCTTCAGTAGTTTAAATTTTTTGATCTGTTAGTTTTTTGACCCAAAGCCTCATAGGTTATAGGTGATTTGAAACAGCTGAGTTCTTGGCTATTGTCATGGTTTTCCATATTAAAGACATGATATCTATTTCCCATACTTAACAAATGGTATGTCATTTGGCAGGCTGCCAATGTAGGAAGAATGCCATTATGAATCCATGCCACGCTCTGTTGTTCTTAGCACTTCCAGGATTGGAATTTACTTTGGTAGATCTAAAAGGTTGTTGGGTGTCTGCAGATGCTCCTGATTCTCAGATTGGGGCTAAGGTCGGGGAGAGAGTGCATTTGCTCGTTAAAAAGATGATGTTGGCTAACCAGGCCCATGTGCTAGGAGAAGGGTATTTTTTGTTCTATCCATTTGTTTCATTTGATAATTATGTTCCTCGTAGATAAAGGAAAAAATAGCTTTTCTAGTTTTTTTTTTCAATTCCTGGGGAAATACAGGTTGGTTGGCTGGGCAGCATTTTCAGGGAACCATCAATGGATTGTTTCAAATAATTACAATGGAGATGCTCCTCCAGGATAGGTGTTGGACCACATTTCTGCTGCTTCCATAAGATATTCCAATTTTTATGCCGTTTTCTATGCCAATTGACTCCATAGAGATGTTTATGTGAAAATGCACGGCCGGAAGAAGTCAGAACTTGCTCTTCATTTTCCCCATTTGATGAAGCAGAATTAGAGTTTACCAATGATACTGCAATAAAGAGTATCTAATGTCAATTCTTCTTTCCCCTTAATCTGACATTTAGTTGTTGTCTTTGCTTAGGTTCTAAATGAAGATTCCTCTCAATTTACAGCTGGCACGCAGGTCTGGTAGTGTCATTAATCTTATGTTAGACTATCCAAAACTGTCTTCTGCTGTTTCAGTGTTGACATAGTACATTTGTTTGTATTGCAGATAATTGCTGTTATTCCTGTAATTCCCCATGGTGTTATTCAGTTTGGTTCATCCCTGGCTGTAAGTTTTTGTATTTAAATGCATCAGAATTATGTGAGTAAATCTTTGATTTGTTGGGAGCATTACATTGTGAGTGGTTTCCAATGGGGAAAGGCAAAAGCAGAAGTAGAACCACATTTTTTTCTTTACTCATCAAATCTTGTCTATATAGATATTGGATTTTGGGTCACTTTTTTGTAAGTCTTATTTATAACAAATGGGTCACCTAGAGGTCCACTTGATTTGGTGCGAGGACTAGCATGAGTGAAAGGTTGGAGTGGCACAGGAGATTGGTGTCTAAGGAGCAGTAGTAGTCTTAGGCGTCCCTGAGGGATGCTTGTGCTCTGATAGCAGAAGGTGTGAGTAGACAAAATTTTCCTGTGGCTTTTGAGTTGGTGTTCTAGTTGGTGCTAGAATGCCAGCTAGGGGTATAAAAATCTCGGAGCAATTTTTAGGTCAAAATTTGGAGCAGTTCAATACAAAGGAGGGTTGCACGAACAAAAAGAAGACATGGGGAAGATTTTCGGTATCCGATTAAAATTCGATTCTAGTTTCATCATTTGTCAAACTCAAATATGTTGTTCTAGTTTTGATTGTAGGACGTGTTACTGATTGATTGCTCGTTTCCTGGTTGTATTCTTCTCTTCGGAGTTATTTGGTGTATTGATATTGTATTCAATCGAGTCACACTGGTTATTGGTTTTAGGAGGGGATTATTTTGTAACCTAATATGCATAGTTTATATTGTTCAGAAGTTTTCTATAGTTTTTTTCTTGATTGATAAGAGTTTTTCACATTAAGTATTATTGTATTGTTTGTGTGCTTAGTTACGTATTATTCATTCCTTATACTCACATGAGAGATTGGTAGTTGACGATTGATGGGAGTTTTGGGGTTCGGCCCATTGCGTTAGTGGTGTGTATGTTTTGAATCCCAAGTAGTATCAGAAAGTAGGTTTTTTGGTGTGAAAACTATATCCGATGGTGTCAATGTTGAAGAACCTTCTATTCTACATTGATCAATATAGTGGGCAAGATAGTTTTATTTTTTACAAGAAAGTGTGAAAAATATTTTGATTTGAGAAGGAATAGTGAAAACATTTAGAAAGGATGACAAACCAGAAATATTGAATGATGAGCAGTGACAAGATATGATGGATTTGGATAAAAGCACAATCGAGTTATATTTTGTGAACAACACTTTTTAGGAGGTCATCAATTTGTCAGATTCAGCAATGGTTTGGATGAAACTTAAGGGTTGGTACAAGTCTAAGCCCTTGACGATGAGATTGTTTGTAAAGAAGTAATTCTATGACCTTTGGCTCTCAAAAAGGAAAACTTCAAGAAGCAATTGGACAAATTCATTCAAATTATGACGTAAATGTCTACATTTGATGAGAAAATCAAGTAGGAGGATAAGGGAATGGTGGTGTTGGCTTTCATTGATAACCTTGTACAATCTTATTGTGACGATGTTATTATTTGGGAAGAACTCACTTAGTCCTGATGAGGTCATAACTTCTTTGCTTATAAACGAGTCCTAAGGGAAGTGATAAGGTTTCGGGAGCCGAGTAAGTTGGTGTTTACTAACAATCCTGGGCACGGAGGATAGATGGAGAGAGATGACAAGTCGGAGAATAGCAACAATCAATTCAAATCAAGGACATCAAGTGCTATTATTGTGGCAATAAAGGCCACATGAAGTGAGATTATTTTAAGAGAAAGTTGGAGAAGGAGAGAGGTAGCTAGTGGCAAGATAGGTGTGATAATGATGGCCATTGTTGAAGCATTTATTACTACCTATGGTGACCTTTTTCTTGTCGATGTAGAGAAGACATGGTGCATCATGGGTTATGAGTCGAGTTAGGTGATGTATAGCAAATTCTCAATCCATACGAAATCGAAGAAATCTTTCTACACCTCCTATACGCCCGGAGACTATGGGATATTGAACATGGGAAATGATGGCCAATCAAGGGTGTTGGCATTGGGGACATTAGTTTGAAGATAAGCAACGGGATGAAATTAGCGCTGAGGGGTGTGCAATATGTTCTGGATGTGTGATTGAATTTGATTTTAATCGGTGAGCTTGACAAGGACGGTTTTTACACTATCTTCGATAGAGGCCAATTGAAGTCTATCAAAGGCTTATCGGTTGTGGCAAAAGGAAGCCAGCATTCATGCCGATAATAGATGGATGTTTCAGTTGCTAAGGGTGACATCAAGGAGATTAACAGGAGGTTTGGTCTAGGTGGGGGATGAGGCTGAGGAGGAGAGTTAAGAAGAGTGATTCTACCAATGTAAAGATGCTGAAGGGAAGTGACAATACTCCCAAGTGTTTTGGTGGAGCAAATGAGGGTATTGTTCAAACTTGTGGATGCCGACTTTGGGATCTCCATAGAGGGAAGTTGCTAAAATGTAAGAAATGATAGTCGCTGGAGAGGTGGGGGTTTCCCTCAAGATTGTGAGGGTAAGTTCATTGGATTTTTGGGTCATTTTTTTGTGAATCCCACTCCAATAAATGGGTCATTTGGAGGTTCGTTTGGTTTTAGTGTGAGAACTCATACGGGCAAATGATTGGAGTGGCTCAAAAGATCAGTGCCTAAGAGTCACCTGAGGAAATGCATGTGTGCAGGTAGTCATAGTAGTAGTAGACTTTTGAGGAGCGCTTAATGGGGCACTTGTGCATCGGTAGCAGAAAGTGCGCATAAGCATAATTTGAATGTGGAGTGTGAGCTAGCATTTGAATGCCAACCAAGGGTATAAAATTCCTAGGGTGATTTTTAGGTCAACATCTGGAGCATTTCAACAAAAGGGAGTGCTGCATGAAGTGAGAAGAGAAAATAGAGAGAAGGAAAAGATTTTCGGTATCCAATTGAGATTTGATTTGAGTTTCATCCTTCGTCAAGCTCGGTGTATTGTTATAACCTTGGTTGTAAGGCGTTTTTCCAATTGATTCTTTGTTTACTTGTATTTTTCTCTTGTAGTTTGTTATGTGCATTAGGGTGTATACAACTTGTTATTCACATGGATTGTTGTGAAGGGCTCTTAGACTGGACTGTTTTGTGACATAATATTCATAGTAGATATAATTTAGGGCTTATCTTGTGTTTTTTCCTTGATTGTAAAGGTTTTTCTACGTTAAAATATTATTATGTAATTTGTGTACTTGGTTGCATATTGTTAAAGCCTCGTGCTTACATGAGATATTGATAGTTGACGATTGATGGGTGATTCGGGGTTTATTGTGTTGACACTGGTGGTGTGTGTTTCAATCACAGCAATAGAGCCTTGGGAGGATAATTTTGCCATGAACACGGTTGGCTAAGTCCATATAATTTGCATATTGGAAATACTAATTGACCGTCAGTCAAGCATGAACTATAGGTTTGTGAACTGAGTGTAGGTAACTTGACATGGACATAATGGTACCATTTGGATATTCATCAAAATTATGACAGACTGATATTTGTAAAATACTGAATTAATATACATGTAAAGGTAAGTAAATTAAATCAAATTACAAGTATTGTTGTACATAAATGTAAGGAAAATAAATCAAATTACAGGGACCATCCAACAGAAGAAAATGTTCCTATTTCAAATGGAAAGAATCAAAAATACTTTTTTTTTTTTTCCAGGTAAATGCGCACCTTTAATTCAATGGATTCTATGCCTAACTCTTGCTTTTCTGTTTCCTTTCTTCTTTAGTTATTATATCATTCTTTTGGTGCTGATGCTTCTGATTTCTTGGTTTCTTCGAGGATTTATGCTTTGATATTTGCTGATTCAGATCATTGAGAATATTGGGTATATGCATAAAGTGAAGAGCATAATTCTTCAACTAGGTAGGGTCGCTATTACACATTTGTCTGACAACTGTGCCATGAAAGAATCTATTTATAACCTTTGGCTGCCAATACCTTATGCAAGATCAGTTTCTGTTGATTCCTCTAAAAACTTGAAGAAGACTAGCTGTGGTCCTTTCAGTGTTAAAGGCTTCAACACGCATGGAAACTCAATTCAGGCTTCAGGGCTTGCTAGTAACTCATCTAATCCTCCACTAGATCAAATTCAAGTTACACTTCAATCTACTGCTTCAACACTTCAGATCACTAATCTGACTCAATCATGTGAATCTCATGGAGACCATTGCCAATCAAAGATCAATCAGCAAGTTGATTAAAATCTCCTTCATAAAGGCTTGCTAGAAAATGAAGTTTTTGGTGCTAAAGTAATCCCATCAAGACCAGATACCTTGTTGAACTGGAACATTGTTCATATAACCAGGTGTCTGGATTCAATCATAGTCAATCCAATGGAAACTTTAGCAGTTTCATGGGAGTGCCAGTTGTCCAAGATGCAGTTTCACAAGAGGGAATAAGCCAAAGTTTAGGTGCACTTAACTACTTTGTCACATCAGGGTTTGCTAGAAATAAAGGCTTGTTTTTAAGTGCTTCTGGTGGTGTTTGTGCTAATATTTTGACTGATAGAAGTATATTAGCTGATGATCTGAACGGTCAGGTTCTTGTTTCTTTGCTCAAATCAGCTGATATGTACCTTTAACACTGATGGCTGAAACCTCATTTCAGGATGTTGATTCTTCTACTGAAGAAGTAGTTGCTTTTTTGATGTTGTACATCAGTCTACTGCGTGTATCATGCTTTCAGATGGCTTCAATAATGTTCATTACTCTGCAGATGCTAGACAGAAAACGCAAGTATGTGCCAAGGAAAGGAGAGGGATATGATTTGGATGAAATGGTTAGCATGCCTTCCTCAAATGAAAAAGAATTCATGCCATTAAGAAAATTCATCCATCTTCCTTTTGATGACTTCCAGAATAGAAATGATCTTGCAACATCCATAGGTGTGTTTGAGGATGCCCATGTCCAATCTTGATCAGGAGACGACCTATTTTGATATATTGGGCGTGAATTTCAAAAATGTGCTTTTCATTTGTAGTGATAGTAAATTTTGCTATGGCTGGGAGCAAATGCAAAAAATCCAATATAGGATGTGCCTGGATCTATGAAATTCCAAGATTTGGGATCGAATTTTTATTT
The DNA here is from genome assembly GCA_033239525.1 of Nepenthes gracilis. NCBI lineage: Eukaryota > Viridiplantae > Streptophyta > Magnoliopsida > Caryophyllales > Nepenthaceae > Nepenthes > Nepenthes gracilis. Next base: position 3,762,328 of record BSYO01000001.1, read on the forward strand.
GAGATGTGAAAGAATTTCCGAAAGTGGCATATTCTGTTGCAAGCACAAGCCCAAAGAGAGAGTTTAACCCAAAAGACGCACTTAATAGGTGGGAGAATCTCTCAAGCTTATAAACCTTTCCCTTTGAGTAGGGCTCCCCAATGTGGGACTCGCATAATTGCACCCATTTCAACAGCTACCTAATAGGTGCGTCTTTTGGGTTGGGCTCGTCCCTTGGATTTATACTTGTAACATTTGATGCTTTCATTGAGACCCCCTGTGCCCGGAAAGGGCTACTTGCGGAGGATTTTGATCGGCGAAGGGACTGACCAAAAAAAAAAAGCTCAAGTGAAGCGCTGCCAAGTGAAGTGCTGCAGAGTGCAGCCGCTGAGGTCGGTAGCTGTTGAAGAGGGTGCAATGATGCGAATCCCACATCGGGGAACCCTCATCGAGGGGAAGAGCTTATAAGTTTGAGGGGTTCTTCCACTTATTAGGTGCGTCTTTTGGGTTGGGTTCTCCCCTTGTACCCGTGCTTGCAACATTTGGTGCTTTTATTGAGATCCCTTGTGTCCGGAAAGGGATACCTGCGAGTGGTTTGACCTGTGGAGAGGCTAACTGAAAAAAAAAGGGTCGAGTGAAGTGTCGCAGAGTGAAGTGCCGTAGAGTTCTCCCCTTGTACCCGTGCTCGCAACATTTGGTGCTTTCATTGAGACCCCCTGTGTCCGGAAAGAGCTTTGTACGGGTGGTCTGACCGGTGGAGAGGCTAATTGAAAAAAAAAGGGCCGAGTGAAGTGTCGCAGAGTGAAGTGCCGTAAAGTGCAACCATCGAGGTTGGTGGCTGTTGAAGGGGTGCAATGATGTGAGTCTCACATCGAGGAGCCCTCATTAAGGGTGAAGGCTTATAAGTTTGAGGGGTTCTTTCACCTATTAGATGCGTCTTTTGGGTTGGGCTCTCTCCTTGAGATTGTGCTTGCAACATTTGGTACTTTCATTGAGACTCTTAGTGCTCGAAAAGGACTAACTATGGAAGGTTCTGATCGGCGGAGAGGTTGACCGGAAAAAAAAAGGCCGAGTGAAACTCCGCCGAGCGCAGCCGTCAAAGTCGGTGGCTATTGAAGGAGATGTAATGATGTGAGTCTCCACATCGGGGAGCTCTCCTCAAGGGGAGGGGCTTATAAGTTTGAGGGGTTCTTTCATCTATTAGGTTCGTCTTTTGGGTTGGTCTCTTCCATTGGGATTGTCTTTTATTGAGACCCTTGGTGCTCAGAAAGGACTACCTATAGAGGGTTCTAATCGGCGGAGAGGCTGACCGGAAAAAAACAAGGCCGAGTGAAGTGCCGCAGAGTGAAGTGCTGCAGAGTGAAGTAATGCAGAGTGGAGCCGCCGAGGTCGGTGGCTGTTGAAGGGGGTGCAATGATATGAGTCCCACATCAGGGAACCCTCCTCAAGGAGAAGGGTTTTTAAGTTTGAGGGATTTTTCCACCTTTTAGGTGCGTTTTTTGGGTTGGGCTTTCCCATTGAGTTTGTGCTCGCAATATATTCTTTGCTTCTGTCTCGGATCATCTGCTGGATGTTGTGGTATCTGGGATTCATCCTTCAAAGAGGCAGACCTCAGATGATGTTGTATCCTGCAGGACAACGTTGACAAAGATTAGTAACTACTAGGCCCCGAGTAATTCTCTGACCAATGGTCAGGGCAACTTCTTAGATCAGTTGCAAGAAGAGCTGTTTGCACTTTCAAAATCTACAGTGAGATTCAAAGAAACAAGAACCACTTCCATCACGTCTGCATATGACAAGACCGTTGAAGGAAACTGTTCTCAAGCTAGTTCTATTTATGGGTCCCAGGTTAGTTCCTGGATTGAACAGGGGACTAGTGTGAAAACTGATATTAGTATTTTCTACTGCAAATTCCAAAAAGCCTGATGACATTGGCAAATCAAATCGCAAAAGGCATAAACCTGGAGAGAACTCTTGACCAAGGCCCAAAGACCGTCAAATGACCCAAGATCATATAAAAGAGCTGCAGGAAATAGTACCAAATGGGGCCAAAGTAATTTGTTACACCACAATAAACATTTACCTGTCCATAATTGCTGTTGATTTTACCTATTTTTGAGGGTTTTGACATTTTTTTTTTTGGTTTTCCATGATTTTGCAGTGTAGCATACATGCACTGCTGGAACATACGATCAAGCAGATGTGGTTCCTGCAAAAATCACTAGACATGCTGACAAACTGAAGCAAATGGAGTCCATGGTAGAGATGACCTTCCTTTTATTCTTGTTCGATGAGCTATAGTTGAGTTATGGGGTACAATCTTTAGCAGTTGTGCTGAATTTTGTCATGTATACACAATGAGGGAGTTGGACCACAATAGTAAGATATTTAATAGTACTACTGAAGTGAACTGTGTTGGTTAACTAAAATTTATTTGTTTTAGGAAAATATAAGTTCAGTTACAGAAAAAAAAGAGTCCATTAAAAAGCAAAGACTTAGATATTATGCATAGAATAGATTGCTAGTACTATTATGGCAAAACATGGAAGATGACCAGAAAAATAATTATCAAAAGAGGGCTGACTGAAAATAGTGAACTGTGATGGCTTATCATTTGTTTGGGGTGCTGATGCACATTGTTAATGAAGATGTCAGTGTGCTGTTAAAAGACAACATCGAGGGAGGTGCAACGTGGACATTTGAAGTTGGGAGGTGCCACGTCAATTTCTCGTGGAGGTAACTAGCAATTGTACTGTCTCCATGATCGCTGGACCATATTGTTCAAGCAAAATGCCCGTAGATGAAGATGCATACCCATGGAGCAAATGATCTAAGTCACCTGTTCCTGTTGTTTCAGATGCTATGTGAAGAGCAAGGGCTCTTTTTGGTGATAGCTGACATAATTAGAGGTTTGGGATTGACCATTTTGAAGGGGGTGATGGAGACTTGGACTGACAATTTGGACACGTTTTGCCGTTGAGGTAAAGTCCAAGGTGGACAGCCATTTATCTTTATGTATGCTTTCTTTGTACTCTGCAGAGGAGATATTTTCTGTCTGATTGGGCAATTCCTTCTTTTTATTAGCTTCGTCCGAACATAATTCTATAATCCTTTGTGTTCATACCTTCCATGCGTAGGTCCTGGTCATTTCATTTTAGCATATGCCGGTATTCTCATAGGTTCTATAGTGTAGATGCTTATGTTTACTAAAATACTAAGTTTGCTTTATCAATCTGTACTTCCTACTTGTTGCCATCTCAATGTTTGTGCAGTCAAACATGGAAGTTAGGAGAACGGAAATATTCATCCCACTAGTCCATTTATTGGACCAAACTGTGAAGAGAAACGGAGAATTAGCCAATGGCAGTGACAATGACAACACAGCAATCCCACACACCTTCCATCATGCTTCCTCCATACCTGCGAAACAGATACGGGTAGGCACAGTAGTCTGCAGTGAGCCGCCTGCTATCTGTAGCCTGGTAGATTTAGTGTAATTGGCATGTTGTCTTAGGGTTCTTATGATTGGATTTGTGGCTATGAATTTAATACCTAACATTATGTGTGGATGTATCTGGTGTATGGTATTTATAGGTGAGGCTGTTCAGCCAAGGCTTTGGACAAAAGCTAAAACTTCTATGTGCCCCGTTTTTTAACTTGTCTCTACATGGGCAGAAGGAGCATATTTTTTAATTGGATTACCCTGGTTGTTCTCCCAGGATCTTTGTTGAAATACTGGGAAGAAGAAGTGACTGCGGAGCTCACTAGATGATCACCCCTGCATTCGACTACCTGCATGGCAGGAACTGCAATGAACCTTCATTCATTTACCTTGTAAGTTTTCGAACTTAGAAGCTTTGCAGTAGTTATGGCTTCGAATTTGACTAACAACTTTGGTTTTTTAACCCATATACGCGAGGAGCATACTTTTGAGTTAAGCTTGTTTGTGAGACTCAGCTCATAAATGGGCCGAATTAAAGCGTTTAATAAATTTATCAACAGGTTTATATCTGAGCTTTCTCACACACACACACATACAGTTATTAAATAAGTTTATTTTACAGTCTATAAATGAATTTATTTATGGACTTGCAAATAAGTCTAAGTTATTATGAGTTTAAATAAGTTCAGTCCAATCAAACTCATATATAAAATTATGTCTAATTTTTTCCTGGACAATTGACATCCCACACGTATGTGGATTTGGGGACACATGCGGAGTGGTTTTTTTTTTTTTTTTAAGATAATTCAATGATTCATATTTAATATTGAGAATTTTTTTTTAAAAAAATGTAAATAGTTTTTGTTGGGTTCCAATACCCGGGGACCCTAAAAGAGTGGGGGAAAAGGATGAGTGCTTGATCCGAGAAGCCCAAGCTATCAGTTGTCCAAGACCTCATACGACGCAAAATACCTGAGGACATTTCGCGAGGAGCCCAAAAGACCTCCCAGCGAGGCAACGTTGCAATTGATGACCGAGAATTTTCTTATGCCGTCCGAGAACAAACGTGAGGCCGCGGACTCAACCAAACGCCAAAATAAGTCAGTAAAGGACGAGGACTTTCTTTGACGCCCGAGAATGCCAACTCAGCCACTTCACAGCTACCAAGGAGCGCGTAAATCCCGCTACACGCCGCCGCTGTCAGTGACAATCCCCAGAGCACGCATTGTCACCTCAAGACTGACGCCACAGACTGACATTTCTGACACGGCATGGCCAATAGCGGCGCTAGCTGCTAACTTACTGTACACGCCAGCATGCCTGAGACGGCATGGCCATGTCAGCAGAGTAGGTGGCCAGCCTCCGAGTAGGCATCGATAGCCGTGTGGACATTTCTAACGGCTAGATTCTCCCTTATAAATACCCACTTAAACGCACAAGGGAAGGGACTTTTTTGGAGGGGAAGACACTGGCCATTCCGGCACATTAAAAAGCTCAAAGGGAAGAAAAGAAAGCATTTTCTCTATACTTTGCATTCTGTACACAACAGCAATCGATAGTGAAGGTCCTTTTCAGGCCCTGAGCCTCGTGATTTTTCGCTCGTTTCAAATGAGGATTTTTCACGTAAAAACTTCTGTGTTTCATCTTTTCCTCTCTTTCCCTCACGACTCTCACTCGCCCAAAATCTACTTTCTCTTGTGTTGTGCCTGATTCCGTCCACTTGACGTCATCACCTGTCAGCATCGTACGGCTATCGGACTCAGACGCAACATTGGCGCCATCTGTGGGAAGAGGACAAAAAGTCAACTTCTCACTCTCCCAGACAACATTTGACTACGCTTCACAACCTTTGCACCTAAGGACCCTAATATGGTGAGTACAGGGCGCGAAGCGCGTCGGCTCTGGCCACACTAACACCAGGAAGGTGTCCCAACCCCGTGTCGGCATTGAAAACCATCCCGATCTCGCCGTAAGGGGCTTAGCGACAAAAGTTGAAGACTTGTCTAAGGCCTTCCTCGCCCTCTGCGCCAAAGTGGACGAGAAGGCGAAGGAAGCGCCTTCCACGGGCTCCTAGGCGGAAACATCTCGAAGCGGAGGAAGGAGGCGCGAGCGTCCATGCAGGGCGCCCACTCGGCAGGAATTACCAAGGACCCAGGTTGCCTCGAGCGGCAGGGTCCCTCGCGGACTAGAGGATCGCCTGGGTCCTCGATCTCAGGGTAACCAGGAGCACCACGTCCGAGAGGCAACACATGTGCGTGGGTCCCCTCCAAGATCCAGAAGGACCCCGGAAAGACGAGCAAGCCACCAGCCCAACGAGTTTAGGCACCTCCTCAACGCGAGGAGAGCGACTGCTCCACCCTACGTAGAGGAGAAATTAGCGAAAGTTTGGAACCGCGTTTTTGGGGAGAGCAGCGGGGCAAGTGTCCCGCAATCTCTATTCACAATGCACATCGGGACGAGGCGCCGCCCAAATTCAAGATGCCTAACCCGGAGGCTTACGATGGAAGCGCCGATCGATTGATCACCTTAACCTATTCCGAGAGCATCTGAGTCCCAGGGTCTAGATGAAACTACCATGAGCCAATGCTTCCCTTTGACGCTAAAGGGGGACGCAAGAGTGTGGTTCTATGGGATGCCTGCGGGCTCCATCAACACCTTCGGCGAACTGGCGACAACGTTCTTGTCGCAGTTTGCCTCAGCCAGGCGGGCGAGAAGCTGGCACCTCACTCGCGTGAAGCAGGGTGCGAGGAGAGCTCGAGGGGACCTGGCCGAGTTCAGAGCCGAGGCCAAGCAAATCCCGAATCTGTCCGACGGAGTAAAGCTGAACGCTTTTCTATCTGGCCTAGAGGGGGTGCTTTCTTTCAACACCTCATCCACGAGGGCCCTCATACTTTCGAAGAGGCTGAGGCCGTGGCGAGGGCCTACATCGCAGTCGAGGAGGCGAACGAAGCGAAGCGTCCGGAGAAGGACGAAAATTACCGTTCGAGGACGTCAGAAATGAAGAGGAAGGCCGGGGACTATCGTAGTCCCCCATCCGTGGCAAAGCACCATAAGTTCGAGCCGGCCGTCCGGAGAGACACCCCGCCGGTGCACCTCACCCCGCTAAACGACACTCGCGCGAACGTGCTGATGCAGATCCAAGGGGAAAAGTTCGTGAAGTGGCCCAGAAAGAATCCGGGTGGAGGTGACCAGATGAAATACTGCGACTTTCACCGCTGCGGAGGCCATGCTACTGAAGACTGCAAGTCATTGCAGAGGAGATCAAGAGTCGATCAAGAGGGGGCACCTCGATCTTTTACTGCAGACTGGACAATCCTCCCAATGCAGCCCGGTAAGCCCGAGGTGACCCCCAAGGAACCGGTGGCGGCGGGGGTCGTGAACATGGTGTCAACCCTACGGCAGGGAAGGCGGCCAAGAGCCCATCGCCAAAAAGGCCGAGAGGACCACTAGCTAGGGATGATGTTATATACTTTTGTAAGGAAGATATGACCCATGTAACTTCCTCATTCCGATCCTCTGGTTGTAGATGGCACTCATTTCGAGACGGGCAAAATGACTACCGCATGAAACGAGTCTTTGTTGATAATGGAAGCTCTAGAAATTTGCTTTACCTCGACGCCTACCTTAAGTTAGGGTTGAAGAAAAATCAAATGAAAGCCCCAGAGGGGCCGCTGTATGGACTCGACAACGAGCCAGTCCCAGTCCAAGGCATCATACAGTTGGAAGTCACGCTCGGGACGTACCCGAGGACGGTGTCAAGGGTCCTCACCTTTCTGGTGGTGTACCTCCCGTCCGTATACAACGCAATTCTCGGGCGCCCTTGCCTGGCTACCTTTGGAGCGGTGACTTCCATGCCGCATCTAAAAATGAAATTTCTAACTCCGTTTGGTATCGGAGAAGTCCTCGGCGAACAGGCCATTGGGTGAATGTGCTATCTGTCGCAGGTCACGCAAACTCCCCTTCCCCGACCAATGGAAGACCTCGACCTCAGGGACGAGGCAACTCTGCAACAGGCGCAACCTGGTGAACCTGCCCTGCGAATCTCTTTGGACCCCGAGGACCCTGAGAGATGCGTCCAGATAGGGAGCTCTCTCGAAGAGTCCGTTCGAGACCATCTCACGAAATTTTTAAAGGAGAACTCGGACGTGTTTGCTTGGTCCCCAGTGGACATGCTGGCATCTCTCTCGAGACCATAGTGCATAGGCTCGGCGTGGATCCACACCACAAGCCTATTAGGCAAAAGCGAAGGAATTACTCAACAGAAAAGCTAGTGGCCATACGGGAGGAGGTGAAGAAGCTCCTGGACGCAGGATTCATCCGAGAGGTGCAGTACCCGGACTGGCTCGCCAACATGGTCATGGTAAAGAAAAGCAGTAGAAAGTGGAGGATGTGCGTCGACTTCACAGACCTTAACAAAGCCTGTCCGAAGGACATCTTTCCCCTACCCAGGATCGACCAGTTGGTGGACTCAATGTTCGGCCATGAGCTGCTCAACTTTATGGATGCTTACTCGGGGTACAATCAAATAAAAATATATCCCGAGGACGAAGAGCATACATCTTTCATGACTGACTAGGGGACATACTGTTACAAAGTGATGCCCTTCGATCTCAAGAACGCTGGCGCAACGTACCAACGACTGGTCAACAAAATGTTCAAGGACCAGATCGGCAGAAACGTGGAAGTCTACGTCGACGACATGCTCGTGAAGAGCACCATCAGTAGGAACCACATTGATGATTTGGCGGAAACCTTCTGAGTGCTCAGGGCCCACGGAATGAAGCTGAACCCCAACAAGTGCACATTTGGGGTGTCGTCCGGGAAGTTCCTCGGCTACATAGTATCGCAGCGCGGGATCGAGGCGAACCCTGAGAAAATCCAGACTATTCTAAACATGCAATCTCCCCGGACCATAAAAGAGGTCCAGAGGCTCACTGGGCGGGTGGCCGCCCTCTCCCGTTTTCTGGCCAAATCAGCTGAGAGGCATTTTCCTTTCTTCAGGGCACTCAGGGGACCTAAAACCCAAGGCTTTCGCTGGAGCAACGATTGCGAGGAGGCACTTCAGGGCCTCAAGGCATATCTCGCTAGCCCTCTTCTCCTGGCTTCCCCTCAACCAGGAGAGCTCTACTTGTACTTGTCAGTGACCGACCAGGCCTTGAGCTCGGTCTTGGTAAGAGAGCGCCAAGGGAATCAGCAGCCAGTGTACTACGTCAGCAAGACTCTGGCAGATTCGGAGACCCGGTGTCCGCACACGGAAAAGATCGCACTGGCGCTAGTGTACTCTGCCAGAAAGCTAAGACCCTACTTCCAAGCGCATAAGATAGTAGTCCTGACTGACCAACCGCTAAGGGCCGTCCTTCAGAAGCTCGAGGTCTCGGGGCGGCTGATAAAGTGGGCTATCGAGTTAGGCGAATTCGACATCGAATTCAGGCCCAGGCCGGCCATGAAGGGCCAGGCCCTTGCGAATTTTGTCGTAGAAGCGACTGCGCTTGCTGACGATGATACCGAGAGGAAGGGAATAGGCAAAACAGGATCAGCGCCAGCATGGACACTGCACGTGGACGGCTCCTCCATGAAGGATGGTTGTGGAGGCGGTGTTGTCTTTGCGGACACCGTAGGATCGTAGATAAAGTACTCGGTAACCTTGGGGTTCCCTACCACAAATAATGTCGCGGAATATGAGGCCTTGCACGGGACTCGGTTGGCAAAGGAATGCTCGGCCAAGGACCTCGTGGTTTCGGATTTTTGGTGGTCATCAACAGTCTCGGGAACTTTGAAGTCAACAATTCTCGGCTCTCGAATATCTCATGAGGGTAAAAGGGATGGCCTCGGATTTTGAGCAGGTAGAGTTCATACACATTCCGAGGGCGAAAGAGAAAGAGGCGGCGACGCATTAGCGAAAGGTACGGCGAGGGACCCTGAGCAGTATGCCCGAGGAATGATGGAAACCCTGGGATGACCCACCATCGAGGAGCCAGAGATCAAGGTCATGCAGGTGTTGAACGGCGATACCTGGATGACCGCCTACCTGAGGTATCTCACAGATGGAACTTTGCCCGAGGACCTTGGTGAAGCCAAGAGGATAAAGAAGACTGCGGGGTGGTACGCAATAGTGGACGGCCGTTTATATCGTCGGGGATTTTCGGCCCATTATTTGAGGTGCCTTACCCAGAGAAGCGAGAATACGCCCTCAGGGAGGTGCATCTTGGAATCTGCCGGGTCTCATATTGAGGTAAAAATCGGCGTTTAAAATAATGAGGCGGGGTATTAATCGCCAACGATGAAGTATGACGCCATGGACTTTGTGACGCAAGTGCGAGAATTGCACAGTCCTGTGTCTGAGCCGTCAACCCCACACAACTCCATTGCGATCTCGGGCCTCTCGCACAAATGGGGCTTGATATCCTCGGACCGCTCACCTGCGGCAGGCCGCAAAGGAAGTTCCTCATTGTTGGGATAGACTACTTCACTAAGTAGGTGGAGGCAACGCCCCTCGCCCGAATAACGGAGCAGAACGCGACTGAGTTTATCCGGCAGTGCATCGTCTGCAGGTTTGGGCTCTTTGAATGCATCGTAACTGACAACGGAACGCAGTTCACCGGGAAACGATTTTGCAAATACTGCGCTAGCCTCAGAATCAACCTGGTCCATACGTCCGTCGCCTACCCTCAGGCCAATGGCTAGGTGGAGGTCACGAATCGGACCATCCTGCACGGGCTCAAGACCAAACTGATAGACTCTGGGGGCTCCTGGGTGGATGAATTGTCCTCCATCCTCTGGTCTTATAGGACCACTCTGAGAGAACCAATGAAGGAGACCCCCTTTAGCCTTTGCTACGGGGTAGAAGCGGTCATACCAATAGAAGTGGGCCTCCCAAGTCTTCGAGTAGAACACTTCGACCCAGACCTCAACGGCCAAAGGCTCTGTGAGCACCTTGACTTGCTTGAGGAAGCCCGCGACCGAGCACAACTTAGCATAGCGACGTATCAGCAGTGGGTGGCCCGCTACTACAACAGAAAGGTAAGGGCGCGGCAATTTGAGGTCGGAGACTTAGTATTAAGAAGCATCGAGGCAACTGAAAAAAATGACGGCCGGAATAAACTTTCTCCAAATTGGGAGGGACCCTTCCTGATCTCAGCGATCCTTCGAAACGGAGCATACAAGCTACGTGGCCAAGAAGGTAAGCTGATCCCCCGAACATGGAATGCCGCGCACCTCAAGAAATATTATCAGTAAAAGCCAAAGCAGCCCAGAAGCGCCCAGACGCAACATGGGTACGCCCTAAAAAAAAAAAGAAACTCGGTTCTGTCCGAGCGGCCTAAGAGGTCGAATTCAAAGAAACTCGGTTCCGTCCGAGCGGCCCGAGAGGTCGAATTCAAAGAAACTCGGTTCCGTCCGAGCGGCCCGAGAGGTCGAATTCAAAGAAACTCGGTTCCGTCCGAGCGGCCCAAGAGGTTGAATTCAAAAACTTGGTTCTATCTGAGCGCCCCTACCCTAACTTAAGGTAGGCGTCGAGGTAAACCAAATTTCTAGAGCTTCTATTATTAACAAAGACTCGTTTCAAGCGGTAGTCATTTGCTCCGTCTGAAATGAGTGCCATTACAACCGGAGGATCAGAATGAGGGGAAGTTACATGGGTCATATCTTGCTAAAGTATATAACATCATCCCTAGCGCTGGTTCTCGGCCTTTTTGAGGCAGTGGGCTCTTGGCCGCCTTCCCCTGTCGGCCGGGTTGACACCATGTTCACGACCCCTGCCGCCACCCGGTTCCTTGGGGGGTCAACCTCAGGCTCGACTGCTGTTCCGGAGGATTGTCCGGGTCTCTGCAGTAAACGATTGAGGTGCCCCCTCTTGATCAGCTCTTCGATCTCCCTCTGCAATGACTTGCAGTCTTCAGTAGCATGGCCTCCGCAGCGGTGGAAGTCGCAGTATTTCATCTGGTCACCTCCACCCGGATTCTTTCTGGGCCATTTCACGAACTTTTCCCCTTGGATCTGCATCAGCACGTTCGCGTGAATGTCGTTTAGCGGGGTGAGGTGCACCGGCGGGGTGTCTCTCCGGACGGCCGGCTCAAACTTATGGTGCTTTGCCACGAATGGGGGACTACGATAGTCCCCGGCCTTCCTCTTCATTTCTGACGTCCTCGAACGGTAATTTTCGTCCTTCTCCGAACGTTTCGCTTCGTTCGCCTCCTTGGCTGTGATGTAGGCCCTCGCCACGGCCTCGGCCTCTTCGAAAGTATGAGGGCCTTTGTGGATGAGGTGTTTAAAGAAAGCACCCTCCTCTAGGCCAGACAGGAAAGCGTTCAGCTTCACTCCGTTGGACAGTTTCGGGATTTGCTTGGCCTCGGCTACGAACCTGGCCAGGAATCCCCTCAGGCTCTCCCTGGCACCCTGCTTCACACGAGTGAGGTGCCAGGGCTGCTTCTCCGCCTTTCTGCTGGAAACGAACTGCGACAAGAACGCTGTCGCCAGTTCGCTGAATGTGTTGATGGAGCCCACAGGCATCCCATAGAACCACACTCTTGCGTCCCCCTTTAGCGTCAAAGGGAAGCATTGGCACATGGTAGTTTCATCTAGACTCTGGAGACTCAGATGCTCTCGGAATAGGTTAAGGTGATCCATTGGATCAGCGCTTCCATCGTAAGCCTCCAGGTTAGGCATCTTGAATTTCGGGGGCAGCGCCCTCGTCTTGACGTCTGTTGTGAATGGAGATCATGGACACTTGTCCATGCTCTCCCAAAAATGCGGTTCCAAACTTTCGCTAATTTCTCCTCTACGTGGGGTGGAGCAGTCGCTCTCCTCGCATTAAGCAGGTGCCTAAACTCGTTGGGCTGGTGGCTTGCTCGCCTTTCCGGGGTCCTTCTGGATCTTGGAGGGGACCCACGCACATGTGTTGCCTCTCGGACGTGGTGCTCCTGGTTACCCTGAGATCGGGGACCCAGGTGATCCTCTAGTTCGGGAGGGACCCTGCCGCTTGAGGCTACCTGGGTCCTTTGTAATTCCTGCCGGGTGGGCGCCCTGCATGGACGCTCGCGCCTCCTTCCTCCGCTTCGGGATGTTTTCGCTTGGGAGCCCCTGGAAGGCGCTTCCTTCACCTTCTCGTCCACTTTGGCACAGAGGGCGAGGAAGGCCTTGGACATGTCTTCCACTTTTTTCGCTAAGCCCCTTACGGCCGGATCGGGATGGTTTTCAATGCCGACACAGGGGTTGGGGACACCTCCTGCTGGTGTTGAGTCGCGGCCGCAGCGCCGCGGCGCTACGCGCCACCCACAGTACTCACCATATTAGGGTCATTAGGTGCAAAGGTTGTGAAGCGTAGTCAAATGTTGTCTGAGAGAGTGAGAAGTTGACTTTTTGTCCTCTTCCCACAGACGGCGCCAATGTTGCGTCTGAGTCCGATCGCCGTACGATGCTGACGGGTGATGACGTCAAGTGGATGGAATCAGGCACAACACAAGAGAAAGTAGATTTTGGGCGAGTGAGAGTCGTGAGGGAAAGAGAGGAAGAGATGAAACACGGAAGTTTTTACGTGGAAAACCATCCTTTGAAACGAGGAAAAAACCACGAGGCTCAGGGCCTGAAAAGGACCTTCACTATCAATTGCTGTTGTGTACAGAATGTAAAGTACAGAGAAAATGCTTTCTTTTCTTCCCTTTGAGCTTTTTAATGTGCCGGAATGGCCAGTGTCTTCCCCTCCAAAAAAGTCCCTTCCCTTGTGCGTTTAAGCGGATATTTATAAGGGAGAATCTAGCCGTTGGAAATGTCCACACGGCTATCGATGCCTACTGGGAGACTAGCCACCTACTCATTGGCTTGATACGGCCATGCCGTCTCGAGCACGCCCGGCGTGTCTGATAGAGTTAGCGCTAGCGCCGCTATCGCCATGCCGTGTCAAATGTCGATCCGCAAGCGCCCTTGAGTGACAAGGCGTCTTCTGGGATTATCGAGCAATGCAAGGCGTGTAAGCGGGATTTACGCGCTCCTTGGTAGCTGTGAAGTGGCTGAGTTGGCATTCTCGGGCACAAAAGAAAGTCCTCGTCCTTTACTGACTTATTTTGGCGTTTGGCTGAGTCCGCGGCCTCACGTTTGTTCTCGGACGGCATAAGAAAATTCTCAGTCGTCAATTGCAACGTTGCCTCGCTGGGAGGTCTCTTGGGCTCCTCGCGAAATATCCTCGGGCATTTTGCGTCGTATGAGGTCTTGGACAACTGATAGCTTGGGCTTCTCGGGTCAAGCATTCATCCTTTTCCCTCACTCTTTTAGGATCCCCGGGTATTGGAACCGAACAAGAGCTTTTCATTTTGAATATATAAAAACTACTATAGATAATTAATGAAATATATATAAATATATTTTGGCATATTATTTGTTTACTGTTTTTAATTGAGATTGCATTGTAAGCATATTAATTTTATTTCTATTTTATGAGATTTTGAAAGCTTGTACATTAGTTTAAACATGTTAACTTGAAATCTTGAAATTTTTAAGAAATTATCATTGCATGTTTCTTTTATGTAAGTATTTGGTGATAACTCTATATTAATTTTGATAAAGATAATTTATTTTTTAAATATAAGAAAAAAAATGTATATTTATTTTTTAATTTAAAATTTTTTATTTTTGTTGTGTTCGAGAGTTCTGGCCATCAGTTTTGGCATATAGGAGTGGGCGGACGGAAACTTGCAACACAAAATGAGTACAGCACGAGCAGGATAATAGAAAATGCTAGAACAACGAGAAAACACGCGAATTTACGTAGAAAATCCCGTTCAAGCAAAGAGGGATAAAAAACCACAGAACGGACGGGAGGTCCGAGAAGTTTCACTAATTTGTCAAAGGAGTACAATGAGAGTTTGTAGGATGATTCTCTTTTACAGGGAACTAAATGTAAGAAGTCTGGCTTCTTTCTTTCTCCATTCACCGTCTTTCTCTTCACTCGAGAGTGATCTGCTTAAGTGTGTTCAAATGGAAGTTTTTCGGAATCCCCCTTCAGTTGCATGAGAGGGCTTATTTATAAGGAATGGGGTGCCGTTGGACGGGTGACACGTGGCGCGCACAAAATTTGTCTGTCGCCACTCTTTGTTGCGTGCGGGGGACAGGGATACAGCATCACGGCCCGCAGATACGGCGTGCAATGGCACATGCCCTGCAGGTACGGCGTGTCAGAGGCCGTTGAGTACTCGTGGAGGCGTGTGTTGCACCAGTCATCCTAGCTGGCATCCTTGGTTATCTTGCCCTTTCTGGCTGTTCTCGTCCCCACGTGGGCCACAGCAACCTCTTGGATTGCCAATGCCATTCTTGGTTGCTTGATTTGGTTCTGTGGGCGCTCGGAACGAGCTTAACCTTTTGGGCCTAATTGGGCTTGTGAGCCTCTTGGATCAGTTTACCCGTGTTATCTCCTGGGCCTGCAATTGTTGTTTTGAGCCTTAGGTTCCGGGACCCATCACGAGCCCCGCATGTCAAACGGTCCGAGGATTTGGTCGTTCGACATGCCTTGTGAACATCCTTCTATCACGATAGCTCGCGGCCTTCATCCTTTGCTGACATGAGGCATGCCCGAGACCTTTTTACGAATCCGAGATCTGTCTTTCGCCGCCGTTTCCTTCCCCTACGGAGCATTAAATGCGATATCCGATTGATGTGACGTCGCTTTGGGAAGCCCCGAAGCCTACGCCTGCTCATTGCGCGTGGGGCACTGACGCGTGGCGAGGTCATAATGAGGGCGCCTTTTCTCCGCTTGAAATTCCCTTTAAATTCTGTCACGCCTCCATTCTTTCCCTCTTCCTCTTCTTCGTTTTCTTGGCGTCCTTTGAGATCCTTTTCGTCGTTGAGTTTTTGTTTCTTGCTGCTATGGCTCCCGTTGTTAGTGACATAGCCTCTTCTCTTTCCCCTCAAGACCTTGAACAAATCAGGGCGAAATATGGCATTCCGGAGTCCGATTCGATGGTGGTTCCAGGAGCCGCGGAGAGGGCGTGCAGTCCTCTGGGCGGATACATTGCTGTTTACGAAGTTCACCTTAAAGGTGGACTTCGTTTCCCTGTTCCTACGGAGCTTCACCGTCTGATGAAGGAGTTAGCCGTCCCGTTCGCAAGGCTCCAGCCCAACGCCATCAGGTACTTGGTTTCCTTGTGCGTCTTTACGCGTTGTCACAGTAAAATTCTTGAGGTAGTCATGTTGAAGGTCATGTTTCGCTTCACTCATAATCTCGACTGGATCACCATGACCCATCGCCCTGAGATTGCTGAGATGAGTGGAGGAAATTCGGATTCCACTAAAAGGTGGAAGGACAGGTTCTTCTTTCTGATGGTTGCTGAGGACTGGCAGCTTTCATCCGTATGGGGAAACGTCGCGGGCAAATATGGCTCCGATATTACTGACGAGGAAAGAGAAGTCGCCAAGGAGGTTACAGACTTGGTGATGGCGAACCTTGGCAGCTTCAACGTGGGGAAGAAGAATATCTGGTTGTCCCTTGAAAAGTTGGCCGAAACCAAGTGGGTGGCGTTGTCTGGAGATTCTGCCATTGCGGTTTCGAAGCAGCAGAAGAAGAAGAAGTTAAATAAAAGAGACGGTCCTCTTGTTATCCAGGAGCCATCCAAGAGGCCTCAGAAGAGTCCACGGATTGAGGCCCCAGAGAGTCCACTAAGCGTCGCTGGTGAGCCTTCATCGGACGACGACTCCGTTATTGCTCCCATGGTTAAGAAGGCCATGAGGTTGGTTTCTGGTCCTCCTGTGGAGTTCGGGGCCACCGCCCCTTCTTCCTCTGGTACCGAGGCCCATCCTGAGGTCTCGGCTGTCTCTGTGGGTCCTTCTTCCGACGACCCAATAGCCTTTGATGCCTTGGGGGAGGCAACTTTTGATAAGATCGTAGAGCCTTGTGGGATGGAGGCAGCCGTCGCTGTTACCGCTGAGGACATCTTCGACATCCTTAATGGTGATGAGGTTGAGGTCGCGGTCTTATATATTTAAACATTTTTTAATAAATTTAATTTTGATTAAATGAGAATTATTATAGTGAATTGATGTAATATATTTAAACATTTTTTGATATGCTTTTTAAAAATTAAAGATCAAATTGAATATTTATAGGTAAAAAAAAAATAATGTTTGACCCCAATTATTGAAAATAATATCTAGTTGGTCTACTCATAGACCGTGAATAGTAACACATGGTATTTGATTATATGATAGTAATCATAATCCGATATTTAATATTTGACATTTGTTAGTGTCATAATCGATTATTGGTTATTATATTTTCAAATGATTTTTTATGTTTCATTAATTTTTTGACGTTTTTAGTATTTTAACTTTCAATTATCATTATTGTCCATTTGTATGTTTTATTCATGATTATTCACATGTATAAATTATATATATTTTGTTAAATGTTAGATTTACTTTTATCTTCTTTTGCTAATATTTAAAATTAGCTAGCTTAGATATCATTTATAAAGATTTCATACTTTAGAAGAGTATTTCTAAAAAATTAGTTTAATGATGATGTTATCTTATTCTCGATGTTTTGATATTGCTATGGTTTATAATAGCTTTTGTCAAGTTTTGTATTTTGGTGACCAACATGCCTATTACTTTAGATTTTATGTTTTTATTAATTAGATACAAGTTTAAGAATGTTTTTCTTCATTGTTGGATTTTTGTGGATTAGGTATTGATTTATCTTAGAGCTACTTTAAAATGTGACTTTTGGATATTGAGCTTATTATTTATTATTCAAATTGTCTAATTGTATCACTTGTAAGGTTACATCTCAATTTTAGATTAAGTTTTGATTATTAATTATTTAATTATGTGTTTAAAATCCAAAACTTGGCAAGTCTGGAAAGTGGGCCACTCAAAAATTGATTTGGAGGCATGTATCTCTTTAGCCATCTTTACTATTAAATAAAAATTTAATAACAAAAATTTTAAAATATAAAAATATTATATATATTATTTTTTATAATATTTGATGAGTTTTGAATCCAGGTTGCTAGCAAATTAGAATATCACTTGGTTTTTCACAGTGGGTCGTGCTATAGTGGGTCTGATTTCTGCTTTTGTTAGATTGAATTTTATACACTACAATTAAAAATAAGATGTTAGACAATTGACGAGACTCGCTTTTTGATATATTCTCCAACGTTCAAATCAATAATCTTTCTCAAAAAGATGGAATGATGTAAGAATGAGAGACATGCGTGACATGCAAGAGTATGGGTTGTGAGTTTGGCTTGGTGTTGCACTCGGAAAAGAGCGGTTTTGATATTGAGGAAGCAAGAATTGTGAGGACTTCTTGGGAGGCTTTCTGAGGTAGTGAGTTGTCTTTTAACGAGCTCCTGAGTGCGTTCCCCTGCCCATGAGAGTGAGGAGGTATTTATAACCTCTTATCCAACTCAACCTTTCTTGGGTGCCAAAGTTAGCTAATGCAGATTTGGTAAGTTGTCACAGGGATTCGAGTGTTGATTATAATAATCGTGGCCAATTGACGAGATTCTTTCCTTCTTTGTAGCGATCATGGGGTCCTACTATGGTAGTTGCCTTTGAATAGAGATCTATCCCGACTATTATTGCCATTTTGGTGATAATTAGGCAAATATTCTCTAGATACCCGCCAGGTTGTGTCGGCTGGTTACAAGTAGTTCCAGTGCGTGAGAAGAGGATCATGGGCCTCCTTAATTGGGCCGACGTAGTTAGCTTAGCCGATTAGGCCAATTGGGACATTGCTTGGACCTTGAGCCTGTAGGGACGTGATGTGGGCTGAATATCCTCTGCATCATTTGTTTGCTTGTGGGCCTTTATATTGGGCCAACTTATTTCTGTCGTCTCATCAATATTAATATTTATTAAATATTTTACATAATTGTTGGGCATACTTTTAGTTGGCATATTAAAGTAATTTATTTAGCAATTTATTTAGTCCGTGTTGGCTCATTCGGTAATTGCGGAACATATTGGCTTGATAGATTTTTTCATCCGTTTCATGCTTGAAGGTTATCATCGTCAAATCTCAGTGTTCTCGCCATCTTGTCGTGTTTTTCACCTCATCCTTCCCGTGCTGGGAGCTAGATAAGCGCTCGAAGCACTTGCTAGGCACAGTTTTGTGAACCGGGCGCTCGATGAGCGCCCGATAGCCGCTCGATGAGCGCCCGATAGCCGCTCGAGAGACACGGGTTCATTTCCCGAACCTTAACCGGCGCTCAAGCGGCGCGGAGTTTATGTGTCTAACGACTCTTTTTTATTTTGAATCCTTTTGAGCTTTTCTATATATTCCTGTCTTATAACTTCAACCCTAGCTTACTCGTAACATCTTTGGGGGTGCATATTACTGGAAAATCTCCTAATCTTTGTGCCTTATGATTAAGAAAACTTATCTCCAATCTTTGTGCTCAATTGAAAAAAATTTTCTCTCACTCATTTTACTTTCTCTTCTCCCGCCGGTTAACCTTCGTAGTGACGTTGGTGATGTAAATATTGGGATTCAGTGAGTTCCGCAATATACGTGGCTTGAGAGAGAAGATTGACGTAAAGATTGAAAAGCATCCAATTCCGTTACCGTTGATAAATCCAAAGAGTTCCTTGATAGGGATCACAAGACGGGAGTAAGTCGGTTATATTAGCCCGTCATTACCACTCGGTTTGTAAGTTAATTTAATAGCGCATTTCTTCCTTGACCGTTGAAGCCTGGAGGATTTTTCTCGATTTCCGTGGATATTGAATTTTTTCTTCGTCACCAAAAAGATTGTATTATTATTATTATTGTGATATTT
This sequence comes from Nepenthes gracilis, assembly GCA_033239525.1. Taxonomy (NCBI): domain Eukaryota; kingdom Viridiplantae; phylum Streptophyta; class Magnoliopsida; order Caryophyllales; family Nepenthaceae; genus Nepenthes; species Nepenthes gracilis. Next base: position 3,781,519 of record BSYO01000001.1, read on the forward strand.
TCATGCTCGTATTGCTCGTAATATTTAGATATAAATATTTAATTTTATACTACTTTTTTTAATTTTACATGGGGTTAAAATATTATTGTATACTTTGGGACAAAGTTTCCTTCAATAATAAAAACCTTTTGAAAGTGACTGACATAGGTATATATATATTTAAAATTTAAATTTCATGCGCTGAATTTATTTCGTCAAATGGACCCCAAATTCCTCTGAAACAAGGTGACTGCATTTTCATCAATCCTAGTACTATTTTAGAGCATATTTGATATGGTTTTTGAATCCTCGTACTATTTTTTCTTAATATACATCAAATTTTTTTCTTTAAACATTTTTAAAAATATATTTAGTTTTCTACAAATTATTATAAAATTTTAAAGCAAATTCCTATTGATATTTTGTTTACAAAAATCATTTAAAGGGTTTTTAATGAAACTTATAAATATGACTGTTTTTATATATATTTTTTTCACATATCAGTGGACTAGTGGATTCCTTCAATTTTCTAAAGAAAATTGATTTCAGTTTGATTCCCACAGGATGTTGATGTAGCACTCAAATCATCAAAATGGTTATCAATGTAAACCAATTTTTCTGCCAAAATTTGAAGTGTTTTTGCTTCAAAGTACCAAATGATCTAAGCATCCCTGTGGCACACTTTTTCCTGTTAGAGCACTTATTGCAGATAGTTCTACAAAGAATCGGACTAATGACATAGTTGAATTATTTGTTTTAACATAGATGTTACATAATTGGTCTCTTCCTCAAAAACAATGTGTAATAAAATCATTGATAAAAGATTACTTTAAGACGGCCTTTTGATCAATATTATATCTAAGCTGCTATCTTATAGCGTGTTTTACAGTTACATTATAGCTCCAATTTTACATTAAAAATATCATAAGTTTGAATTTAAATTATAGAGATATGTACAAATTTATTCTTTTTTTGCCTATAGTGTACATAAAAATGCCAATAGGACATAATTGTTATGCCCGTTGCACACTTAGAGCATTGCGGCTGCTTATATTATGAATCAGCCAAACTTTTGGTATTAATATGAAGTTGGGAGGCAGATGCAAGACAAGATATATCACCTTATAAAACCAAGAGAGAGCGCCGTGAATATGAGAAGATATATGTCAAAGTGAAATCTTCATATCCGCACTGATCTGCAAATTTGATATGGGATATGAAGATTTGTGTCAAACTGAGAATAAAAAATAAGAAGCCAAGTTTTAAGGAGGATAAAGAGATTTAATATGTCATATGCATTAAGGAAAGCATGCGGACATATGTAATACTAGAACAGAAACAAACCAACCAGTACAACTATTCGTTATTTACGATGAAAATTTCTCTCCGTTCACGTACCTGTAGATATCGACTTAATTAATTGGTTAGCAAGCATTATTTACACTTAAACATGTTGGCCACTCAGTGCCTCTATGGAATCCCCGTTAACTGTGTTTGTAACAGGGGTTATTTCACCGAGTAAAATGACAGCATGAGGGCAATCATCACGACTGGAAGAAATCTGGTTTTCACTTGCAGTTTGAAAAGCCGTCTGTGATTTGTCTGACAAAGGAGAATGCTCAATCTTCTTGAAATGAGCCTGAGATGCAAGATCATGGAAGGCCGCTGCTATTTTCTCGGTGCAGTCTACGGTGTCCATTAGCAGGGAGGCAACCGTGGCAAGTGGTATCACCTTCACGAGTTCAACGTCTTCCCACGAGGCTGATCCCAGCAATGGCAATTTGAGGGATTTTGCTGCTGCTTTCGAACTCGCAAGGCGGGCATCGACGGATGTTGGGGACTGAGTCATTGCTCGGAGTGCACTCGCTAATTCTTTTAGCACTGCTCCAGATTCCAAGCTCATTTTCACGCATGCCTCTCTGATTTCTTCGCTGGTTTCCACGGTTGCCTGCACCAAATGGCTCAGAAAACCACTCTTGAATATTCGTCCCATAGTTTGAGCTTTTGAGCCCATCAATTATACATCAGAGCATTGTTAATCAAGAGCCGGCTGATTCAATTGAAAAAACTAACGTTTTCGTTGTGTATTAACCTCAAATTAACTAGGGGATTTGAATTTGAAGTAAGTCAAGTATAATAAGGTATATTAAATATGTTTTATTTTCTAATTCCTATGAGTTTCAATTTGATTTATATCATAAAATTTAAATTTTTAACATATAAAAAGTTCTAACTTAATGTGTCTTAGGTACTATATGAATGGAGTATTTGTGTCTTTAAAAATTATGGAGTTAAATATATTTGGATAAAAATTTGGATTTCGATCTCCATATTCACAATCCAATCTTTTTTATTTTTTCTAGTGTAAGAGTTTTTTCACCACTGGCTCAGCAACTTTTCATAATTATTTTCTAATAAATGATAGATAATGAGATTGTCTTTAACCTAGTCTTTAAGCTTAAAAACAAAATCCTAAAAAGTGATATATTAGAATATGAAATGATTTTTTATCTCGCCATACCATTGAGCATGAGTTAAAAGGTTACTGTGTCGTTTAGTGACCCACAGGCCTAAGTTTAATGGGTGAATAATGTAAATCATAATAGGTATTCATCTATAGATTTGGACAGCCTATCCCTCTCAAAGAGGATATGGAATAATTATGATTAAAATGGATTAAATTACTTCTTCTTTCAAAGAGGTATACTCCTTCAACCCGTTCATCTATGCCCTTCTCTTCGATTTATTCCATCATTTTGACCGACGAGTTTCATACTTTCTGAAATCTATGTCCAAGAATTATTGTTATTATTTTTATTTTTAAGAATTTCTTGCGACAGATTCTGTCCTCCTTGTATCTCTGATGCATTCTTTGCAGCTCAATTCGACGTTTCGCCCACTATGCTAGGTTAAAATGCACCACTTAAAAGGCATTCAGGCACCAAATTCGAAGAATCGGATCCTTTTTAATACCTGAATATCAGGAACAAGGTAGCCATTTAGAGCATCGATCCGGTAAGCACACTGTCGAATGAGAGCTCCCACTTCAAGGTATTTCTTCCATGGATGTCCAAATCTGTACTGCCCGTGAGCTGGCTCCCACCTTGCAAAATTAGCCTGTTAATTTGGGACGATATCTAGATTAGTCGTGTAATTAGAGCAAATCCGACTCTGAACGACTACCGAGAGGGAAACGTACGTAAAATAATGGTACATGCTTTCACACTATAAAAGCAACGTACTCTAATGTCTAACTCTTGTTCTTCTTCTTCTGAAGTTTATAAACAAATTGATGAAATGAATCTCCTCTGCCCAGAGTCCATAATGGCATTATATGTGAAGGAACTATTCATTCCAAATTATAAATATATTTCGACCATTTAATAAATTTACAAAATAAAGAGAATACAAATATATAAAATACGTAAAATATATTCGAATCTAGATAATATAACTAACAAAAACATATAATATAAAGTAATAAGTAACAATGATAAAGACACAAGTTTTTGATGACGAAGAAAAATCTCAATAATTACATTATCAAGTAAAACCTTTCAAACTTCAACAGTTAGAAAAGATATGTACTAAGAAAGTTAACTTATAGATCGAGTGGTATAAACGCACTAATCTAGTCAACTTATTTCAGTCATGTGACCAATTACTAAGAAACTCTTTGGATTTGTTTGCAATAACAGAACTTGACGCCTTCCGATTTTTTTGTCAATCTTTCTTTGTGAACCGTTGAATCTTCATATACTATAGGAGCCCAATTTCCACGCCACCCACGTTACTTACGAAAGTTCATAGGCGGGAAGAAATATGATGGATGAAGCACAGCGAGATGAATAACTTTTTAATGGAGGCACAATAGACGAAGGTAAAATTTTCTCAAGATGAGCAACTAACAAGCACAAGTGTAAGCCTTTCTTGTAGAAACGACCGTCCAAGAAACTCTCCGGCCCTTAGGGTAAAAGGAATAAAATGGATATTTATAGAGAGGCTCAAAAACTAGTTTAAAAAACATGACTGCTCAAGTGTGGATCGAATGCTTGGCAGGCTCTCCTAGGGTTTGACTAGGAATGCACCCGGAAGCTCGAGTGTACGGCAGGCATGCATCGAGTGCTTATATTTTAAAAAATGCGCCTCAGACATACATTGAGTGCTCATAATCTAAAAATTGTGCCTTGGTCGCTCCTCAAACATGCATCAAGCGCCCACATTTTGGAAATTGCATATCTATCACGCCTTGAGCGTTCATCGAGCACCTATAGACTGAAAGTCACGTCTCGGGCGTAGAGCGGGCGTGAGATACGTATAGATACTAAGAGAGTTATTTTGACTACCATCAAACAAGTAACAAATGCATATCTTCCGGGCAATACAAAACTTTTGTCAACGAATAATCCAACACGGTCACATAAAACACCAACAAATAATACACATAACAATATGAAACTCTTTATGAATGAAATTTTTATCAATAAAAGAATTTAGAAGTGAAGTTGATACATGAACCTTCCGACATTGGGGTATTTTGACTGCTCTGTGAGGACTTGCTACTCCTCGTGTTGTTGTTGAAGCTGTAACAATCTTTTTGTGTTTTTATATTTTTAATTTGTTATTTATTTTTTGTTATTGTCTTTTCCCGTGAGGGTCATTTATCTCTTTATTTATGGAAAATATTTTTGAATATATATATATGTACGCACCAATTACTACTATGGAAAATGGAGATTCTCCTGATGATAAAGAGGTACATAATTAGATAGATAAAATACCAAGGCTTCCTCAATGTTTTTTGAATTGAGAACGCTTCTATACCCACGTAGAAATGATTTGTCATCCTTGGCTAACTCATCTGGTATGTTGAAATAAGCAATTCCAAATCCTGCAGACGAAACTAACTCACGATAAACATTACATGCGCACAATGATATAACAACATGCATGCATGCACTTCTCTTTTTAGGTTGAAAACCACGCATTTCGGTTGATTAATATGACAACAACATAGCCTTTTGCATGTTAAATTTACAAAAAATAATGGTATTACGAGTCGTCTGCTTCACTTATACCCTCACTAGATCCTCCATTAATTCTGAGGATATTTTTATACGAATCTTGTTTTGCTTTGCCCATAGAATTCTGATTAATAATATGTTTTACGTCTAAGCAAACGAAAATTTTAGATTAATATGCTGATTAGGTCTATATGTAAGAATTAAACTTCATGTACCTTCTAAGAAACTGCCAAGCTTCTCCACGTTCAGAGCGACCAAGTTATGAAGATCTTCACCAGCCCAGACAGGGTAAACAAATATGGATACAAGCAGACTAGCAAAGCCACCAATAACAATTGTTGACAGTCTTTTGTGTGCCAGCTCCCATATTTCATTTTGCCTGTATCCAGTTATGGATACGATGCAGAATGTAAGCATAAATATCAAGAACCCATAATCATATCTCGCCTTGATATTTGGAAAGAATCGCATAAATGTTGATACAGCAGCTGCAAAATATACACAGACCCATTGCCTCTAATTAATAAATCAAAAGCCTAAATTCCCAGTAATTAATCTCCTAGCATGTACTAGAACAACAAAGAATCAATGGTAGTGAGATACATCTGAAAATAAAAAGAAGATCCATACATATATATATATAAAAGAACTTGTTACATGTTCATTTATAATATTTAGTTAGTTTTTAATATATATTAAGAATGAATTATAATATTTGTATAAGATTTATGCTCATAGCCACTATTTACTTTATTTGATATATTAGAAGTAATCATATTTTGACGACACAATTCTTTCATGCACAGATTATATAGTGGTCACTATATAGAACATTTTACAAATAAAATTCTTATTTATGAAGGATTCTAAAAGAGAAGTTGACAACGAAACCTTCCATCATTGGGGTATTTTGATAACGTTATGAGAATTTAAATCATCATTGATAAATTTTCTTAAACTTTTATAATTTTATTTTATCTTATTATTTTTTTTTATAATTTTATAAACTCATGATAATTGGCAATCTCTTTATTAAATATACATATATCAATTACTTAGATATATATATATATATATATAAGAATTATAGGGTTTATTCTGTTTACCTTGAAGGAAGACAAAGGAGGCAATAAGTAGAGGTTCTCCTATCTTGCCACACAAACTTGCCAAGCGATATGCACCAAGTCCTAGTACTCCTGCAAGTAATGTTGCCATTGCCCTATTCAATCCTTTCCCCAATGTAGCTCCTACAAATTATATCAGTTAAAAATATTTTGATAAAATTTTTTAATAACGTAACACCTATTTATTTATATATACTTATTAGTGATGAGACTTTTCTTTTTTAATGGGAGCTGTATATTAGCTTACCAACAGAGAATTCGAAGACAACCACCACAGTTACAACAGCCCACATAGCTGAGACACCGAAATCGTCATAAAGGGGTTGAAAGTAGTAGAACAATGATACAAGAGTTAGTGCTAGTCCTACTTTTATTGAATGAATAACTCTTCTAGGGTCGTCTTTCGCAAGGTTTACCATGCTTATGGCAATCTCGGCTGCTGCCTCGGCTGACCTCTTGGGCAAGGCCTTGAGGATCAGCCACCACCCATAGGCTTTGGCTATATTATGGCATGTAGACCCCATTCTTCAATGATCCAACGAGACAATGAGTTATATGTGTGTGCGTATATATAATTGTGTATATTAAGTGATACACAGGTAGTGATCTCTCAGGGAATGACAATCCTAAGCTGCTTATTTATGAGTGGAGAATATTTCAATTTTCATTGATCTGAAAGCCAAGTTGACAAGAGTTGATGCAACTCCTCCATAGGTCACGCCTTTAACGGCAGTAATCTTCTGGCAATTGACAGATAAAATACTTTGTTTGTGGAGCCAAAGTAGAATCAGTTCGTGATGCTGATATGTTAGCTGTCGTAGACTTAGAAACTTAGAATTATTTAAGATGAAATACGCCTTGTGGTAGAAGATCGAACTTCAGATTTACTGAATGTGATCTCTGGCTATCTCATTTTTTTTTTTAATTCTGAAAGCTCTAGCGCTTTAAGTATTCTTTTATTCCCTGTTTTAGGGGTGGAGAAGGATGGGTAAACAAATGCATGCATGCATGCATGCATAACTGAGGAAACCGAACAAAATCGTAAATATATATTCTGATACTAATTACGGTACAGTTTCACAGTGCTTTATGTGCTAGAGATGGATCTATATGTTGATGGAAAGATAATGGCCAGTCGGACAAAACCGAGTCGGATAAAATAATTGACATAGAAATACACATGATAGAGAAATATAAGAGAGAGAGTAAGAACAAACAATTTTAGGTGGAAAACTCTCTTCTAAAATAAGAGAAAAAAATCACGGGATACTTAGTTGACAAAATAAGTTTTTCAATATGAATATGGTTACAAAAACCCTTTTTTGCTACATAAGCTCCTCGAAGAGTTGAGAATAGAAACAAGAATAAAAATACAAGAGTAAAATAGCTACTTTTTGTGTTCTCTCTTCTCACTTCTCTACATATGTTACTAACTCGGACCAAGTAGGTCAATTAAATAAATAATTAAAATTCATAAAATTTAACATCATAATTAAATTCAATAAATAATACTAAATCTAAAAAATTCGGGTGTGACAATTCAAATAAATAGGACCCGACAAATTAAAATCCACACATGACCTCATCGGATAACTGTTCGGACAAAATAAATACGACTTACTCTACAAATATCGTAAATGAGGTAACAAATTGATCAAAATTATAATCAGACATAATATGACATAGCATCTGAACTATTTTCGAAACATAGCTATGGGCCCATATCCGGCCAATTTCATAATTCAATCACATCAAATACCAATTTAATCCATATTAAAACCCAAACTCACCAAATCAGATGACTGTTGACAAATCATGTCCATACTTCTACAATGCATCCGAATCTTTTACTCTAAATGGATAAAATGAAAAAAATTAACCTAATACTCAACAAGTATTATATTTAAAAAAAAAAGAGTTCAATAAATCAGAGAGAATTTTAAATGGATGGAAATCCAACCAGATAACAGAATAAATCCAAATCGTTGATAAAATAAATCTAATAGAAATCTAAGATCCAAAGTTTAAAATTCAATGGTAGTCTTGTATTCAAATCAAATATCCAAATCCGAAATAAATGTCTAAATTTCGATAACAATCATCATCGGGACGTAAATATATATATATATATAAAATAGAGGTAATCCGGACCAATTCTAAAGTCGATGTCCAATCTGACTCCAATTCGAGTTCAAGTTCAAGTCTAAATCCAAGGTCCGATTAGCTTGTAATTTGGGGTAGAATCCGATAATCAGATCCAATAGCATGCGTAGAAGTCGAAACAATATCGCAACAGATATTCCAAAAGTTCAGATCAAAACATATAATAAAAATCATTATACGAGACATACCAAGGCCCAACTGAAGGCAAAATCAACGAATATCAAATCTAAGTCAAAATCAAAATCCAATGTAAATCAATACAGAAATACAAATTATACATCAAATTTAAATTCTAATTATTTAAAAACTAGTCTGATGAAGGGTTACACATAATTTCGATAACCTTAGGCTAAATCAAATACAAATTAAGTCAACATGTATGGCCATCCATGTAATCTGTACCAATGAATAAGGTTGCTCACTATTATTTGTCACCCGTAATTTTGGGTGCAATGCTCAAATTTGTCAAATATATTAGGACATCTGAATATATTCAAAGGTCAAGTCAAATTATCTAAATGGAAAGAATCACTATTCCAAGTATTTCTTACCGGCGAAAAGGGATTTCTAAATAACAATATCTCCTCGGCGGGAGTTAACTAGAGTGTCCAATTTTTAAATCCAAATATAGTGACCACAACCCGACACATGCATGTAACTGTACGACCTATGCAAAGTTTCATATTTATTTTCATACAATATACTGATATAAAAATATACAATATTTTATAAATTATTTGGACTGTCAGAAAAATATTAAACCCTCTAAAAATCATAAAATTCAGTTCAAAAACCCATAAATCATCTAATGAACTTCACAAACATGTCCAAAATAAACATATCAAGCGTATAAAAATGTATACATATTAGTAAAAATTCTAAACAGTATCTAAAATAAATCAGATGTTAAATCAAGCCAAAGAGAAATTTTACAGATACTTGCCTTAATATTATACTTTGTAGATCTGAATAAAGAATATCTCGAAATGTTCAAACGGCATCCTTCTCTCTCTTGTGGTGTGCGCTGCCTCTCTCTCATCCCGTTCTCTCTTCACACGCCACTTCCTCTCTTTGCGCTCCTCTGCCAACGGTAGCCCCGGCACCGGCGGTGACGACGACCGTGACCACAGCGGCAGCAATCCAGCGACGGCACGGCGGTGGATGGTGGCGCATGCAAGCCGTTGTTCCTCCTTTCTCCACCGCGCCTCGAATACCAAAAATCCACCAAATTTCAACCGATTTTTACAAAATACATACATGCAACCTAATAATCGACATCCACAAAGAGAATGGAAAGAATTACTTGCCTTAATTTCACCGATTTTCTCCGATAACGGTGGCAAATGGACGACGGCCATCCGGCTTCAGTTCGAGAATCTGTCCTCCACAAACACCGGTGGACAAAATGAAAGGTATCATCACGAAGAAGGCTTCGCTAGCTTCCATTCACGGCGTCGAGACCTTTGGTGATGGCGGCGGCAGCAGCTTGCATCGGTCTTCCTCTCTCCCCTCTCTTCCTCTTTCTCTATCTCCAAATCCTCATTCGATCACTGTTCTTATTTTTTTTTCTTTCCTATTTTTTTTTAAATATTATTATTTTAATATATTATTATCATTATTATATATATACATATATATTTATTTAATTTTTTTATTTTAAAATCTAAACTAATATTCAGGCGATGATACGTACGCAACTCAAATAACAACCCAACTGATCCAAATATCATTTCAAATATTAAAATGTTAAATTAATTTTTGTCATACCTAACTTACCCAAAATAATAATTAATATTAAATTAATCAGAATAAAAATCTAGAATATTATCCGTCTTCTTAGTAGACAGGTTGCGTGTGAGCAAAGTCCAACCACTAACTTTGTAGCCTATTACTAACTCTGCAACCTGCCACCAATTCTGTGACTACCATTCTGTCGGGAGGAGTTGACTTACTAAACTAATTAGTTGCCAACTTTGAGAGTCAATTTTTTTTTTTTGAAAAGCTGATTGCGCAGACATTGCAGGTATTATAGTCCCCAGGCGTTGACCAAAGTCATTAGCCTTTTGCCTAGAGTCCTCGGACATGATCCCACGTCCTCAACCCTAGACCGGTATTCCTTCCACTTTGGCCAAGTGAACACCATTCCGGTCAACTTTTATTCTGGCAAAGTGAATACCACCACAGCCTACTTTTTATTTTGAAAATTCCACTCCGGAAATCCATTTCAAAATTTATTCATTTCGAAAATCCATTCTAGAAATTATTCATTCTGAAAATCCATTTCGGAAATTATTCACTCCGAAAATCCATTCCAAAAATTATTCATTCCGGAAACTCTACTCCGAAAATTATTCATTCTGGAAATTTATTTTGGAATTTCACTCCGCCCTCTATTCCATTTTGACCACATTTTTGAAATTTTTCATACTGGTGTGATCCCAACATACGTATCATAGCTTCTATGTAATTATGCAATTTGGTAGTAATCTCGGTAAATATAGAGTAAGAGCTGGAATATATATAAAAATGCTTGTAAATGTGTGAGCCGTGCCATCACCATCCCGCTATTATCGTGAGGCATCATGCATAACCTAAACATTACTGAACCGAGCCATTCATTCATCTACTTTTGATTCTAGATTACTCAAACAAAACCCTAGCACAATAATGTATGACTGCAATTTCATTCTTCATTACCACCATTAACTAAGGAGATGGGCGTAATACAATTGTAAGGTCATTTCATCTTAGGATAAAGATTGCAAGTTCATAGTACGCACTAAAATTTCTCTATAATATAAGGGATAAAAATGTTTACATTTTACTATTTCAGAATCCGGTAATATAAAAGTCTTACACTTTAAATTATCATTTGCTATATTTAAATGATTTTTAGAGTTTATAATATTTCTCATGAAAAAGTGTCAATTATATTTTGATGCATTCCTAATATCTGGGTTATACGAATTAGGGAGTTGCTCAATTTTTTGCTATGGAATAAACTAGAGTTGGTCTAGTTTTCATATCTATTAATTTGGAACATGCTCACTACAAATTACATACAAGAGGTCAGAGGATTGACGAGTCTCATTCCCAAACTTATCCTCCGACACTCAAATTAGAAAATTTTCTAAGAATATAGAAAGATATAAAGAAAATGTGAGAGAATGTAGAGTTGTATTTATGTGAAAAATGTAAAAGGAGAATTGGGCTTTTGTAGTGTGCCCGAAGGAGGTGACTTAAAGAGATGGAGGATTAGAATCCTGTAGTGCACTTGGCGGGGGGCGGCTTAGAGAGTAGGAGGACTAGGCTTCGATGGGTTGCACGCAGTCGGTTGCTTATTAGGGTTGCACTTAGAAAGTGACTTATTAGGGATGCATTCGATAAGCGATTCATTAGAGGTGCACTTGAAAAATAGCTCATTAGAGTTGCACCCGGTGAGTAGCTTATTAGGAATGAAGAGACATAGAGAGAGCTATATTAGCTCCAAGAGGTCAGGGGGTCTCGCCGAGGTCCGAAGGAGTTTCAGGGGATTAGAAAAGGGCTTCTCCTGAAGATGCCAGAATAGGCCCTCGAAGGTCTCAAGAGAAGTCTCTCTCATTTTTTTTTCCTCGCTTCGTGACGGCAATTATTATTTATAATGTTTCGTGGAGAAGATCTTTGGCACCAAAACTCGTGACAAGTGTTCCATCTAGGTTCATTGGCCGTTGGGGCGTTGAGGGAGCCGGCCCTATCAGATGCTATCTTGTGACGGTGAGGTGGTCTTAAGTGGTCCTCTCAACTCAGTTGTTAGACTATTGGGGTGATGGCTTTAGGCGGCGCCTACATGCACGTGCTTTGAACGCCGCAGGCGTATGTTTTGATCACTCTACTGGCTACCTGACCGAGAGCCTTCCTGATTGGTCTATATGTTTGTATTGTCGGATGGACGGTTGACGCTTGTGTCCTTGGCCCATTACTCCCTGGACCTTATCTTGGCTGTTGTAGTAGTGATTAGGTTAGGTCTGATTGATTCCCCTCTTGAGGCTTTATTCATTACTCATTGTGCCCATCGTTCATCTCTGCGTGCTGGTGGTTAAGTCTAGGATTGTATTGGCCTACAGTACTATTGGACCCATCATATTTATATATATAGAAGAAATTATCATGTTTTTAAGATTTCGATGTTTTGACAAAATGAGTTTAACTCATACAACCTTTTGGTTGAAATTCTTTTAGAAATGGAAGAACCAAATGGAAAGAAAACAGAAAATAAATTCAAATATCCATATCCACGTAACATAAAGATGAAGAATGACAGGGAAGAAAAATAGAATAACAATTAAATCAAAGATAAAAAGTAAGAGCAGAATATATGTGTAACGTAGGGCATTGTAGATTTTTTTTTTTTTTTTTTGCATGTTCTAACCCAAAGTAAAAAAAATACAAAAATGTGGTGTCGATTGATGAGCAATGATCTTTTCAATGGTCAAAAACCCAAAATATTCTAATAAGATCACATAAGAAATTTCTACTGGCAGCCTTCCTCTGATATGAAGGTGATAAGATCTATCACAAAAGAAAGATTTTTTTTTTTTAAAAAAAAAGGTGAGGACACGGGGAATATGTTCCTCTGGTCCATCACGATAATGTACAAGATCCTATTGCTCTGTAACGGCTAATTACGTTCCATCTTTTACAAATATATGGCATTATTGCTTAAAACATTACCAATTCCTTTCTTTTAAGTTTATTCTTTGGAGCACTTGTGTCCCCCGGCTTTTAGAGGTAATCAAAACTTTATAGGGCATAGATAATTGTAGTGTACAGTTTTTGTCGTTGGTGCAGTTAAAATTCTAAGATGATTTATTTTTCAGGAAGAACACAATAAGTTTTTTAATAGCTATATATGTTAAAAATATTTTTATTATATTTTATTAAAGAAATTATTTTTTATCAGCTTGATTTTTGATAAAAATAATTATATTTATCTAATTAAAAAATTGCTCATATTTTTACTATAATAAATGACAAAATAACCTATCATTTGTGTGAATAACAATGGATGAATTTTTTAGATAATAATGGATATTTTTTTTTATTTAAATTGAAGGAAATTTTATTAACTATATATTTTTATTTTTAAGTGGCTCTTCATAAAAAATTGCTGACAATTCATAATATTTGAATTCTGATGGGTATATCGAAAATGGGCTGGCCCATGGTCAACGGAGGCCCAAAACGGCATACCAGACGGTCAACTTAAAAACGGTCCAACAGGACGCGAAGGCCCGAAGCCTGAAAGGCTCAAGACGGTCAACGCCAGTGTTGACTGTTTACACTCCAGTAGGCTGCTAACTTGCGTGCAGACAGTCAACTTGAGCGTTGACCGAAATAATTGTAACAACAGGTTAAAAATAAAAGGCTTTTTACGGGTCTGGCCCACATGAGTCGCGATCCATCAGACGGCCAGCAACGGCTCTCCCAACATCTTTCAAGATCTCAACTGGCTCCCAAAATGGACGTTGACAAAATCAACGCCTCTCTCATAAGGAAGGCGCCTAATTTTTTCAATTCCCTACCAACTGGGCTCTCCAACGGTAAAATACATAGAAAGAAGGTGAGCAATTTGGAAAGCCGCTGATCGCAGTGGAAGGAAACCATCTTGGTCCGTTTGGCAACTGGTATCAGCTTTGAAAGGCAAGCCAACCAAAGAATTACGTAGGGGTCGCTCCTTCCAAATGAGGGAGATCACCTTGTCAACCACAAATAAACCATAGAATTCTCATTCAAGGCACTCTACCTGTTACTCACGCTCACTTTTACTCACGCAAGCTCTTACTCACACAACGGCCACAACGACAACAGAGACATACTTACAATTCTTTACTCTCTACTGACACTCAAAATTCCCAAGGCATACAACGTGATTCTGACAGCCGTTTACTGCCTCCCCACCGTCCAGATTCAAGAAGACGGTTTTGCCTCTCTTTCATTTGGAGATCCACACGCTCTTGCCCTCTTTCTCTCTTTCAATTCTCAGTTTCAATAACCTTCTCATATTTCGAAGGCTGTTTATTGATTTGAGCGTCGGAGTATTTTCGGTGGAACAACTTTTCGCCGGCACACTGACATCCTGTTTGTTTTAGTGGTGTGCAGGATCCAAACTCAATAAACGGAGCCAGAACCAGGACAAGCGGATCAGCACAAATCTGTTCGAAATTCAGATCCAATGACGCATCAAATTTTATAACTAATTTTAATTTTTTTGTGAAAAGAATATAAATATGTATTTAGATGTATTGTTAATACTTAATTTTATACTATAGAATAGAAAAATAACACGATTTGACAATGTGTAAACACTTTAAATTTTATGAAATATTATAATATACAACTTTTTTTTTTTTTTGTGTGTTTTCAAATAAATAAAACTTTTTTAGAGAATAATGTTTTAGGTAATATTTTCTACTGTATATGTTAGTTTATTTTAAGTTTTTAGGTAATATTTTCATATAAACAAAAAGGAGAAACAAAATAAAATGATTGATTTATCAAACTGCACGTTTTCATGCTCGTTGCAACAGGGAGATTGATTAATCAGAAACCCTTTAGGTTTTTTTGGTTGATGAAATATAATTATGGGGTATCACATGTCAAACTTAATCTGTCTGAGTGCTAACTCTGTACCATTAGGACAGAAATGTAAAGAGAAAATATGTAATATAATACCAACTTTAATCTGTCAGACATTTTATTCATTAACAGCAAAAACAGTAGAGAAAAAACCTTCCATAGTTTTAGATGTACTTAAAAATCGGACCAATTGACTGAAAATTTTAATTAAAAGAGGCCCATGATTTGTATTTTTTATATTTTAATATTTTAATACAGTAGATAAGACAAAGTTATCATAAAAATTGGATTAGCTGGATAATTTAAAGGTTATACTTTTACCTCTAAATTCGACCAACCCTGACATGATTATGTCTCAAAACTCTTCATTTGTCTATCTTGATATCTTGTAGTAGGCGATCACGTGCCCTTTAAAATATATTAATCTTTTGGGTTTTGTTTTTATCATATCAATATTTTAATATTATAAAAAAGCATTAACAATAATAAAAAAATATTTTGTATATCTTTGTAATTTAAATTATATCTCGTTGCATCTCTCCAATACGACGGCTCAAAATGACGTTTGATGCCAGAAATGGAGATATAATTCGAAGAACTATGCATCAAGATGAGCTCAGAATCAGACAAAGGATTGAAGAATGCGGGGCATGACTCGGCCATTATCCGTGGCCGAATCGCACATTGAAAACTCAAATTCAGCCGGCAGAGAACTAAACTCTAGACGAGTTTATGGAATTACGGTCATGATTTCTCAGAGTTGAGACCGGCAGCAACCGTGTTCGTAAAGGTGGTGGATTGTGCCGGAGAAATCACGGAATCGGTGCAGGGACTAGCATCCCTCGCCTGCTTATGGAGTGCTGGTATTTGCTGAGCTTGATTTGGCCCACCGAGTTAGCTCATGAAGGATCTCCGACTGCCAAATTTGTGGAGCAAAGTATTGGAGTTCTACTCAAATATATACAACCTGACATAATAGAATAAAACTCAAATCTCTTGTCAAATGGCAACTATCAAATTCGTGAATATAAAAAATATAATAATATATAACGTTTTTAACATAAAAAATTATTTTTAATTAAGAAAAAAATCACGGGATAAACTCTAAATAGAAATAAGAGAATTATAGTTACTTAAATTTGATTCAACTTATCAATTATATTTACAATATTAGAGTTAAGATCTTTATATAAAATTTTTATATAATAATATACAATATTTTTACTATGAAAAACCTTTTTTCAAAAAAAAATGTGGGACAATTTTTAAATAAGTTTATTATAAAATAGTTATCTGTTATAAATATAACACACTCTGAGAATTATTCACTATAATTTAAATAAAAAATAGTTGAATATAATATCTCAATACACTTTAGAATCTACAATAGAAGAATATAATAAGAACAAGAATAAACAATTGGTGATATGTCCTAAAATCAAAACTAAAATAACATATTTAAGTTCGATAAAAAATAAAATTTAAATTGGACTTCACTCAGATATTAAAAATTTTTATATTTTCTTTCTTTTTCATCCGCTCTCTTTGTATCCTATTTTAAATGTTCGTAGGTACCCATTACGTGCTTATCATGTAAATACTTTAAATTCATTGAAAATGATTTTTACTTGATCGCATTTCATACAAACCTCGCATAATCTTCCGATGAACTTTGTCGTGCGAGCGACTCTCATACGAACAGTGTAACCCTTAATATCTCTATTCAAGCATTTTTTAATAGGATATCACACGTCCTCTAGATGATATGAAACTCACAAAGAAATAATCCAAAATTTAATATATTTATGGGTATTTTAAAATAAAAAATATTAAATATAGTTACTTTTAATTTTTTTATAATATTAATAAATATTAAATATAAAATCTAAATATATAAAAAATAAAAATATAACTATTTAAAAGATAATTTTGATCCTTTAAATATCATATTATACATGCCAAAAATATATCAAAATTGTAAGGTTTTCTATATAGAAGTTTTCAAAAAACGACGGCTCACGCGCTTAAAGTCCAAGTTTCAAAAGAGTTACGGATTAAATTCCTTCACAAATTTGCATTTCCTAGAAAGCCTATAAATATACCAAGTAGCTTCCTGCATGCTGCAGATCACACTACCCCAAGAGGTCCTGCTACCACCGACTCTTCTTCTGCTCCACCTCGCGCAGGCTCGTCTTCCGAAGCCGGTCGTCCATATGGACTTTTCTTCTCCAAATCATGAGACGGTCAAGCCTTTTGCTCGCGTTTATGAGTGGATGCTAAGCTCGCTCAAGAATCTGAAAAAGAAAATCACTGATTTTGCCGTAATGGCTAAGAAACTAGTGGAAGAAGATCCTAGAAGAGTAATTCATTCTTTTAAAGTGGCCTTGGCCATCACACTAGTGTCGCTCTTCTATTACCTTCAGCCTCTTTACAATGGTTTTGGAGACTCTGCTGTGTGGGCGGTTTTAACTGTTGTTGTCATCTTTGATTTTTCCGTAGGTAAATTAAGTTATCTCCTTGTATTTGTTCACAAATTTAATCTTAAATTGTTAACAAAAAATTTGAACTGCTCACACGGTGGATAACTGGGGCTTCAGATGACAGGCTAATTAGATTTTCTTTCAAATCCTTTGTTGATGGAAAAACGATCTGATTTATGGATATCTGCAGGGACCACACTTGGAAAAGGATTGAACAGGATGATGGCAACCTTATTAGCAGGCTTTCTAGGTTTCTCAGCTCATTATTTGGCTAATCTTTCGGGAAAGATTGGGGAGCCCATACTACTTGGGATCTTCTGTTTCCTAGTTGGTGAGATATTCAAATAACAAGCGATCGTGACTGTTTCAATTTTCATGTACATGTTTGTCTATATGCTCTCAGGCTAACTAATGTAAATGTGATGATCAATGCAGCTACAATAGTGACATTCATGAGGTTCTTTCCGAGATTAAAAGCAAGATACGATTATGGGCTGATGATTTTCATACTGACGTTTTCTTTGGTATCGGTGTCGAGCTACCGATCTGATGAGGTGATCAAATTTGCGGAACAGAGGCTATCGACAATCGTAATAGGTGGCTGTATTACCATGCTCGTGTGTCTCTTCATTTGCCCAGTATGGATTGGCGCTGATTTGCATAATCTTATTGCTTCCAACATAGACAAGCTAGGCAGCTTTTTAGAAGGTATGCATGGGCGATATGTTTGTGTGTGTATATATATATATATATATAGCATATACATTTAGGGCCAGCTATATTTTATATAAATGTGTAAATATTTACGTGTATATATATAATATAAACTTGCATTCGCTCACTAAGAAAAGACATAAAACAGGGTTTGGAGGAGAATACTTCAAACTATCAGATGGGAAGGTGAAGGGTGATAAGTCCTTTCTGCAAGCGTATAAATCTGTTCTTAGCTCAAAAGGGACAGAAGAGAACTTGGTGAGCAAGGGAAACTTCTCCCTCCTCAATCCTACGATGCACCTCTATTTCTCTTTTTAAGTAGTCATTTTATCCAATAAGTTCTTTTGCTGATCAAATGTTTACATTTACGTTTAATGTATAATCATATAATTCATTTATGTTATGTTAATTTGCAGGCAAACATGGCAGCATGGGAACCTGGTCATGGACAGTTCAGATTCCGTCATCCATGGAAACAGTACCTGAAAATCGGAGCTCTAACTAGGCAATGCGCTTATAGAGTTGATGCTCTTAACAGCTACCTCAACTCCAATATCCAAGTAATTTAACTAAATCCTGTCGCCAATTTAACTAACACAGCAACAACTTAATTCGACGATTTCAAAAAATGGAAATAATGAACCAAAAACTGGCAACAACTCGACTCTCGATTAATCTATAATCCTAAACTTAGGGCATTTCTGGAATTGGGAAACTAGTTATTAACGTATTCTATCACAAAATATTTGCAGGCGTCACCAGAAATCAAAAACAATATCCAACATGCCTGCGTTAAACTGAGTTCTGCATCAGGGAAAGCACTCAAGGAATTATCGCTCGGGATGAAGAAGTTCAAACGATCATCCTCTGCCAATCCATACATTGAACAATCAAAGGCGGCTGCCCAACAGCTTAAATCTGCCTTTTTGGGAGACGTCAACCTCTCAGATGTCTTACTGGCGGCGACGGTGGCTTCACTGCTGATTGATATTGTCACATGCACGGAGAACATTGCGGAGGCTGTCCATGAACTTGCCACCCTTGCCAATTTCAAGTCGGCCGACGCCGTGGTGGCACCGGAAAATCTTGACGTTGAGGAGACGGCGAGTGGACTTCCACTTTCCGACTTAAATGCATCACGTCATGATCATGTAATACTAAAAATTAGTGGGTCATCTTAATTTAGTGTGAAAAATATGAATATTTGTTCACAGTTTTTTTTTCCCTTCCCCTTGTTTTGACAGCTTTTGCGTACACGGGGACAAGCTACGACTAATTTAATATAACAATAAATGTAGAATCATTTATACACATCAATTAGAAAAAAAAGAGAAAATAAGCATGTTTTGTTATATAGATTTAATATTTGCTCTATTCTACGCTAGAGGAGCTCATTAATTCATTTAACATCCCCATTTTCCTCGCAAGGGACATGGGGACCCTCTTTTTTTTTTTATCTACATGGTTTGATTAAAAATTTTAAATAATTAAAATTTAATTATTAAATAATATCATATAAATATTTATTGTTATTTTTTTAATATTTAATTATTAAATAATATCATGGGGATCCTCTTTTTTTTTATCTACATGGTTTGATTAAAAATTTTAAATAATTAAAATTTAATTACTAAACAATATCATCTAAATATTTATTATTTTTTAATATTGAATTTAATATTCAATATATGTTAATATTATAAAAAAAAAAACTATTATGAATATTTCTATTTAAAAATCTTGGTAATCAAATTTTTATTTAATTATATTTTTAAAAAATACTTTCCTACTTTTCCTAATGAGCAGTATGATTTGGACTTGATAACGTAAGATTGTTGCACAAATCAGTTTGTGTTTTTCCATAAGCCTTTAGAAAAATATCAGCAGTTTAATCAAGGTTAAGGCAAATAGTAAAGACTTAAGAGAGAAATTGCCATTGAGCATGGTAACAGTAAGAGTGGTAAACTCATCCGATCACGATATAAGCGAGATTTTATCCTAAATTTCATAGAAATATTATCCGAAAATTCTATAAGCTTCTGAAATCAATACAATTTCTGTACTGTATGGTTTGTTGGAAGATTCTATTGGCAAAACATTTACGTAATAAACCATTATTGAGTTTGAACTTGAGAACATAGTCGCAAAACAACAACTGAGCAGGCTTCATATATTCATGGTATATGCCATCCCAATAAGCTAAGTAAAATGACATTTTGTTTTCACCATTACATGCATAATTAGTGGATCGACATCTTTTCCTAACATTTTCCACCTCCCACTATGGCTTAATTATTATTCAATTTTATCTTTCAGAGGAGGCAGAATGCAAACCCAATAAGTTCTCCCCATGAAGCTTCCTTGTCTGCTTCGTCCGCTGAATCTATTGGGACTGCAAAAAAGGCAGCAGACAGCACAAACAGCAAACCAGATGTAACCTTTAATACACCACCACGCCTCATCATAAAAGTTACTTTCGAAATACGGGTGCTGTTCTAGATTTTTCTACAAAAAATACTATTTCTCGTACCCATATAACTCTTTTATCCATATATAAGAGCCAATTAAAATAGATAAAAATAAATCCTTCACATAGAGAAGGCATTGTAAATGGATTGTAGGAGGGTGGGATTAGATTGGACTATTCGACCGTCTAATTCGACTATTCTAAATATTTTTAAAGTTAGGTCACTTTATATTAGTGTATAAATGCACATGGTAAAGACATTAGCCTCAATTAATTTGTTAGGTCGATAGTCACGGATAAAAATAACTGTTTCAACCTCACCCCTATTATAAATTTTTTTAATAATTATTTTTTATTTAAATAAATATAATTTTTTAAAAAATTATTTTAATAGATTATATGTCTTTCTAATTCATAACTTTTTAATTCAAAGATTTTTTACTTGAATAATAATTTAATCTAAATATTATATTCTTCTACAAAAATTATACTTTTAAGTTCTTTATGTAAATATATATTTTTTTAAAAAAATTTTAAAATAAGGATTCAGGGTTTAAGATTTAGAGTTTAGTATTTGAATTTAGAGTTTACAATTTTAGATTTTGGAACTAGCTAGTTTCAAGTTATGAATAGGGACAACTATAATTTTTAACACGAATAATTCACCCGTATCCAACTTGACTCATTTTAATTATTTTAAATTTTTATTTAAATTTGATCCATATTCAAGTAAAATTTTATATTAATTAGGCCCAGGTGGGATGTGTAGTAATATCTTTTTTCTATTACAATTATATTAAAAAAATCATTACCAAGTATTTGGTCTTTGATGGATTCGGTATACTCGACCAGGGAAGAGAAACCGCTTAACCGTTTCGTTTTATTTACGGACGGTAATCATTGGATAAGAACAATCGCCCTCTAACACTATAAATATCCTCATCCCAGCGAAACAAGAGGAAGGAGGGAGGAAGCGGTAAACCAAGATAAAAAAAAAGATATAGAATAAAAGAAGAAAAGAAATGGCCCAACCTCTAGTAGGGAGGATTGTAATCCTCCCTCTCGTAGTCCTCCCTCTAAGAGGCCCCTAGAAGGTCTTCCATCTAAGTGCATGCCCTCTCTCTTGTATCTGGCCAAGTTCATGCCCTCTATCTTGTAGTCCTTCCTTTAAGAGGCCCCTAGAAAGCCATCCAGCCAAGTGCATATTCTCCCTCTTGTAGTCCTCCCTCTAAGAGGCCCTTAGAAGGCCATGCAACCAAGTACATGTCCTCCCTCTAGAAGGTCATGTATCCAAATGCTAGGCCCTCTACTCAGGAGCATTCCAATAATATTCTGATAACCAAACAATCAATAATTGTGCTCACTCTTTTTTATTTTATATGACGCACCTTAGCGGGGTGCATCTTTAAAACAACTCTTAGCGGAATGCACCTTTCAGACGCTTCTAAGTGAGGTGCACATCTAAGATGTCACTCAACCGAGTACACACAAATACACAATTTTTCACGTATATTTTTTTAAAGTATACTCTATCTTTCTTTCTATAAAGAAGAATTACTAATTTAAGCGTTGAAAATTAAATCGATGGACGAGTCTCATTGTTTTTTTCTAACATTTTATTTTCTATTGTATTGTATAGATTTTAAATTAATAGGTACATGGATAGATCCACTCTGATTCTATCAACTGGGAAAATCAAATAGCTTCGTAACTCATTAGATAATTCGGAACCATGAATGTAATAGTCTTAAAAAATTAAGAAAAAATAAAAAAATAAAATTAATTTCATTTTTTGAATATTCTGAAAAATGATAAATTTATAATTAACTATTTTTTATTTATTTGATTGTTAAAAAAAAGATAAAAAAAATAAATTAGGTATAAAAAATTAGATTACTACTATGATAATATGAAAATATGAGTAATTTTATTTTATATTTCTTATAATTTTAATTATAAACCAGTCATAAAAAAACATATATATATAATGGGTATAGTTACTGACGGCCTAAGAAAAAGAATTCGTCCAAGAATTCGACCAATAAAAAAATAGAAGTCCAATAGGGCCAAATCAGCAGACGTACCCGTTGGCCCTATCCAAACGGTTTACTCCTTGAAGGAAGATAGAATTAACACTAACTGCCAAAATGATTTTTTTCTCTTATTTAGATTCAATAATCTTGGAAGCCGGTTGGAACTGCCAATTGAACGAAGTCTTATCCACCCGACAATTTCTTAAGTGGTTAGTAGAAAAAGACAACCGCCCTTAATTTCTATAAAAACTCATTCTTTCCAATAGGAAAATGGGACGATACTCAATCAAATAAAAAACTATGCAAAGAAAAATTTAAGATGCTAAAAGCACACAAATTATCTCACATTAAGATGCTTTTTGAAATGTGCAAACCATAAATAAGAATTCCTTTTACAAACATCTATATTTGCATCATCCATTTTCTTTCTTCAAATGAAATTAATTACTTAAACATCAAAGGATGCATCGGGGAATGAGTTCCACCAATTATTTAATCATACTCTATTGTATTGTACAAGATTCAGGATTCAGATTAAGAGCGTACAGAGATTGAACCCGCTTTAGACCCGACGAATAATTCTTGATTTCTTAATTCATACAATAATCTGGATTCGAGAACGTATTATTGGCGCCGTCTGTAGGAAGTGACTAAAAAATTCGACTACTATATTACTATAAAAACCAACACAATGAACACACGAATACAAGTTAGTACACCAATCAGATAAGCCACCTCATGTGGCAGCTACCCTTACCCAAAAAAAATGTGGCAACTACCCTTCTATGGACAGCCGGGTGGATGATCATCCCGACCCCTACGTGCGGGCACTTGCGATGAGAATAAACATCTCTAAGGCTGTTCAGACCATTTACACGTGGCTTGATGAATAGCGAAAGGGGACTCCATCTTCCGCCTCACAAACAGCAACTTTCAAACAAAAGAAGAGGAGAAGGAAGTATTTGACTGATAAGGGTCGACGACTTGAAGACCTCGGGACTCAAGTTACCTTGAACAACAAAGTCCTGGTGCGCTTGGAGGATTGTCTGAGTTACAAGACCCGTAAGGGCAGCTCTGAGAGGCGAAATATTCTTTATTCTTGTGACAATAGAAAGCCCTCGTGCCAAGCAGGAGCCTCTCACAATGCACGCTCTCCAAAGATTGTAAGCCATCCAACCTTTCAGGCCATACAAAATCTTTCAGAATTGAGGATCTTCTACAATGAAGAGAGTATAGCAGCTTCTCTCCAAATGGAGAAGAAAGTTAAAAAAATATGAAAGCACGTTTTTGGAGGAGACGTCGGAGGACGAGCCACTGACTTGTGGAGATCTTCATTCAAGATAGAGATTCGAATCCATCTACTCTCTCACAAGTTTAAGATACTGGCCTTGAATTTCTACGATGGAAGTATTGATCCAATGGATCATTTAGACCATTTTTACACTCTTCTAAGTTTATAAAGCCTGGACGGAGCAGTAATGTGTCTGTACTTTCACTTTACTATCAAAGGGAATGCCCGAGTATGGCTCTATTGATTTCAGCTGAACTTGATTTGGATTTTCCAAGATTTGGCTGACGGCTTCTTATCCCAGTTCGCCTCCAGCCGGATAGTGGAGAAGCAACTATAACATCTTGCTCGAGTCAAGTATAGGCCAAATGAAAATTTGAAGAAATTTTTGGCTCGTTTCATAACTGAGACTTGAAAAATACCCAAGCTCACCGATGAGGTGAAGTTGAGTGCCTTCATATTGACCTTTGAGCCTAGGGATTTTTTCAAACATTTGGACCACAGGGACCCTCGATTTCACTCCTTTGAACAACTCTTGCATTAATATCCTAATATAAATTTGAAATGAAATGTTTTTCAAATGGCCGAAGGCATTGAAAAACTTAGATGGAGGTAATCAGTTAAAGTACAATCATTACCATCGGTGTGGGGGCTACAACACTGATGACTGTCGGACATTACTGAAGAAGATTGAAGAGTTGATTCAAAAAGGACACCTCATTCGAATTTTGCAAAGATTCGAACAGACTTTCAAAGGAGCAGGTGGAGATGAATTCGAGCAGTCAAGAAATCGATTGGCAACCGAGGTCGTAAGCATGATTACAATACAACCAGCATGGGATGACACCACAGAATGCTTAAGAATGGCCGCCAACCACAAGAAACTAAGGATAGGAGTTAGGAATAATATTATTAATTTTAATAATGAAAATATGACTCATATAACGTCTCTATATTCTAATCTCTTGGTTGTATTTACACTCATCTCTAATTATAGCGTAAACTATCAATTAAAACGAGTATTTATTAATAATAAAAATTTAATAAATTTATTTTATTTCGATGTATAGTTTAAATTGAGATTAAAAAGAAAAAGTCAAGTGAAAGCCATTGAGGAACCCTTATGTAGATAGGACAATGAACTAGTACCTGTTCAGAGGGTCGTCCAACTTGAAGTTACGCTTGGCACCTATCTGAGGATGACCACCAATATGCCTTTTTTTTTGGTGGTTGGCCTTCCCTTGGTTTATAATGCTATCCTAGGACGTCAATGTTTAACGATTTTTGGGGCAGTAACTTCGATCTCACATTTGAAGATAAAATTTTTGACTCCGTACAGTGTAGGAGAGATAATTGGTGATTAAATGACCGGGCGAACATGTTATTTATTCCAAATCATTCAAACACCCCTTGGTCAACCCATAGAAAATCTCAATTTTCGTGACGAAACCACTTTGTTGCAAGCTCAGTTGGATTAATAGCCCTCATTTGATAAAGCTCTTCAAACTGAAAGTCCTCATCCAACTTACCAACGAAGTCCATCAGACTAAGAGTACGGATTCGAACATATTACTACCCTTGGATATTATACCAAAATGGTGAATTTCAAACCTCCTAGTATGGGGGGCTAGTGATAGGTATAATTGCTGACAGTTCAAGAGGAAGAATTTGTCCAAGGATTCAACCCGTAAAAGAATTAGGGCCTAATTGGCCCATGTGGCCTAGATCGGTGGACGTACTTGTCAATCATATCTAAGTGGTTTATTTCTCGAAAGAAGATAGAACCAACACCAATGGCTAAAGCAATTTCTTTCTTTTATCTGGATTCAACAGTTTTTGGTGCCAGTTGAAACCACTAGTTGAATGGTATTTTATCTACCCGATGGTTTCTTAAACAGTTGAGAGAAATAGTCAACAACTCCCTAACTTTTATAAAAACTCCTTCTTTCTAATAGAAAAAGGAGATGACGCTCTACCAAATAAAAGACTAACTAAAGAAAATTTTAAAATGCTAAAAGTACACACATTCTTTCTCACTAAGATACTTTCTAAAAAGTGTAAACCACAAACAAGAATGATTTTTACAAGCATCTACACTTGCATCCTCATATTTCTTTCTTCAAAGAAAGATACTGATTTAAACGTTAGATGATATATACTGAAAAATGAGTCATGCCAATTCTTTGATCGCATTCTATTATATTGTACAAGATTTAGATTAAAAGCGTATGGAGATTAGGCGCGTTTCAGACCGAATAGATAATTCTTGACTCCCTAATTCGTACAATAATTTAAATCTAATAACACATTAATATATATATATTCTCCTTTAAAGTTTTATGTAACCCAAAAAGTGGACTCATACCTACCAAGTAATGTGTACCTATATGAATTTTATTTGGAAGAAAGGTCTTGATAAGTCCTCCTAGTTACTATATGTTATAGGTGTATCAAGTCAATAACATTTCAACAATTAAAAATTTGATTTAGATACAATTATCAATAATTAAAATTTCATATGTGGTCATGTAATTAAGTTATAAGGCAGGACCCATGATACATACCTTATCTTGGGTATAATATATTTTTACTCGTAATATTTAATAAAAATTAAATATTTACATTTTTAGGTTGTGCAATAAAATTAATAAGTTAATGCCATAGAAAGTAAAAATAAATTTTCATTATGTCAGAGAAGAATTAATTCAAGCAACTTAAACCAAAAGATGAACTAGACAAATTGATGATAATGAGCAATAGAAGGAGAGTGGAGACAGACTAAATGCACCTAGCTTTTCCCAGGTGACGCATTTATATATAGTTACATTTAATATATACTTATTAATTTCAACCAAAGTAATGATTAAGTTATTAATTCCGTGGTGCTAACCGCACTTAGGTGTTTTTTTTTTTTTGTAACTTTGAATTTTCGGTACGCGTTGAAGGGTGGAGTTGGTCCAAATGGCAGACCAATTAGTGGAAGCTGATACGTTGATCGGGACGGGAACCCTGTACTGTCAAGTACACTAACATAAAATCTACCGTGATTTGCTTAAATTTAAAGCTTAGAATTTATAAATTAGTAATTAATTAAAACTAAAAAATTAGAATTAAGAAAATATTAAAGCTTAGAATTAAATTACGAAGATGAGAAAGTTAAATAATATTTTTAGTATATTTTTCTAAGAAAATTCAGTAATAAAAGTAATTTGGAGCTGACTCCCTCTACAATATTCAAATTATTCGAATAAAATTATGGTATATTCTCGTTAATACCCTCTGCCTCATTTTATTATATTATCAGTCAAGCACGTTGTACGGTCCACTTGATATCTTTAATTTGTTTAATCCATAATCACCCTGACCGTACATTCTCTTGCACTAAGCAGCCTAAATTATTATAATCTCTTCTCCTTCCACAATAATAATAATAATTATTATTATTATTATTTTGCATAGGCATCTTTTTATTTTTCTCATGGGCGGCCATCATTAACGCAGCATAGTCTGATCGGAATCACATGCCACGCGTTTTCTCCGGTTTGGATATTATAATTTAAGACTAACAACGTATGAAAATCTTAATGCTGTGCCCAACATATTCTTAGGATTCGACTGCAAATCCTCCATTAAATATTAACCATTAAATATTTAAATATAATGAACATAATATTATATAATAATTTTTAATATAATATTTTTTAAATAAGAGAAAACCTATAAATAAACGGTAAACAAATTTATCATAAATAGTATTGGTTATCAAATAATTTTCTTTGATAACTATTTACTATAACATTAATAAATAATCGATTAAATATAATTTTAAACATACCTAACAATCAAAAATAATAAATTCAGTGAGAATAATAGTTATTAAATGGTGATACTTTTTAAAGGTATTCATTATATTAAAATTATTCTCAAAATTCATTCTCCCATATCTCATTATTTTTTAGCTTACACTGCTACTGTGTTGCGCTAATCTCAAGATTGTATTAAACTCTATTTTATAACAGTCTGAGCATATGTATATTTTTTATGTTAATTAAATTTGATCCATATGAATAATTCACACACGTATCATTTAGACGTTGATTTGATTGGATTGGCACACATGAACCCTTTCGATGCTTTTCAGGTGCGTTCATTCTATCCCGAAAGCATTCGACCGCCTATTATATACCTACTAGATCTAGATACCACTTATTCATTAAAAATACCTTTTACTCAATTGAAAATACCTTACACATCATTCACTATCCTCTGTCTCTTAAACAACTATTTATTGAATATTGCATAAACCATCAATATTTATTATCGCTCGGATGATTATTGGTTGACCCTTAACCTATCGTCGCACGAATATCGGGTAGCCCTTATTCGAATTTTTTGCCCAAATGCGCCACTTGTGAATATCACGTGTTTTTAAAATAGTCCACAAAGATTAGAGATGGCCTAATATTCCAAAGTGAATAGTCATTGATAATCTAGTTAGAAGATCAGTGAGTGCATCCGGCGACTCTTTTTCTCCATTTCTCTGTGTTTTCAAAATAAAAATTAGGTTAATTGGTTTTGATTGATAAGTCTGATCATTATATCATAAATGGGTGGACTCTTATCAACAGGAATCGCCATTGAAAACAAGAATGGGTGGACTCTTATCAACAGGAATCGCCATTGAAAACAAGAAATCATCATCAACGCATTTGCAAGTCGTTGACGCGGGGTCAGCTGATTTTAGGGGACAATTTTTTTTTTTTTTTAAGAAATAGGATTTTATGTTTTTTATTCTAACCATACGATTAAAATTTAATAATTAAAATTCAAGAATAAAATTTATTAAATATAATTATATTTTAAATTTTACTATAATATTAATATTTATTAAATATTAAAATTTAATATAAAAAATTTAATAAAAATAATCATTTAGATGATATTATTTAATAGTTAAATTTTTTTGACATTTAATTTTTTAATTTAATGGTCCAAATAAGAGAAGCATAATCTCACATCTCTTTTAAGAGAAATATAGCCCCCAAGTCTCGCATTGTAAGGTGATAAGTAATCTTTACTTTTTATAATTCTAATTATTTATTTAAAAATAATTAATTAATATTTAATTATTTTTTAAAAAAATTAAAATATTTAAAATTAATTAATTTTTTTAATTGTCAAATAATAATTATATCTCAAGTATTTATCTTTAAATAAATGGATGAGAATGTAAAAAATAAGGGCCGCGTCCCTTTCATTCCGTAGTTGAACTCTGTTGTGGCTTCCATTTTAACACGTACCTCCTCTGTTATTTTCATTTTAATTTTTTCCGTATATATATATTTTTTTTTCTTTGGAAAACTTATAACTGTTTCGGTGAGGAGGCAAATGGCCTCATGTTGGGCTTCTTTTCAACAAAGTCTTGATCAATAAAATCATAAATTATGACTATAACGGTCTTAAATTTTTTAACTAAAATTTAAATACGGTATTAATTAATTTTTGAATATTTGATACTCTTTATCTAAATAGATATAATATTTATTAATTAATTGTGACGATCAAAGATCCAAAAGGTCCAACAAGGTTCTCGGGTTCAGATAGACGATCTTTTTCACGTTGGTATAGGCTTTTATAATGATTCATGAATATATACTAATTTTTTTCTAATAAATTTAACACAGTGAATGCAGATAATATGTCTACCTTGTAATAGTGTAACGAGCATATATAGAAAAGTAAAGACTTAACAATTGTATGGTGCAATGTGGAATAAGAAATTATGTTACCTCTCTTTTATTCGTATATCTTACGATTTAAAAATAGTCAAATTATATTACGACATATAAAAATAGTTATTAATGTTATTTAAACAGTGATATTTATATCATTATAGATCAATATTAACCTTATGCTAAAACTCATCATTTGATCATTATCATTTTATTTATTTATTTATGTTATTTATTATTATTTTCTCTCAAAACAGCCAATAACAGCACTTTAGATCAAACAAATTTAGGGTGATAGGAAATCAAAAGCCTGGCCTGATAATTAAATAATCGGACTTTAGGCTTTTAAACAACACAAACATTTCTAATCAAAACATTGGGGAATGGGAATCAGACAGTGTCTTGTTGGGAAAGAGAGGCGGAATACTTTCCCGATTCAATGAAGCAACAAAGAAGAGGAATAGAGAATGAACAATGAACACAAGATTTTACGTGGAAAACCCTTATCAATCAAGGAAAAAATCACGGACAATCCGTCCACTGAAACGTATTTCACTATATAAGATTTAGGGGACAACAGTAGAGAACAAAGAGAAATCGAAGAACACTCATTCACCGTTTTTCTCTTCTTCTCACATACATCTATATCGAAAAACCTATTTCACGCACAGAAATTAGGTTTTTAATCCATCTCACACACATCACCTAAGGATAGAATTAATCCTATCCTATAATATGAATATTTCCTGCCAGAAAAACCGCCTTCAACGTAACTGCCTGAGATCACATATCTCTAAGGAATCTGCTGAGTTGGCATCGAACAGAATTTCCAAAACGGGTGGCCAACTATAGGCCGTTCGTATTCTTTACGACCGGTCAACACTTCTGTTGACCGTCTTAGTAGTTGTCCTCCAGGATTCTCCAAAGGATCGGTTAACTTAACCTCCAAGACGGTTAACATCGAACCGGCCATGTTAACCGCCAATCTGGCCAACTCCCGTTGATCGCCTCAAGCCTTGCCACCAATCCTGGTCAACTTTTCGTTGATCGTCTGAGCCTTGCCCGCCAGACCGGTCTAGTTCTCAGTTTACTAGAACTTCTTCACGGGAGTGATCCCCAACAAACTTTCCCCCACGACCGTGAGGAAGTTGGATCCATTAGCCCGGCTTTCTTGCAGCATACTTCATTCTTCCATCTTGGTAGAATCTTAGTCATCATGTCTACCCCATTGTCTTCAGTACTGATCTTCTCCAGTGATAACAGACCAGACTCTAACACGTCCCTTATCCAATGGTACCGTACATCAATGTTTTTGGATCTCGAGTGAAATGAAGAGTTCTTACAGAGATGTATTGCACTCTGACTATCACAGAATACAGTGTACTTCTCCTGTTGAAGACCCAACTCTTGAACAAATTTCTTTATCCACAACATCTCCTTGCACGCCTCTGTAATTGCAATATATTTGGCTTCAGTTGTGGATAGAGCTACACACTTTTGTAGTTTAGATTGCCAAGAAACTGCTCCGCCCGCAAAGGTTATCAAATAACCCGATGTAGATTTGCGTGAGTCAATGTCTCCGGCCATGTCCGCATGTGAATATCCCACTAACTGTGGTTTGTTACTTCCAAAACATAAGCACCTCTTGGTGGTTATTCGAATGTATCGCATGATCCATTTAAATGCGGACCAATGCTCCTTGCCCGGATTCGATAGAAAACGACTAACAGTCCCAACGGCATGAGCTATGTCTGGTCTGGTGCATACCAGGGCATACATTAGACTTCCCACAGCAGAAGAATAGGGAACGTCTTTCATGTATCTTTTCTCGTCATCTGAGGACGGACATTGACGAGTGCTCAGTTTGTAATGATTCGCCAAGGGTGTGTTCACAGGCTTCGACTTGTCCATGTTGAATCGCTGAAGCACTTTTTCAAGGTAGTTTTCTTGAGACAACCACAATCTTTTTGCCTTCCGATCGTGTACAATTCTAACTCCCAGAATTTGTTTTGCCGATCCAAGGTCCTTCATGGCAAATGATCGTCCAAGCTGCTCCTTCAGCTTCTTTATCCAGTCAATATTTCGTCCAACTATTAACATGTCATCCACATATAAGAGAAGGATGACAAAATCATCATCAGCAAACCTCTGCACAAATACACAGTGGTCACGAGTAGTCCGCCGGTATCCTTGGCCAGACATAACAGACTCAAACTTCTTGTATCACTGCCGAGGAGCTTGCTTTAAGCCATATAGACTTTTCTTCAAGCGACAGACAAGTTGTTCCTTTCCTTTAGCCTCAAAACCTTTGGGCTGTTCCATGTAAATCTCCTCCTCAAGTTCTCCATGGAGGAATGCAGTCCGGACATCCATTTGCTCCACCTCAAGGTCTTGGGCGGTAGCCAGGCCCAGTACCACTCGTATGGAGGACATTTTCACTACCGGAGCAAATATCTCATCAAAGTCTATTCCTTTTCGTTGTCCGAATCCTTTCACCACCAATCGTGCCTTGTACCTTGGCTCCTTGGTGTTCTCGTCCGTTTTCACCCGAAAAATCCATTTATTTTTCAGTGCTTTCTTCCCCTTGGGAAGTGTAACGAGATCAAAAGTATGGTTCTCATGAAGGAAACTCATCTCATCCTTCATGGCCTCCAGCCATTTCTCCTTGCCTTCTCCGTTCATAGCCTCTTCATAATCTTCAGGCTCACCGCATCGACAAGCATTACATATTCAGGAGGAGGATGCACGAACGGACGGTCGTGCATTTGGAGGATCGTCTAATAGTAACTTCTAAGGCCGGTTGGGACACGGCTTCAGTCTGGTCATCATCAGGCACTATGACATCCTCTCCAGTATCTTCAATTGCTTCAGGACCACCAACTTTCGGACCACCAATCCGGTCAACTCTCTGTTGACCGTCTGAAACTGTTTCTGGTACGGGATGGACATCTTCGATACTTACTTTGTCCGTCTGTTCATCATTACAATTTGCCTTCCTGCTGATATCTTCAATCGTCTTATTCTCGGTAAATGTTATATCTCTTGACCAGACTAGTTTCCTAGTGATAGGGTCATAAAATCTGTAACCCAGTTCGTCCTCTCCATAGCCCAGAAAGACGCATTGCATCGTCTTTGGCTCCAGTTTCGTCCTTTCATCTCTTGGAACGTGTATGAACGCTTTACATCCGAACACTCGCAAATAATCATAGGAAGGTTCTACATCCGTCCATATCTTTTCTGCCACATCACCCATCAGTGGCTTACTTGGCGACCTGTTGATAATGTAAGCCGCCGTCCGGAGTGCCTCTGCCCAGAATGAAGCATGAAGCTTTGCTTCTGAAAGCATACAGCGTACTTTCTTTAAGAGGGTACGATTCATCCGTTCTGCCACTCCATTTAACTGTAGCGTCTTGGGTGGTGCCCTTTGGTGCCTAATACCATGCAAATGGCAGTAGGCATTAAAAGGACCCAGGTATTCAACACCGTTGTCACTACGGATGGCCTTCAGCTTCTTCCTCGTCTGACGCTCCACAAGAGCATGAAACTGCTCAAAGACACCAAGAACCTGATCCTTGGTCTTAAGTGGGTAAACCCACAACTTTCTTGAACAGTCGTCAATAAAAGAAATAAAATACTGAGCACCACCGATTGACTTTTCTTTGAACGGACCACACACATCTGTGTGTATGAGATCAAGTAGTCCGATTTTTGGGGCCGACGGGACTCCATTGAAGGATACTCTTCTCTGTTTCCCGGCCAAGCAGTGAGGACACGTGTTCATCCCGTCATCTTTTGTTCCTTTGATTAGGCCCTTCCTTGCCAAGTGAGACAGACCCTTTTCACTCATGTGACCCAATCTCCTGTGCCACAAATCCTCTGTTTTCTTACAGATTGTAGCGTTTACATCTCCGGCCATGGCACGGACCTCCATCACATACAGACCGGAGTACTTTTTCCCTCTCGCTGCAACAAAAGACCCTCTGGTCAACTTCCATTCACCTTCACAAGGTGTTGCAAGACCCTCATCATCCAAATAGACAAGTGAGATGACATTCTGACGAATGTCGAAACGTGATGTACATCCTTCAACAACAGCCTTCGTGCCATTATTTGTGACCAGAACAATATCTCCTCTGCCTACAACAGGGGAAATTTCTTTGTTACCCATCCTAATTACTCCAAAATCTCCCAAGTATAAGATGTATATAATTCCTTCCGAGACGTGACATGTAGAGTAGCACCCGAATCAATCACCCATCCAAATTCCGATCCACAAGTTTGCCACCTCTCCTTGACACGTCAACAGAGATCACCATTTGTGACTATTGAGACGGAGGACGTATCCTCGCCGTGTCCTTTGTCACTTTTCTCCTTCTCTGCATTTTCTCGCTTCCATTTGAAGCAATGCTTCTTAATGTGACCCTTTTTGCCACAATGATGGCACTCCAAATTTTGGTATCTGGATCGTGACTTGCTTCGACTCTTCTCTCCCGGTTTCTGGTGGCGACCTTTGCTTCTTCCCCGGATTCGGTCACCGTAACCTCGTAATGAGAAGATGATGAGGTTCCTCGCGACCTCCCGGACTCATTCATTAGCAAATGAGGCAATAACCTCATCCAACCTCAAAGTGTCCTTGCCAAACAAAGCAGAGTTGTAACAATATGGTCATAGGAGGCCGACAATGAAGCCAACAGACCCGCGCCTTGTCCTCCTCCTTTATCTCTTCATCAAGCGCAGACATCTCTGCGTCAATATCCGATTAAACTCATCCAAGTGTTTCTCGAAACTCCCTCCTTCGATAAACAAAGCCATAAAACCGCTTCTTCACGTGTAGTCCGGTTGTCGAGATTTGGACTTGTAACGACTTTCTAACTTTTCCCGGACCTCTGCGGATCGCTTAAGCCAATGACTTGGAGAGTGTTTATCGCTGCATACGCTTTGATGGTGCGCTTTGTAAAATCTCTCTTGTCTTGCCATTCATCGTCGCCGATTTTCGGGTTTCGTCCTTCTTCGCCGCTTTCACTTCTCCTTCCTTCGCCGTCAATATTCTTCACCCTCTCTTGCCAGAGGATGAAATTGTCCTGCCCGTTAAACTGCTCAATGTTGAACGACAGATTTTTCGACGACGAAGATGTCATTGAAAACAAAGTATAGAACCAGTCTCTGATACCACTTGTTGGGAAAGAGAGGCGGAATACTTTCCCGATTCAATGAAGCAACAAAGAAGAGGAATAAAGAATGAACAATGAATACAAGATTTTACGTGGAAAATCCTTCCCAATCAAGGAAAAAATCACGGGATAATCCGTCCACTGAAATGTATTTCACTATATGAGATTTAAGGGACAACAGTAGAGAACAAAGAGAAATCGAAGAGCACTCATTCACCGTTTTTCTCTTCTTCTCACATACATCTATATCGAAAAACCTATTTCACGTACAGAAATTAGGTTTTTAATCCATCTCACACACATCACCTAAGGATAGAATTAATCATATCCTATAATATGAATATTTCGCTCGCCAAAAACCGCATTCGTGAATCGCCCCGAGATCACATATCTCTAAGGAATCTGCTGAGTTGGCATCGAACAGAATTTCCAAAACGGGTGGCCAACTGTAGGCCATTCGTATTCTTTACGACCGGTCAACACTTTTGTTGACCGTCTTAGTAGTTGTCCTCTAGGATTCTCCAAAGAATCGGTTAACTTAACCTCCAAGACGGTTAACATCGAACCGGCCATGTTAACCGCCAATCCGGTCAACTCCCCATTGACCGTCTGAAGCCTTGCTCACCAATCCGGTCAACTTTCCGTTGACCGTCTGAGCCTTGCCAGTCAGACCGGTCTAGTTCTCAATTTATTAGAACTTCTTCACGGGAGTGATCCCCAACATGTCTTTCATAAGGAAGTGCCCTAATAACCAGCGGATCGCGAAGCCCTTAAAATTGAAGATAAAATTTCAAGAGGTTTTCACGTATAAGATGTTGCTGTTGCATGAAGACAAACCCACCAACCATGGTCTCAAACAGTACGCAGTAGTATTTAATTGGTGCCACTTAATTATCCCATTTGTACAGGCACAGTGGCAGAAACTCGAGCCATCCCCTCCTACTGTACGTGATCTTGAACAGTGAGAGATTAGCTTGGAACGGTAATTAACTCGTAATTTTAAGGTGAAGTAGTTATTTTTATTAGATTATTTATTATTATAGAGGTAAAAATAATTAATATTATTAACAAAATTGTATTATTTATTCCCAGACAGAGAAATAATAGATATTTTCTGCCACGATTGTGGATATGGCAATGAAGGCCATGGTTGAAACCGACTATGCAACGGTGGTGGTGGCAACGACCGTATAGTGGCCTTGTCACGCGTAACGATAATGATGATAATTGTAATAATTGTTTTTCTCTTTCAAAACAATAGACATAATATTTCTCCTTTTTATTTTTACAAAAAACTAGGTAATTTGTTGGCCCTTTGATATTATGTGTTAGGTTTTGAAAGTTACTCATAATCTACTCTATAATATAATCTTTGATATAGAGGCGATTATAATATTATATTAGAGACATTGGTATTGATTATCCCAAGCTAAATCATTGTTAAATTTTAATATATAGTCCGTTCATAGTTGAGATATTATATGGGTGATTACGAATCAATTTGATACAAATTGGATTATAATTTATATCCAAACCGTATATTATAGTTCACATATTTAGCAAACCAAACTCAATTGTCAATTGAGACAAATTGTCAAAACTATCAATGTATAGATTGGCGTGGTTTGAACAATTTTTATGATTAATATAATTAATCTTATTAGTCAATAAAGTGTTCATTTAATGTCATATACCATACACAACAATTAAAATAAACAAGAAATAATACTAATATAATAATAATATATGTGTTAAATAATATAATATAGAAATTCCCTTAAAACATGAATTTTGTCAATAAAAAATAAAAATATCTAGTAATATATATGACACTAAAATATTAAAAAAATTAAGAATTCAACCACTATGTTGCATGTTAATTTAGTTATAATAAAAAGCTCTACTTATATATATATATATATAAAATAGTATGCAGTCAATTCATTTATAGGTTTTGAATAATAGTGTATGGCCCAAGACTATAAAAAATATTTATAGCTCTATTTTTAATATTCAACCCCTTATTAATAAAGTTTTTATTAATCATTGATTCTTATGTTTTTTGGATATTTTTATTAATATTTTGAATATTTGCATTAGATTATTATTTTCTTCTTATATTTTATTCATATATATCCACATATATAAATAATATATATTTTGATAAGTTTTAAGCTAGCCTTTGTCGATTTTCATAACTTTTCATATTAACCATTTGGATCTCTTGTTGAATTTTGGACAAAAAATTATTCGACCTGATTTTAATTTGGACTTTTGGTTTATAATTTGTTTTAAATTATATCATTATATTAGATCCGTGTTAATTCGTGACCAAAAAATGATTGAAAGATACCTCTACTATCGTTCAACCACTTAAATTTTTGTTTAACCCTAAAGTATTGTTCATTTTGGAAAAAGTCTGGGATACCTCGGTTGCTAACCCATCCCTTATGGTCAAATCCTTAAAAATTTATCTCAAATAATAAAAAAATATTTCCTACTTATAAAAAGGGATATTTTTTTTATTCAACCAATATATAATAATTTATCCACAATGTGAAAGTGGGTGTGGAGAATATATAAAATGACAAATATACAATTGAAACGCAACAAAGAACAAGGCACTATACCGATGGGAAGGAGGAGGAGAAGATGTATTTGCATTGCTATTTTTATATTTTTCTTTTCTATTTTTTTTTTTAGGGGGTGATGCATGACAATCTTGTTGGTTTTATGAACTTCATTTTTGGGTTTGGACTCTCTATCTATTTTAAGAGAAAAATTGATTCAATCTCTTTAAATAACAATCATCTAAACAAAATTGAATAGATAATATCCTTAAAAAAAATTTAGTATTAATTTTTTAAAAAAATATATATATAATCATTCAATTAATATTGAATAATTCTAATTAAAAAAAATAAATCAACTTCTTCTTTAAAAAAATAAATTTTTAAAACCGTCATTTTCTAGCAGTTAAAAATGGGCTGAGTCATCAATTCCCTTAATTAGAAAAGGACCCTTACAATCATCATGTAGAAAAAGGGTTGTATTGTAGTAGTCTTCCTATTTCTGACGACACAACCCTAGCACCCACTATCATACAACACAATATGCATTGTCCTAGCTCGATACAACCCATTTTCTTGTTATTAAAAATGGGCTGAGTCATCAATTCCCTTAATTGGAAAAGGACCCTTACAACCATCTTATAGAAAAAGGGTTGTATTGTAGTGGTCTTTCTACTTATGATGACACAACCCCAGCACCCAATATCAAACAACACAATATGCATTTCCTGAACAAGTTATTCCAGCTTGATACCGCTAAGATTTCTAACTATTGTATGTGAGCAAGTTAATCTTCAAAGTATTTTTACCCTCCAATATTTTTCTATTGGAACTTCTCTCATTTCATTTATCAAGCATAATGATGCAAATCGAGCTTTAATGAACTTGAATATGCAACCTTAATCAATTAAAGAAATTATTTCATCATATTCTAAATAACCATTTAAATCATAAATTGTCTTCTAACTCATTAATCAAATATCAATTTTTTAAAATAATTGTTTAAGGAATAAAAAATCTCCTCTCTCGATGCCAATTGATTCCCAAACTAACTCCTTTTTTATGAAGCAATTAATTTTATTATTGTTCTTGAGATTAATAAAAAAAATTTCAATATCTTGCTAGATTTTTTTAATTTTTATGTATATTATTACAGTCTTCTGGATGATCTAACCATAGGAGAACCTGAAATCAAGAGCTTTCCCTATTTTCTACCCGATGCACAAATATTAAATTTATTAATGTATGTATCAAATTTTTTAAGTAGTCAACACACATTAAAAAATCGCCATATTGGCATATGGTTTTATTGATAACTATATAATGATATTATCAATTTGAATAAACCATTTAATGTATATGAATAATTTATTCTTTATACACACATCTTAGATCTTTTTATCATTCATTTGTGAATTAACTACAAAAAACCGATCAATTTGTAAACAAATAGTACTTAATTTACTTTTTCGGTCATTCATTGGTCGAATAGGCGTAAAAAAAATCAATAAAATTTTAAACAAATATGTTACTTAATTTTACCTTTTTTTTTCACTTAAACTTATATTGTTTGTGCTTTGTTTTTTATTTACCACTAGCGTGATATTTCTTGTGTGAATAATGTAAGTTACTAAATTTTATTTTTATATTTAAACATATGATTTTTGATCTGTTTTAGCTTTATCTCAAATGTTATATTTCTATTATAATCTTTACCAAATTCTATTCAATTTTTATTAAATGATTTAAATGTCACCATTTCTTTACCACGTGTTGGTCATCTTTATTGGGTTCCAAATTACAAAGTTTTGCTCACAAAATCGTGAATTAATATTTATAAGAATTATTTTTGAATCCTTTATTTGAATCTATAAAAAGATGACATAATAATAAAAAATATAAAAAATAATTAAAAATAATAAAATATGATATTTTATGTAAAAACTTTTTAGAAATGAATGAAAAAATTATAAGATTATAATCTGAAAAATATCTACTATATGATAAATTCTAATTATAAAAATCTCTAATAAACAGAAGATTAAAATACCTTATAATAACAAAATTGAGTAATAGAGCGAATAAAAAGAAAATCACCTGTAAAATATATTTTCAACAATGAGAGTAATGTAGTTAAAGTCAATAAAAAATAAAATTGATTTGAATTTTAAACGGATGACTAAATCTTTCTCATTTTTATTTTTTCTCCCTTACTATTTATTTTTCTCATTATGTTGGTACTCAAAGACTCAAAGGAAACACATAAGTAGACCTAAAATTATATTTGGATATTTTATAGCAATATTGCACACGAGTGTCCGTTAGAAACACACCTCCCAAACAAACAGCTCGCTAGTGTCATTCAGACGTATATCAAGTGTGACCTTTTTTGATAAATCATATATGTGCCCTTTTTAGATGTGCATTAGGGCTAAAGTAGTGCTAATATTGACACATGCATCAATCCTACACCCTTGATATATCACTCAAAAATTGCCTCCACTCAAACAAATTCTCATACAATATCAAGCATACAATTAGATAATATATCAATAAGTATGAAACTCATAAGAAAATAACTTTAAAATCTAACAAACTTTTCATCATAATCTTGTAGGAGCCATCACTATCCAATAATCATTCAATGTGCTTCAAGCTTTTCATCAAATATAGGACCTCACCTTACCTTTTTCCTATAACTATGAGACAAGAGCTTTGGAGTGTGAGGACATGAAGTACTGTGACCTCCTCCTCATCTCTTTATTAAGGACCGCACCCTTAACTATCTCCAATGTTACTACATTGTTGGGAGCGATATTAACAGTTGTGATATGGTAACCTCCCACCAATTTCATAATGTAGTCAACAAGTATTAGCCTAATAACTTAATATCAATTTTAATACTTATGTCACACAACTAATCAATTCAACCTTAGAACTCATTAAAATTATCAGCTATAGAATAGCTTTTTTGGTGCCTTATTTGTATTAATTTTATCAAATGATACAACTTATTATTACCAATTTTTAAAGTATGAAATATTTTGAATTTTTCTCATAATACTCTTATGTGTTTTTTATTACTCATGTGATTATAGATATTATTGTCAACAAAGTACTGAACGTGCCTACAAATTTATTCATGTTTAAAAGTCCACTCTTCAATAGATTTTGATCAGACTTTTGGATAATAAATACTAAAATATGTATTACTTTAATAGATAATAGATCTTTTATCTTATTTGGCCATATGTCATAATTCATACAATTTAAAGAAAATCATCTTGTTATCATCTTTCATTAGTCCAAATAAATTTAAATATAATAATTTGATACCTCTAATATCATTTGTTTGGTTCTAAATAATAAAATTTTACTCATAAAGTTGATAATTAATCTCTATAAGGATAGATTTTATATCCTTTATTTGAACATGTGATGAGATAATACGATAACACACATTATAAAATAATAATAATAAATAATGAGATATAATATTTTACGTGAAAAACCTATTTAAAAATGATAAAAAAATATCAAATTATATTTTAAAAAATATCCACTATAAAGTGATTATTGGTTACAAAAATCTCCAACACAATGACACAGCATCTTATAATGATAAACCAAAATAATAAAGTATATGAGAATGAAAGAAAAACTAACAATTCCAATATTTTTCACAATAAGAAAAGTAATGTATTCAAGATCAATAAATAATAGAATATAATTTAAATTCTAAATGAATAAGTAAATATTTTTTTTTTTCTCCTTTTCTCTTATATTTTTCGCTCTCTTGGTGCTCAAAGACTCAAAGAAATCATATATGTAGCTTTAAAATCACATTAGGACATTATATTGGCGTTGGTGCATGAGCTTATATCAGCTGCACACTTCTTTGACAAATAACACATGAACACTTATTAGGTGCAATTTTTTTAGATAAGCTATGCATGTGTGCTTTTAAACATTTATTAAGCGTTGAAATTTCATTATTACTGACACATATGCTCATCATACACCACTCATGCGTCATTCATGCTCTATGGAATGTCCGATTTTTAATTAATTTATTTTAATATCATTAGTTTATTTTAGATCTATTAGAATTAATTATGCAACAAAATTTGAAGGAAAATTTGAGAAAACTGTAATGTATAGCACCTAAGGCATGCCTAATACATGCTCATGTATATTTTGGATAGATTAAGTGTACCAAACGAGTATTTCTATAACGCTCGAGCGTATTTCAGATAGATTATGGGATGCCCGATGTACACCTCTATAATGCCTATGTGTGGAATTGGTAGATTGCTCACTCTTGATACGGTGTTGTGCACAAATAGAGTTTGATGTTTGTTAAAACAGTGCTCGTGCGCTGAATTACCTATATAAGCACATCTAACACTGTTTTCAGGCATTTTTGTGGAAAAGGAAGGAGAATAAGAAAAAAAAATGAAGAAAAATGAGAGAGATAAGGAGAAGAAAGATAATTTTAAAATATTATTTGGTCAAACCTATCATATTTATGGCTGAATGCAAGTATATTTAAGTTTTATCTTTGATTTATTTTGATTTTTCTTTAGTTTTATTAACGTTTTGTGGTTTTATTACACATGCATATTATTTTACCCACTCACTTCGAATATAGGTGCATGCACATAATTTTATCAGATATTTTGATGTTTTGTTTTATTTTTCCTAATATTTGAGAATTTAGTTTGTTTTGTATAAATAAAAAGATATCTTGAAATATTATATATATGTAAAAAAAAATCATAAAAACTTACATTTGAGTATTACACGTGGTATTCCATACAAGACTTTTGGATCGAATTCTATGTTATTATTGCTTTGATATTTATATTTTTTCACTTTGTGAAAAGTTTTGTATTTATTTTTTTTAGAATAAAAATTTTATATTTTTTCATCAGAAAGAAAAAAAATTGGACATTTGTTATAAAATTTCCTTGATATTTTACTAAAAATTATTATAAGAAATTAAACGGAACTAACATATTCGGACATTTTAATATATTCAGATAAACTTAATCACTGCACCTATTATTCATGGGTGGTAAAAAAAAATTATATTTGATCTCGTCTATAAGAAAAAAATATGTAGATGGCCCGTATATAAGTCTACATAATAATGATTCTGTCTAAAATTACTCAAAATATGTGTAACCTTTCTTTAAAATTAATTTCTTAGTCTTTTATTTTTTAATTTTAACATGTTTTAAATTTTTAATACTTTTATCTACATCTGATTTGATACTCAAAAATTTGATTATGAGATTTGTATATTTTGGCTACCATTCAGATTTGTGATATTTGAATTTGGACGGTTTCATACATTTAAACTATGTGATATTCACATTTGGATTATAAATTTTATGTACGAGACTACATTTGATATTCATTGATTTGTCATATCATTATGTTTAACCCTTTAATTTATATGAAAAATTTGTGCACGTTTTATCAATTTTTTTCAATTACTCTAATTTGTGAACGTATTATTTTATTATGTATATTTATATACTGATATTTATTGAGTATTTAATGTTAGAAATTTATGTGGCTAAAATAACCACAAATGTGAAATTTAAAATCGATTAATATACCTCCGACCATTTGGTGTTCTGTTTTCGGACGTTCGATCCGGACCGCTCCGTACTTCTGGACACTCCTTCACTCATTTAAATGATATATTGCTTGAGTTGGATGTCAGGGACAAAACCAGAATGCTCAATTTATAGGCGAAACCATCACCCGCCTCAACAAAATATTTTGTACTCAAACCGGCCAAAATTGATTAATTGACTTAATGAGAGAGTTATCACTACTTAATGGACCACAAATACTTCAAAGAATTAATCGAGAAAACGGAAAATGGTGATGAATCGCTCGAGGAAGACGAAGAGGGCAACGAAACCTACGGCTCGAATCGGCTTCGCATAAGCCGTCATGGCTTGCGGCTCGATCGGGCGCATCGCCTCATGGGCCGGCTCAACGGTTCATTTGGCCGGCTCAACGCTTTGGTTGGGTCAAGCCCACATTCTCCTACTTGATCCATATTTAACTTGATGTGATAACTAAAATCATCAATTTTTCAAACTTTAAGAAATAAATATATGAATCATGGCGATAAATCCTCTAATAATGAGTAATATCTTCCATGTATTACAATATATTAATTTCTCAAGTCATCCGATAACTTTACTTTATGAATAAACCCTATGTTTGTTCTTTGTCTAAATTAATGATATTCTCAAATTAATTAATGTATACACAATTTTGAGAAATATCACAACAATTAAATAGAAATTTAC
Source organism: Nepenthes gracilis (assembly GCA_033239525.1). Taxonomy (NCBI): domain Eukaryota; kingdom Viridiplantae; phylum Streptophyta; class Magnoliopsida; order Caryophyllales; family Nepenthaceae; genus Nepenthes; species Nepenthes gracilis. The sequence goes on from BSYO01000001.1 coordinate 3,825,214, forward strand.
AACATCATTGTCCATATAATAAAAATTACAAAATGGAACTCAATCCCATTTCAGTTACAAGATCCTTGAACCTTAATGGTGGCATCCCTTTTATTAAAGGATCAGCGATCATTAATTCAGTGCTGATATGCTCAATAACAATTTCCTTTCCTTTAATGCGCACCTTTATGGCTAAAAATTAAATGTCGATATGTTTACTTCGACTGTTACTTTTTTTATTTTTAGCCAGAAAAACAGCAACTGAATTATCGTAAAATATCTTTAATGGCCTTGAGATAGAATCAACCACTCTAAGCCTAGACATGAAATTTCTTATCCATACACCATACTTTGTAACCTCAAAACAAGCAACGAACTCGACCTCCATAGTGGAAGTAGCAATCAAAATTTGCTTTGCACTCCGCCAGGATACAACTCCACCGACAAATAAAAATATATAACCGGATGTTGATTTACGTGAATCAACACATCCAACAAAGTCTGAATCGAGTAGCCCAATACTTTCAAATCATCGGTACGTCTATATATAAGCATGTAGTCTTTGGTACTTTGAAGATACCTCATGACTTTCTTGGCAGCTTTCCAGTGTTCGATTCCTGGATTATTCTCAAATCTTCAATATTTCAATCAGAAATGCTATGTCGTCTTATACATACCGAGCATACATCAAACTTCCAACAACTAAGCATATGGAATGTTCTTGATCCGCTCCCATTCCAAATCGCTTTTTCGAGCATTTGCTCAAATTGAGCTTATCACCTTTCATAATGGGTGCTACACTCGGTGAACAATCTTTCATCCGAAATCTCTAAAACCTTATTGATATAGGTCTCTTGAGACAAACCTCGAAACACAACGCTGTGCATCTCGATGTATCTTTATGCCAATGACATAAGATGCATCACTCATATCCTTCATTTTAAAATTTTTAGAGAAAAAATTATTTCACCTCATACAACAACCTTTTTATCATTGGATGCAAGTAAAATATCATCCACATATAAGACAAAAAAATAAGTCTTACTCTCACTGACCTTCTGGTATATACATTAATCCAAAATATTTTCTTTAAAACCGAATGAAGAGATAATTTTATCAAATTTTAAATACCATTTCAATCCATATAGAGACTTCTTCAATTTGCATACCAATTGCTCACCATCACTAGAGGAGAATCATTCTGGTTGTTTTATATAAACCTCTTTTTCTATATCACCATTTAAAAATACTATTTTTACATTTATTTATTGTAATTTCATATCAAAATGAGCAACCAATGCCAAAATTATACGAAGAGAGTCCTTTTTAGATACAGGAGAAAAAGTCTCCTTGTAATCAATTCCTTCTTTCTGAGTATATCCCTTAGCAAGGAGTCTTGCCTTATATCTTTCGATATTACCTAATGAGTCTTTTTTTATTTTAAAAATCCATTTACACCCTATGACTTTCGCCCTTTTAGGCAATTCAATAAAATCTCAAACTCTATTGCTACTCATGGAACTCATCTCTTCTTTCATGGTATCGTACCATAATTGTGATTCATTACAACTCATGGCTTGTGAAAATATTTCAGGATCATTTTTAGCTCCCACATTGTAGTCAGACTCTTCAAGATATACAACATAATCACTAAAGATTGCTGACTTTCTCATTTTAGAAGACCTTCTTAATGTTGTATCATCATCCTCAATAAGAGTATGTTATACAACTATTTCAGATAAATCTTAAATTTCATGGTCAACTGGAATAGAATCAGTATTTTATGAAATGACAATGATTGGTTGTTCAACACCAGATTGATCTTGAGGGGTGTTGTGTACATCAATCAACCTATCATATGAAGTGGAGGGTTGAGAATCCAAATGATCAGTTCTTGATCATTTTCTCTCACTCATTAAGTCATTCTCAAGAAATTTTACATTTCTTAATTCCACAATCCTAATTGTATGAGATAAATAGTAAAATCTGTATCCCTTGGACCGTTCAACATATTCAATGAAATACCGACTAATAGTCCTTGGGTCTAATTTCTTCTCTTGTGGGTTATAAACTCTTACTTCTGATGGGCATCTATATACGCATACATATTGCAAACTCAGTTTTCAACCTTTTCATAACTCAAAAGGAGTTTTTGGACCAACTTTTATTGGGACCGGTTTAATATGTACACCGTTATTTTAAGAGCTTCACTCCACAAAGATTTTGGAAGTTTGGAGTTATTAAGCATACTTCTCACCATGTCCAATAATATTCGGTTTCTTTTTTCTGCTACACCATTTTGGTCCGAAGACTCAGGCATAGTGTATTGGGTAACAATCTCATGTTCTTGAAGAAATTTTGCAATTTTGCAAATGGACAAGGCATTTGTCCATCTTTAGTATATCTACCATAATACTGTTCACCTCTATCTGATCTCACAAATTTAATATTTTTTCAGTTTATTTCTCTACTTCTACTTTAAATAATTTAAAGGCATCCAATGCTTCATATTTATTATGAAGCAAGTAAATATACATATATCGTGAGAAATCATCAATAAAGGTGATAAAATATTTTGAGCCATATGAGTCTATATCAGGATTACAAATGTCAGTATGTATGATCTCTAATATGTCCGAACTCCTCTTGGTATTTTTTTAGTCTTGTTGGTATGCTTTTCTTTAATGCAGTCCACACAAGCCGCCAAGCCAAGCCGTGAAGTCGGCTTCATCAAGCCATTTGAGCCGAATTCGTTTGCACGAAACGACGTCATTCTGAAGCACAAAACAGAAGCCTAAAAACGACGACGTTTATAACTATCGAAGCAGAAAACGACGCCGTTCAAGTCGTCGTCTACCTTCGCTTCAGTTCGCCGAAACGAAAAACGACCGAATTCGAATTTGGACCCGATTCAAACAACACCATACGAACACCATAAATGATGAAAAATATGTGAAAATTTCAGAAATTTAATTTCCCATTGATTTCTAGTGCTCGTTTGAACCGAATCTTCAAAAAAATGAAGACTTTAGTTTTTTTACGAATTCGGAAAAAATAAAAAAATAACAAAACAACAAAGGCAGAGTTGAAGCCTTTCTCTGATAACAAATGTTAGAAATTCATGTGGCTAAAACAACCACAAATGCGGAATTTAAAATCGATTAATATACCTCCGGCCATTTGGTGTTCTGTTTTCGGACGTTCAATTTCGACCCGCTCCGTGTTTCTGGATACTCCTTCACTCGTTTAGATGGTGTATTGTTTGAGTTGGATGCCAGGGACAAAGTCAGAAGGCTCAATTTATAGGCGAAACCATCACCCGCCTCAACCGAGCGTTTTGTACTCAAACCGGTCAAAATTAATTAATTGATTTAATGGAAGAGTTATCACTACTTAATGGACCACAAATGCTTCAACAATTAATTGAGAAAAACAGCAAATGGTGATGAATCGATCGAGGAAGACGAAGAGGGCAATGAAACCCTACGGCTTGAAATCGGCTTCAGACAAACCGTTCGCGGCTTGTGGCTCGATCGGCGTATCGGCTCATGGGCTTGCTCAACGGCTCATTGGGCCGGCTCAACATTTGGATTTGGGCTGAAGCCCACATTTAACTCATAATTTTATTATTTTTGATAGTCACATGATTTCAAAGGAGTAATGGCAAAGTGAGGAAAAAGGGTAATAACTGAGGTTTAAAAAATTAGAAAGAATGTAGCTTGTTAAAATAAAAAGAACATGTTAAATAAATACCCAAAATTTTGATCCTCGGCTAAATTGACGTGGAATATATCTGAGGGAAAATAAAGTAATTATATTTTTAAATTCTATCTTTTAAAATTTAGAAGTTTCTAGTTGTTTCCCATGAAAGCATTCCTATTTTGTTACAACTGAAATATAAAGATTTGCAAATTTAATAAATCCCTTCGATATTTGGCTTCTCTGCAGAAAAGCATAGGGTTTGCTTATACACCTATGTGAATTATTGCATTTTCGTGATCTAACAGTTATTATTTTATTTTACTTACAATATAATTTTTTAAAAAATATACACAATAATCTTAAATATATATATATATATAATATTTTTTAATTTTTTTTAAATGTTTTCAAATTTTAAAGTGTTAAAATTATTTATATTACACAAAAAATCAAATAAAAGCATGAACATAGATATATTAAATGAGCCGCTGAACGCCCCAGACTGACTGTGTGGTAAAATAACATGTATATATTTTTAGGGAATAAAGGGCTAAGGACTCTTAAGAAACAAACCCATAAATATACTCTGTCAGTCAGTATTATATTTTTTATAATATAATATTCTATTTATTTATATATATATATTAATAAATTTATATAAAAATATTTAAATTATTAAATATTAAATCACTTCAAGATGTTTTAAGAGTAACTTAAATAACTTTGACAAAATTAAATATTAATCATCTCATGTAGGCTAAAAGCTGCAAGATTAAACCTTTAAACTCAAGTTTGTTTTATTAGATATACTCATTGAAGTTATGTTATAAGTTTTATTTATGCCCTTTTATTTTACATCATTCAGTTAAATAAAATAATTTTTTTAAATTTTTTATTTTCTCTAATGTTTTTTTTTTCTCCTAAGATAAAAAAATAATTTTCTTTCATTTTTATTATTTCTCATCTATTATAGTAAAAAAATAGGAAAATAATTATCAAAATAGTTTAAACAAACAGAAATACAATAAGGCAATTAACCTTATCATCCCTCCTTTTAAAAACTTACCAAAAAATGAACAAAAAACTAAAAGTCAGAAAAAGAAAGCCCCCATTCCAGAGCTTCCGTAGCTCGTCGCCATTGCCATGGCTGAAGAAGAAGCTGAGCCGAGTGGAGAGAGAATTCATGTGTTCTGGGACGATGGTATGTTGAAGCATGACACGGGGCGAGGGGTCTTTGACACCGGAATGGACCCTGGTTTCCTAGACGTCCTCGAAAAGCACCCTGAAAACGAAGACAGGCTCAGAAACATGGTCTCTATTCTCAGAAGGGGTCCCATCTCTCCTTTCATTTCTTGGCATGCTGGAAGACCTGCTGCAATTTCTGAACTGCTCAATTTTCACACTCCAGGTACTTTAAACGATTCGTCTGTATTTCCTGAAAAGTTAGGGTATCGACGATTCGGTGAATGAATTTGGCCTTGGCTATTTTCACTCGGAGTGTTGTTTTGTTGTATAAATATGCTAATAGAGATAAAAAAAGATTTCTGTATTTCTTGTGCATATCTAACGGAAGAATGGCTCATCGTTAATAGAAGAAAGCGTAAGCCTAAACTAGAAAATTTATAATAATAATAATTATAAAAAATAATTTAAATTAGAAGATATTAATCTTCTAATTTAAGAATGATGTTATATATATATATATATATATATATGTATGTATGTATATAATCTAAATTAGAGGATATCAATCTTATCATGTAATTTAGTAATGATATTATATAATATCCTAATAACCTCCCACAAACTCAAGATTGTATCGAAGGTACCAACTTAAGTTTAGAAATTAACTCAAGATGGCGACTAGACATATAAGCCTTTATGAAGATATTAGCCAACTGTCAACCAAAGAAATTAAAAACAAACAAAGGATTCCATTCTTGAAGTGATGACATACAAAATGACAATTAATTTCAATATACTTTGTACGTTCATAAAATATATCATTGTGAGTAATTTGGATAATACTATGATTGTCACAATAAAGAAGAATGATGTTGAATTGAGAACACTAATATCCTATAGCCAACAAAGCCAAAGAAGTTAAGATGTAGTATAAGTAAAAGCGCAATATTCAATATTAGTGCTAAAACAAGTAACAACGGTCTGCTTTTGTGTTGCTTCAAGATATAAAGGAATCCTTAATAAGTAGAGAAATCAGTAGTGGACCGTCAATTAGTAGGCTCATCTGCCCAATTAGTATCAAAGTAAACTCAAAGCTCCAATAAAAGTGAGAGAAAATGTGTAGGTCATGGAACAGGGTGCCTTTTATGTAATGGGGAATATGAAAAACAACAACATAGTGAATAGAATATGGAACCAACATAAATTAACTAACAAGATACACAATATGAGTAATATCCCCTTGACTACAAGTCAAGCTTTGTATCGAACTTTTGAATCATCAGAATTTTTTTCCTATTTATGCACCCATTTGTTCCCTACTGCAGTTTTGCCAGGTGGAAGAGTACCCAAATTCCAAGTGTGAGTCTTGTGCAGAGTATTAGGCTTTTCAGGCATAGCCTGTTTCTAGAGAGGGTCGGAGCATGTTTCGCGATAATTACATAGCTTATAAAGAGCAGTAAGAGTGGAAAAATAATAATAGTCTCAAAGATGGGTAGGAGGAGCACGTTTCCGATCGGAGCGACAAATATCCACAGTGGAGGAGAACTTTGAATGCATGATTGTAATGTCAAGATCATTGGACGATCTAGACTTTTTAGGAGTAGTTGAGCTTACAAGGCCTACATCATGTGAAAAGTCTAAAAATAGATCGATAGTTGGATCAGCGACAATCTGAGAGGAAGAGGAAGTGTCTAAAGGAAATGAAGAGACATTGGTGAAGTTTTTGTATTCCTAGAACTTAACATTTTTAAAAATACGAAGAATTCTTTATTATAGGATCGTAACATTGATAGCCTTTTTGTTCAATACCATAAACAAGAAAAAAACAAAGTTAAGACCAAGGTTCAGGTTTAGTATGCTCATGAAGAGGGAGTAAAACAAAGCTAGTACAACTAAAAACTTTGAAAAAGGAATAATTGAGTACTGTTCTATAGATATGGATATTGGTTTGAAATAATGGAAAATGAAATTTTATTAATGGTGCAAATATAAGGGCGATTTCTCCCCAAGAAGACTCAGGAAGAAAAATAAAGATGAGGAGAGTACGAATAGTGTTAAGAATATGACAATACTTACGTTCAATATAACCATTTTATTGGAAACTGTAAGGACATGATCAATGAGACACGTTACTTGTTTGTTGAAATTCGTCCAAAGAGGAGGTAGAGGTATATTCCATGGCATTCTTGGAAAGAAAGACTTTGATTGTGTGATATTGTATATATGTAACTATACAATAGGGTCATCCTTTTATAAAAGGAGGCAGTCTAAATTAAAAAAAAATTGTAATAATGGTAATTACACAAATAACCTAAATTAAAATATTTCAGTTTTCTAATTTTTGAAGGATATTATATATATCCTAATATGAATAAATAACCTAAATTAGAGGATATCATATAATATCCTAATATTGTGCAAAATTGAGTTTGTCTATTGGTGAATACATCTTGCTATGTTTGGAGAACTCCTTTAATAAAATTGCAGCTGGCCTGATTGAATTTTATTATGTTCGGAAATTCTTTTGAAATGTAAACAGGATAATTGTGATTGATTGATTTAGTTGATATAGTGCAATTCAATTACATCATAACTCTATTAAATTGGAGGTTCCAAACACCACATTTTATTCAATTAATGATCAGAACTTAGAATTGTTTATGCACTTATTAGGTTTTGTTTTTTTAGACACCCTTTTTTGGGGAAAGGAATATATTCGTCTGCATACAAGTGAGCTTTTCACTGAGGGGGATTATTCCTAAATGAGGAGAAATTTGGAAAACTGGATGACGCCCTACTTTAGATACTTGGACGACGGATCACTCCTAGAGGATGCCGAAAAGGCCAAGCGAATTAAAAAGACAGCCGGCTGGTACACGGTAGTCGATGGGCGGCTGTATCGCCGCGGATACTCAACTCCGTATCTCCGCTGTCTAACTCCCGAGGAGGCCGACTATGCGCTGGGCGAAGTTCACCTCGGGATCTGTGGATCACACGTAGGCGGGAAAAACCTGGCCTTCAAGATCATGCGACAGGGCTACTATTGGCCCTCGATGAAAAAGGACGCGCTTGAATTTTTGAAGAAGTGTGAAAGCTGCCAGCTTCACGGCAACCTTCACCACTAGCCGTCCGCTGACCTGAAGTAGCTTCAGGCTCCGTGGCCCTTCGCGCAATGGGGGCTCGACATCCTCGGCCCATTTTCCATCGCCACGGGGCAATGTAAGTTTATCATAGTGGGCATCGACTACTTCACTAAGTAGGTCGAGGCGGCCCCGCTAGCAAAGATCATAGAACACAATGCCCTGGAGTTCCTTCGCCAGAGCATTGTCTGCAGGTCTGGCGTCCCAGAGGTCGTAGTGACCGATAACGGGACCCAATTCACGGGGAAACACTTCACCAAGTATTGCACCAGCCTTGGGATCAAGCTGGTCCACACTTCAGTGGCATACCTTCAGGCCAACGGGCAGGTGGAGTCACGAACCGTACGCTATTCCACGGGTTAAAGACTAAGCTGGAGGACGTCGGGGGCTCCTGGGCTGACGAGCTCCCATCCGTCCTCTGGTCTTATCGTACAACCCCGAAAGAACCAACACGCGAGGCCCTAGAGGTCATACCAAAAACTCGGCTGTGACCGAGCGGCCCTAGAGGTCGGACCCCAGAGGTCATTTCAAAAACTCGACTGTGACCGAGCGGCCCAAGAGGTCGAACCCTAGAGGTCACACCAAAAACTTGACTGTGACTGAGCGGCCCTAGAGGTCGAACCCTAGAGGTCATACTAAAAACTCGGATTCATCCGAGCGGCCCAAGAGGCCGTAAACAAAACTCGGAATCATCCGAGCGGCCCAAGAGGTCGTAAATAAAACTCGGATTCATCCGGGCGACCAAGGGGGTCGTAAGCAACACTCAGATTTATCCAAGCAAAAAAAAAAAAAGAGGCACTTGTGATAAACTCAAGAATCTCCTTTTTATTCATATGTGCGATACAACAATGGAAAAGGAAAAATAAAAGCTAGCCCTCGCTGGGACCTTGAGGTGGAACGGCTCCTGATCGCTCTTCTAAAGATGAAGAGTCCTCTCCATGACTGGAAATTTTCGGCTGGTCTGACGAGCGAGGGCCCGCTGAGGAGCTTGGGCCCGAGGACCCAGGAAATAGCCTGCCTCGGAGACCATACACATCCTCAGGGCGCGCGGCGCTCGAGTTGCGCGGATGGAACACAGCAGCAGGAAACCGTGGGTATAGGACCTGCATCAGCCGGCGGTATAGATGAATGCCATCCTAGTACTTGGCCTCCAGCAGGGGGGCTATGTCAGCAACCTTCACCGAGGTCCTTAACGTCTCCTCCAGCTGAAGGTTTCGTTCCAGTAGGAAGCCATATCAAACCTCTAAGAGCCTCAGAGCTTCCTCAGATGAAGCAAGCGCCGCGTGAAGCCACTGGTTCTCTTCCTGGGCGGCCCTTGAAGACTCCGCCTCCAAACGAGACCGGGCGATTTCACCCACCAGTTGGCTAAGGCCACTGATCAGATCCTAGAGCTGCAAAAGGGAACCAAAACCACTTAGAAACAGTCAACAGAAGATGAGGGAAATGGGAAGGTAGTAAAGTACCTGAGAAACCACAGGATCCTGAATAGGGGCAGTCTCCCTTAAGGTCTCGGGCACGAGCGAGTACTCCGCGGGCACCGCAGAAACATCAAAAGCGGCCTCGGAGGAAGGACCTTCAGGAATGGGGGTTTCCGCTACCTCCGGGACGTCAGCGATGGCCGGGATCTCCAAGACCGCGACCACAGCCTCATCGCAGCTAAGAATGTCAAAGATATTCTCAGCAGTAATAGCGGCGGCTGCCTCCATCCCACGAGGCTCTACGACCTCGTCCAAGGTCGCCTCCCCCGAGGCATCAAAGGCTGTAGGGTCATCAGAAGGAAAACCCGCAGAGACGGCTGAGACCTTAGGATGGGCCTCGATACCAGAGGAAGGTGCTGCGGCGACCCCGGGCTTCACAGAAGGACCAGAAGCCAACCTCACGGCCTTCTTAACCATGGGGGCGATAACGGAGTCATCGTCCGATGGAGACTCATCAGCGACACTCGGTGGACCCTCTGGGACCTCAATCCGTGGACTCTTTGGAGGCCTCTCGGATGGCTCCCGGATAACAAGAGGACTCTCTCTTTTCCTTAGCTTCTTCTTCTTCTTTTTCTTCGAAGCCGCAATGGCAGAATCTCTAGGTAGCGCCACCCACTTTGCTTCGGCCAGCTTTTCGGGGGATAACCAGATGTTCTTCTTCCCCACGTTGAAGCTGCCAGGGTCCGCCATCACCAAGTCCGTAACCTCCTTGGTGGCTCCTCTTTCCTCGTCAGTAATGTCGGAGCCATATTTGCTCGCGATATTTCCCCAGACGGATGAGAGCTACCAGTCCTCAGCAGCCTTAAGAAAGAAGAACCTGTCCTTCCACCTTTTGGTGGAATCCGAGTTCCCACCGCTCATCTCAGCAAACTCAGGGCGGGGGGTCATGGTGATCCAGTCAAGGTTATGAGTGAAGCGAAACATGATCTTCACCATGACCGCCTCAATAACTTTGCTGTGGCAGCGCGTGAATACGCACAAGGAAACCAAATACCTGATGGCGTTGGGATGAAGCCTCGCAAACGGAACGACCAACTCCTTCATCAGATAGTGGAGCTCCGTGGGAACAGGGAAACGAAGCCCACCTTTGAGGTGAACTTCGTATACGGCAATGTAACCGCTTGGAGGACTGCGCGCCCTCTCTGTGGCTCCTAGAACCACCATCAAATCGGACTCCGAATGCCATATTTTACCCTGATCTGCTCGAAATCTTGAGAAGAAGGGGAAAAGGCAATGTCATTAACGCCAGAAGCCATGGCAGTAAGAAACGAAAGCGAAGCGGCGTGAAGAACTTTAGAGAACGTCAAAGAAAGAGAGAAGAAACGGGAGGAATGAATGAAGACGCGACAAAGGATTTAAAGGAATTTTCAAACAAGTGAAAAGGCACCCTCATTATGGCCATCCCACGTGTCAGCTCCCCATACGCAATAGGCGGGCGTAGGCCTTGGGGTTTCCCGAAGCGACGTCACGTCAATCACATATCACATTTAATGCTCCACGGGGAGCGAAACGACGGCAAAAGACAGGTCTCGGAGTTGTGAAAAGGTCTCGGGCGTTCTTCGCGTCAGCAAAAGGTGAAGATCACGGACTATCGTAATAGGAAAATGTTCACAATACATGTCAAACGGCTGAGTCCTCGAACCGTTTGACATGGGGGACTCGTGATGGGTCCTGAAACCCAAGGCCCAAAATTGCAATCACAGGCCCAAAGGATCGCAGGAGAAGGCTGGCCCAAAAGGCCCACAAGCCAAATCAGGCCCAAGTGACTAACCCATTTCCGAGCACCTGAAGAATCAGGTTAAGCGACAAAGACGCTGGCAATCCGAGAGGACGCTATGATCCATTGAAGGACGATGACCGCCGGAAAAGCCAAAATAACCAAGATGCCAGCTCAGATGACTTGCACGGTGTCTGTACGCCGCCATTTAGCGACCAACGGCGTCACGTACCCGCACTGGCAGCCATGCGCCCGGAGCGCCAGATCGCAGACCGTGATGTGTCCCTATCACGCCCGCACCTCTGGGTAGTGGCGATGGTGGCGGGCAGCCCTGACACGCCAGCGCCACGTGTCGCCTCTCTTACGGCATCACATTCCTTATAAATATCCCATTTCAGCTACTAAGGGAGGTCCTGATTCTGAATCCATCTGTTTATACTCGAGCAAGAGAATCCTCAAGAGAAAAACTAAGGCAAAGAGAAGAGAACAAAGAAAGAAATCTGTTTTCCCTACGCTGTAATACTCTGAGAAAGCGAACAGCTTCCCAGGCATTCTGTGTATCTTTTCACCACAATAGTGAGATTTCTCAGACTGCTTGTTCGCTGCCGTGGTTTTTTACCCCTTATCAGATAAAGGGTTTTTCACGTAAACCAACGTGTTCTCCCACTGTCCCCACACTTCTCTTCCTCTGTTCGAGTTCTGTTTACTTTGTATTGCCCGTTTCTGTCCGTCCGCTCGCTTAAAAAGCCGCTCGCGCTTTGGCTGACGTACGGCCAGATTCTCCGGACGCAATATTGGCGCCGTCTGTGGGAAGCGACTGAAAGTCTGCTTTTCACGTTTTTCAAAAGTACACAACAACACAAGTTTCAAATCCCGAAATGGTGAACACAAGAGCGCAAGCAAACACACCCCCCAAAGAGGTGGCCTCACAAGGCGGCGGCGCTAACCCCTATGCTGGAGTTGAGGATCACCCCAACCCGGTGGTGAGGGGCTTGGCGGCCAGGGTAGACGGCATGTCGCAGGCCTTCGTTACCATCCTTCTCCAAAATCGATCAGCTCAAGCGTGGAACTCGACAGGGCCTCCCAGCCGAGGCATCGCAGGGGGAACAGAGGCGGCGAGCCGCCGCGAAAGGCCTCCCGTCCGACGTGATAACCCGAGGACCTAGGTGGCCTCCGGCGAGCACCACGGAGAGTTGAGGACCAACCGTGTCCCTGGGTCCGAAACGAGCCCCGAGAGGCGCCATTCTCGAGGCTCAACGGAACCGCCACGCGAGCACGACGATCGGGCGCGGTTTCCACGAGATGCTCCCCAAGAGGAGCCCGCACGGCCCCGGCGCCGCGAGTTCGGGTGAGCCTTACGAGTTAAGGCACGACTACCCGAAAGAAGAAGGACGGCCGCCCCACCTCGAGTGGAGAAGCGGGCCGAAAGAGGATGAAAATCGCCACAAGCTGCGAGAGAGCAGCGGAGGAGGGGCTAATGCGCTCTAGTCTCCATTTTCCACGGAGATCAGGACGAGAACGCTCGTCCCTACCGTTTAATATATAAAATTATTTATATTACACAAAAAATCAAATAAAAGCATGAACATATATATATTAAATGAGCCGCTGAACACCCCAGACTGACTGTGTGGTAAAATAACATATATATATATATATATATATATATTGGGAATAAAGGGCTAAGGATTCTTAAGAAACAAACCCATAAATATACTCTGTCAGTCAGTATTATATTTTTTATAATATAATATTTGATTTATTTATATATATATATTAATAAATTTATATAAAAATATTTAAATTATTAAATATTAAATCACTTTAAGATGTTTTAAGAGTAACTTAAATAACTTTGACAAAATTAAATATTAATCATCTCATGTAGGCTAAAAGCTGCGAGATTCAACCTTTAAAGTCAAGTTTGTTTTATTAGATATACTCATTGAAGTTATGTTATAAGTTTTATTTATGCCCTTTTATTTACATTATTCAGTTAAACAAAATAATTTTTTAAAAAAATTTTTATTTTCTCTAATGTTTTTTTTTTCTCCTAAGATAAAAATAATAATTTTCTTTCATTTTTATTATTTCTCATCTATTATAGTAAAAAAAATAGAAAAATAATTATCAAAATAGTTTAGACAAACAGAAATACAATAAGGCAATTAACCTTATCATCCCACCTTTTAAAAACTTACCAAGAAATGAACAAAAAACTAAAGGTCAGAAAAAGAAAGCCCCCATTCCGGAGCTTCCGTAGCTCGTCGTCATTGCCATGGCTGAAGAAGAAGCTGAGCCGAGTGGAGAGAGAATTCATGTGTTCTGGGACGATGGTATGTTGAAGCATGACACGGGGCGAGGGGTCTTTCACACCGGAATGGACCCTGGTTTCCTAGACGTCCTCGAAAAGCACCCTGAAAACGAAGACAGGCTCAGAAACATGGTCTCTATTCTCAGAAGGGGTCCCATCTTTCCTTTCATTTCTTGGCACGCTGGAAGACCTGCTGCAATTTCTGAACTGCTCAATTTTCACACTCCAGGTACTTTAAACGATTCGTCTGTATTTCCTTAAAAGTTAGGGTATCGACGATTCGGTGAATGAATTTGGCCTTGGCTATTTTCACTCGGATTCTTGTTTTGTTGTATAAATATGAAAATAGAGACAAACAAAAGATTTCTGTATTTCTTGTGCATATCTAACGGAAGAATGGCTCATCGTTAACAGAAGAAAGACTAAGCTTAAACTAGAAAATTTATAATAATAATAATTAAAAAAAATAATTTAAATTAGAAGATATTAATCTTCTAATTTAAGAATGATGTTATACATATATAATCTAAATTAGAGGATATAATCTTATCTTGTAATTTAATAATGATATTATATAATATCCTAATATCCTCCCACAAACTCAAGATTGTATCGAAGACACCAACTTAAGTTTAGAAATTAACTGATGATGGCGACTAGACAGATAAGCCTTTATGAAGATATTAGCCAACTGTCAACCAAAGAAATTAAAAAGAAACAAAGGATTCCTTTCTTGAAGTGATGACATACAAAATGGCAATTAATTTCAATATGCTTTGTATGTTTATAAAATATATCATTGTGAGTAATCTGGATAATATTGTGATTGTCACAATAAAGAAGAATGATGTTTGATTGAGAACACTAATATCCTATAGCCAACGAAGCCAAAGAAGTTAAGATGTAGTATCATTAAAAGCACAATATTCAATATTAGTGCTAAAACAAGTAACAACGGTTTGCTTTTGTATTGCTTCAAGATATAAAGGAATCCTTAATAAGTAGAGAAATCAATAGTGGACCGTCAATCAGTAGGATCATCTGCCCAATTAGTATCAAAGTAAACTCAGAACTCCAATAAAAGTGAGAGAAAATGTGTAGGTCACGGAACAGGGTGCCTTTTATGTAATGAGGAATATGAAAAACAACTACATAGTGAATAGAATATGGAGCCAACATAAATTAACTAACAAGATACACAATATGAGTAATATCCCCTTGAGTACAAGTCAAGCTTTGTATCGGACTTTTGAATCATCAGAATTTTCTTCCTATTTATGCACCCATTTGTTCCCTACTGCAGTTTTGCCAGGTGGAAGAGTACCCAAATTCCAAGTGTAAGTCTTGTGAAGAGTATTAGGCTTTTCAAGCATAGCTTGTTTCTAGAGAGGGTCGGAGCACGTTTCGCGATAATTACATAGCTTATAAAGAGCAGTAAGAGTGGAAAAATAATAATAGTCTCAAAGATGGGTAGGAGGAGCACGTTTCCGATTGGAGCGACAAATATCCATAGCGGAGGAGAACTTTGAATGCATGATTGTAATGTCAAGATCATTGGACGATCTAGACTTTTTAGGAGTAGTTGAGCTTACAAGACCTACATCATGTGAAAAGTCTAAAAATAGATCGATAGTTGGATCAGCGAAAATCTGAGAGGAAGAGGAAGTGTCTAAAGGAAATGAAGAGACATTGGTGAAGTTTTTGTATTCTTAGAACTTAACATTTTTTAAAATACAAAGATGCTTTATTATAGGATCATAACACTAATAGCCTTTCTGTTCAATACTATAAACAAGAAAAAAACAAAGTCAAGAGCAAGGTTCAGATTTAGTACGCTCATGAAGAGGGAGTAAAACAAAGCAAGTACAACTAAAAACTTTGAAAAAGGAATAGTTGAGTACTGTTCTATAGATATGGATATTGGTTTGAAATAATAGAAAATGGAATTTTATTAATAGTGTAAATATAAGGGCAATTTCTCCCCAAAAAGACTCAGGAAGAAAAATAAAGACGAGGAAAGTACGAATAGTGTTAAGAATATGACAATACTTACGCTCAATGTAACCATTTTATTGGAAACTGTAAGGACATGATCAATGAGACACGTTACCTATTTGTTGAAACTCGTCCAAAGGGGAGGTGGAGGTATATTCCACGGCATTCTTGGAAAGAAAGACTTTTATTGTGTGATATTGTATATATGTAACTATACAATAGGGTCATCCTTTTATAAGAGAAGGAGGCAGTCAAAATTAAAAAAAATTGTAATAATGGTAATTACACAAATAACCTAAATTAAAATATTTCAGTTTTCTAATTTATGAAGAATATTATATATATCCTAATATGAATAAATAACCTAAATTAGAGGATATCATATAATATCCTAATATTGTGCAAAATTGAGTTTGTCTATTGGTGAATACATCTTGCTATGTTTGGAGAACTCCTTTAATAAAATTGCAGCTGGCCTGATTGAATTTTATAATGTTCGGAAATTCTTTTGAAATTTAAACAGGATAATTGTAATTGATTGCTTTAGTTGATATAGTGCAATTCAATTACATCATAACTCTATTAAATTGGAGGTTCCAAACACCACATGTTATTCAATTAATGATCAGAACTTAGAATTGTTTATGCACATATTAGGTTTTGTTTTTTTAGACACCCTTTTTTGGGGAAAGGAATATATTCGTCTGCATGCAAGTGAGCTTTTCACTCAGGGGGTTTATTCCTAAATGAGGAGAAATTTGGAAATGAAGCATTGTAGCATTATAAATAATGAAACTGTGAGAATTTCTCTATTAAATCCTTCTCTGTTTATAGTAATGAAAATGATGATTCTAAAAATAACTTGTTTCCCCTTCCTGATAATCAATATAGTTTTGACCCAGTGCATCAGGCTTATGGCAAAGAGATATTGCTCATCTGGTCCCTGCTACTAGAATGGTGCTTACGGCATTGCACATAAGAGATATGTATGATTGCACAAATTAATTGGCATCACTTGTGTTACAAAGAAATATTGCTCATCTGGTCCCTGATACTAGTACAGTTCTTATGGCAAAAGGCATCTGCAATATGACCATAAAATGTCTTCATGCCAAAATTCTGTGATTTTGAATGGTCATCTGTAAAACCCTTGCTGGAATTCAAGCACAATTGCCTACAAATTGATGAAATTTTGTGCAGATTTTAGAATCACAAAAAGAAATAGGGCTGTCTCTTGTTGCTGCTGATAGACTGTTCAATATATTTGTTGATGTTGGTGTTTGGCCTAGGAAGGTTCCTAAATGGAACACATAGGAGTGTCAAGGATAATTATTAATTTCTCAAGTCTGAGCAATATTAAATGGTTTGATCCATTACCAATGAAGGGAATTTGTTATTTTAAAGGTGAATTATGTTCGCTAATTGATTTCAATCGATCATGCCCGTCACATACGTGAAAAAAGCTCCAGACAACTGCAGTTCACTTGTTACAGCAATAAATTTGCAGTTGATGGGAGTGCAAAATAACTTTGTATATTCCATTGAATGACAATCTTTAGTGAAGAACAGTACTATTCGGTGAAAGAATATACAAATGTTCATTTAACTGATACTAAAAGACCAGCTTTACTCATCATTTTCAGAGTACATCAATGAATTGGAAGAGGCAAATAAAGCTGGAGGAAAGGCGCTTTGTTGTGGGACCTTTTTGAACCCAGGATCCTGGGATGCTGCCCTTCTTGCTGCAGGCACAACGATTTCGGCAATGAAGTATATTCTAGATGGGCATGGGAAAATAGCATATGCATTAGTTAGGCCTCCTGGCCATCATGCCCAACCTACTCGAGCTGACGGGTATTGCTTCCTAAACAATGCTGGTCTTGCTGTTCGATTAGCTTTAAGTACTGGCTTTAGTAAAGTTGCCGTTGTTGACATTGATGTTCATCATGGCAACGGAACTGCAGAAGGTTTTTACAGGTCAAATAAAGTACTTACTATATCTCTTCATATGAATCATGGTTCATGGGGCCCATCTCATACACAGAGTGGCTCTATTGATGAGCTCGGTGAAGGGGAAGGGTTTGGGTATAATTTGAACATACCATTGCCTAATGGAACTGGGGATCGAGGATACGAGTACACCATGAATGAGCTGGTTGTCCCTGCAGTATCGAAGTTTCGACCCAATGTGATTGTCCTTGTTGTTGGACTGGATTCTAGTGCTGTAAGTTCATTATTTGAGATTTGCTTGTTTATGCCTATCAGTGAGTTGTCAAAAATATGTAAGATAATTCTTTAGGAAATTTCTTTCATACATCTCTCTTGCGATCTCGATGTTCCCCCGAAGCCGGGGAAGCTAAATAGGAGAAATCTTATGGACTGGCCCCTTGATGCTACTGTCTGGTTTGTATGTGCTAGCAATGATCTTAATCATTTAGGAAGTCTTTGGTGTAACAATCCTGATCATAATGGGTTTGAGTTGTGAAAATATTTTTTTCTTATAGAACGCAAAGGTAAAAGCAAGTATAATTGATTTAAGGCGACCCGTCCCAACATAGAGATAAAGTTTTGTGCGCTCTGTTGCTTTTTTTTTTTTCACGGATTTGCTGGGATCTTATATTTGTCATTTTGTCATGTGGTTTTCAGTTTGACCCAAATGGGAGGCAATGCTTGACAATGGATGGTTACCGAGAGATCGGGCGGATAGTTCGTAGTCTCTCTGAAACGCATTGTGATGGGCGGCTTCTGGCCGTCCAGGAAGGTGGATATCATGTTACATATGCAGCCTATTGTCTTCATGCGATGCTTGAAGGTGTGCTCAACGTCCAACGTCCTTTATTATCTGATCCCATTGCTTACTACCCAGAAGATGAATCCTTCACAGTTGAAGTCATTGATGCTATGAAAAAGCACTATAAAAAGACTATTTCGTTCATGAAGGACCCTTGATTAGCTTCAGATCTTATTTGAAATCCCATCTTATTAGTCATTTGATCGGAAGGGCTGTCATTGATATCAACACGCGATGTTGCTTTTGTGCTTCGTGCTCAGAAAAGAGGAAAAGAGGTACTGTCTTTGTAATGCTTGAAATATTAAAGGTCTTGTGAAGAATATGGCTGTGCATTTTATTACCCCAATATAAAGTGTTAATTAAATGATGAGCAATGCTTAAATCTGGGATTGCCATATGAGTATGTTATTTATTTTTGAATTACCGTTTGGAATATAAAAAAATTTTAATAATAAGAGGATTCAAAGTGGATCCAGCCCGGTTCTCTACTTTGGGGGAAAGAAAATTACCCAAAATATTTAAATTTTTTCTTTTTTCACTATTATGTCTCCATTATTATTTCTTTTAATTCTATTTTTAATTTTAATTTTGAAAATTATAATATTCCATGTAAAAAAAAATATGTTAAATTGATTGTATTTTAAATCTTTTTGAGTACCCTACCTAGGTGTTTTCCCGACTTTTAGCACCAATTTGGGCTACTATGCTGGGTGGTCGAAGTAATCTCATCACGTGAGGTGCCATTGATAAGATGTCACGTGATTAAAAAATATTATGATGGAAAAAAATTATGGAACATGCTTAAATTAAAAAATATATTAGAAGAAAATATACTTAAGAACATTAGGAAAAATTGAGGATTTTATTTGGTTAATTGTAGGAGCTCTATACTATATATCTGTTAGGAATATATAATAGCTCAATCCATATAAAAAAAATATCATAGAGTTTGTATTACGGAGTACTCCAAATTTATTTTGTTACATCAATCGCAATATCTCTAACTCCTCTAAGATATGTACACATATATATAAAGAGTATGTTTAACTTTTTTTTCTATATGTATTCACAATTGCATCTTTATCTTGAACAATTGATATAATTGGTCAACCAACGAATACTAAAAATGATATATAAAATGAAAGTCATTATTTTCTACTTAGATACTTCAATTTCAAACCAGTCACTTTCCTAGATATGTTCCATAAGATTGAATCTTATTTAACCACAGGTAACATGTTAGAGTGGCAAGTACCGAAATAGAATTTAAGAAACAATTGAAAGTCATAAATGGTACCAACTTATATTATCACCACCTTTATGGTATGTTTGGTTGAAGAAAATAAAGAGGGAATAGAATTTTTATTTTTTAAAAATAGATATTTCTTCTTTTGGTTACAAATTTAACTAAAAATAAATATTATTATTATTATTATTGTCACTATTTCTACCTTATTTCTCATATTATTTTACAAATCAAACAACGAAATACTAATTTTTATATTATTCTATTATAATAATTAAATATGAAAATAACAATTCTAACTTTATTTCCATCCTATTCTATTTCTTGAAATAACTATTTTATTCACATCTTATTTCATTCCAACAATCAAATGTACCGANTTAAAATGTCATATGGTGAGTAAGTAGAAATTAATTTACTCACTTTTCTACTGGTGAAATTTTTACACATATAATATGAATCATGCACTACGGTGCTGACTCTTCCTGAGAGGGATGTGTCACTATGAAGTTTTCTAATATTTCCAAGATATTGCTTTTTTATGTTGTCAGATAACGCGAGTGCGCACATGCGTGTGTTCAGATCTACAAGAATATACCTTAGATGATCAGTGTAAAAAAATTCATTTTGCTTAATTTTTTAAACAATTTCAAACGTAAATAACTAAATGAAATCAGATACTATCATAAAATAGCTTTGGAAAACAGTTGAGGAGATACTCAGAGATGAGGAATGACATAAAAAATCACTTTTATAGAGCTAAACCCTAAAATAGGGAGAACGTGAAATGATTCTCTTCTATCAAATTTATAAAAGGTTCGGTATAAATCAAATTCATAAATCTGATCAATTGGTATATCTTGGCAATCAATGATGATTGAGACGAATCAACTTCATAAATAACAATTCAATTCGAGTCAGTAATTTTTCTATTCAAAACTCAGAATTATCCCCTACAAAACCGAAGTTTGTAACAGACGTGCATGAAAGACAAGCGAAAAACGAGCAATTCTCGAGCAATTCTCACTTCCTAAATATGGTCCATTCATTTCATTCTAAAATTATTAACTATAAATCTAATATTAATTTTTAGTTTTTTTTTTCAAAAAAATATTTTAAATTTAATTTTTTTTGACAATATGCTTAAACTGTTATAATTATATTTAATAGTTTGTGTAAAATCACTTATATTAAATTGTCTTTTTAAAATATCTAAATAAAATTACTTATAAATCATATAAGCCAATCAAATAAAAATATTCAAGAGATTTTTAAAATAGTTAAACATATTTTTAAACTTATCATTAATAGTCAAATTCTATTTGTTAAACCATCAAACGATATTTAAAACAAAAATTGGCCTGATGAGAATATAAATTGTCATTGAGATGAGGAGTGACGGCAATTGCATATAAAATAACGAGCATCAAAGAGAAGAATGAGATCGTAAAGAGAAGACCCAAGTATAAGAAGAAAAGAAGAGATTATAGAGAAAAAATTTGACGCCATCGAAAATAGATATATGCTCGAATCTAGAAAATCTAAATCAAGTATTTTGCCCATAAAATTAAAATTTTTAGACAGTCTGAAAATATTTAGATGGCCTAATGTGATTATATTTAAATATAAATATTTATTTAAATAGACGAATATAAATGTTCTAAAGAGTTCGGATTATAGCATCTTATTATTAATGGGTTACAATTCACTGAGTTCTGGATTTTAGGAGCCTTGTGCCGCAAATCACGATCATTCGTCCAAAATCAGATAACCGCGATTTACATAGCCCATTTTTTTCATTTTTATTGGAATAAAAAATAAAAAAAATATTTGACCGTTAAATTTACAATTGAACAGCTATAATTATGGGATAGGCCTTGTGTCGCAGCACAAGGCCCTCGCAAAATAAAGCTACAAAAGCTCCAAACTCGGCTGGGGTTATATGACGCATACAGAAAATACAATAATTCAACGCCACAACCCCTACGATACTCCGGCGGCCATTAGATGAGAAAATTCAACGACCATATATATATATATATATAAAGGTTTAATACTATTATTTTTTTATTTTTATAATTTTTTATATTTAATTAAAAAAATTTTAATTATTTTTGTTTTTTATTTAAATGTCAACTATCAAATTTAAAATCTAACGGCCGAAATAGGCGTGTATCTGGTCGCAGCCCCTCGTGCTCCTCTGCTACCTAGTTCCACAAAGAATTTGGGGTTCGAACAATGCGTTACTTTTTTTCTTTTTTCAATATAAATTTTAAAAATAAAAATAAAACAATGCGAAGCCCGTACTTTTCGTTGTAGGATCCCCGGGGGTGTTCTCCAAAGCCCTCGTGGGTTCTCCAGCGCTTTCAATAGTCAGTACGAATCTTCTATTAACGGCTACTTGCACAGACTGTTAAGCGTCCCCTCTCTTCAACGGTGTTCAAAGAGATGAGCCTTCCCCCTTACGCAGCCGCCTCGATCCAACTCTGTTCTCCTCCACCGCCTCCACAACTCCAACCAGCAAAACTTCCACGAAATTCAACGCAGCTGACGTTTCATAATTCAAAACAAAGCCTCCTGAACACCACCACAAAGCGTAAGGGTATCTCTTTTCACCAAACCCACGAACCGATTGACCCCACAGTCTCTTGGACCTCTTCTATAGCTTTCCACTGCCGGAATGGCCATCTCCGTGAAGCCGTGGAAGAATTCATCCGCATGAGGCTCTCCCTTGTCGAACCCAATCACATCACATTCATCACTCTCCTCTCCGGTTGCGCCCATTTTCCACTACAAAATCGATCGCTCGGGGCTTCGATTCATGCCCACGTTCGAAAATTGGGACTGGATAAAGAAAACGTCATGGTGGGCACCGCCCTCGTCGATTTGTACTCCAAAAGCCGCCTTGTAGAATTAGCAAGAGTGTGCTTTGACGAGATTATGGCGAAGAATTCAGTGTCCTGGAATACTATGATTGATGGGTACATGAGGAATGGGAAAATTAACGAGGCACTTGAGCTGTTCGCTGAAATGCCCGAAAGTGATGTGATTACTTGGACTGCATTAATTGGTGGATTCGTGAAGAAGGGCCTTTATGAGCAAGCTCTGGAATGGTTTCAAGAAATGCAGCTCTCTGGTGTGGATCCAGATTATGTAACAATTATTGCAGTGCTTACTGCTTGTGGTAACTTGGGAGCACTTAATTCAGCATTATGGGTTTCTCGATATGTTTTGAGTAGAGAATTTAGGGACAATATTCGAGTGTGTAACTCATTGATAGACATGTATTCTCGATGTGGGTATATGGGATTTGCCCGTGAAATATTTGAGAAGATGCCAAGTCACAGTTTAGTCTCATGGAACTCAATCATAAGCGGTTTTGCTGCTAATGGAGACACAGAGGACGCACTGAAATATTTCACTATGCTGCAGAAGGAGGGGTTTGAACCGGATGAGGTAAGCTTCACAGGAGCTCTTTCTGCATGTAGCCATGCTGGTTTGGTGGACGAGGGACTCAAACTCTTTGATGAGATGCAAAGACTACACAAAATCTCACCTAGAATTGAGCATTATGGGTGCATAGTTGACCTGTACAGCCGTGCTGGGAGATTGGAAGACGCATTGAATATGGTTAAGAACATGCAAATGAAGCCAAATGAAGTTGTGCTGGGGTCGTTGTTGGCCGCTTGTAGAAACTGTGGAGATGTTAGCTTGGCGGAGATGTTGATGAATTACCTAGTTGAGTTGGATCCTGACTGTGATTCTAACTATGTGCTTCTTGCTAATATGTATGCAGCAGCTGGAAGTTGGGAGGGTGCAGGCAATATCAGAAGGAAAATGAAGAGCAGAGGGATACAGAAGAAACCAGGGATCAGCTCGATTGAGATTGATGACAGCATTCACGAATTTGTGGCCAGCGATAGATCACACACTGAGATGGAGTCTATTTATAAAATGCTAGAGATTCTGTCTATTGAGTTGAGGATATGCGGGTATGTTCCTCAAGCCACAACAACAGAATTCTAGGAACAAGAGCTAAACTCCCATGCCTAATGTCAACAAACTGAAATCAGCAAAGAAGTGATTTGAGTCTGAGAGAGCAATACAGAGAAGTAATACAGAGAAAATGATACTTTATAAAGAAGTCAATTGAGAAGCTGTCGAAAGATCACACTTGGATGCTTTTTAACGGAATGATAGAATTCTCCAGCAGAAGCACTTATATTTGTGTTGGTCTATTTCCATAGCATCTTAAGGGTAGGGTTTCCATTAGGATGCAAATTGCGTGCAGATTAAAAGAAGGATTACACAAACACAAACATTGAAGATGTTGTAACAATGGGATTCAGAGCAAGCAACTTCTCCATAGTTGTGCATGGAAAACATCATTTTCTTCCTTTTAATTTTCTGCTACTTTTTCTCAGTGTGGTTCAAAGTACCTACGTTGCCCTTGGTATGGTTTTTGTCTTGCATTCGTCTTTCAAGTGGGATATGTTGGATTTTAGTCATTCCCTTATGGGTGTCATAATAAACGGATAGTTATCGGAGGGTCGCATGATATTTATACAAAGATTACGGTATTTACGCGCAATCAACGCCTGAACACCAAACCCAGGGGCGCTCATGCCCGAGGCACATTCGATTAGCACTCGAGCGCCGATTCCAATGGCGCCCGAGCCCGAAGTGCGCCTGACGGGCGCTTGAGCGTGTCTCACAGTATGAAAATGCACCTAACGCGTTTTTAGAGCAATTTTGAAATCAAATCTCATACAATGAGCGCCGCACAGAAAGAAAGAATAGAAAATGAAAGAAGAGGAAGATGTTCGGCATTCGATTGAGGTCTGATTTGAGTTCAACTCTTCGTCAAGGTTGGGTACATTTTTCCAAAATGTATTTTATTTAATTGCTCTTATTTCTCGTTATATCTTTTCTTATGAGTTGTTAGGTGTGTTATAATCAATAATTCTTCGCTTAGGATTGTAGTCAAGGAATTTCAGATGGGGTTACTTGTAACCGGTAGTATTATTATTATAGTGAATTTATTCTGAATTTATCCCGTAATTTTTTTATTGGTTGAAAATGATTTTCACGTTAAAAATATTATGCATTATTATATTTCTTATACTCATGAGTTTGGTTCTTAACGTTTGATTGGAGATTCAATTTTGTTTCACTGTATCAGGTTGTATATATCCGGATCAAATCCCAACAGGATGCCATGTGTATAAGGGTATGCCTTGTTGTATTGCACCAGTCTTCCTAATGGAGCAGCAACATAGCTATAAACTCGTGAACTATGGCTGTCAGACCTGTCACGACTCAGGAACATAATATACGCAGATCAAAAATAAAATCAATAATAATATTTTCATCAATCATAAAATTTTAACCCAGGCGCGACAGTCATACACATACAGGATCCGATATAATAAAACTTGTACAAGATCTTATTGGATATAAATCCGAACAAACATAATATATGACCTACTATCCAAATATCGCAAGGGAGGTATCCAAACATATAATTCTAATATTTTTCATATATAGATCAGGGTCATCATCCGATCATAAAATATAACCATAACCCATCATTGGGATCAGAAACATACCCAACGTAACATCTCCACTTACCGAAAGAGATATCCAAACTAGATCACATCCGAACTCTTACAAGCGTATCCATGACACTTGTCTGAATGGATAAAATATAAAAACGTGAGCCAAGAGCTCAACAAATATCATCGTATAAAACAGCATACATAAATCAGAAGTAGGGATATCACATAACAATTACGTAAAACAAAACATAATATTTGTAAAATCCCTGAAAACCGAGGAGATGTCTCACACTAAATTATAATCCCTGAAAATCGAGGAGATGTCTCATATTAAATTATCGTCCGTATTAAACAGTCCCTTCAGGATATACTCATAATAAATACGATTCGGTCAAATCTCATATACGATACCATATCAAATGATCCGATGTCGCATAGGCCGCAGCCGTCACCACATCCGTGTGAGACACATACCATCGTCCAGATCTAAATCTCATAATGTAAAAATTGAGAGAAAACTGTCGGAACTAAAACATAAATCAAAACATGTTCCGAATTTATCACATATTTATACGTACGAGATATTCCTACCGCTCAACTGTGGACCAATCAGTGTATCTCAAAATCATCCTCCACTCAAATACATACAGAACTATAACGCATGCACGAAATCGGAGAACTAACGATAAATAATACCAATTTGAGGAAAGGTTACCCCCGTCCAGTAACCACGGCTATATCGGCTACGATTTAGGCCAATCGCTCAAGGACATCCACGTACTCTGTCTCCCATAGATTAGGAACTTACTATATTTTTTACCACCTGCAGCTTTGGGTATAATATCAAGTTTTAGTTATATATTAGGACGTCCGAATATATTAGTTTTTCGTCAATTCCTTACGATAGTTCTCATTTAAATACACAGTGGGACAAGTTAGCTACTAAACGTCTCAACCTTCCTTCCGGCGGAAGTGGGCCATATCATACACGACCCCGTCAAGACTAAGCGTTTCTGTCGGGAGCGGTACCAATATCTCATGCCTCGGATCACATATAACGACCCATCTGGTCTCGGACCGCCATGGTCCTATAGTAACCTCGCCCCCGATAGCATACATGATTAATGTAATGCCTAGTTCATGGTTTCACAACATACGGATACACAAATATACATATATATTGTCCGAGTGTCCGAAAATCTCCCAAATCATAAATACCCATGTAAAACCACCGCACAACCAATAAAACAAACATGTATGTACATAATTAATAAATTATCTGTATATAAAAATATACATATTAATAAAATCTCCCATAATAGTCAAAATATATCAGAAATTAAATCAGATCAAGAATAGGGTTAGAGGATACTTGCATCGACTTTATACTCCACAGATCTGAAAAAATGATGTCCCAAAGCACCCAAATCTGGCATTTTCCTCTCCTGTCTCACTCGCGCTGCCCTCTCCCTGCGCGGGTTGCTACCGTGCACACTGTCACCGCTCCTCTGTCCGTCACTCCACCATTGCGCCGCCTCACCGGCACCGCCGCTGCCTTGTGTGGCCGTCGTCGGCCTTCCCGATGTCACCCCACCAGCACCAGCGCCGGTGCACTGTCGCCTCCTCTCTCTCATCGCGCGACTTCTCTCCTTCACACTGCGCCACCGCCGCCTCAGCATGCGCCACGCCACAGCTCACCACCGCTGCGACCACGGATGTCACCGCTACCATCCCGAACGGTCACCGTCAACTCTTGCAGCATTGATTTCCTCACCTAGCGCCATCGTCGTCTTAACCCACGACCGTCGCGGCCTCACCCATGACCGTCGTCGCCGCCGCTCACTTGCGCACAACCTCCACACGCCGCCGTTGACACCAATCTCCTCTCCCTTCTCCTCCTCTTCCCTCTACTTCTACGAACCCTAACTCCTCCCCCCTCACTCTCTCTTCCCAACTCCCTCTTCTCTGATCCCCATTCTTTTCTTCTTTTTTTTTCTTTTATATTATTATTATTATTATTATTTTACTTTTCTTTATACCCAAATCCAACTCGATATTCGGACAATAGTTCAGATGTACTCCAAGCGTAACTCTGAAATTAGGATCATTCCTAAAAATTTTGACAATATTTTAATTTATTTTTACTATGTTTGAAATATCCAAAATCACAATAAATATTAAAATAATTTAAATGGGGATCCGAAATATTACAAGACCACTCAATCTTCTAGGATAAATTCACCATGAAAAGTGATCATTCACCATTGCTAATGTATACATCTCAAGTAGAACCTTGAAGCTTCTAAAAAGTAGATGGTAGAAAGGATTTTTTTTTTTGCCAAATCCATGAGAATTATGCACTTCCTATTCGTATGAAAAATTACGTTTTACCATCAGTTCAGCACATTAACTAATTGCTCCAAGCATGTAACTGTAGCCTTCTTACGTAGAATCGCTCACTGTCCACGGAGGACTTCTATCGTGTGGAGTATATTACCCTGATCACTAGATGGTCGCCAGGGATCTGTGGCACATCATTTGCCATCATTTTCCATTGCAAATGTCGCAACACCACTGCATCTTTTGCAACTTCCAGGACTTTTTGATCCAGCGTTCTACCTATTCAACTAAAAGCTCCAAAGATTGTGGCAGGAAAAGAATTGCAATTGAACTGCTGCACAAGAAGTTCCCTACTGTGTATTGCGTTGTGAGGTGCTGATCAGTGTCAATGTTCAGGGACAATCCCTGCTGAATCAGAATGCAACACTTGCTGTGACTCCTCAAGAGCGAAGAAAGCTATTCCATCAACTTACTGCATCAACCTCGTGTTCAATCTCTGCTGCATTCAGGTGTCTTCCCCTGACACTAATGCCCTCCTCCCCATGGTTCTTACATGCAACCAACAATGACCTCCACAGAACCTCATCTGGCTCCACCTCCATCTTCTCTATCAGCTCCTTAGCTTCCTTTATCCGCCCTGCCCTCCCCAACATATCAACCATACATGTATAATGTTCCATAGTCGGCCTCATCCGGAACCCCTTCTCCATCATCTCAAAATATTCATTTCCCTTGTCCACAAAGCCCCCATGACTACAAGTTGTAAGGATCGTTGTAAAAGTTGCCTCATCGGGCAAAACTCCCAAATCCATCATCCTACTAAACAACTCAAAAACCTCTGTGAATTTCCCATGCATCGCATAGCCACCCATCATTGCAGACCAAGAAATCAAATTTCTCTCAGGCATTTTGTCAAACACTTTATGCGCTAACCCGAAATCTCCACACTTAGCATACATTGTTATCAAAGCATTGGAATGTGCCGCATCATTGGCAAGTCCATTAACCAAAACTGAAACGTGGACTCGCCGGCCAAGCCGGAGGGCAGAGATCCCGGCGATTGATCTAAGCACAGCGGGCAAGGTGTTGCAGTCAATGGGTTTGTGGGCAACAAGCATTTGGCAGAACGTGGAGAGAGAACGATGAAATTCTCGAATGGAAGCGTAGCCCCGGATGAGGGTGTTGTAGAGGAAAGTTGATTGGCGGTTGGAAAGAGAAAATATGTAGTTCGCTGCGGCCATCTGGGCACAGGAAGCGTAACCAGAGATAAGTTTTGCTCGTATGAAATCGTGGTGAGAAATGCAGAACTTTATCGTTTGGGCATGAATTTGTTGAAGCTTTCGGAGGTTCTTGGTGGTGCTACACGATTCCAGAAGTGAAGCATAAGAGGGGATATCGCGTGGCAAGGGCATTAGATTTGGACGCAATGGGAGATGGAAGGGGACGAAGAATGCGAATTGACCAACGGAAAGATTGAAGTATTGCGACTACGAAATATTCATCTATTAAAACCATGTTTTGTATAGTTTTGATAAAAATCAGGTAGAAAAATCTGCAAATTTAGAATTTTCAAAAAACAATCAAAGAAACTGATTCAAGTTCAATAAATCTTGCTTCTAGTTGTTTTTTTTTTTTTTTAAACGACAATAATCTGTGTAGAAAAATAAAAAAAAGTTATATATATATAGCAATATCATGGATTATCGTTTTATAGAAAAAGAAGTCAATCTAAATTAAGTAATAATAATAACAATAACATAAATAACTTAAATAAAAAATATCAATCCTTAAATTTAAGAAAATATTATATGATATCCTAGTATGCCACTCAAAATTAATAAGCAAAGTATATCATCATTGATATGATAACATATAAAATATTAATTAATATTAATATGTTATGTGTGTATATAAATATATCATTATAAATAATTCAAATAGTAATATAATTATTATAATAAAAAAATAATTAAAAGTACCAAAAACTTAAATAAGTTAAAAATTTTTAATATAATATCAGTAATAGTATAATATTCAGCCCTAATGTTAAAATGAGCAATAATAGTTCATTTTTTATTACGTTAAAAAATAAAATAAATCTCCTTATAAGCAAAAAATATCAATAATGTACCGATTATCAGTGAGAGCACCTACTCTGTCAACGCTAGAGAAAACTCGAAACTTCAATTAAAAAGAAGAGGAAAAATGTAAACCGTGAAAAAAAGATGCCGTGATACCATGTAAAAAAATGAAAAAAGATATTTAAAAAACTACTATACATGTATATATATATATATATATATATATATATATAATGATCATTTGTTACACAAAAATAAGAAACTGTAAATTAAAAAAATACAAAAATAATAATTACATAATATAAATTACGTGGTATTAATTCTACAATTTAAAAAATATATTATATAAATCTTATTGTATATAAATATTTTAAATTAAACGGTATTAATGATCGAACTTTAAAAAATATATTATATAACATTCTAATAATATGAAAATTTCATTTTACAATGGGTAACGAGTCTAATTAGTAGGACACATTAGCCACTTTGTCTCTAGCTATTCGAGAATTCTGGTTGCCATGCATAACACAATCAATGAAAAATTATATAATATATTAAAATATATTAAAAATGAACTAAACCCAGTATATATTATATAAGATAATCAATATATTGTATTTTCATTTTCTAGACAGCCCAAACCCAATCACACGGGATCCAATGGATGGAACGAGGGGGCGTCCAACGCGGAGCCCCCTCCAATGTCTACGGGGGCTGTTAGATTGAAATTCAACGACCCCTTATTTTAAAAAAATATTATAAAATTTAAAAATAAAAAATATTAAAATTTATATTTTTATAATAAAAAAACAAAACAAAAATTATATATTTTTTTATTATAAATTTTGGGCCATCAGATTTTTCAATCCAACGGGCCAAATGAGGCGCTGGATGGCATCCAGTGCTGGGGGCCGTTGGACGCCCCCCGAATCCTCCAATCGATGGGATTTCTTGGAGAGCAAGCTACTTCAAGGTTTACAATCTTCATGGCAAACACATTCATAATTTGACAACAGAAGCCAAACACATGAAATGGGATGATTTACAACACTTCATGGCAGCAAAAAGGAGAAAAACATACATCCGGGCACTGTCTTGGAGTAGGCAGAAAACAGACACCAAATATCGAGTCTAAACGATACGCAGTGCAGGTAGCTGCATGCAGCTTCAGCCGTCAAAAAAATTTTGAGCAGGGAGACATATCTTCGCATCACGGAGAACTTTTCCTGGGTTTCTTTGGACTCTCACCATTGTGGTGCATTGGGTCCGGTCCCGAAGGAACCCTCCTCAGCTCCTCCCCGTCGATCAGTCTCTGCTCACCACCTCCTCTGCTTGCTGAGCCCTGAACCACCGCATCTTTCAGAATCTACATGCATGCCGAGATGATGAATAAAAACCCAATTCGAGTAAGGCCTTGAAACTATCAAAGAAGGAAGCAAGTTCAAACAAAAAAGTAAATGCAATACCTTCCTGTTGTAGTCAGCTGCTTCCGGAGAAGAGCAGCCATAATCAGTTTTACCATCTGCCAAAGAGTACTATTTCATTGGTAAACCATCAATGCTACTTTTGTCCAAAAAATAAGGAAAAAAGCACTTAAAACCAGAAGAATACATCAAGTTTTGCAGAAACAGAGGGAGAGAGGGCGGAAGGAAGGGAAAAAAATAACCAGAGGCAGCTGAAATGGACGCTTCTGATTGCATGATCACCACCATGAAGAGTACAAGCATAGGTGCTAGTCTGTTGGCCATTTGAGCGGTTTCAAACAGTAGTACAACGAGGCTAGCTAACCAGATAATGCTATGAAGCTAAACGAATTCCAAGTACAACGAAGGAACACTGGGAGTTGGGACATAGCAGTGAAAATATGCACCGAATTTATAGATCTTTAGACTGAGATATCCTGAGTGCAAATGATTGCCTGTGCAGCCATATCTTGATACTATAATTAATTACGGCTTCTTTTGCGCAGAGAAAGAGCGAGGGAGGGAGGAACTGGGATAGATTAAAGAGAGAGAGTGTGAGTGAAAGGAGAAACAGAGATATGCATTAGATTAGATTACAGAGTGACCTGCAGCCGACGTCCGTCCTGATAGACGGCGCCGTCGTGGGTGACTGTCAACCAGAAGGTCACTGCTTAAGTTCGTCCCGCCCGGGCAGATGCCGAGGGAGAAGAGGCGGTCAGGGGGAAGAGAAGGGAGAAGGGAGTGGCGTAGCAGGAATCATAGCTGATGACTTTTACTTACGTCAAACAGGAGCCGTACGATTTGTGGGCTCTGCGGGTCTTATATTTCCGTTATGCTTTCATTGCCATTTTGAGTTTTGCAGAGGTGATAGCGTGAAATGTAAGATCCTCTCTTCCACCTAGCTTTGCGAGGATTTTCGAGGTTACAACTATATATTTTTAAATAAATAATTATAATTTATATAATTTAAAATAATAAATTTTAATTATTTTTTATTTTTTAAAAAAATAATTAAATTATAATTATTTATTTAAAATAAATAATTAAAATATAAAACTAAATATTTATACCTTTTTTATTATTAGTTATAAAATTAATGAATTAAAAATTATTTTTGAACTTTAATTTTAAATTTTAAAAAATTTGTGACTTGAAAAAAGTTAAAGAAAATTGCTTTCGATATGTAAATGGATTTTCTGGGCCGCGTGTGAATAATTAATTCATTGAGACATGTAGGAAGGGGTGGGGATGGAGGAAAATGTTGAAAAAATGTATATATATATGGTATAAAATTGCATAATAATTGTTTATTTTATATAATTACTTTCAAAAGTTTCCCAATATCCAGTGCATTTTATTACGTGACTAAAAATAAAAATTAAATTTAATAACACAAAAATAAAAATTGACATTAAAAATCTAGTAATATTCTCAGGTGAAAGATCTATATAATTGACAGTAGATTAGGATGAAAAATTGAAATTTTTTATCACTATTCCTTTTAATCACAATTATTTAATTAATGTTAAATAATTTAAATTTTTTAACAAAAATTAACTTTTTTAAAAAATAACATAACCATTAAATTAATATCAAACATTATAATTAAAAGAAATTAAATTTATATATTTTTTTATAAAAAGGTTAGGTTTTCAATTGTGAAAAACTACATGTAAGAAGTCCCTTGATTTGATTTTTAATGTAAATGAAAATTTTATAACATTTTCAGATTATTTCCTCCGATAAAAACTTGATCTTTTTTTGGGGAGGGGGGGGGAGTTTAGATAACTATTTGGATGTGAATCTTTTTTTTTTTTCCATAATTTTACGTAATTTTTGTTTAATGTAAGGAGATAGCGGTGAAGATGTGGAGTCGCAGTGAACCACGAATCCCACCACATAGAAAAGAGGTTCCAGCTGGAAAATCCCAGTCGCTGAAAAGTGAGATAATGATTTATTACAGACGATGGTGATGCATTTAGTGATGTTTATTACACTTAGATTGATTGATTTGTCCTTCTGCTATCTCAAATTTTGTTTTTATTGATGTTTATTTATCGTTGAAATAATGAATTTTACTTCACAAATCTTGATTTTGTTGATGTTTATTTATCATTGGAAATAATGAATTATGATGACACTTGAAATTTTAATTCGATTTTACGCCCCATCGTTAGGTGTAATGTTTATACTCTATTATCAATATCTAAACGAGAATGAAAGATCTCAAAATATATATATATATATATATATATATATATATTTATTTATTTAAAATAGATATTACGTGTGTCTCATGTTAAAAAAATTTGAGATAAAAATTTTTAGTTTATAAATGTGGAAGATATTTTTTTTTATAAAACGTCCTTTTAAAATAAATTCTTCCATTAAACTTGTACACGTATCAGGTACATATAATTTCTCAAATAAAATACAACTATATATTAAAAAATATTGACTATGATCATAAAATTCAACAATAGCAACCAGTTGCAACATTAATTGATATTAAATATTTAATATTGGTTGAATAAATCTTGATATATGAATTAAAAAGAGTGGTAGGTAGCCCCTAACAATGACTATTTTTTAAAGGTAAAATGATAAATAGATAGATAGTCTATAACTTAAATATATTAATATTGACCCCCTACTATAAACATGGATTGTAACTTATGCCTAAAAATTATGACATAAGAGTTTGAAAGAATAGTAGATACCTTTTATTCCAATGATGACTATTTTTAGGGCAACAATATAAGTAATTAGAGAGTCTGCCACTTAATCTAACAGTAAACTTTTTGTAAAATATATATATATTTAAATTTTAAATTTTTTTTATTAAATATATTTTTTTTTATAAAAGTGAGGAATACTTGAGCGAACTAAAAAAGGGTGTACCTCAAAATTAGAATATCACCAAAACGTGGTAAGTGTAACGGGGAAGAAAAGGGGACAAAGGAATAATTTAGAATGAGAAGTACCGTGGAAAACTGGCCATCAACAACAGTCTAAAAAAATGTATAAAAATATCCAGTGGCAATTGCTGGAAAGATGTACACTTTCTTTATATAAATTTATAGTATCAAATTTATGTAGATTTTTATAGAGGATGTAGTCAAACTTTTAAAAAATAAGAGAAATTACTTAGATTGTTGGGCCAAATTTTAAATGAATAAGAGACAAAATGATATTATCTGACATTACATTTTTTGTTGAATATCGAGATGGGTCCTATATCTTTTATTAGATCTATTAATATTGATGTATTTCTATATCTGAATTATTAAATAAATTAAAATGTTATTTAATCTTTTTTATGTATTGAATTAAAACAAGTTCGATCTTTGTTACTTCAAATTTGAATCTTATATACCATAACCAACAAATAAAATGTTAAAGAATAGTGAGACTTACTCTCTGATATATTCTTTGATATTTAAATATTTTTTTCATATAGATAGAAATATATGATAATAAGTGAATAATGTATAGATATATATTTTAGAGGATTGGGTGTTAGTGGAATGTTAGACTCCGATGAATGTGTTCAACTGAAAAACGACTTTGAGATGGATAACTGAATTTCGATGGTATGTTCGAATAGAGAGCGACTTTGAGATTGAGAATTTAACTCTGACAAATACGCTTGATTGAGATGCGGCTTTAAAATAGATGATTGAGTTCTAATAAGTATACTTACCTGAGGAGGTTCTTGAGATAGAGGATTAATGACTAATTTCAAGTAAGTCAATCAAAAAACTTAATAAAGAATTATTCTAGAATAATTTAACTAAAAAATTTAATATGCAAATAATTTGCAGCTAAAGTTTTAAATACAGTAGATTTATAAAACATATTTACTAATTAATTGTTGCCATGCATTAGTAGCAAATGTTTTACATACATAAGCTTTAGCAGCTCACCTCGAGTCCATTCGAGTTTACACAATCAAATGTATTTATTTTTGTTCAATAAATTTTAAAAATAAACCCGCAAATTGACATGGGTTACTAGTGAAATGGGCCCTCACTTGACAAGTTGGTTGATTAGTTAGCCAGTTCGTCAAGTGCTGGAAAAGCCGAGACAATTGAACCTACAATCTTTAGCCAATGGGCTTGATCAGTTGACCAAGTCCTTCAAATAATTGATGGATGCATATAATGTGTCTATAATTTGAAATAGGATTGGCAAAATTTTTATAATCTGAACTATTTATTTAAAAATTAAAATTTAGATGTAATCACATTTAAAATTTTAAAATATTTAAACTTGATGAGTTCGATAAACCATACTTAAGAATAATGACCGCAAATAAAATAAATATCCAGTATAATTGAAAACCCAATAAATGCACAAACGCAAGCCCAATAAAATTCCATTTAGTGAACTGCTAAATCATGCACACGATCCTACATCCAGAGACCATAACTACTTCAGCTTAACTTTGGAGACCATAACTGCTTCAGTTGATTCTATCCAACATGACGTCACGGATCATGAAAAAACAGACAGATCAAGAACTGAATGGTCTGAGTATCATATAAAAGGAAAGAACATCCCAAAAAAAAACCAAAAAGAGGGAACAAAACCACTAAAGTGTAAATCCCACTACCGGGACTGTTGCATAGATATAAACTGAACGAAAACACTTAGACTAAGAGAGGATTAACTCTTATTTTCTCTTTTTAAACTTTTTCTCTTTGTTTTTTAAGGAAAACTGACTTGAGTGTCGAAATTCATTTCGAAAAGCAATCATCGATTGTATTCTAATTCTTGGTTTAGTTGTGGTATGTAAATCTTGGATTGTCAAAAACAAAATGGAGATCCTCAAAATTTTATAGTAATCTTAATTATTAAAAATAGTTAAAAGATAAATTATTTATTTTTAAATTGATGGACAGAATTATGAAAAATAAAATTGCTTTTCAAGAACCTCAAAATCCCGATAAGTGGGAGTATTTTCAGATATACAAGTTAAATTATAATATATGAATTAAATTTTACGATAAAATAACAATCACGTTCTTCGGCCCCATCCCAAATAAAATACTCGTTCTTTAGCGTGTGATTGATTTAAGAAAAGAAGCCAATAAAGGGAGAAAAAAACGATTGAAAAAAATATTTTATTTTCATTTTTTATATATTGATAGAAAATCATATGAACAAAAAATAAATTTTAATTAAATTATTTTTTGTTTATTTGTCAAAGAAATGAAGAGAGGCCCTTGATACTATGTCTTTTTACATTTCAATTATATTTTTCATATGATATTTTTTATGAATCAAATACCCAAAAAATATATGTATTATTTTTATTAAAAAAACCCTAAAATTAAACATACTCTCACAGATTATTGACATGGACAGAGGAAGCCTTTGAAACGAGTGGAATGAAAGGACTTCAGCCTACCTATAAAGTGATCACTATGAATGCCATTTATATGGTCTAAATTAATACCATAAAAATAATGAAATAAAGTCAATTAATATTATAGGATTATAATTAAATAAAAGTAATTTGTACGGAATATATCAATGAATTTATTATAAAAGAAAAAATTATTCTTATACTTATATATTGTTATTCATAAATCAAAATTTTATTTTATAAAAAAAGTTATAAATATGAAAAACCTTTAGATATTAAATATCAATATTAGCCAATACATTTGTGCTTAGTCATGTAAATAAGGGA
Source organism: Nepenthes gracilis (assembly GCA_033239525.1). Classification (NCBI taxonomy): domain Eukaryota; kingdom Viridiplantae; phylum Streptophyta; class Magnoliopsida; order Caryophyllales; family Nepenthaceae; genus Nepenthes; species Nepenthes gracilis. The sequence continues at coordinate 3,861,904 of BSYO01000001.1, forward strand.
GTTTACATCATGTGCATGTACAATATATCCGTTAATCATACAAATGATAATAAAATATTTTTAAAATAATAAAAATATATTTTTAACTAATATAATATTTTATTTATTTATCTATTTTATATATATAAAAAAGTTACCTCTTTAATATTAATTGGCCCACGAGTAAATAAGAGGGACAACTCCCCGTGACTCACATTTCAAATTTTGTGAAGTGGAGAAGTTGGGTATAGCTGTGATGCAAAAGCACATATCCATTAGTAAACACAAAAGCCATCGAAATATTAAATTCAAAATATTTATATGTCATAAATAATTATTAATATTATATTCTTCAAAATATAGTGTTTGTAGATAAACCCTATTATGACAAAATAGAGGATAAAAATAGCACCCATAAGTAAATTCATCGGCAACCTCACTCAATATTTGATGCTCTATAGTTGTTGTGTAATTAAAATAAAAAAGAATACATTAACTTCACATCTACATAATTTTAGAAAAGATGAATTAGCTAAATTGAAAGTAGTCCTCCATCTATCTAATGAGAGGAATGTTATATATCTAATCTTTCATTTTAACCACTCTATATAATTATTGACAAAGATTGGGGCAAGTCATAAATAAGAGGCAAGGAATAAAAGGAGAGGTCCCAAGTTACCACATTTTTCAATCTAAGTTGGATTTTATTTCTTTTATTTAATTTTAGTTAATTAACTGATTGATATGGAATTGGGATAGCACATCATAAAATAACTCTATCTATTCAAGAATCCAATATACATGTATGAGAAAATAATGCAAGTTTTTTATATGTAATATCTGATTTTTTTTAAATTTAAATTTATAATTTTATAATTATTTTGTATTAAATTAATATGAAAAATAAGTATATAATATAAAAAAAAAACTACAATAAGAGAGAAGATCAAGTTTAGCATATAATAAACACCTATCTCACACATGTACATGCTTCTAGTAGAAGTTCTGCACCCGAGGGATGTATATATGGTGTTTATATGTGATTTCAACACATGGATTACGCCTAAGGTGCGTCTAATATAATACTCATGTGTGTATGTACATAAATATGGTATCCGTTATGCATCTAATCAATGTTTATATGCCTATTTGGGTATATAAGTCCCCATTGCCCATTTTTTGTCATTTATGTAGGAAAGAAAAGTGAGATAAGAGAAAAAAAAAAGAAGAGAATAAGATAACAAAAAAAAAAAAAAGAGAAAAGGAGAAGCAAATGGATTTCAGGGTTATTTTGCTTTCAGATTAGTAACTATAAAATTTAATATAAGTATATATAAATTTATTATTTGGTTCATCATTTAAAATTTTTAATTTACTTTTTATTCTTATTTAAATATGCATACATATTACTATTTTTTATTAATTTTTAAATATTATTACATATATATATATATATATATATATTTTCATCAAATATTTTGAGATTTTGTTAATTTTTATCGAATAATGAGAAGTTTCATTTGTTTTTACAGAGTATTTGAATATTTTAAAATATTATATTTTAAAATTGAGATACTGTAAAAAAAATATATAATATTTGACCTTAGATACTATTTACATGTAAACATTTGATGAGAATTTATTTTTATAATATGATCGGAGTAAATACTTTTTCAAGAGGATGAAAAAATTATATATATTTGTTATAGAATCATTTGTTTAACAAATAAGAATCATTGTAAGTAAGTTAATAATTTATATTGATACATATCTTACTATATTAGGAATACTTGAATAATATACTTATTATCTATAGGTAAAAAAATAGTATTTGACTTTATTTATATGCTAATGTTGTCATGATCCTGACCCAAATACATAATTAAAAAAATAATAAAATAAATTTAAATATATTTTTTTAATTGGATAAAACCCAATTAACCACACTTATCAGGCTGGACATAAACAAACCAAATCTAAAATAATACAATATACATAACGCTCAACAGTAACTACAGAAGCCAATCGAACTATTTTATTCGATATTTAAATAAATTAATTTAATAACCCACTTGTTGGGTCACAGTATGAAGGCCTATAAAAGCACGGCCCAAATAAAAGAAGCCCAGAGACATCCACATAAGCAGATCAGATGGCCCAGGCGAGAAGCCCAAGGGCCGAGAGCCCAAGAGGTTTCTTACCACCCGAGCGGCTAGGAAGCCAAGAAGAATCTCTCAGACTTTCCAGAGGACCTCGCGGGGACTGTTCTCTCCTCCCAAGACCGCGAGCTTGCAAGAGGACTCACAGCCGTCCGAGAACCGCCCGTCCATGGCCGGGAATGCCAACTGGCCTATTTCGACGGTTTCCAAGAAAGCCTGCAACTACTGCCAGTCGCCGCATCAACAGAGCATGCCTAGTCAAATCGGGGCAGATATCCGATTCCTGTACACCTGACACACTGAAAGGCTGCAGCGGCGCCGTACGCGTGTCCCTTTCCACATCTCAGCTGCATTAAAGGAAGCCAGTGGTCCAGCCCCTCAACCGCCGGATGGACGACACGTGTCCACTCCCCAACGGTCCGACTTCCACTATAAATATACAGCAAGACCTCCTTCCCAAAAGGGGGCCCAGTGAAGAAAACACGCAAGGGAGCTTTCCAGTTGCCACTCTGACTCCCAGAGCTTCCAGCAAGCATCCCCCTTCTCCACGCCTAGTTCCTCAAAGACGTGGAAGAAGGCTCCCAGAGAGCATAGTTTTTTTAAGGAGATAAACACAAAACGAGAGATAGGGAAGGGAATAACCCTCACAACTGTACTCTGTAAAATCTCCAACCCATATAGTGAAGCTCTTTACAGGCCCTGAGCCTAGTGGTTTTTCCTCCCCATTCAAGAGGGGATTTTCCACTTAAAACATCCGGTCTCAGTTCTCATATCGCATCCAACACCTTACTCACTCGTGTTGCCGGTTAACCACGGATCGGACTGAACGTCGAGGGTCCAACGCCCCTCATCAACGAGCCTCCCCGAGAGATCCGGCTGGGTCGTCACCACCCGCATCTCTCGGCCATAGCAGGTCATCCGGCTCGGCGACCCTCACCCCCTGCATCTCTCTGCCATAGCAGTCCCCGTGGAACCAGAACGCAACATTGGCGCCGTCTGTGGGAATAAAAGGAAGAACAAAAAACTAAGCGGCTTCCCATCCCCCCAACAACAAGCAAACGCCCCAACGATGCTCAGCAGACAAGGCAGCACGTCCACCCGAGGAGGAGACCGCCACGACGAGTGCCTCCCGTCGGCGCGCCCGAGCGCGCGGCCCGCACTGGCGTGCGCAAATCGGGCGCGAAGGGGGATGACCTCACAAGGCTGTCCGCAGCCTCAAAGAAAAGGCAAAGGACACTCTAGGAGCCCACGCTCCGAAAGCCCGCGTCCCACGGCGCTCAGACGACTACAGTTCGCGCGGGCTCCAGGCGAGTTGAGGGACTACCTCAACAAAAAGAAGTCCATGAGTCCTACCCTTCAAGAAGGGGGCTCAAAAGGCTCTGGAAGACTGTCTTTGGACCCAAGGCCTAAAGCAACTCAGCCTGCGGCAAGACTGTAAGACCCCCGCCCCGAGGACAGGGGAAGGAAGCAGAAGGGCGAGCGCCCACCAGAAGACCCAACGGCCGTCCGGGCACGACGCACCCGAGCGGATGGCCCTTGGGGAAGAAAAGCACTCGGGCCCATTGGCCTTCACTGACTCCGTCACCAACATCCTGAGGCAGATCAGGGACGAAAGGTTCCTAAGATGGCCCAAGGCGTTGAAAAATCCGGAGGGAGGCGACCAATGGGAATACTGCCATTACCATGGCAGCCGCGGCCACGACACCAAGGACTGCAAGAAGCTCCAGGCGGAACTCGAGCGGCTGGCAACAGAAGGATACCTTGACCGCTTCCTGCGAAGACCTGGGCGCGGCCCCGGAGCAGCAGGAAGCAGCCGGTCACGCCGCTCGAGGGGCAAGGCCATCATAGGCGCGGACTAAAAAAAAAAAAGGGAAAGAGAGAGAGGAAAAAGGGACAAAAAAGGCCTTGAGATACTCAATGTAAGAAAAATATGCATTAATAAAACGTGCATTTTTTACCCTTACGACGAAGTGTTTCATACTCTCTCCTCGACCGCTTCCTGCGAAGACCCAGCGGGAAGCAGCCAGCAACTCACGGCATCCAACAAATAAAAACTCGACTGTGACCGAGCGGTCCCAGAGGTCGGGCCCTTGAGGTCATCAAAAACCTGGCTGTGACCAGGCGGTCCCAGAGGCTGGGCCCTCGAGGTCATAAAAAACCTGGCTGTGACCAGGCGGTCCCAGAGGCCAGGCCCTTGAGGTCATCAAAAACCTGGCTGTGACCAAGCGGCCCCAGAGGCCGGGCCCTTGAGGTTATCAAAAAACTCGGCTGCGACCGAGCGATCCCAGAGGCCGACCCCTTGAGGTCATAACTCAGAAATTCATCCGCGACTGAAGCGATCCTAAAGACCGGGCGACGAAAGTACGCCCAGAAGGCCAAGAGCCAGAAGCCCCTGAAGAGGCTGAGCGCCTAAGTCCGAAAAGGTAAAAAGGTCGAGCGCCTGAAAGGGACCGCTCGGCTTAAGACAAAAGATGAGCGCTAAACGATGCGCCGCGAAGAAAAAGAAAAAAAAAAGAGAGAAAATCACACGTACAAATGGGACATAAAAAGAACGTCCAAAGCTTTGAAGCGAAGAGGACTAAGTCTTATTCGCAAAAAGAGATTTTCTGTACATGTATGACAAAACCGAAGAAAACAAAGTGAAGTACAAGGGAATAGCATGTCAAGAGGGTGCCGCTCGGGCCTTTCCCCTCTGAGCCTCATGAACTCCCGAAGATCCCGTCTGCTCCACCCGAATTGCCTCCTCAGGCGTAAGAGGTTCACTATTAGGCCCTGCCTGAGGAGGGCCAGGGAAAGGCCTGCCATCAACGCACCTGGGATCAAGGACGGCCACGGGAAACCGCGGACGGATTAACCGCGTCACTCGGCGGCACATGCGAACACCGTCCCGGAATTTGCCGTCCAGCACGGGGGCTATCTCCGCAATCTGCACGGACGTCCTCAACCTCTCCTCCAGGGAGAGAATCCGTTCCTGGAGAAGGCTCTGTCTAAGCCGCAGATCCTTGTTGGTAGCTTCAAGAGAAGCAATCTTCTCCTTTGCTCCAGCCAGCTCCGCCTCCGCCCGCTGGCGCTTCACGAGCAGCATTCGAAGACTTCACTTCCAGGCGGGACTGGGCAATCACTCCCACTAGCCCGGGTGAGGCCGGCTGCTCGACTGGAGTCATGGAGAAAATTCATTAAGGCATGAATAAAGGAAGACAAGGAAAGGAAGGGGAGCAAAGAGGGCTACCTCGTAAAACCGTGAGGGTCATCCCCTGGGCCGTACTCCACTTGGGACTCGGACTCCTGCGGGCCTCTTCTAAGTCCCGCGGGCGCCGCCTCAGTCACAGACTCATCAGCCAACAAGGCCACTTGAAGATCCGCCTCAATAGCAGCGCCCCTAAAGGCCTCAGGCAACCGCTCGGCCTCCGCAGTAACAGGCCGCTCAGAAGGGCCAGGAGGCGCGGGCTCGTCAACACTCAAATCCACAACCTCCACCATCTCCCGGATCATTCCAGCCGACACTCCCCTCTCAGAATCCCTTGCGGCGCTCCCGCCTCCTATGTCCTCGTGAGGATGATCAATCCTGCCCGAGACGTCACCAGGCAAAGTAACGGGAGCGCCGGGAACGAAGTCATCACTGGGGGGCTGAATGTCCGAGGACCGCGCACTCTGAGGGAGAACCTCTGCGGGTGTAGCAGGCAGATTAGCAGTGGCAGTGAAGGCGAAGCCGCCAGATCCCGAGGGCCCCGGAAGAGAGGCTCCAGTCCTCATCCTCTTAATCAGAGGAACGTCATCATCATCATCATCACAAGAGGTCTGGGATTCAGGAAGCTTTCTGTTCCGCTCGGCAGCTCTAGAAGGCCCGGCCGGAGTATTAGCAGTGGAAGTGAAAGCGAGACCCCCAAGTCTCGAGGACTCAGAAAAAGAGCCAGCTCCCGGCCTCGTAGGCAGAGAAGCAGCCACGTCATCATCACTCGTGTCCTCGATATCAAAATCCTCGTCATTACTCGAGAACGCCAAAGATGGGTCCCCGATTCTCAAAGGAACTGGGCAGGGAGCCTCATCCCGCGGTTCCCACTTGGCTTCCCTGAACTTGTCAGCGCCCAGCCAGATATTGCGCTTGTTCAAGTGAAAAGACCACAGATTGGCCAGCACCAAGTCCGTGCGCGCCTTCTCTTCCTTCCGCTCCTCCCTGGAGGGGTCAGAACAGTACTGGCTGGCCACATTTTCTCACGTATTGGGAATGGCCCAGTGCTCGTAAACGCCAAGGAAGAAGAACTTGTCCTTCCACCCCCTCGTGGAGTCAGGATTGCCACCGCACAGCGAGGAGAATTCCGGGCGGGGAGTCATCACGATCCAGTCAGGGTTCTGCGTAAAGCGAAACAGCACCTTGACCGTAAGAGGGGTCAAGGTCTTCTCATGACATCGGAAGAAGACACACAAGGACACCAGATACCTCATCACATTCGGCTGAAGCCTGGTGAGAGGCACGCCAAGCGCCCTCATGATGTCATAGAGGTCCAGCGGAATGGAAAACCGTAGCCCACCTTTAAGGTGGGCCTCATAAACAGTAATAAAGCCATCCGGAGGATACAGCGCTCTATCACGCGGCTCCGGGATTACCATAGCCATGGACTCAGGAATCTGGTACCGGGTCCGGATCTCCTTAAGCTTGTCGAGCGTCACCCTGGACGCAATGTTTCTAACTCCAGGCGCCATGAAAGCCAAAGAAAGAAGGAGTAAACGAAGCTTGAGCAAAGAAGGAAACAGAAAACAGACGCGAAGACGAAAAGACCAAAGGCAACGAAGGGTCTAAATAAACCCTAGAGTACGGAAAAATGTACTCATTACCCTTGCCACGCGTCGACGGGCCATTCGCCCCAGAAGTCTGGCAGTCGTTCCTTCCCAAGACGCCTGATCGCACGTCACATCAGCGGGATACGGCATTTAATGCTCCAACAGGAAAGCGAAACGACGGCCCGAAAAAGGTCCGAGGACAACCACCTGTCAAAGTCAGCACAGAGCCCGCCACCAAGACACACGCTCTCGGACAACTGACATCTCCAACAGAACGACGACTTCATGCCAAACGACCGAGAACCTCGGGTCCTTTGGCATGGGGGGCTATGTTGGGCCCCAGTATGAAGGCCCATAAAAGCACGGCCCAAATAAAAGAAGCCCAGAGACATCCACATAAGCAGATCAGATGGCCCAGGCGAGAAGCCCAAGGGCCGAGAGCCCAAGAGGTTTCTTACCACCCGAGCGGCCAAGAAGCCAAGAAGAATCTCTCAGACTTTCCAGAGGACCTCGCGGGGACTGTTCTCTCCTCCCAAGACCGCGAGCTTGCAAGAGGACTCACAGCCGTCCGAGAACCGCCCGTCCATGGCCGGGAATGCCAACTGGCCTATTTCGACGGTTTCCAAGAAAGCCTGCAACTACTGCCAGTCGCCGCATCAACAGAGCATGCCTAGTCAAATCGGGGCAGATATCCGATTCCTGTACACCTGACACACTAAAAGGCTGCAGCGGCGCCGTACGCGTGTCCCTTTCCACATCTCAGCTGCATTAAAGGAAGCCAGTGGTCCAGCCCCTCAATCGCCGGATGGACGACACGTGTCCACTCCCCAACGGTCCGACTTCCACTATAAATATACAAAGAAGACCTCCTTTCCAAAGGGGACGACCAAGAAAACACGCAAGGGAGCTTCCCGGTTGCCACTCGACTCCCGAGCTTCCAAAGAAGCATCCCCTTCTCCACGCCTAGTTCCTCAAAGACGTGGAAGAAGGCTCCCCGAGAGAGCATAGTTTTCTTAAGGAGATAAACACAAAACGAGAGATAGGAAGGGAATAACCTCACAACTCGTCTTTCTGAAAATCTCCAACCCATATAGTGAAACTCTTTACAGGCCCTGAGCCTAGTGGTTTTTCCTCCCCATTCAAGAGGAGGTTTTCCACTTAAAACATCCGGTCTCAGTTCTCATCTCGCATCCAACACCTCACTCACTCGTATTGCCGGTTAACCACGGATCGGACTGAACGTCGAGGGTCCAACGCCCCTCATCAACGAGCCTCCCCGAGAGATCCGGCTGGGTTGTCACCACCCGCATCTCTCGGCCATAGCAGGTCATCCGGCTCGGCAACCCTCACCCCCTGCATCTCTCTGCCATAGCAGTCCCCGTGAAACCAGAACACAACACCACTTATATCAAACCTATCCATAAAAAAATATTAATCAAACATTTAAATAATAATAATATAAAGTATGTATGAAATTTATATTGATAAGACCAAATACATATCCTTGGAATAAAACCAAATACATATCTAAACAACAAAACAACATCTTTAATATTTTCTACCCAAAATATTGCAAATAATCTCAAGACCCTTTAATATGAAAGATTGAAAAAAAATATATATATGAACCTAAAACTAAATAAGTATATATATATATATATATATATATACATGATAATAAATACATATTTATAAAATATAATAAATAAACAAAAAATAGTAAAATATGTTCAAAATTTATTATGTCAAATATCCAAAATTTGACTGTCCAAATATTGGCTATCCAAATGTGATTTCATAATCCATATATGAATGTTCAAGTAATACCAAATAATACAAAATTGTCCAAATATTTAAATCTCATATGATTTTAAAGTTTTAGAAAATTTAAAATGGGATAAATTTAAAAGATGTGTTAAAACCTATAAATTTCAAAAGATCTAAATATTTTAAATATTAAATTTGATATAGGTCATAATTTAAAAATCCAAAAAGGCTTATTTTGATAAAAAAAAAATTATGCATTCTCTCAATAATTTTAAGTTAAAATATTACTATTTAAATTTATAGATAAATCATCCGCATATATATATCCTATAAATAGAATTAAATAACACTTTTTTTACTGCCCGTGGGAATATATGTAGTTTTTAAATTTGTTTGATATATTCTAACGTTTGAACATATTATTCTATTCATTTTTATAATAGTTCTCAAAAGAAAAAACGGTGTACTATATAACAAATATCAAAAACTTTCTATCTCCGTAAAAAAATATAAATATAAAACATTTATTCTGTAAAAAGTATAAACATAAATTTTTTTACCCTACAAAAATACAAACATAAAATTTTTTACCGTATAAAAATATACAGATATCATATCCAAATTAAAATATAGTCCAATCTGTTGCGTTAAGTTCCCACTCTGCTTGCATGGCGAGAGAGATGCGAGGAGGTGAGGGTCGCCGAGCGGATGACCTACTATGGCCGATGATGCGGGAGGTTTGTGACCAGGCCCGGATCTCTCGGGAGGCTCGTTGATAAGGGGCGTTGGACCTCGACGCGTTGTCCGATCCGTGGTTAACCGGCAACACAAGTGAGTGAGGTGTTGGATGCGAGATGAGAATCGAGACCGGATGTTTTAAGTGGAAAACCTCCTCTTGAATGGGGAGGAAAAACCACTGCGCCAGGGCTGTGAAAGAGGCTTCACTATATGGGTTGGAGATTTCACAGTACGATTGTGAGGTTATTCCCTTCCTATCTCTCGTTTTGTGTTTATCTCCTTAAGAAAACCATACTCTCTGGGAGCCTTCTTCCACGTCTTTGAGGAATTAGGCGTGGAGAAGGAGGATGCTTGCTGGAAGCTTTGGGAGTTAGAGTGGCAACTGGAAGGCTCCCTTGCGTGTTTTCTCGACTGGTCTCTTTTGGAAAGGAGGTCTTGCTGTATATTTATAGTGGAAGTCGGACCGTTGGGGAGTGGACACGTGTCGTCCATCCGGCGGTTGAGGGGCTGGACCACTGGCTTCCTTTAATGCAGCTGAGATGTGGAAAGGGACACGTCTGGCCTTGCCATTGCCACTTTGATGTGTCAGTGTATAGAATCGGATATCTGCCCGATTTGACTAGGCGTCTTTCTGTTGATGCGCGGCGACGTAGTTGCGAGGCTTTCTTAGCCAATCGAAAAAGGGCGAGTTGGCATTCACAGCCATGGACCAGGCGGTTCTCGGGCGGCCATGAGTCCTCTTACAAGCTCGCGGTCTTGGGAGGAGAGAACAGTCCGCGAGGTCCTCTGGAAAGTCGAGAGATTCTTCTTGCTTCCCCGCCGCTCGGGTGGTAAGAAACCTCTTGGCTCTCGGCCGTGGGGCTTCGCCAGCCATCCGATCTAACATGTGGATGTCTCTGGGCTTCTTTTATTTGGGCCGTACTTTTATGGGCCTTCATACTGGGACTCAACACAATCCAAAATATTATATAAAATTTTAATGTATAAGGTCAAATATATAAATTTTATAATTTTTATTCACTAATATTTCTATACATAAATATGTTATGTCAAAATATTTTTATTTGACGAAAATTGAACAAACATTTAAATATTCAGTAAAGTCAAATTAAACTTTAAAATAATCAATAAAAACTATATACATACACAAATATTTAAAATAAAAGAGGATAAATAATGATATATATATATGTATAGGAAAAGTAAAATATATAAATAAAATTAAAAAATTTTAAAATAGATTAAATATTACACTTAAAAATACTTGTATTCTATCTCTGTTGCAGCGTTCACCGAGGGTCCCTCCCATTTTGTAGGTCAGTGCGCTGATCGTCGGCACGGACGCATCGCTGCCAACACTGCTTGCATAGTAAGTTTACCATAATGGAGCGTGCCAACCCATTCTGGCTAAGATAAACTGTGGTCAACTGCATTGTGCTCAAGCACATGGACGGCTGAAATTGACATTTAGACCCAGAGAACACTGGGATCTGTATTTGATTGGTTGTCAGCTGATGATCGACGGAAGCAAGCCCACGCAGGGGCGTCGGTGCAATGGAGGGGGTCCCCCGCTCCTTGATACCTCTGCTACGCTGGCGGGAACAGCTGGTCTTGTCGTCGCGCAACCAATCAAATCATCGTTCTCCCACGGCGTTCGAAAACTTCGTTACTCCTGAAAAGCTTAGTCTATTTTCAAATAAATGGTGAAAGTTCAGTCTCTGCTACTACTATACTTCGTTTAATCAATGTGAACGGAGGAATAACGAAAAAGAAAAATCACTTCTTATGCACGTAAATGGAAAATGGAAAAAATTAGTAATTAATTAAATATTATCCTTGCAGGCCGCCAACAAAGGAAATATAGGGGGTGGGGGATGAGACTTGGCGGGATGAATCTGGACAGTAAACAGTCTAACCTACCGCATTGACTACTCTAGTCAAGCATTACTCGCCATCTAATTAATGGGGAGGTAAAGAATTTAAGATGGTGTCTGTTTCATTCATTATTTCTTTTTTTATTTTTTTAATTTTAAATTAATTTCTATGGTATTTTTCATTCTCTCAATCCGTGATAATTAGAGGTGACAATCATCGTAGTTTGAATCCTCTTCTTGATATTCAAAGGGTTAAAGTAATGCCATGAAAATAATGAGTTTAAGAAGTTGATTTTATACTGAATTTGTGTTGAATTGATGACAGTGATATTGCTTCAGCAGGTAAATATAATAAGTGGTTAAAATTAGAGTAATTTATGATATCTGATTATGGAGATTCTTAATCATACTACTGCAGAATCCAATTTTTTTTAACATAAATATTATTATTTCATACAGTCTCACCAGTGTTTTTATCGTTGGTTGCAATTAGTGTTCTTGCATTGATTGAGAAATACACTGTTCTTAAAGGTTGTGCGAAACGTTGCTTAATCAGCGGAATACAGTTCAAGAGAGACAGAGAGAGAGAAAGAGAGAGCGACTTCAAGCAATGAATGACGATGAAAAGAGAAATGAAGACGACAGTTGATAGTCAAAAGCTTTTCAAATCTTGGTGGTTTAAATTCCAATTCGCTTAGAATATTTGATTCCCATTCAATTATCGAAGGAAAATGTGCTGCATTTTCTGAAACGGTGGGGATCAACTTGGCGGTAAGTGAACTGATGGGCAAATTTTGATTGAAGAATTATGGTAAGGAAAAGAAGTGATGGTGGAGATGTGATCTTCAGTGACACAATCTGATCGATGCGTCCAAGGAGAGTTTGAGAGAGAGTTCATCGATTTTCTTATTGTAGTTTGACGCAAGTAGATCTAGAAATATGGAGTCGCGAATGGATCAATATGAGATCATGGAGCAGATTGGCCGCGGCGCATTCGGTGCCGCCATACTGGTTCATCACAGAGTGGAAAAGAAAAAGTAAGCTATTTCTCTCCGAGTCTAGATCACGGAACTAGAAACTGATTGAGTCCCTATGAAATATTGCAGATACGTCTTGAAGAAGATTAGACTAGCGCGCCAGACTGAGCGTTGCCGTCGATCGGCTCACCAAGAGGTAATAGTTGAAATTTAAAGAAGTATCATTCGAAACTTGAAATTCTGAAATGTTACTGATGAATATTTTCATTGCTCTATTCTGAACTCTCAGATGGCTCTAATTGCACGTATTCAACACCCTTACATTGTTGAATTTAAAGAAGCATGGGTAGAAAAGGTGAGTCTCAATAGGAATGAAGTACTATTGCTTTTGAAATTCTGCAGCACTTTTGGTTCTATCGGAATGAAATATCATTCACTCCTTTTCCCAGTTAGAAGTGAATTTGGTTATATGTAGGGTTGCTATGTTTGCATCGTCACTGGTTATTGTGAAGGAGGGGACATGTGAGTATACTGCAACTATAAGTGGGAGCTTTAACTTTGTGCTTCAAATTTGGGTCCCTAAATTGCATTTACCCTTCATTTTGAACAATATAGGGCGGAACTGATGAAGAAAGCAAATGCTACATACTTCCCTGAAGAGGTATTTCATCATACCAGTTGGTCATATCGAACAATGATATTTGAGTAAAAATGCATTGATTTCCTTCTCTCTTCCTCGCTTTGCTTCTCAATGCAGAAACTTTGCAAGTGGTTCGCACAATTACTATTGGCAGTGGAGTATCTGCATTCAAATTTTGTTCTTCACAGAGACCTAAAAGTATACATATATGGATATGTTTTAATAAATGAGAGTTACTGTCATTAGGTTCTTGGACTATTTGCTGATTGCCTTCACTACTCTTTGGCAGTGTTCCAATATCTTTCTTACAAAAGATCAGGATGTCCGCCTTGGTGGGTGCTTTATGGTGTTGAGGTTCTTTGATATGATGTTCTTCTGAATTCAACTAAAAGCTGCCTTGGTATGCAGGGGATTTTGGCCTTGCTAAAACACTCAAAGCAGATGATTTAGCTTCTTCTGTAAGTTTGCTTTATATTAATGACTAGTCGTCCCTGAGATGAATGTCAACTAATCTGAATATCGTTTACCAACAAATCCATTGGTTGGTTGGAGCTAAATTGAGCATTCTGCATATGGCATGAAAGATTGCAATTTCTCTTGGTTTTAGGCTCTCTCACTCGAGGCACTTTTCCACTCAACCCATGAAAGGAATTTTTTCCAGAAATGAATTTGGTCAAAAATTCTTTAATCCCATATCCATAGCATAAGAAACCAATTTCTGCTAGGATACACAACCTTACACGATGCAATATATATCTCAATCTTATTGTTCCGACAACATTAGTACAACTTTACAGTTTTGTTTGTTTAGGTTCAAATCAGTGTCATACAACCCAGTATAATCCCATAAACCTAAGCAAACTAGGCTTGCATTAAAAAAATCTTTCAACAAGATTGTTTTTTCCCCCAGAAGAGTGACTTGTGCCGATGCCATGAACAACAAATATATTGCCAGTCATTAAATAATTTTCTGAAAAATTATCAGTTTTATTATCTCCTTTTCAAGTAAGTGAGTTTGATTCTCTTATTTGATTTGAGTTAAATTTATTCTGTGCTTATGAAATAGAGTCAATTTTACCAATGAAGTTTTTTTCTTATCAAATTAACACATTCTAAGCCTAGTTGGATAATACTTTTCATCCAAATCTGATCTATTGAAAAAGGGAGCTCAGAAGCCTTCATCTATTATTGGAAAAATGTAGGAAGGAGACGATGCTAGTACATTTTATTTGTGTCATCATTTCATAATGCGAACATGAAGCTGTGAATTATGGCATCTCTATAGGAGTAAAAAATGTGATGTTTCATTTTACAAATGGTAATGGGTGATAGAAATTTCCATATAACCGGTTTGTATGTTATTGCTAGCTTTTCAAATTAAAAACACTGAAAACCTTAAATAATCCTCAACCATATTTGTTCCACAATTGATTGCTTAAGGGTGGTGCTTGAAATTTGATGGAGGCAGTAACATGTGGAAAATAATTGGGCATATTTTAAAATTTGAAATAATTGACGGAAAATGTCATATTAGTGATAAGCAGACACCAAAATGAAACTAATGGTGAAGGGCCTCTTGTTTAGGTGGTTGGAACTCCCAATTACATGTGTCCTGAATTGCTGGCAGATATTCCTTATGGCTTCAAATCTGATATCTGGTCTCTAGGTATCTCATTTCTGTTTTCTGTACATCTGTGGAATTCTAGCTTAACATCATTTGATTAGCTTGTTGTTTATTGGTTAGGTTGCTGTATGTATGAGATGTTAGCTCATCGTCCTGCATTTAAAGCTTTTGTAAGTTCCTTTATACAATCTCTGCTAATCAAAATGTGATTATGATCTAAAATTTGTGGACCGTATTTGTATTGAGAAAAGATGAATATGATTTGAACTTTTTATTGTATTGGGCTACTTTGGAAGGAGCCATATTTTATGTCCTTTTATTTGCTCTTAACGGCATGTGGTTGAATGAACTTAGATGTCGCAAGCATATCAATAATATAAGCACTTTAAGTTTTGTTCTGTCACTCCTTCTCACTTGAGGAAGTAAAAAAATATAAAGAACTTTATATCTCTTTAGATACTGGCCAAGATACTATAGCACGCTGGCTGTAACCTCTCTTCGTCTCAACGATCCAAAAATACATGTATTTTCAATGATTTTTATAGGAAGGTGGCAAACTAATTTAAATTCTGGTTCTGTTGTTTTTCCTCCTCCCTTCTCTGGTGGTGCCCATGGCTGGCATCATTTTGTCTTCACAATTTTTTGATGACCACACCACCCAGGAGTTTCATACATTCCACAACCTTTTTTTATTCCATTGTAGGCTAATTTATCACAAATTAATTAATTCCTTGGGAATCGGATATGATGTTCAATTCTAATGTCCTCAATAACGGTTTGTTTCAGGATATGGCAGGATTAATAAGCAAGATAAACCGATCTTGTATGGGACCTTTTCCATCGTGCTACTCCCCCTCCTTGTAAGTCTCCCAATTTTTAGCTCTTCTAGTTGAAAAATAGTTGTTTTGGCTGCTGCTGTTTGTGATATAGTCTTTTTTTCTGTGGTGATATTGATGAATAAATGGTGATGGCTGTATGGCCCTGCTATTATCTTCCAAAATAACTGAAGGCTTTAATTACAATTCCTGGCTGTTTCGTTGGCTTAGGTAATTAATCTGGATTGTTCAATTGTTAGTTTGGAGTTCTTATAAGCTGCTTATCATTTGATTTAGCAAAGCTTCATTTGTATTCAGAAAATCCGAAAATGAGGGCCTGATAACAAAGGGGTCATGCTGTGCTGATCTGATCCACACTTGACAATTTTTTAATTGATAACTTCTAATTCATTCTGAAATGAACTAATGGAGTCAATAGAAATAAATTACGACATTCCTCATCTGCACCCGTCGATTCACTGTCACACTCTGCTCTTACAATCAATATTAAAACTAGATTCTTGCTAAATGTCTCCTTATCAACGGTATGCTAACAGGAAATCTTGTACTAACAGGAAATCAATTATCAAGGGTATGCTGCGAAAAATCCTGAGCACCCGACCAAGTGTATGCACCTCCGAATTTCTATTATAGTTTTGATAAATCTATTGTTATGAGCACTGGTTTTGACATGTGAAAAATGGTAGGCGTCGGAGATTCTTAAGCATGCCTACTTGCAGCCTTACGTCAATCAGTGCCGCCCCTCTAGTTTCCCATCCCCAGAGACGTCTATCTGTGTAGCTCGTGGCATTCACAAGCACATGACAGAGAGCCAAAACAGCAGCAGTTCTTGCAGCGATAAAGACAGTTCCATTTCAGTGGAGAGAGACATCCCACTAACGATATCTAACTGTGAGAACAAAGCTACGGACACAGATATGGCATCTGAAGATGAAATTGGTCTTTACAATCCACTTCAAAGTGATGAACAACGACCAAAAGTTATAAAGAATTTAATCATGGCTTTGAAGGAAAGGAAAGCTCGAGAAAGCAGTTCTCCCATGCGAAGCACCCATACAAGAGTTCGAGGTGCTCATTTACAAGGAACCAATGTGGAAGCATCACCTAAAGTCCCTAAGCCAAATATCATTCCATCTAGTCGCAAGCCCATTGCTGATTCGCCAATTGTTGCTTCAGCAAAGGCCTGTCCTGATTCTATAAAACTGGTTCAAGGATCACCTTCTCTAAAGCATCAGGTAAATTGAATGATTTACTTGTCTTTATGTGTTTCCTATAAATCAGGTTTATATTCTGTGACAACTTCTTGCAGTTGCCTATGATTGATTCCTTTCCAAAGATTAAGCCCAGGCATGATGGAGTTCTTCCACCTACTCCCATTAAAGTTGCTGATGACGGAGTCCCTGCTAATCCAAGGCAAAAAATTCCTTCCAATCTGGTCCATAGGCCGCCTTTTATGGGGAAAATGAGGCGAGTGAGGCTTGATGTTCCAAACGCAGTCAGCAATACTGTGAAGATTGCTCCAAGTGAGACAAATCAAGAGTCCGAAAGCACCTTATGTTTGGAAAACAATGTTAACCCGACCAGTGTTCCAAGAGAGATAGTACAAGAATCTCAAAGGGAAGTGAGTGTGACTGGAGCTTCTAAAGTTTCGCAGGCTGATAGCAGCAATTCTGCATCATCATCCATGTCCATGCAAGCATTTGATCTTTCTGATGATGTGATGACTCCCTTGACAAAATCAACAGAAAAAACTATTCCTGATCAGAAGCAAGTTTCACATGCTGAAATCTTAGAGTTACACCAGCCAAGCAGTGCTGCAGCAGCCGCCCACAGGCTCTCAGAAATGCCAGGAAATAGTTATGGTAAAACCTGCGGTCATAGTAACGTAGCCAAAGTATGCCCAGATGAGACTTATCTGCTCTCTTCCTTATCACATCCGGGTACGCACGGAAATATTTCTAGTGAAAGTTGTGGCCAAAATAGCAGGTCTGTATCATGTGGTGTTGAGACACCAGAAGTTGTCCTCGATCTTCAAAATGTTGGCTTGGGCACTGAGAATTCGAGTTCTTTTGTATCCCAGAAGCTCCCTTTTGTAAATTCTGAAACATGCTTAAAGCCTGCTTCTCCTTCTTTTGGTGATGATAAGTTCACAGTAAGGGAACTTTTGTCACCTGTCGTTGACACTGCACCTTCAGAACCTCCCATAGTTTCTTCAGTCAAAAAAAATTTGCATCTGGATCTGGGGCTCCGCTCACAAAACCCATCAGTTGACAAGGCTGATGGGGTTAATCTTCATCCAGCTTTTGATGACGTGATTCATGTCATTCGACACAGTAGCTTCCGAATAGGAAGTGAGCAGCCGGTCATTGAAACCGTCGAGAGAAATATCGATGTCAATAACGTCCTAAGTGTAGTGAGGGATGAGCTAGAAGTAAGAAATATGGCTGTTCCGACAGCTCTGAAACCATTTCATTGCTTAGAGGCTGCATTTGCCAAGTCAGATCCTCTGGAGAATTCTGTCTCAGATGCACCAGATGCTAAAAATACTACTTCTACTACTACAAGATCAGATTCTTCTGCCTCAGCAAAGACTCAGCCATGTCCAAAGGAAGGGGAAACGTCTCAGAAAGAAGCTTTGGATGTCAAATCTTTTAGGCAGAGGGCCGAGGCACTCGAAGGGCTGCTAGAACTGTCTGCTGAATTGCTGCAGACCCATAGATTGGAAGAGCTAGCAGTTATCTTAAAGCCTTTTGGGAAAGATAAGGTCTCCCCAAGGGAGACTGCTATCTGGTTGGCCCGAAGTCTCAAAGGAATGATGATCGAGGACTTGGCTCGAACTTCATGAGTTGATCTCCACGTCTAGCTTGTAAGCATTTGATACATGCTTTTACTTGCATTCGGTTTTAGCCTTCTGTCTTATTTTTTGATCGATTTGAGTTCCTATTTTGTGTTTTCTAATGAGGGAGATCAGTTTTTGAATTCCTCTGCCTTCTTTAATCATTCTTTTGTTGCAGCTTGTTGTTCATAACGATTACACAAAATTTGATGAGCTAATGTCTTCCCAAAATGTACCAAAATGCTGTACTGTATATAAGTGTAAACGTATGTGCAGGATTACTGCTAAGCAAGCATTGTTCTTAACGCCTCTCGGCTAATGTAAACATATTTGTGGATAGTAAAATAAGAAAATAAATAGATAATTAAAGTTAAAGTTCCTTTTTTGTTGCAGTTTACTTTAGAGATTCGACCCTACTAAACTCAGTAAAATCACATATATGAGAACTTTGGCACTAGAAACTACTTTGAATGAATGATTGAGATTTTCTTTGTAGTATTACTTGCTTTAATATTAATATATGATATCTTTGTTGATTAAATTATTCTATCATCCAATTTGAACTAACTCACCAATTTGACTGTCTAGACAATTTATTTTAGGTTGACAAATAGTTTTAATTTGGTACAAATTCAAACTATAATATGTAATATGACTCTTTAAATCATACTAACCAGATCTATAATCATTCAAACTATTAACCTCATGTTGACAAATTTATCCTTGCAGAGTAATAGAGAGATCCTATTGAATTGGACCATTGATGCTTCATCGTGGCGGTATATTGCCCACCATTGCCCTTCCGGGTGTGGAGAGAGGGATCACTGCTTTGTAAAACAGTATCTTTGTTTCATATTTAATTTTTTTAATAATTTATTTTTATAAAAAAGTTAAAAAATAAGATAATAATATTATTTCGCAAAGTAATATCTTTTATTCACTCAAGTATGGGAAAGCTATAAATGATAGATTTTGCTTGACTTTTTAATATTAAATAAAATATTTATGTTTCACTGGTTATCATTTGGTGGCTTTGTAATCAAACTATGAAGTTGTTTTTATAAAAATTAAAGTATGTGTGGTGTGTTCTCATTTGCTAAGATGGACTAACGGTCGGATTAATTTTTAAGCCGTTGAGAATAAAACATGCTGAAATTTTGTAATTTCCTGCTGTAGTTGTTAATTTTATTATTGTATTTTTTCTAGATTAAAAAAGAAATGAAAGATGGAAAAATAACGGCCGCACGTAATCCAATAGCCAAGCCTCGCCACCGCCACCGCCACCGCCACCGCCACCGCACCAACCACCCAAAAAAAACGAAAAAGGGAGGAAAAAAGCATCGAAAACGTACCGCCTTTTTCTAGAAATCGCTGAGAACATTCGTTATGGTCGTCGTCCATTT
Organism: Nepenthes gracilis; assembly: GCA_033239525.1. Classification (NCBI taxonomy): domain Eukaryota; kingdom Viridiplantae; phylum Streptophyta; class Magnoliopsida; order Caryophyllales; family Nepenthaceae; genus Nepenthes; species Nepenthes gracilis. The sequence goes on from BSYO01000001.1 coordinate 3,881,516, forward strand.
GCTCCATATCCAATTTCTCGTGTGTCCACCTCCCTCGACTACCGCAACCTTCAGTCACACCCCACGCTTCCCTGTCGATGAACGGTTCATCTAGGCCCGCTACAGGTTACCCGGTGCTGCAGAACAGCGCCAACAACCCTCCAATCGGGGCCCAGTCGGGCACCACCGCTTACCCATACGTGGCGCCGCCACCGCAGTCCAACTTCTACAATAACATCAACCCAAACCCCTACTATGACCCAGCATACGCCACTAGGAGGGCCGCCTTCTACCGCCGATTCATCGCCGGCATGATCTCGGTTTTTGTCATCTTCGGCGTCGTTCTGTTCATCATGTGGCTCGTCCTCCGTCCTAGGGTTCCTCGGTTCAGTGTAATCTCGCTTTCCGTCTCCCAATTCAACGTCTCTTCCTCCTCCCAAATCTCCGGCAATTGGAACGTTCTCTTCACCGTCTCCAATCCTAACGACAAATTGCACGCTTACTACGATACCATCGAGACCTATGTGTTTTACCAATCGCAGTTGTTGGCTCAGAATGAACTTGCTCCCTTCGATCAGGGCACTAAGAGCCAGACCAATCTCACCGCCAAGCTCGTGGCGGCGTCGGCTTACGTAGATGGGAAGGCGTTGAGTGGAATCAACGAGGATAGGTCCCATGGCAGCGTGACTTTTAATCTGAGGATTTTGGCCCTTGTGAGATTCAAGGCTGGGTCATGGCGGGCCAGGAGGAGGCTGCTGAGAGTTTCCTGTGTCAATCTCTCTGTTGGGGTTTCATCAAATAGTAGTAACGGGACATTGACTGGTGGGCCGAGGAAATGCGACGTCGTTGTGTAAGTTAGCATTATCTGGTGTTCTTCTGATGAAAATCTGGATTTTACTTTGATGATTTTGGTTAGCATAGCACGATTACGATCTGCGAGTAGTAGAGGATGGTTAATACCTGTTAATATGATGATATATAGGTATGTCGCGTGAATTTCGGGTTTAATAAGCCGATGGATGTTTATGTAAAGCTTTCTTCAGTTTTCCTTCTCAATGTTTATACTTAACAGTTTCGCTCGTAATTAGATGACTTATATTAAATTGATTAGGGCGATGTTTATTATTTGTTGCCATCAAGGTGCTGTTGTGTGAGTTCAATTGCAGGTTCTAGTCGTTTAAACTTGACCCTAAGCATATGGTATGGGTTTGGATCAATCTGCAGGTTGATTTGTTCCTCATGTTTGCTTGCATGTGTGTCTGGATCTCAAACATGATGCTTTTTCAAGATATGATCTTGATTAGATATGCAACCAGTAAACAAAATCGAAAAGGATACCTATGTTGTAATTGAAGAGATGATCTTGATTATATGTTGTAATAAGCTTTCGTTATAAATCAGAACGAGTTATCCAAACTTCCATCAATCCCCCAAATTTTCATTATAAATCAGGTAAACTAACAAATTCCTAATTGTGTTATCAGTAGATATAGATGTGAAAGTGCCTAAGGAACCGTCCTAACTCATATATTCCTTCCTTTGGGATATTGATGCATTTACACAGTACTCCTATCTACTTGTAGAGAGTTTTTCTCTTTCCATTAAAATTGAACACTTACTCAATTGTAAGTTAGAAAGTGAGTCTAAAGTGAGTTGGTATGGTCTAGGGCTTTTGACTCACAGGTTATGAGAAGCCTTCCAACTCTTGCATAATCATTCGAAGAAGTGGCTGAAGGACTGGCTATAGTTGTAGTCAAAGTGGAAGTTATAAGGTGAGAGATTTTATGATTACCTGCTTTTTGAGCTTTTCCTTTTTTAAAGGGGTAGGGAGAATGGTAAATAGTTATTAATCTACGGGCTAGTTGGATTAGAATAGTGGTCATCATGTATATTCCTTTATTGTCTTTCATGAAATATGTAGTCAATTAAAGTTTTAATAGATAGTGTGGTTGCCACCAGCCATTCTCTTGACTATCTTTTACTTTATATTAATAATCAACCTCTATTAATGGAAAGATTGGAGTCTATTTTAATCTCTATCAGAGGAAGTAAGTACATAGATGATACTTTATTCTTTTTTATTGACTTGGAGCTTAGTATATGGAAGGACTTTATTTAGACAAAAGGAACCGAAAGGTTCTTTGGTACTTTGTACAATGGTTGTTTTAATATTAATTGGTTGTACAACAGAATGCCATTCATCTTTTCCTCATTATGAAATAGTACTTAAGAAGCCTAGTTTGGAAAGGATATTTAATGACAATGGTTCTAGGTAACTTTGGGACTTGTATTGTTTGAAATCCAGAGGGTTTGTTCTTAAGTCTTTGGAGGAAGAACTCGTAGGTGGGCAATGCCTTGTTGGATAGGAAGGCCAAAGAAGAAGTTTGGGATTTTTTTATTTTTGTAAAAGAATGGCACCTCATTTGATGTCTTCTTATAATGTATATTTCTTTCCTATCTAAAGAAAAAGCGGGGTTTTGAGCTTTTCTTCCACTAGCAATCTTTGGATTCCATGGCATGAAAGAAACTGATTAGCATTTAAAGGGGAATAATCAGCTATGCAATTCTCAAGATTTGCTGGATTAGAAATTGTTTTCATTTTATTTGTGACAGGATTTTCTTCTCTAGATATCCTTTATTTTGTTGAGAGGCTAAAGATACAATGTGTTTTTTCTTTGGGACTTACATATTTTGATATTAAAAGAAATATCCTAGTCTTTTGGTTGCTTCCTTCCTTGGCCACTTTTTCACAGGGAGTTCCTTTTTGTCAATGAAAATATTAATGAAAACATAGGGAGTACTATGACTCTCCGGAAGAATTGAGATTTCCCTCAGGATTGAGAAATAGCCTGAGTTTAGACCCAATGGTATGGAAATACAAATATTTAAATATTTGATATACCTAAAGAATAAATTATTCTAAATGGGACTGTCAATTTGTCTCAGACACATCTCCAACAATGAAGGAGAAAAGGTGCAGAAAGCACATAGAGATTGGTGATGAAGAAAAAAGTCAAAAACAAAGCATTTTTAGAGGAATGCCCTTATGTTTGTGAGTTGCAAATTGGAAAATGAACTACAGGGAAAAGTCAACTTACACGGGTGACACGGACGTGTTGGACAATAGCCTACCTAACATCTATCACATGACTTTCTGAAGAAGTGCTCATATATTCTTCCCAACATTGAATCTAGAATTTATGGATTTCTTTTTGGAGATCTTTTTGAGGGACTTGCTCAACACCATTGGAATTCCGGTATCCACTCCACTTACACAACTCTGTTGAAAGTTTATGGCTGAAAAATCCTAGGCTTTAGGAATCAATGTCACATATTGGGTTTTTCTTAGCTCATGGATTGAATCAGTGAATTTAGACTAAGAAATTTTTCACCAATGAAGTCTTTCTGCAGGTTTTTCTGATGGGAAAGTATATATATGACGGTTGAAAAATAGGATTAGCAAACGTGCTGAGCAATCAAATGTGATGCTCAAGCACTGGTCCAAACAAAGCTTGCGTGCCCTGTTCTGCCAAATAATGTTCGAGCGTGTGGTCAAATGGGGCTCATGTGCCACATTCTGCCAATGCACATTCTGGTGCAGATAAATCCCGTTCAAACACTAGCTGTAGTAACCATAGAAAAACAACAAAAACAATAGCCCCAAAATCAACAAACACAATTAAAACAAGACTCAATTACAACTCAAATGAAATTAACATTCTGTTATGGAATTAGCTAATTCTAGAGACTCTCCATTAATATAACTACAGTTTGGGGATCAAGGTTATGACCTTGTATAGTGAAATCTATATAGCCAAACGGTTGTGGTTACCCTGAGAGGGGAAGAGAGGTTGGAAGCTTGTAGCTTGGAAAAGTGTGGATTATGGCATAATGAGGGGATTTGAATAGCAGCGATCTTCCAAATTTGAGTTTAGAAAAAATATTGGAAGGGGGGGATGACCTCTGTTTTTTCATTATGCTTGTGGCCGGTGATGACTCTTCTATCTGTTTTGTGGAAGATAACATTGGAGTGGCAACTTTCTCTCAAGAACAATCATTTGGGAGGGGTTTAATTGTATCTAAAGAAGTTTGAATTAAAGTAAAAGAAAATTGAAGCTACTTTTTCATATTTGTGTTACATGGAAAATCACAATGAAAAAACTTTGATGAAAAAAATGTATGAAAATATTCATAATTAAGAAAAATAATTTTTCTTTCATTTTCTTTCATTTTTATTTTTTTCTTATTAATTTATTTCATCTAAATTTTTCTAGATCTACAAAACCCTTAGTGATTTGATGACTATCTGAAGAAGTGCTCATATATTCTTCCCAACATTGGATCTAGAATTTATGGATTTCTTTTCTGAAATCTTTTTGAGGGACTCGCTCAACACCGTTGGAACTTCAATATCCACTCCACCTACTCAACTCTGTTGAAAGTTCAGGGCCAAAAAATCCTAGGCTTTAGGAATCAATGTCACATATTGGTTTTCTCTTAGCTCATGGATTGAATGAGTGAATTTAGACTAAGAATTTTTTCACCAATGAAGTCTTTCTGCAGGTTTTCTGACGAGAAGGTATATACATGACAATTGAAAAATAGGATCAGCAAACGTGCTGAGCAATCAAACGTGATGCTTAAGCATTGGGCCGAACAAAGCTTGCGTGCCCTATTCTGCCAAATGCTGTTCGAGCATGTGTTTAAATGGAGCTCATGTGCCACATTCTGCCAATGCATGTTCTAGCATTGATAAATCCCGCTCAAGCACTAGCTGTAGTAATGGTAGAAAAACAACAATAACAATAGCCCCAAAATCAACAAACACGATTAAAACAAGACTCAATTACAACTCAAATGAAACTTACATTCTGTTACGAAATCAGCTATTTCTAAAGACCCTACATTAATAACTACATTTTGGGGATCAAGATCTTGACCATCTACAGTGAAATCTATATAGCCAAACTGTTGTGGTTACCATGAGAGGGGAAGAGAGTTAGGAATCTTCTAGCTTGGAAAACTGTGGACTATGGCATAATGTGGGGATTTGAATAGCAGCAATCTTCCAAATTTGCGCTTTAGTAAAAATATTAGAAGGGGGGGATGACCTCTGTTTTTTCATTATGTTTGTGGCCGGTGATGGCTCTTTTATCTGTTTTGTGGAAGTTTACATTGGAGTAGCAACTTTCCCTGAAGAACAATCATTTTGGAGGGGGTTTATATCAATCTAAAAAGTTTGAATCAAAGTAAAAGAAAATTTAAGGAAACTACTTTTTCATGTTTGTTTTGTATGAAAAATCACAATGAAAATACCTCTGATGAAAAATATGTATCAAAATATTTCTAATCGGAAAAAGTAATTTTTCTTTTGTTTTCTTTCCTTTTTGTCTTTTTTTATAAAATTATTTCTTTCAAACTTTTCTAGATTTGAAAAAGTCTCAGTGATTGGATGGGTAAGACTTAATAATTTGTGCTCAAGTTAACAATAACAATGAAGCTTTAAGTCTCTAAGCCAACCTTTCTGGAAATCTTGTCTTATAGAACTTGATCTTCAGTCAAATAATTTGGTGAGATGGTGTCTTATCTCTAGCTCTTAAAGACCTGACACTTTGCATTGATCTATGAGCAAGATCGAGATAGTATTTGGTCGCCCAGATACCCTTGTCATCTAAGGGGGTACCTCTGTCGAGTTCTTTATCCATGGCCTCATGAGTAGAAGTTTCATAGAAGATGGAAATGGGCAAAAAGAACTCTCAAAAGATTTGATGTGCTGCAGTCAACATCTTATTTGGGAAAAATGCCAGAAGGATTTTCAACTAAAAATTTCTCATCCTCTCACCTTTTTTTCAGTTTTATTTTATTTTTTTCAATTGCATTCACCGTATTTTAGTTGCATTTTTATTATATAAAAAAATTATATTCTTATGTAATTAAAAAAATCTATTTTTAACTTTAAAATTTTTTGAGTTTGTTTGTGATGAGTTCAGTATATTCGGCCCAGGAAAAGAAACCATTCAATCATTTTGTCTTATTCATAGGCAATTATTATGTGCAGTTGTCAATGGATAAGTACAATTATCCTTCAACTTTATAGATATTCCCCTTTATCCCATAGGAAAAGGGGACCCCCTGGAAAAAAAGGAAAAGGGGGGAGAGAGGATAAAGGGGCCAGCCTCTAGCAAGGAGGACTCTCCCTTTAGAAGGCCTCCCATGAAATCCTCCAACCAATGAAAGGTTATCTCTCTAGACATTGTCTATCCAAGACATCACTTAACTGGATGTGCCCTTCAATCGGTGTATCTCCAAGCCGCCCTTCTTCCGAACGTACCCGAACGCTCAATCCACCGCTACGTGCATCTACACATCCTCTTTACATCTTTCTATTCTCTTGAAAAGATATCTGACTTGAATGTCGGGTGATATATGTTGGGAGCAATTCTCACTGTCCTCTGACCTCTCGTTTTTAATTGTATTGTGTAGGGTTCAGATTCGAGGTTATGGAGATTAGATCCACATCAGATCGACACATCGTGAAGATCTGATTCGTGGCCTTCTAATTCGTAGGACAACCCGAATTCATAGACGTAATATTGGCACTGTCTGTGATAACGAATGAAAAGTCTAACCACCTCACAACAACGAAACAAACACTATCAATATCCATACACCAACCAGCATCTCGGCCAAAGAAATTGCCATCCATGGCGATAACTCCTCTGGGTAGCCGTAGTGACGCTCAGCTTGCCCTTGGCATGTTAGCGGCCTAGGGCTTCCCCTATAACTCCCAAACTCTAGTAGCCAATAGAAAGGGAATTAGGCAAAATGCCCCACGATTATTTGTATTATATAAATAATAATTGTTATAATAATAATAATAATAAAGAGGGAATCGAGCAAAATGCCCGATGGCTGGCGGCACACTATTAAATTAGAAAAAGAAGAAAAATGGTAAAAACAGAAAAAGGCGTCGGCCAACACAGGGAAAGAAGGAGGGGAGGAAGAGGAAAGAGGAGAGAATGGGAAAAGCATAGGGTGGCGGCGACCGCCATTGCCAGAGGAGGTGCCGCCTAGATCGGAGGTTGGGAAGACCTCTCCATGTTTTCCCCTCGGATTTGCGCTACGGTGTGAGGGGAAGGAAGGAAAGCATGAGATGCGAAAACCCACCGCCGCCATCACTGCAATCATCGGAGTAAAATCAACAAATCGAGACAAATAAATCCTTCCTTCATCTTTGAGGATGTCGGTATTGTGCTTGCATGTGCTGATTTTGAGGTGAGCTAGCGAGATTTTGGTGGATTGTGTAATATGGCGCAGTGGAGAGAGGAAGAAGGCATCGACGGCGCTTGCGTGAGCTGCTGTCGCTACCATCCCAATCGCCGGGTGGCTGTCGCCGTGATTGGCGACGCTGCCCATTCTGGGACCACCTTCCACCAGTGTTTATCATCATCACCTCTTTCTCCTGCTCCCAGATCCACTCAACGGCTCCCAGATCCACTTTGGTGCATCGTTTCTCAGTCTAGAAGCAACCCACTTCGGCTGGTCATTTCCACCGAGTCCTCGGACTGAATAGGTTGCAAAAGATTGGATTTGGGCGCTGGAGCAGACGCAACCCTCACCTCTGGGTTCCACATTTGAGGCCGCAAATGCAACTCTCACCTCTGAGTTCCACATTTGAGACCGCAGACGCAACCCTCACCTCTAAGTTTTGCCATCTGAGATTGCGGGTGAAACCCTCGCCTATGAGCTTTACATCTAGTGACCACGTGCGCAATATTGTGCCAACAGCCATGGTTGACCTCACAGGTAGCAAGACGAAACATTTCTGTGGAGTTTAGGGAGAGTAGAAGAGGCCGAGGTGATGGATGAGGTTGAGCCCACAATGTCCAAGGGTAGGGAGCGGGTTTCCGTTTAGAACCTGTCCTCGGACAGGAATGAAGATTCCGTCCAGAATCTATCCGAGGACAGGAATAAGATTCGGTCTAGAATCTGTCCAAGGACAGGAACAAGATTCGGTCCAGAATCTATCCAAGGACAGGAACAAGATTCGGTCCAAAATTTGTCCGAGGACAGGAACGAAGATTCTGTCTAGAATCTGACCGAAGACTGGCCAATTTGGCTGCAACCTAGTCCGACTTTCAAGATCAGTCCGACGTCTAGAATCTATTCGAGAACGAAAATAGAGAGGAAGTGCCGACTCACCATGATGTTCCTCTTGTTGCCTCTCTTATTAATGCTCCTGTCCAAGGAGACAAGTAGGAAGAAAAAAAAGGTGCCCCATCATTGTGGAGGACCCAACGGTCATTTCGTGGTCATATACGAGCCAATGGCTACCAAGCCTGAGCTAGCTGGCATGTCGACCACTTCCATAGGCCATTCAGTCAGAACCTCCTTCTGGTCCTTAGATATAAGGGGCTTGGTCTTAGCATGCGCATCAATCACTTCCATGGTCTCCTCAACCTCCATCTCTCTTCTGTCCTCGAGCTCAATGGCCTCGGATGAAGGACTCATCGTGAAGCGCCAGAGCCGCTGAGCACACACTTGGTGCCAACTGCCACGACTGACTGTACGACAGAGGCTTCACATATGAGGCATGGAGCCAGTTTCTTTAGGATCAAAAGGGGTCATCAAATACCCCCTAGATGATATCGATATCAAATTAGGGCCCAAGTCGGCATAAATCCGACGAATAAAACATTGACCGTAGAACTAATGCTCCTGAGGCCTCGAACACCAACAACAATACCAAACTGAATCCGGGTAAGTTTTGCATAAATCACACTGCTTGCTTGAATCATATTTGATTAATAGCATAATCACATCGCATATTTTTGAGCGACTTAGATTGCCCTGCTCCTAACTCGGATGAATTTTCATTCACGTTATTCCAAAACTCAGTTACATCACCGAGCAGCCCAAAAGAGATCGGATTTAAACTTAGTTACATTACCGAGCAGCCCTGAAAATGTCGGATTTTGAAATTCGGTTATATCACCAAGCAACCCTGAAGAGGTCGAATTTTGAAAATCGGATTTCCAAGGATAGCAAACCGACAAATCCAAACCTACAGATAGGGTCTCATCAGAAGCACGTTGAAAGTTAAAAATTTCGAACCACCCAACATAGGAGGCTAGTGATGGGTTCAGTATACTCGGCTCAGGAAAAGAAATCGTTTAACTGTTTTGTCTTATCCATGGGCAATTGTCACGGACGGTTGTCAATGAATAAAGATAATTATCCTCGAACTTTATAAATATTCCCCTTTATTCCAAAATAAAAGGGAACTCCCGAAAAAAAAGGAAAAGGGAGGGAGAGAGGATAAAAGGGCCAACTTCTGGCAGGGAGGACTCTCCTTTTAGAATGCCTTCCATGAAGTCCTTCATCCAATGAAAGCTTATCCCTCTAGGATATCATCTATCCAAGACATCACTCAACTGGACGCGCCCTTTAATCGGGTGTATCTCCAAGCCGCCCTTTTTCCAGGCATACCCAAACGCTCAATCCACCGCTACATGCACCTACACATTCTTCTTACATCTTTCTATTCTCTTGGAAAAATATCTGATTTGAGCGTCAGAGGATATACAATAGAAGCAATTCCCGCCGTCCTCTGACCTTTCTTTTTTAGTTGTATTGCACAGGGTTTAAGTTCGATGCTATAGAAATCAAATCCGCATCAGATCGACCTTGCGTGAAGATCCAATTCGCGGCCTCCTAACCCGTAAGACAATCCAAATTCATGAAACGCAACAGTTTGTATTGCCTGTTCATTGTCTTGTCATTTGAGATGCGGTCAATTTGACAGTTTCTATTGCATTATATGAAATAATATAACTGAAAAAAATAAAATGTTGAGAGCATTCTTGGTATTTTCCTCCATTGGTCCGACTGCTGGCTTTAACTTAGTTTATTCAGATTTCCTGGAACTGAGTTATAGTTTTGTTGGGGAATAGCTGCCATTAACAATTATGGAGTTTCTTGGAGGAAAACCAATGCTGTAGCTTGTGACCATTCCTCCTTGCATAATAAATAGAAAATGCTGCTTTGTATTTTTCTGCAAGAATGGATGATTTATCATACTTCTTCTAGAAATGCAGATAGTTTTCTTAACCTTTTTCTTTTCAACTGTGTGAATAAGAGGAATCCCTTTTCAATGATCTCCCTCTCTTTCCACTGATTTTAAAAGGAATATACATAGGACTTCAAGTAGACGTGACGCAGTTGATTAACATCATAGATGAAAAATGGCTGTCTCAGTTGACAGATTTCTGATTTTGATTGAAGGATCTGGGTAGAGGGGATGTCAATAGAGGAGAAATGTGCTCTAGTCTTAAGGCAACTAAAGTGTATGTATGAGATTTGTACTAGTTATAAGAAGCAGAAAACCAGTTGTTCACAGCTCTAATAGTTTGATTATTGCGTCTTTGGTGATGAATGGAGTCCTGAGCTTGTGTTGAAGCAATTCAGTTGCTACTATTGTGTGTCCCACACTGGACATTGAGAAGTAGTCATTTATAAATGTATATTGACTGATGACTCAATAGCTTAAATTTGTTGATCTAGATGGCATATAATACATTTGCCAGGACTCTCGGACCAACAAGATTTGTGGTGCTTACCTTTGGCCATCAAAGCGATTTGCGAATTCAGAATCAATAGATATTGGGAAAAGGCATATATAAAAAGAATTTATACATTCGGCAATAAGGTTGGTCTCTTCCACTTTTCATGAATATAAGAACTGATGTGGACACACTTGTTGAAGATGATGAATGGGATTCTGTCAACTAGCAGCAGCAGTTGCTAGTGGTGGTTTAGTGATGGGCTATAGGGTCATGATTATCGTATAATAAAATTTATTAGTGATATTAACGTTAGTCATCCAATTTTAGACTGATGCTGGACCAGGAGAAATGTACTAGCCCTTTAAGAATCAAACCAAGCTCGGTTCATCATCATGATCCTGCATTACTCTCCTCTGATAGGATCGTTATAAGCTCATTTTTTTATGCTTTGCTTTTGGCAGCCCTACTGTTAATAGAATATTTGAAGTTTCTCGGGTTCAAACCTTTGGTGACACATACCGGCCATGACACCCGTGATGTAAATTGAGCATAGGAGGGACAGTTCCGAACATGAAATGTCCTGGTGAGCTTTTAATCGAAGGCTGCTTCCTAAAAAACCTGTAATTCAAGAGTTATTATACGCTCTGATAATTAGTAAGAATGATGTAGGAAAACATAATCATCCAGTCAAATATTTGGGCAACAAGAAAAACCATGATGGAAAGCCTATCACTTTAATCCTCTTTACAAGTTTACTATTCTTATTGAAGATTTATTTTTTAAAAAAAATAATTTACTGTTTCTAAGGTATATATGTAGGATGTTAAGTTTAACGTCATGGTGGGGCACACTCCTCTGTGAATCTCAATCAAAGTAGTCAATTTTTTTTACAACTTTATTCGGTTGAGTTTTGTTCTCTAGGGACCTTAGGGGAATTATGCGAACGATACTTTCTAGATTTAGTTCTGTATTCAGTAATGTATTATTTCTGAATAGTCACTAGGAAATTGAATATCAATGCTGAGATATATGGTAGGTAAAAGCTAGTGGGCTTTCTTATGGGCTTTACTCCAAAGAGTTTTCTTATTGGGCTCGATCTTGAGAACAGATGAAATTGATCTGTGACATCATATCATCTTGGGCCGACTGGGCCCCCGTACCAGCCCAGGATACTATTGTTGTTCTTTTATATATAGGGAAAAAAAGCAAGTAGAAATATTTGAAATATTATCCATGTCAACTGAAATAATTAAGAAAACTAGTAAATGTGGATTATACTGACTCGTTATGCCATGACTCATTAAAATCAATGTGGATAATACTTGGACAGAGTCATGCCATGACTCAGTACCACCCGTGTTGGCTCATTGCAATCTCCTGCCTCGTTGAAATCACTTTAAATCGAAGGGAACGAAACCTAAGTTCAACATACATAACTCATATCAACTCATAAACTGAGTGTGGATGCTTTCATTTAATGAGTTCAAATTTACATTTAAACCCAAAAGGTTTTGGCACGACTGGGCATGTTGAAATATAAAATAATTTGAACTTTTATTCAACAAATTAAGTTTTAGAGTCAATTGATCTCTTAGTATGGTACGGGTGTTTTGTTGGCTAAGCAAAATCTAGAGTGCAATTACAGGCAAAATCATTACATTCATAAAAACCAATTAATATATGATAAAGGGGGGAGGGATGTGATTATTTTGCACTCCATATCTAAAATAAATTCAAATAAAGAAAAAAATACTAAAATATAATTATACCAGTTGTTATGTAAAGTGTCTGATAATCCATCTAATTTAAATAAAATATAACGATCTAATGTCAAAAATCTATATCATTCCGTTTAAAAAAGAAAATTTGGTATAGATTATCCCTTCATATATACTAAATTTGGATACAATAATAATATCAGTTTATAGGAAGAAAATGATAGAACATAACTATATTAGTTGCTACATAAAATATTTGACAACACCGCCTATTTTGATTAAAAAAGGGTGAATTAATGTACAAAAACCTATGCCACTCCATTTGGAAAAGAAAATTCGATTCATCTAATCTTTTCATATATCTTAAAGGATGTTTCCTTATGACACTAAATTTTAAATACAACAATAACATCAAATTATACGAATGAAACGTTAGAAAATGACTACACGAGTTGCTTCATGTGTGGCTACATGATTTATCTGACACCACCTCATATTTTGATTAGAAAATGATGATTTAATGTATGAGAACTTATATCACTTTATTTAAAAAAAAAAAAATTCAACGCATACAGTCTTATCATATATTTTAGAAAGTTTACTTCTGTGACATAAAATATTAAACAAATCAATAATAGTAGTAATTTAACTATAAATCGATAGTTATAGTTATCATTATACTTTGTATTAACTTAATATTTTAAAAATTTTATGATTTAATAACACATAAAAGTAGATTTAAGTCTAAAAATGGCTCAAAGTATTATCGGCCTATCTTAGTCGAACAACTTAATCAAAAGAAGCCCGAATCTTATCGAAAGAAAACATATGGAATCCCACTGTGGGTTTTGAATCCTTCTCTCTCTTTCTTTCTTTTTTATTACTTGCCCTAATTACCCTCTTGGATTTTACAACTTTAGTATATTTGATGCATCTTCCACTCCTGAAATTATTCATTCTTCATATCCTTTCTTTCGTTTGCTTTATTCCCTGCCCATTTATTTATTCTCCTCTGCTGAAAAGACAATGCTTTATGCGATTCATTCATTAGAAGAAATCCTGCTGAATGTCAGCACTAGATACTATTATGATGCATTTGAATGTATTCATAAGGTCTTTTAAGAATTCAATTATTTATAATTTAGAAAATTTTTAGTAACTGTATAATAATAAAAGATTACATAATAATAAAATATTAGATCTATATAAAAAAATAATGAAAGACAAAAATTACATATAAACAAGAGGCAAATTCATTACTTGTAAAATTATGGCTATAAGAAAGCGGTCATGAATTATAATTTTTATTGGTATAAAAAAAGGTACAAAATGCGACACAAATAGTAAAATTAATGGACCAAAAATATAATAGATATATAACAAGTTTTTATATTACCACCATTAATTTGTATGCAAAATTCACATTGACTTATACCATAAATTTTTTGAATTAAATTTTTAAATGAACTAATTGTACAAAATAAATTTAGATTATAGCTAACATTACTCAACCTTAGCGATTAGACTTGTTGATAATATGTTGAACTTTTTCTTGGTCCCTCTAATTAAGCTCTCTCGGACTCTCAATAATTGAAACATGGCTTTATAATATTGAGGATTAAGTCTAAAATAAAACATAAAAATATTATCTTAATCTGTATTTTTTTGTATAAAAATAGATAAAAATTTCATGTATTTTTTTTATATTATTCAATTTGATGGAAACCTTAATTATTAAAAAAAATAAAAAAATAATATTTAAAAAATTATAATGAAACTCGTGGCATAAAAATTAAAAATAAAAATAAAAATACCCAAGGTGGAGAGAGGAACCGAGGAAAAGATGTAGGGATATCCTTATCTTGTAGGGCATGGAGAGCCTTTATTCCAGCTAACAAGTAGACAAAGACAAATATGTGAATAAATAAGTATAATTTTGTAGCGATTCGCAGTGTGGAGATGGAGCTTTTTATATATATAAAAAAAAAAAAGAGTTTTTTTTGGAGTTTTAATAGGATTTTTTGATTTTTTTTTTCTTACTTTTAATTATAGGGTTTTTGTACCGTAAACATGAATGGATATAATCTTATTTACAGATAATTAAATTACATTTATTTTATTTTATAATTATGACTGTTTAAATTATTTAAATAAAATAGATATTATATATATATATATATATTATTTATTTGATAATAGAATTTTCATAAAAGATATAACCTTTCTTTGATTTTTTTCCCCTAAAGTCACTTACAAAATTGTTGTGAACTAAAATACTGAAATTGGGATTAAAAATTTTTATCGTGAGTCTGTGTTTGATTGATTTGATTTCACATCGACTGCAATAATTTGAGTATTTTAGTGATCATATTTTCGTAAAACAAATATTGCTGTTAATAATTATAAAATAGCTATCAAAAGAGAATTAATACAACCTAATATTAGACTAACTTGAAATTATTTATTTTTAGCTAGAAAAAATAATATTTATTTTTTAAATATTTATTATTATTATTATTATTATTATATTTTATTCTATATCAATGATAGATTAGCGTTAAATCAATTTGAAGAGACGTGTTGATTAATCAAATTAAAAGAAGGGAACATCATGAAATCAACATCGAAATGATAATTTAGGAAGAACGTGGTCGTGAGTGGTCCCAATTTTTCTATCGTGGAAGACCATTCTTTTTTTTATTTTTTCGGCTTTGTTTACACGTTTAAATCAATGAGACTGGGACTTCGAAATTCACACTCATCACCCACTGCCAACCACCGTTAGATTCTCAAGGGGTCCCAACAGCATCGTCGACAATCTTTTCTCTATTTTTTTAACAATGATCAAGTAAAAAAATATACAGTTTTAAATTAATTACATATAATTATGTTAAGCATAACATAAAATAGTCAGTAATTTTTCATTATTCTCAAGTTGAATTAATTTATCTCACCTCTAGTTTAAATTAATTTTATTCTATACTTATAATTTTACCTCTTAAAATGAATACAGCGTTATATAATACACGTTCGATAATAACTACTAAAGATGTGACACCTTATAAAAGATTAAATATACTAAATCACTATTTTTCGTGCTAATTAAGTCTTAAAATTAGTTAATTTTAAAAAATTATTTTAAGTAACTAAATTAATTTAAAATTATAAATATAAAATAAGATCAACTCGAATTATATGTCAAATTAAAGATTAATTTAATTTAAAAATATATGTAGTGATAAAAAAGTGGTGTCCTCCCTCTTGCTTTTTAGTTAGGTATGAAAATTAATAAGGCCAAAGTTTTTGCACTTCGTTATAGATTATTACGTACATGAAATGCTTGACCATAAATTATTATGGACCTCCAAATAGGGACGTTGCCATTAGTCTCACATGCAATGTCCCAGTCCACATCATTACCAACCAGTCGTTAATTGATTGGAGACTCCTTTCTCTAATGGCACATTAGGTCTCACAACTAATTTGAAAAGAAAGTTGATTTAATTCTGTTAATTATTATCATCTAATTAATATTAAATAGTTAAAATTTTTAATAAAAAAATTAAATATTATTTTTTAAAAAATAATATAAATATTTAATTAATATCAGATATAATTAAAAAGGATTAAATTAATCATTCTTTTTAAGGGCTAAAATCCATCAGTCTATTCCACAACTAGCCCTAGAAAATAATTCTTGTAGTGCCAAGGCTTGCTTAATTACTTGCACTTTACCTTGTTTCTTTTTGACTATATTGTCATTATTTGCCCATATTCAAGCCTTACATTGTAGACTTAATTGAGTTTGAATTGAATTTAGATAAAAATTTAGAACCATTAAATTAAACTAATTTCATCGTGCCGATTTATCATCAAGATTGAACAGTTCACATTCATTTTTTTAATTTTTATGTTTTTATGTAAAATTTAATATTTATATAAAAAATACCAAAAATATAAAATATTTCAAAACGTATAATATTATATCACAATATTACTTAAGTATTTTACATAAAAGGATATTTATGTAAAAATAATTAATTACATAAAAATATCACCAGTTAATATAATTTTTTAAAACTTAATATTAATTTAAAATTAAAAAGTATATATAAATTTACTAAAAAAAAAAAAAAACTAGTTAAATTTTACATAGCCTAAGTCCAATTAAGTATTCTACCATCTACCTATACAAATACCTATATCAATTAATATCGACTTCTTTATATTAGTTAAATTTATATTCATTTAGATGTATTACCCAAAAAAATTACTTAGTCATAATATCGGAACTCAATGATCCAGACCCTTCCAAAAAAAAAATATTTTCTTATATATTCTTAAATCCTTTTATCTATATATTCATTTAAATAATACTAGAAAACAATACAAGCTATTTATTAATTGCACAATCCTTCCAGGGATAAAATTGGCAGTTTCAAGTGGATGAGAAATCATACCCAGAAAAAAAAAAAAAAAAAAAGTGACAGAATGGAGGAAAAAAAAAGGAAAGAAAAGAAAGAAGGAAGATTGAAGTACATTCTGTCAGATGGGCCACATTCCATCCGAAG
Source organism: Nepenthes gracilis (assembly GCA_033239525.1). NCBI lineage: Eukaryota > Viridiplantae > Streptophyta > Magnoliopsida > Caryophyllales > Nepenthaceae > Nepenthes > Nepenthes gracilis. Next base: position 3,898,349 of record BSYO01000001.1, read on the forward strand.
CTCATAACTTTATATTTGATATTTATTTGATGAATTATTCAGATAAAATTAGGATTGAACATTTGGTAAAATGTGGGTACAAACTATTATTTGAATGAAAATCGACATGATGTTTTCCAAAAATTTTTACACGATATTCACGGGAGGTATTATTTGACTGGAACTCTAAAGACTTAAGTTTAAACAACAAATACCTAAGTTGCAGACTTTTAGATTTATCGGGCGTGATATTCATACCAAAAAGTTCTCACATAGCATCCCAGCATAAGAACATATTTTAATTTTAGGTCAAATATTTGAGAGCCATTTTAGATATAAGGGCTGCCGAACAAGATAAAGAAATAAAAAAAAAAGAAAAAAATTTTAGTTATCTGATTCGAATACGAATTGTGTTAAATTATTAGTCAATATTGCACATATTACTCCAACTATTGTGTAGAATTTTTTATCACTTGATTTTATCTCATTTTTTGTTCAAACTTATATATTTATAATGTATTTGTTGGGTCCACTCCTGTGTAGAGGTTGTATGGGTCCGAGGACTCTGAGAGACCATGGTTCGATAACTTCTTCCAAAGCAACCAAGAACTCAGTGCAGTATAACTCTGAAGACTTTGTAAGCGGCATTTGGGTCTGAGGATGTGCTTGAAGAAAGCGTACGTGGATGTTAACTCAAAAAATTATCTAAGCATGCACAATCTGCAAAGCCGTTTTGTGTTGGGCACGACTTTTTTGCAGGACAGTGCCGGTACAAAGCAGCTGTAAAACTGTACGTTTTTCAGGCGGCTGTTTATACGTGTGTTCTCCATGTTGGTTAGCCGTTGCTGTCAATAGCATGTATATATATCTTGTATTGTGTGATGGGTGCAAGAAGAAAAAAAAAAAAAGTGTGAGAAATTTTCAAGAGACAAAAAGAGTGATGAAAGGAAGAGCAGTGAGTAAAAATAGAGTATGTTCTCGTACTTTGTTCTTTATTTTTACCTCAAGGGTTTGTATAGTAATGAGGTTTCTATAATCATTCTCTATAGTAGATTTATTTACAGACTAAATGTTCATAGTTTTTTCCTTTAGTTTGAAAAGGGTTTTTCACATAAAAATCTGTGTGTGTTCTTTTCTCTCTCTCTCCCTCATACTGTGTGTTTGACTGTTTTCTGTCTGACTGGCATATCTGGTGCCTTCGTGTTCGTCCGATCGTTATTTTGCTTCCCAACAAGTGATATCCGAAATACACGATTTGAAAAGTTTTCGATTGAATGGCATCATCATTTTCAAATAATCTATAGTTCGGTGTGGAGTAATTTAACGGGTAAGGTAACTTCATCCTTTAACAAGAAAGGGTGAAGAATATTTTGAGTCGAGAATGAACAGTTAAAGCATTGAAGAAAAAAAATGAGAAGTTAAAGAATCTAATCGAGGACAAATGGCAAGATAAAAGAGATCTTTCCAACTGCATTATTAAATTACACCTGGCGGACAACATTCTTCGGAGGTCTTGGGCTTATCAGACCTGGTAGAGGTATAGGAAAAGTTTGAAAGCCAAACTGACTACAAGACTACACGTGAAGAAGCAGTTTTATGGACTGCGCTTGTCTGAAGGGAAAATTTTTGAGAAGCATCTGGATGAGTTTAAATTAGATTCTAGCGCAAATGACAGCACTTGATGAGGTGATCAATGAGGAAGACAAAGCATTAGTATTGCTAGCTTCTTTACTAGCCTCATATGATCACATCGTCACGACATTACGGTTTAGAAGGGACACACTTAAGTTGGACGAGGTGATTGCTTTCCTACTTATGAATGAGTTCAAACGGTCTTAAGGTACCTCGACCTCTCAGCACTCTGAGGTACTCGTAAGAGAGTCTCGAGGAAAGAGTAAAGGCTGCGGTCTAAAGCCTGGAGACAAGGGTCGGAGTAAGTCTCGGTCAATGTTTCAAAATATGGAATATCATTTCTGTGGAAAGAAGGACAACATTAAAAAGTATTACTATAAGTAAAAGTGAGAAATCGTAGAAAATGAGAAATGTGAAAAGGGACGAGGTGAGAAAAAGTTCTCGATCTCTGTGGTTACAGGATGTGATCTCCTTTTGATCTGTGAAGCATATGATGTTGTAAATTTGGTTGAGTAGGAGACCGACTGGGTGATGGATTCTGGTGCATCCATCCACGTCACCTCTCGAAGGGAGCTCCTTACATCCTATACTCCAGGTGATTTTGAAATGTTAAAGATGGAAATATGGAGACATCCAGAATTGTTGACCGTGATAACGTGTCTCTTGTCACCAACAATAGTACCCGACTAATCCCGAGGGATGTCCGACATGTTTCTGACATTTGGATGAATATTATCTTAGTAGGAAGACTTGATGATGCTGGCTTTAACAACATCTTCGATAATGGGGCCTATAAACTAACCGGAGGGTCTCTGATAATTGCCCGATGGAGAAATATGTCTGATCTTTATGTGTTGGAGGGCTCTACTGGGATTGAAGAGGTCAACATTACTAGTGGTATGGAATCTTCGGACTTATGGTATAGGAAGTCGGACCACATCAGTGAGAGATGAATAAGTCAACTGATCATGAAGGGTCTCATTCCAGAAATAAACAATGACAGATTAAAAACTTGTTCTCATTGCATGGCGGGGAAGCAAAGGAGAATCTCATTTCGAGGAGACTCATTCTATAAAAGGTCCAAGTTACTTGAGCTTGTTTACACCGATGTCTACGAACCGTTCAATGAAAAGTCCTTTGGAAGAGCTCAATACTTCGTCTCATATATTGATGATTACTCAAGAAAGTTGTGGGTATTCCCACTTAAATCCAAAGAACAGGTCTTCAGAATATTTGAGTAATTTTATACTCTAATTGAACGTGAGAAGGGGAAGAAGTTGAAGGTCGTCCGGAGTGATAATGACGGAGAATATATTGGGGCATTTGATGCCTATTGTAGGTCTCATGGCATTCGGCATCAAAGAACGCCACCAACAACACCGCAATTAAATGGCATAGTTGAGCACATAAACCGCACGTTGATGGAAAAAGTCAGGTGTCTTCTATCCGAAACAAAACTCCCAAGACCTTTTTGGGCTGAAGCCTTGAAGACGGCAACCTATGTTATTAATAGGTCGCCCAGTATGTCCCTGAATGGTGAAGTCCCAAAGAAGACATGGACCGAAGGGAAGCCCTCCTGTAATCATCTTCGGACATTTGGTTGTAAGGCCTTTGTTCATATCCCGAAAGATGAAAGGGCTAAGCCTAAGTCAAAGACGAAGCAGTGCGTCTTACTGGGCTACTGAAAGAATGAACTTGGATACAGGCTTTATGACCCACTTGAGAAAAAATTGATCGGGTTAAGCGACGTGGTCTTTATTGAAGAAGAGACCATTGAGGATATAAGAATGGAGATAAAGGCATTATCTGGTGCCGATCGGATAAACCCTAATACTGATATTGTTCGACCAACACAGTGTGAGGGCAATACTCCAAGAATGGCCGAGGAAGATAGTGAAGCAGGCGCGGTACCAAATGAAGATGAGGATGATGTTACTCCTCAACTGGTCGAGGAGGTTTTTGTACGACGGTCCTCGAGAGAAAGACGTTCGTCCGTCCGCCTGTCTTCCAGTGAGTACATCCTACTCACTGATACCAGTGAGCCAGAAGATTTTGACGAGGCTATAAAGGGTGTTCATAAAGAAAAATGGTTGGAAATAATGAATGATGAGATGACTTCACTGCATGAAAACCATACTTTCGAATTGGCTGAGTTGCCTAAGGGGAAGCAAACCCTAAAGAACAAGTGAGTCTTTTGGTTGAAAATTTTTGAGGACACAATGCAATCGAGGTATAAGGCACGGTTAGTAGTGAAAGGTTTTAATCAACGTAAAGGAGTGAATTTTGATGAGATCTTTGCGCCCGTGGTAAAAATATCTTCCATTCGTGTTGTGTTTGGTTTAGCAGCTGCTCTGAATCTAGAGATAGAGCAACTGGATGTCCAAATAGCATTCCTCCACGGTGACCTTGATGAATAAATTTACATGGAGCAATCGAGGGGGTTCGAGGTCAAGGAAAATGAAGGATTGGTCTGTCGTCTAAGGAAAAGCTTGTACTGACTAAAATAGGCTCTAAGACAGTGGTTAAAAAAGTTTGAATCTATCATGGTCAGTCAAGGATACCAAAGGACTGCTTCTGACCACTGTATCTTTATACAGAAGAAGTAATTGGGACAGTCATTTGCTATAAAAGACCTCGGGTCAGCAAAGCAGATTTTAGAGATCAAAATATTTCGCAACCGGAAGAACAAGAAGCTCTGACTGTCCTAAGAGAATTACATTGAAAAAGTACTCCAACGGTTCGACATGAAAAAATCTAAGCCAATGAACTCTCCACTGGCAAACCATTTTAGGTTGAGTAGGAACCAATGTCTGTCTTCGGACACCGAGAAAGCCTGTATGAAAGGTATATCTTATTCGCCAGCCGTTGGTAACTTGATGTACGCGGCTGTGTGTACAAAGTCGGACATTGCTCATGTGGTCAGCACTGTCAGTAGATTCCTCTCAAATCCAGGAAAGGAGCATTTGTTTGCTATAAAGTGGATCTTGAGATATTTTCAATGAACTTTTAAGTTGTGTTTGTGCGTTGGAGATGTTAGGCCTCGTTTGGTTGGCTACACGAATGTCGACATGACAAATGATGTTGATTCCAGGAAGTCTACCTCGGATACTTGATGAAATTTGTTGGAGGGGCGATCTCCTTGCAGTCAAAGGTGTAAAAGTGTGTTGTCCTTTCTACCACTGAGGCTGAGTTTATTGCAGTGATCGAGACCTGCAAGGAGATACTATGGATAAATAAGTTCATGCAATAGCTGGGTTTCAAGTAAGAGAAGTATGTGGTCTTTTGATAGTCAAAGTGTTTTACATTTCTGTAGAAATTTCTCATTTTACTCAAGATCGAAATACATTGATATTCGATATTATTGGATGAGAGATATTATTGATACTGGACTGCTAGCACTTGAAAAAGTTCAAACGGAAGAGAATGGGTCAGACATGTTAACTAAGGGTCTACCGAAAGTAAAGCTTGAAGTCTGTTGCAACTTGGCTGGTTTGTCAAGTACAGCCTCCTCACGGTCGTAAGGAAAAGTTTGTTTGGGTCACTCCCGTGTGGAGGTTGTATGGTTCTGAGGACTTCTTCCAGAACAACCAAGAACTCTGCGCAGTATAACTCCGAGGACTTTGTAAGCGGCATTTGGGTCTGAGGACGTGCTTAAAGAAAACGCACATGGATACCAACTCAGAAGATTATTTGAGCATACACAATTTGTAGAGCCCTTTTTGTGTTGGACACGACCTTTTTGCAGGACAGTGTCGGTACAGAGCAGCTGCAGAGCTGTATGTTCCTTAGGCAGCTGTCTGTACTTGTGTTCTCCACGTTGGTTTAGTCCTTGTTGTCAATAGCATGTATATATATATATTGCAATGTGTGCTAGGTGCAAGAAGAAAAAAAAAGAGTGTGAAAAATTTACAAGGGAGGAATAGAGTGAAGAAAGGAAGAGCAATGAGTAAAAATAGATTATTTTCTCGTACTTTATTTTTCATCTTTGCCTCAATGGCTTGTGTAGCAGTGAGGTTTCTGTAACCATTCTCACATTGTGTATTTATTTGTGAATTAAGTATTTCGTAATTTTTTCCTTCAATTTGAGAAGGATTTTTCACTTAAAAATATGTATGTGTTCTTTTCTCTGTCTCTCTCTCCCTCATACTGTGTGTTTGACTGTTTTCTATCCGACTGGCATATCTGGTACCTTCATATTCGTCCAGTCCTTATTTTGCTTCCCAACAATATTGTATAACTAAAATATTTAGAAATTATTCATAACCAAAACTTAGATATAGTGAAATTTATTATCCAATATAAGTTTTCATAATTTTTTTCCAAGTTGATGGGGTTATATATATATATATATATATATATATTTATTTGGCGGCAACTTCTCTTGCATGAATGGGGTCCTACCGCATACCAAACATTATGATGGAGCGATGGACAACGTGTAGGTTACGATACCAACCCCTATCTCACATTCTTCTTAAATGTACGGCCCAGAAAAATTAAGCTTCAATCTTACTATATTTTGTTTTTTTTTTTAATAAGAAAATACGAAAAAGGAGCTCGAAACTTGAGCACATAAAAAAGCAATTCAACTAATTCTAATGCGAGCGCGACCTAAGGAGATGCAGTGAAAATTGCTGTTACAGAGTTTGTTTAATATGTATGATTTGAATTTTATTAGATTTACATTATTTCTAAATCAGGTTATCAATCCAAAATTTATTGTGAATATAAGTCAAAAACAAGGGGGAGGAGTTTTTTTGAACTTTCTAAAGATATGCTAATATCTTGAGTCTTAATTCTATGCCAAAGGACATAGGTACTTACAGTTCTTCATTGATTAATTTCACTCTTTCTAATTGAGATAAAAATCAACTTTTATATAATAATTGATGGGTATGATTTAAGAAAAATCAGCCCAACGCAATCAACCTACCGCAAGTTTGGATTAATGCCCAGAATCCAAGCGGCCCAAACAAAGAAGTGACGAACCCAAATTCAGCTTGTTAAATAGTAATTTTTAAGGGTGTTAATTGAAAGGTTTAATTTGATCGATCAATTTCTTAAGGAGAAAAAAAAATTAAAAAAAAATTATTAATCGGTTAATGACCCGATCCACAAAACAATCAAATAACCTCATTATTATTGATCAGACAGCCTTCTCATTAAATTAAAATGACAATTACTCGTTAAAAGTAATACCTCATCATAATTAATATTAAACGGCTCTGGACACGTATAAAAAAATTCAAAACTGGCCGGTTAAGCAAAACCCCGAGTTATAAATAAGTTTTTTCCCAAATAAAAAGGAGAAGAGAATAAAGAAGAAGGGAAACACTCAGCATTTCGAGTACACAAAAAAGAGTATTACCCTCTAAATTCACATTTATCCCCATCATCTTTAATTTTTAACATTTATTTCATTGTCGTCTTTTCAATTTGAATAGAAAGATCACTAATTTGAACATTAAAGGATATATCGGGGAGTAAGTTCTGTATACCCATCACCTTTAATTTATTCTGTTGTGGTACGAAAGATTCAAATTCGAATTATGAAATTTAAACCCATTATTGTTCGAATATTTAATCAAGATTAGATAACTCTCTAATTCGTATACTAATTTGAATTTTTGTGATGTGTTAATAATAAAAGAATAACACTTACTAATAAAGAGGTAAAGCACTTCTGTTTTTTTGGAACATAAAAAAAAAATAATAACCTAAATAAAGGTAAATCTAAATAAAGATGAGTCAAAATGGCAAAAGAGCGAGAGAGCAAACTGAATTTTATTGGCTTCTATGACACTCTAACTGGGCTATGCTGCATCTCTCAAAGAATATTATTTTTTAAAAAAAAAAAATTTTAATATTTTTATTAAAAAATGTAATATATTTTTAAATTATAGCCATTAAATTTTAATTTAATAATAAAAAAATATATTATTTTTTTAGTAGAAGTAGGGTCCTATTTCTTTTTAAGATAAGCAGGGTCCTATTTTTATTGAGAAAAATAAGAACCATGTTCCAATGACACACAATGAGAAATTAGATCACCCATTATTTGTGACGAATGATTCTGGATTTCAAATTTGTTATCATAATTTTTTAAAACTATTTTTGTAAAGGAAATATGATCAAATTTCATTAATTTAAGTTTAATGAAATAATAAAAAATGGACAATATATTATTATTAGATTGTTTGGAGAGGGAGTGGTAAAAACACCTTATTGCTGTCCTTAATTTCCAGATACCGAAATAAATAACGAATTCGAAGGGGGAGGTGGCAATTTATGATAAAAGAGCCGTTTAATTTTATAAGCCGGCCAATTTTCACTGTGGCCCCACTTGACCTAACGTATATCTCTTCGCGTAGGACCACTGTCCCACATAGAATCAAGTGGCCTCAGGGATAAGGTCACCCACCCCTTAATCAAGTGGCCTCATTTTCTTTCCATTACGTTACACGTACGTACCCACATCAATTTAATTTAAACACGACTCTCTCAGACTTACTCGTTTTCACTTCACCCACCCAACTATTATTGAAAAAAAATCATGAAATAATACCTGATAGTCCAAATAATCCCTAATTTACGGGTTTATCATTTGAAAGCTAACACACAATTAAATATGAATTTGAGTTTATACAGACTCTTTCCCATCTATAAATGATAAAACCTCTCCCACTCTCCAGTATGCAGAACCCATCCACCTCCAACTTCTCCCCAAGACCAAGACTTGTAACTTCAACCACCAAGGCAGCACAGAAGATTACCGCCACCACAAAAGATGACAGCAAATGTTAAAGAGTGCGGCCACCACCATGACGACCGGCGCGTGTTCTACCAGCGGATCTTCGCTGGATTGCTCACCCTCATCATCATAATCCTCCTCATAATCCTGCTGATATGGCTGATCCTACGTCCCACAAAGCCCAGTTTCATCCTCCAAGACGCCACCGTTTACGCCTTCAACGTCACCCAGCCGAACCTCCTGACCACCACCTTCCAGGTCACCGTCTCGACGAGGAACCCAAACGACCGGATCGGAGTGTACTACGAGAAGCTGGACGTGTACGCGGCGTACCGGAACCAGCAGATCACGCTGCCGACGCTGCTTCCGCCGACGTACCAGGGGCACAAGGATACCGTCGTGTGGTCGCCCTTCCTGTACGGGAACTCGGTGCCGGTGGCACCGTACTTGACCTTGTCGCTGAGCGAGGATCAGAACGCGGGGCTGGTGCTCGTCAACATCAAGATTGATGGAAGGGTCAAGTGGAAAGTGGGGACATGGATCTCGGGGAGGTATCATCTGTGGGTAAACTGCCCCGCTTATATTACTTTTGGGAGTAGAAATAATGGCATCAGGGTTGGCCCTGCTATTAAGTATCAGCTTGCTACTAGCTGCGAGGTTGATATTTGAATTACTTAATAACATATTATCTCTTTAATCTGCCACATAATCTGTATATTTTCATTTAATAAAGAGGAAAAGAAACGTAATAGTTATTAACCGTCGATTGAGATTGCTTAAGCATCGGATTTGAGTGGTCTTGTGTTTTATTATTATTATTATTATTAATTTTTTCCTCTTGGGGAATTGGTAATTAATTTTTTTATTGTATGCTGATAGGAAAAAAAATTATGCAGACTACCATTCTTATCGTGTTATTCATCCTGTTAATTACTAGTTATTAAAAAAATAATGATATACATAATTATTATATATTTTTATAATCTCTACTAGAAAAAATAAAAAAAACAGAATAAATATGATAAACTTTCTCAATGATAGGGTGTTGCAGCTTGGTCTCAATTTTTATTTTCAATTTTTAAAAGGAAACGTGCGCCCACTTTTTCTCACTATTTTCTATTTTAATATTCTATAAAACCAAAAAATAGGGGAGAAATTTTCATATTCTAGCACATTTTGTTAAAAACTACTATGTAAATACACTTGTCAAGAGCAGCTGGAATGGTACTTAAAGTACACTGTCCTTGGGTTAGAATGGATCAAAATCCGACGAATGTATATATATATATATTAAAAAAAATTAATATTATTTTTTTTATTTTTATAATTTTTTTATATTTAATTAAAAAATAATTATTATTTTTTTATTTCTTTTTTATATTTTTTTTAAATATCAACCATTAAATTATAAATTCGATGGCCAAATTAATGTCGGAGGCCCCAGTGCTCGGTTGAATGTCCCCCAAAGATGAAAACGCCAACACACCCCCCAACAATCCCACACCCCGCAAGCACCGAAACCGAAGCACACCACCTGAAACCACCGCAAAAGGCACAAATATCATCCCCATCTATGTTGAAATTCAATTAATACACGCACAATCAATATAGCTGTATAAATCTGAATGTTTCATCATTCATCAACTACTAAATATTTAAATATAATAAATATAATATTATATAATATTTTTTAATATAAAAATCATTTTAAATTAAAAAAAATTAATAGATAAATTTTTAATAAATTTATTATAAATAGTATCTATTATAAGGTAACCTACTTTAAAAATCATTTACTACAACTTGAGTGAATGATAAGTCAGATATAACTCCAATACACCTGCCAACCTATAAGAAAAAAATACGACGAGAACAAGAGTAATCAAATGATAATATATTCTAAAAATATATTATAATAACGTATTCAACGTTGATATAAATAAAATTTTAATTAGATCTCAACTAGATGTGAAACTCTTCTTTTTATCTTTCTTGAGTAGCGTTTTTTGTGTTAAAATAGCTCTTAAAATTGTTATATTGCTTACACTGTCCACACAATTTTCGCCAATCTTAAAATTCACATCAGGCGCAACTTTATGATAGTATTAACGCATGTGAACTCCTCATGTGTATCAGTCGTGATTCCTTTTTAAGTAATTTAGGCACGTGCCTTTCATGCACTGATTTTACCAGAATTGGTGTACAGCCATCTATCATACTTTTACCGGCCACAAATACAATATATTCTTTAGGCATATCTTTTACTCAACTGTCCTTTAAACAAATACCATGCAACCCTCAGTGACCATTGTTACTCAGATGACCTGTTGGCCGAAAATGAGGCGGCCTACCGACACAAGCACAAAAGGATCGAAGAGAAGAAAGGAAAGTAAGAATAATGACAAACAATATTTACGTAGAAAACCCTTATGAATCAAGGGAAAAATCACGGGACGTTGAGTCCGAAAGATTGCACTATGTTTGTGATGAAGATTACAAAACAGTAAGGCGAAAATGCACACACACTCAATCGGGCCTTCTTCCTCTCCTTTGTTTTTCTTTCTTCCTCTCACACACTCTGTTTTTCTGTATATTTCTTACATACAGCCTCACATGCACACACATATATAAGGATAAAAAAAATCTCAGCCGCCAAGCCAGCACGATCTTCCTTGTGGTAGGTGCACGGTTCCCAAGAGGCATGTATCAGCCTAGCAGTAGACGGCGCATGCACTGTGTGAAAGGTCTTGGGTTTCCAAGGTTACCTAAATAGGCCGGGCTAACCAACTCCCCTTTAATCAAAGCGGGTGCTCTGAATTGCCTTAATGGCCGTCGATATTTAGTCGTAGCCCTTAGGGCCAACGTTATGTTGACACGCCCATCGTCGACATCTTGTTGGCCAATTTATTCATGGGAGAGATTTCCAACAAACTTCCCCTCGACCATGAGGAAGTTAACTTTCTGTTAGCCTACCATCTTAGGCATGCTTCATTCTTCCCTTTTGGTAGAATCTTCGTCATCATATGCCCGCGTTCTCTTCCGTGCTAATTTTATCCAAAGACAGGAAGACCTTCCTCTAGCACCTCTCGCTTTGATGATATTGAACATCAATGTGCTTGGATCTGGAATGAAATGAAGAGTTCTTCGTAAATGAATGACACTTTGTTGTCATAAGTCGCATATTTATTATCCAATATGTTTTCATAATTTTTCCAAGTTGATGGGGTTATATATATATATATATATATATATATATATATTTGGCGGCAACTTCTGTTGCATGAATGGGGTCCTACCGCATACCAAACATTATGATGGAACAATGGACAACGTGTAGGTTACGATTCCAACCCCTATCTCACATTCTTCTTAAATGTACGGCCCAGAAAAATTAAGCTTCAATCTTGCTATATTTTGTTTTTTTTTCAATAAGAAAATACGAAAAGGAGCTCGAAACTTGAGCACATAAAAAAGCAATTCAACTAATTCTAATGCGAGCGCGACCTGAGGAGATGCAGTGAAAATTGCTGTTACAGAGTTTGTTTAATATGTATGATTTGAATTTTATTAGATTTACATTATTTGTAAATCAGGTTATCAATCCAAAATTTATTGTGAATATAAGTCAAAAACAAGGGGAAGGAGCTTTTTTGAACTTTCTAAAGATATGCTAATATCTTGAGTCTTAATTCTATGCCAAAGGACATAGGTACTTACAGTTCTTCATTGACTAATTTCACTCTTTCTAATTGAGATAAAAATCAACTTTTATATAATAATTAATGGGTATGATCTAAGAAAAATCAGCCTAACGCAATCAACCTACCGCAAGTCTAGATTAATGCCCAAAATCCAAGCGGCCCAAACAAAAAGGTGACGAACCCAAATTCAGCCTGTTAAATAGTAATTTTTAATGATATTAATTGAAAGGTTTAATTCGATCAATCAATTTCTTAAGGAGAAGAAAAAATTAAAGGAAAACTATTAATCAGTTAATGACCCAATCCACAAAACAATCAAATGACCTCATCATTATTGGTTAGACAGCCTTCTCATTAAATTAAAATGATAGTTGCTCGTTAAAAGTAATACCTCATCATAATTAATATGAAACGGCTCTGGACACGTATGAAAAATTCAAAACTAGCCGATTAAGCAAGACCCCGAGTTATAAATAAGTTTTTTCCCAAATAAAAAGGAGAAGAAAATAAAGGTGAAGGGAAACACTCAGCATTTCGAGTACACAAAAAAGAGTATTACCCTCTAAATCCACATTTATCCCCATCTTCTTTAATTTTTAACATTTATTTCATTGTCGTCTTTTCAATTTGAATAGAAAGATCACTAATTTGAACATTAAAGGATATACGGGGAGTAAGTTCCGTATACCCCTCACATTTAATTTATTCTGTTGTGGTACGTAAGATCTAAATTTAAATTATAAAATTTAAATCCATTATTATTCGAATATTTAATGAAGATTAGGTAGTTCTCTAATTTGTATATTAATTTAAATTTTTGAGATATGTTAATAATAAAATAATAACACTTACTAATAAAGAGGTAAAGCACTTCTGTTTTTTCGGAACATAAAAAGAAAAACCTGAATAAAGGTAAATCTAAATAAAGATGAGTCAAAATGGCAAAAGAGCGAGACAGCAAACTGTATTTTATTGGCTTCTATGACACACTAACTGGGCTATCCTGCATCTCTCAAAGAATATTATTTTTTAAAAAAATTATTTTTTAATATTTTTTAATTAAAAAATGTAATATATTTTTAAATTATAGCCATTAAATTTTAATTTAATAATAAAAAAAGGTATTATTTTTTTAAATAAAAATAGGGTCCTATTTCTTTTTAAGATAAGCAGGGTCCTATTTTTATTGAGAAAAATAAGAAATTAGATTACCCATGATTTGTGATGAATGATTTTGGATTTTAAATTTATTATTATAATTTTTTAAAACTATTTTTGTAAAGGAAATATGATCAAATTTCATTAATTTAAGATTAATGAAATAATTAAAAATGGACAATATATTATCATTAGATTATTTGGAGAGGGAGTGGTAAAAACACCTTATTGCTGTTCTTAATTTCCAGATACCGAAATAAAGAACGAATTCGAAGGGGGAGGTGGCAATTTATGATAAAAAATGCCGTTTAATTTTATAAGCCGGCCAATTTTCACTGTGGCCCCACTTGACCTAACGTATATCTCTTCGCGTAGGACCACTGTCCCACGTAGAATCAAGTGGCCTCAGGGATAAGGTCACCCACCCCTTAATAAAGTGGCCTCATTTTCTTTCCATTACGTTACACGTACGTACCCACATCAATTTAATTTAACCACGACTCTCTCAGACTTTGTACTCGTTTTCACTTCACCAACCCACTATATATTGAAAAAAAAATCATGTAATAATACCTGATGGTCCAAATAATCCTTAATTTACTGGTTTATCGTTTGAAAGCTAACACACAATTAAATATGAATTTGAGTTTATACAGACTCTTTCCCATCTATAAATGATAAAACCTCTCCCACTCTCCAGTATGCAGAACCCACCCACCTCCAACTTCTCCCCAAGACCAAGACTCGTAACTTCAGCCACCAAGGCAGCACAGAAGATTACCGCCACCACAAAAGATGACAGCAAATGTTAAAGAGTGCGGCCACCACCATGACCACCGGCGCGTGTTCTACCAGCGGATCTTCGCCGGATTGCTCACCCTCATCATCATAATCCTCCTCATAATCCTGCTGATATGGCTGATCCTACGTCCCACAAAGCCCAGTTTCATCCTCCAAGACGCCACCGTTTACGCCTTCAACGTCACCCAGCCGAACCTCCTGACCACCACCTTCCAGGTCACCGTCTCGACGAGGAACCCAAACGACCGGATCGGGTGTACTACGAGAAGCTGGACGTGTACGCGGCGTACCGGAACCAGCAGATCACGCTGCCGACGCTGCTTCCGCCGACGTACCAGGGGCACAAGGATACCGTCGTGTGGTCGCCCTTCCTGTATTGGGAACTCGGTGCCGGTGGCACCGTACTTGACCTTGTCGCTGAGCGAGGATCAGAACGCGGGGCTGGTGCTCGTCAACATCAAGATTGATGGAAGGGTAAAGTGGAAAGTGGGGACATGGATCTCGGGGAGGTATCATCTGTGGGTAAACTGCCCCGCTTATATTACTTTTGGGAGTAGAAATAATGGCATCAGGGTTGGCCCTGCTATTAAGTATCAGCTTGCTACTAGCTGCGAGGTTGATATTTGAATTACTTAATAACATATTATCTCTTTAATCTGCCACATAATCTGTATATTTTCATTTAATAAAGAGGAAAAGAAACGTAATAGTTATTAACCGTCGATTGAGATTGCTTAAGCATCGGATTTGAGTGGTCTTGTGTTTTATTATTATTATTATTATAAATTTTTTCCTCTTGGGGATTTGGTAATTAATTTTTTTATTGTATGCTAATAGGGAAAAAAATTATGCAGACTACCATTCTTATCGTGTTATTCATCCTGTTAATTACTAGTTATTAAAAAATAATGATAAACATAATTATTATATATTTTTATAATCTCTGTTAGAAAAAATAAAAAAAAAAACAGAATAAATATGATAAACTTTCTCAATGATAGGGTGTTGCAGCTTGGTCTCAATTTTTATTTTCAATTTTTAAAAGGAAACGTGCGCCCACTTTTTCTCACTATTTTCTATTTTAATATTCTATAAAACCAAAAAATAGGGAAGAAATTTTCATATTCTAGCACATTTTGTTAAAAACTACTATGTAAATACACTTGTCAAGAGCAGCTGGAATGGTACTTAAAATGCATGGGTTTGATAATTTTGACTACTACAACTCTATATGTAAAATTTAAATAAGTATTAGAGAATCAAATTTTCTCATTTATGTGTAATTAATTTTTCCATTTAACAATTGCATACAAATTAAATACTAATTATTATGTTTCGGCCAAAGTTTAGTTCGGCAGGCAGAAGTGGAAGAAGAATAAATACAGATACAGGATGAAATATGTATTTCTGATGATAGTGTTCATTTATATAAATTTGAAAAATAGATAATTTGATTAGTAATATAATCTTATTTATTACCCGTAAAAATTAAGAAGTTTTATATTATTTAGTAAAATAACTTAAAATATATAATTTTTTGTCTCAGAATAATTAACCATATGTATTTAATTTTGAAGACTAAAATCTTAGTGACAACGCAAATTAGCTAAGTCTAACTTCACTTTCTTGTTAAACGAGTGGGGTTACATCTCAATAATGAGATAAAATAATTACATCTTATTATATAAATTATTAAATATAAATTTAATGACTTAAATATAATTTTAATAAAATCAGAATAATGGTAAGAATAATTAACTGAAATTAAATCTAAAGATCAAAAGCCCATCATTTTCTCTCCAAGATGTGCCCCTCTCCTCAATATCAGCCATAGTGTCATAAACAGCCGGTTGAACGTCCCCCACAGATGAAAACGCCAACCCCCAACCCCCCCACCAATCCCACACCCCGCAAGCACCGAAACCGAAGCACGCCACCTGAAAACCACCGCAAAAGGCACAAATATCGTCCCCATCTATGTTAAAATTCAATTAAAACAAGCACAATCAGTATAACAGTACAAATTTAAATTCTCTGTCATTCATCAATAACTAAATATTTAAGTATAATAAATCAAATATTATATAATAATTTTTAATATAAAAATCTTTTTAAATTAAAAAAAATTAATAAATAAATTTACTATAAATAGTATCTATTATAAGATAATCTTCATTGAGAATCTCTTGCTAGAACTTAACTGAATGATAAGTCAAATATAACTCCAATGCACCTACCAACCTATAAGAAAAAATACGAAAAAGAATAAAAGTAGTCAAATAATAATATATCCTAAAAATATATTAGAATAACATATTTGACATTGATAAAAATAGAATTTCAATTAGATCTAAACTAGCTGTAAAACTTTTCTTTTTATCTTTCTTAGACAGCGTTTTTTGTGTTGAAATAGCCTTTAAAACTGTTATATTGCTCACACAATTTTCGCCAACATTGAAATACATATTAAGCGCAACTTTATGATAGTATTGACGCATGTGAACTCCTCGTGTGTAACAGATGTAATCCCTTTTTAAGTAATTCAAGCACGTGCCCTTCAGGCATTAGCTTCACTAGATCGGTGCACAGTCATCTATCATACTTCTACCATGCACAAATAATATTTGCTCATAGGAAATATCTTCCACTTGACTGTTCCTTATACAAACCTCGTGCAATCTTCAGTGATCATTACTACTTGGACGACCCTTAATTAATATGATTTGGCCGACCTTCACAAACACCTTGTACAACCTCAAGTGACTATTGCCGCTTAGTTAACATTCAATCAACCATCGATTGACCTTTTCACAAAACCTATACACCTTCCAATGATCCTTACCGTTTCGTTAACTTTTTACAAGTTATTAATTAACTTTCATACAAATATTATACGATACTTTACCGTCAGAATTTAAATTAGTGTTATTTTTTTAATATTGACAACTGTTATAAAGAGATTGTGCACGTACAGCAGTGAGATCTGAACCCAAGGTTAACGAATATTAAAATATTAATTAATTAATTAATTAAAGGAAAATTCCAAAAAGAGGGGACAATTGTGATTTGAGTGAGGGGGAATCAGCGGGGATCACTTTACTTTCTGATCTGAACTTGAGATAAAAAGACAATTCTGGCTGTTTGATGAGGACGACATTGTCGTGGGTATTCTCAGCTCATTTAAAATTTTATTTTTAATTTTTTTAAAATCTAATTATCAGTGCTATTTTAGGCTAATTTCATTTTATATAAAATTGTAAGTTAAATTGATAGTGTTTTAAAATATATAATAAGCACGTGATCTGCGGAATGCTCTCGAAGTGTGAAAGAAAATTGGAGATTAGTTTTTAATTTTGTATCTATCATAAGACATTAGTGTATAATAATTTCGTAAAAAAAATGTTTTCCATAGTACCGATTGGAACTATAACACAAGTGTCACTTAAAATAATTGATAATAAAAATTCAAAATATAACAGTTCAAATAAAATTTAAAAATATTTTTAATATTTTCCCTGGCAGAAGCTTTTAATTATCGGGCTTGTTGCATTTAATTATTATGGTTTGTTGTTCCTCTCAACATTAAATGACCTATCTTTCATATTTAAAAATAATAATAACATTTTGTTTTAGTTTAGTTTTTATAAGTAAGATGGGAAGAAAATTATTGTTATAATTGTCACATTTTCTAATTTAGTGTTGTTTATATGATCAGAACCTTGCAACTGTCATTATTTTTTTCATAATGATTTTTAAACTTTCCAATGAGAAGCACTTACTCTTTTATAAAAATATTATTTAATATTAATTCACACCATATAACTTTAGTATTGTGCCAAATATATGCCACATATAGAACCATATGCATTTATTTTAGCATGCAAAAATCAAAATATTACAGAATTATTCTTCTTATAATTATTTTGATATTATATTTTATCTATTTATTTATTTTTATAAGACCTATTTATATAAATGGATAAATAAAATATTATATTATCTTAAAATATTTTTAAAAAAACTAAAAAATATTTCAGTAATATTTCTCCTTTAAAATACTAAAAATTACATATCTTTTCAACTACTATAATAATAATAATAATAATAATAATAATAATAATAATAATAATATGTCCTGATTGCATCAAGAATCCTCTACGAGCACTAGAAATAAAGTGGTATGTTTGTCAATGTTATAGTGGCCATATGGCCCACCAAAGCAGGCATGATGCTAGATGGCAAAAAGGTTGCAACGCATGTTTGTCATTATATAATCTTATTAACTATGCATGAATGCATACCCTTCATCGATTGAATATAAGTACAATAATATCAATAGTACAAACAATAAAGTTAAGCTTCAAATTTCTCATAAATTTGCACCGAGTAATATGCGATGATGCGTATACCATATCATAAAGTTTGAGGCAGAACATCCATCTTATAAGTTTGGGAAGCTTTTTCCCCATAGAGCGTCCTTTTGGAATAGGTTCTCCTCCTGATTTGTACTCGTATTATTTAGTACTCTAATTGAGACCAACCCCGATTCGAAGAGGGCTACCTGTAGAAGATTCTTACGAGAAAGGACTACCTGTAGAAGGTTCTTACCAGAAAGGATTACCTGTAGAAGGTTTTGACCAGAAAGGACTACTTACGAAGGGGTTGACCTACTACTGATGTATTGGAACGGAGTGAAGCGTCACAGAGTGAAAGCCATCGAGTAAAGTGTCGCAGAGTATTGTCATTGAAGTGTAGCCGCTGAGGTGTACGGTTAAGGGAGAATGATACGTGTCTCATAACGGAGAGTTTGAGGTAGAATCTTCAATTTATAAATTTGGATAACTTTCTCCTATAGAGTATTCTTTTGGGATGGACTCTCCCTTAATTTGTGCACGTATCATAATATGAGTGTATGATCCCTTCGCTACACAATATTTAGTTAATTCTCTAAAAAAATTAAATAATAGCAACTAGAAATTTGCATGAAGAAGCAAAATGTAGGCTTAGTTGCCTATGAGGCCCCATTTGCCCTATGCAAGTACATACTGAAATTTTTTATTAGATGAAAGAAATAGATTTTATTACTTTAACGGTGGAAAATGTTAAATCTATTTTGAAAAGGCACGTTTTGTGTTAACGTGGACAATTAAGTTTTGACCTCGAAAAATAATAGTGGAAGCAATATATATAAATATCCGATACACGTAAAGGATATTTATTCCTAGATGCTCACGAGATAATAAACATGCACAATATACATAATGATGAGCAATAATAATAAAGACCCGATTTTTTATGACGAAGTGAAAACTCGTGACCCACGGTAATCGAGAAAAACACTCCGAGCTTCAACGGCCAGGGAAGAACTGCACTATGAAAATCAACTTATAGACCGGGTGGTAACGACGTGCTAACCTAGCCGACTTACTCCCGTCTTGTGATCCCTACCGATGAACTCCTTAGATTTGCCCGCGGCAACGGAACCGGACTCCTTCCGGTCTTCACGCCAATCTTCCCTCTCGTGTCACTTGAATTGCCAATCACGAACGGATCTCCTTCTTCAACGTACCGATGTCTCCAACGAAGGTAGAAGACAAAGTTTCAACAGTGAAAGAAAAGTGATGAGAAAACTCTTTAGAACATGAGGCTCAAGGTTGTGACTTTTGGTTTTCTCAATAGAAACTAAATCAATGATGCATGAAAGACTTTTCTCTCAAATTTGAAGACTTCAAAAATTATCAATTAAGGCTCTGGCGCGCTTAGGATTTCAAAAAAATAAGGTATGAATTTATAGTGGAGCCAAAAACTCGTTAAAAAATTCTACCCGTTACACTGACGCTCGAGCGGGGCTTGAGCGCCCGGCGGGCGGCTGGAGGGCGAGTAGCGAGTGGGCGACCTACTGGATTTTCGGTTCGAGCGGCTAGCGAGCAGCAGGCGAGCGGCCACCCTATTGGTTTTTGCGCTCGAGCGGGAATCGAGCTCATGGCGAGCGGGCAGTCTTTGGATGGGCTCGAGCGACTGGGGGCGGACCGAACGGATTTTAACCCGACAACCCACAACCCGACATCAATACAATAATACATATGGTCACGGAATATGCCAATTTGACAAAAGTCTCTAACATATTTTATTAATTTATTTTTGTGATAAAGTTTGGTTTCAATGAAATTACAATTGATTCTTTTTTATTTATTAATTGTGATTAATTGTAACTCAAAATAAAATTTTCAAATATGAAAAGAATTAGGTGTACAAAAGATGTTATGGGCATTTAAAAATGTGGTTCCATACATGAGAAACGCTTAAAAGATGCTTAAGCACACTATTCAATGGGTTCATGCGTGAAGGACACACAGACATATTTATCAATAGCTCATGCATCAGGAGCACATCAGGGCACACATGCATAGATAATAGTAGATTCATTAATAATCCACACATAAATCGCATGTGAAGGATGCACATGCACACGACATTTGAGCCGGTATAAGAATTTCACAATTTTGTATTTTTTATTCTTATTTTTAGCCTCATTTGTAAATAAATTCTCGTCTTTTAACCTAGCCATCACCCACAATGAAAGAAAAGAAAATGCGTATTGGAGAAGTGCAGAGAAAATGCACAAAATCTCTCTAATTGTTTTTGAGCTAAAAGACATGATTTTCCTACCATAAAATTATTTTACCACTATCAAACACTCGTTTCAAACCTATGAACATTTGACATTATATTGATGTCTTAAATTTTGGAGTTCCAGGTGTTGGTTATTTCTAAGACACTTGAAAAAAAATCAGGAGTTTCTAATCTCAAAATATTTAGACTCTTTTTGAAAATCGTAGAAAAATAATATACTAAAATCTATGATACATATAAAATATATCTATATATAAATATAAATCAAAACAATAATGTATAATAACTTACAACACCAAAATAGATATGAAGAATATAAAATTAACATACAAATTTTGATGATAAAGAAAAATTTTAATAACCAACTATTATTGAGTAAAATCTCATAGATTTTTATAACAAGTAAATATAATATATTAAGAAAGTCAATTTATAATCCAAATAATATAAATATACTAAATCTTAACCGATTTATCCCCAACTTGTAACCCTTATTAAGAAACTCACTAAATTTACTTCTAATAGCGGAATTGAATACATTTCAATCTTCTTATTACTTTTATTTCGCGTGCCATAGAATCTCCTCACATTATTAGATCTCAATGTCCACATCATTGACGTCTCATCGAAGACTTATTGATTGGAATAAACTTGTAAAATAATAGAGAGAAATGAAGAAATATGGGATGAGAAAATCTTGACAATAAACTTTAAAAACAAAAGAATGATTTTCTCAAAATGTGGCAATTCACATGAATTAAGGAAAGCTTTTAGAGATGTAGCCATTTTGCCTTGTGTTTTCATATGTAATAAGTGTTTGGAAGGAAAATATGCATAAAGAAGGTTAAAAATTAAGTTAAAAATACGTGGTTATTTAAAAAGCAACGACCTATTACACATATGCTGCATGGACGCACTTTAGGCGTGAAAATTTTACCAAAAGGTCCACACCCCAACACACTTGTGCCTCTTAGGTACAATTAGGCATGAACAATTTGTTCAAATGGAACTCGAGGGCATCTCGATGCATATTGGATATGAACATTTTGGAAATAATATGCATGTATGCGGCTCAAGTGTACATTGAGTGTGAGCATTTCGAACATGATATATAGGCCAGGCATGCATTAGCGCGTAGACATTTTGGATAAAATATGCATATACATTTGTTAGGTGTAGATTATGCATAAATACTAGGAGTTGACGTATTTATAAATATTTGGTATGTATCATGCACTAATATTCATAATACTTTAAAATATCCATGTTTTTTTAATTACGGAATATATTAATATAAAATATTTTTAAATAATAATGAAATAAAGTTGAAGAAGATATTACAATATATTCAATTTTATTATTAGGGAGCAAATCCAAAAAAATTTTTGGTAATGATCACTTATTAGATATTAGTTGGCTAAATATTAGTTTATCTATACCATTTAATTTATAATTAAATTTTTTATAATAGATTTATTTTGACAGGTTTAAGAGATCCAAAAGCTCTTCTTAATAACTATTTGATTCTTAAAATTTTTAGTTGTCACTATATCATATGTTTATTTATTTTCATAATTTATTTATTACCTTTATTGTTGATGTTAAACAAATATAATTGTTAAATTATTTTCATAATATTTAAAAACAAATATTTTACGTATATTAATATCAGTGTAACTTCTTCCATATCATAAGTTGTCAAATTATAGTCATTAAGAACTACTTAATTTATTTTGATCATCAAGTTTCAAAAGTATTGGTTGTTCTCTAGACAATAAAGTAAAGTGTAAAAAAAAATTAAATAATATTTGATTTCATTGGTATGGAACAAGTTGGAGGAGTTCATCCATAGGAGGTCACTTATCAAGATTAAGCGGCTAAAGATTAATGGACTATATTATCTAGTCTATAAGTTAATTTTTTTTTATAGAAAATTTATTTTGATAATTTTAAAAAGTTCAAAGAGTTTTATTCAAGAAATATTTAATTGTAATACTTTTTCTTCATCATTATATCATAAGTTGATTTTTTTTGTACTTAATTTATTACTTATAATGGTAATATTGGATGAAAATGATTGTCATCTTATATGCGTAATATTTAAAAAAAATTCTTAATAAATATTAAATATTTATATAAATTATACTTCTGTATCATAAAATATCAAAATTTTAATAATTAATTTAGATATTTTACATCAACACATCAAAATAACTCACTAAAAATGAAGATACAGCACACTTTACTTTGAATCTATCATCTGTGTTCTTTACAATTGGTATTCTTTTCATAAAAACACATATGAGTTAATAAATTTGATATTTTACAAAGATTTTAAATGGATATCTCAAATTTAAGTTGATTATATATATATTTTTTTTTTCAGAAAAAGATGATCAAATGATTTCTAATCATAGTTCTTATGAATTAGATTCTCATTATAATAGATCAAAAAAAAAAAAAAACCGTAGATATTTAATCAGTTTCTCTTCGAATTACAAATCCAACAAAGATTTTATTATATATCTGACAAATAAAATTTTTTTTTATCCAATTTCTCCACCACCGTGATGACAGTTAGACTCAAATATGGTACACTTTTCAATTATATGGCTTGTAGATTACTTGAAGATGAAAGATTAAAGGGTTTTTACACACGTAAGTATATAGGAGTCCCTTTAATGCAAAGAAACCTTTAGATCAAAATTTAATTAAAAAAATTAAAATAAATACTACATAGTTTTTTATTATTTATAATGGGATTGTTTTTTATATTTAACATCTAAAACATTAAACCAAAACTAATTATATATTTTTTAAAAAAGAATTAAATTTGGACTATGCGCTCATTCATCCCTAGCTATGAATTCGTTTAACGATAAGGGCTTTTTTTGCGTGGGTATTACATAATTAAGGAGAAAATCAACTCCCCATATTGAAAATATTTTTTCATTGATATGATAAAGACAAATCTCTTAAATAATGTCAAAAAAATCTTACTAGTTATGTTAATTACATATAATTAATCATAATACGACTGAATTTAATTAATTTAGAAGTGACTACCGACGTTGGATAGGCCACAATCTCCTCCTCCCGCCACCCCACCCCACCCCACCAGAAGCCCTTTTCGATTGTTATTCAAATTAGGCCATCCCACATAATATTAGACAAATGACTTTTTGAAATTCAAACTTACTAAAATTTAATTATAATTTGAATATTATGTGGAGTTTTCTTCTTGACAAGTTCTCTTCTATTTACATAGACAGTATAATGCCTAATGTATTAAATCAATCTTGCATTTGCATTTAGTAAACCTAGGTTTGTGTTAGTAATTAGTAAAATACAAATGGTATTATTGGGTTCGACCAAACAGCTTTCTAAATTTGAGTTCAAGCAATGAGGATGAGAGGTGGGTTTAAACCCTAAACATTTTTTTGAAGTTAATTGTTCTTGAACATAATAAATTGTGTATTTGGATATCTGTAGAGCTCAGAATCTCATGTACTACTGCTTAATTTGAACATAATAAATTTTAGGTAATCATACGACAATGAATTACTTCGGTGCAAGATTAGTTAAATTTGAAATTATAAATAATTTTTTTGATAAAACAATTATGGTAATTTTAGTAATGAATAAAAATTTTAATATAAATTAGTATATTTTTTTATATTATTATATGGTGCAGGATTTTTTTTTTTCATATTATTGTATATTATTTTCTAAAAAAAGTTATTTTACAGATTTATAGTTTGACTAATCTCAATGAAAATAAAAATCCCATTTGTATATTGGATTGAGAAAGTTTTATTTTTTAAAAAGATAAAAATACTTATTCTTTCCATTTTAATAGTCTATCCTAAATTAATAATTATAATTTAATTATTTTAAAATAATAAAATTTTAAATTTTTTAAATTAAGTTAAATCACAATCACTAATCTAAAAACAAATAACTAAAACATAAAAAATGGGTCTTTTCACCTCTCTCTGATAAACAAAGCTCCCCTGTATCCAATGATCGTTGTTTGTTTTATTTTTATTTTTATTTTTCAAATAAGCACATTAATTACAAGGCCTTGAATTAAAGGTCCATTTTTTTATAATCTAATTGTATTATTTAGACAAGATCACTGAAGCTACAATTTATAGCAGTGTATAGGTATCACTGTATCAGTGAAAGAATTAAGGGAGAATATTCACTATGTTGGAATGGTTAATTTACAGGAGTATTTGATTGCTCAGAAAAAAAACATAAAATAATATTTTTAATAAGTACTATATTATATTCCTTCAAAATTATTATGTATAAAATTTCAAAACAAACAAAATGATTAGCAAATGAATCAATTATGGCCTAATCCACAGAACACCAAGATTCAAAAGTGAGGATTCAAATAACACTAAAAAACACTAAAAGAAATTAAAATGTAAAACAAAATGACAACAGCTAGAATCATCACCACTCAGGTGCACCGTCGCACAGAAGACATGGAGGGATAATGTCACCCCAAAAAATTTTATTATATAAGATAAAAAAATTCATTAGATTTAATATTTTTATTCTCATCAAAGTGAAATGATGTATTAAGTATACAAACATTATGATATCTATAATATGAAGTAAGTTGTAGATGTTAAGGCTAATCTAAAATAAAAATTTATGCAAAAATATGGGGTTATCTGATAGTCATTCATTTAATGATTAAATTCTAATTGTGGTATGACAAAGTGCATTTGATTTTAGATCGAATAACTCTTCAAGCTTTCTTATTCATCTCATATTAGAAGAAGTGATACATAGATTTATCGATAGACTTACAAAATTCACAACAGAAAGGAAGATGAAAGAAATGTAATATTTTGATTTTGTCTTTGATAGCCAACCATGATAGTAGAAGAATGAGAAGGATGATAGTTAGAGCCTTAAACCATAAAGGCTTAGGTAACCTCTGACCCACTAGTTGAGAAGTCCTACAAGACAAATGGACAAAGAAAGGACTATTAGCACCAAGATCCCAGCAAATAGAATATGTAGAAGAGCCATAGGGGTCAAAGGAATGCAATAATTTCTGTTAATTTCGCATTGCGGCGAATGCCCGTACCAAGAGTAATGTGATTAGGAAAGACAATTGTTTAAACCTCTAACGGGTGCCAAGATCTAATCACAAAAAGATGTTCTTCCTATTAATCGTAATATGGCGCATAAAGTGTATCAAAAAGTCCTCAAATTTTATAATTTTGCAGATAAGAAATAGGATAATATTATTCATGTTGAGATTTGTCAATTTGTCAGCCACAAAATAATTAAATATATAAATTATACGATAATATTTAACATAAAAAAATTATTTTAACTAAAAAAAAAATTCATGGGAGAACCTTTAAACAAATCGCTTATAAAGTCTATAGTTACAAATAATATCATTTGAGTGTTTTTCACAATAATTCATTACGAATAGCTGATTTAATACAATTTCAATACATCTAATAATCACACAATAAAAATATAATGAGAAAACGAGTCATTAACCAATGATATGTACTATAATCAAGATTTGAACAACATAACCGAGTTTCGTAAATAATAAAACTTAAATTAAATTCAATCAAATATTGAAAATCTTTATCTTCTCTCTTTTCTCTTTTCTTTCTCTTCCTTAAGGCACTCATTGTGTTTTTGATATTATAAATTTGTTCTAAAATCGTATCAAAACACTTTTATACCCACACCAGTGTGTGAATCAGGCATAAACAATAGCAATGTTAGCCATGAAGGACTGTGAAGAACCATTGAAAACAATGTACAAGTGCTTTTCATAAACGTTTCAGACGTCTTAATATTATTTGAAATGTATATGAGCGTGCTTCATAGGACAACCTCCTACATTACTCTTATCTTCTCTCGTGTAAATTCTCGTATCAAAGTCGAGTAAAATTTTAGATAAATTGTTAATTATAAGTAAAATTTATAAAGAAATTATCTAAAAATAAGTTATTAATTCACAAAAAAATAAATAGTATAGAGAATTTTTTGCATCGTGATTTAGGTAATATTAGTGTTACTTAACCTAATAACAATGTATGAAAGGATAGAGAGATTTAAGAAGCAAATAACAATAAATTCTTTTAATAATTACTAACACAAGGATGGATGCTATTACATAGCAAAACAACAATAATTAGTTAAAATAAACAATTCCTTCCATTGGTGTTTTAACTGAAGTATAGGAAGATTTTAAAATGCGTAGATTTTGATAATTACCAAAGTGCTTAATATTAATATATTTAAATGATTTATTAATATTACTGATAAATACAACACTCAAAATATACTGAAACAGTATATATATACATATAATAAGTTTATCCTTGATTTTGTTGTTTGGTTCATGAAGAAAATTGTGAGAAAAAAATTCAATAATATATCCATAATTTTGATATTATTTGATATTATTTTTTATTTTTTCTTGAAAATAAAATATGAAAAATTAATTTATTGAAAATGTATTCTTCTTTTTCATGTAATTTTCTGTCAGCATCTAAACGAGAGAGTTGAGATATTTTTATATTTTTTTGTTATTTTTATTTTCTATAAAATTTTTGTAACAAAGTAAGCATAACAAAAGGCAAATTTTATGTGAATCCTATTTTCTCTAAGTAAATTTTTTTTCTATCCGTTTAGCCTTCACTTAAAAATATCAATTCATTTTAACCGAGAAATTATCCAAGAAGAATAATTTTTATTTTTCTAGAAAAAAATAAAAATACATAGTTTTACTATTATATAAAGAAAAATAGCTTTTATTTGTACCAAGTTTCACTCATTCACACAAATCTTTGTCTTTTAAATAAACTTTTATCCACTATATTCATAAAATCTGAAAAAAATATTTATAATTCGGTTTTTTATATTCATAAAATCTTTTTTTTTAAAAAATTTTAAATCAATTGAAAAAATTAAGTTTAAAGTGGTTTATAAAGGTGTTTGATAGACACAAAAGCTACTTATGAGTATGTTTAAGATATAATCTCTACGCCCGAGTGCACCTAATGAGCATTCTGTGCTAATTGAAATTAATCTTCATGCATAATTCACGCACGATTGGCTTATATTTGTTAATTTATTATTTACATAATTTTTATTTCTTTTTAACTCATTTTTTGTAAAGTTTATTAGAGAATAAAAAAGAGAAAATGAAAAGAGAAAAAGGAAAATAAAAAATAAAATTGAAGTAATTTCAAGTAAATATTTAGTAAACTAATATTAAGATAAGTGAATTTTGGCTCATTTCTTTATTGTTACTAAATTTTTTAGAACTCTATTTTTATTTTTCATTCAAATATTTATACACACAATATAACTCTACGTCTCTTAAATTTTGCATTATATGCATGATAGATTTGCTTTCATTCATGATGTTTTAGAGGTTTATACTTTAAATCGAGCATATTATCATGAAATTTTGATATTTTTGATAAATTGGTCTTATATATATCTCTTGTGCAGGAAATTATTGGAAGTTTCACTTTAAATTTTATCAAGATTATTTACTCTTTCAAATTTTTGGAAATTTAATTATTTGTGTGGGATCCTTTAGTTTTGTATAAATAAAAATTATTATAGATAATTTATAGAATATATTTAAATATATTCTATTATATTTAAATTCTAAGTAAATGTCATTATTTAATCTACAAATTTAAAAAGTGTCATTTAACCACGTTTATAGAAAATAATATGTAATTGACGCCGAAATTATAATAAATCGTATATGTTTATACTTTATTCTCCTTTTACAATATTTTGCCATATGTTTATTACGATTCTTTATATATTTTCATCATATATATCTATATATAATTTGCATACATATATGTTTTTGATAAGTATTATACTCACTCTTATCATATTTTTTAACTTTTTTAGATAAATAGGTTTGAATTTTACTTGTAAAAATATAGAATGGGGCACTTCTAAAGGAATAGTCTAGGGTTGATGATGTTTGATTCGGTTTCAAAAAGAAAACTGTATTGGGCTTTGCTTTTGATAGTTGGCATATTTATTACTCTAGGTTTTATGTTTCTACAATTTGGATATTAATTCATCGATATTTTTTCTTATAACTTAGACGAAATATATTTTCTGGCTATTTATTTCTTTGGGTCAAATCCAACATATTGAACGTACCTTTGAGACTTTGTCTATTATCATATCAGTGATTTTATCTAATTTTGGATGCCGAAGTCAATTTTCAATTTAGGGTAAATTGTTTGTTACATTATTACTTTCACATTGTGCCGGGGCATGAAAATTTAGATAAAAACAAATACAAAGTTTAAATAAAAACAATATTTTTAGAGAATGAAAATAATTTATTAAATAAAAGCTGATAATAAATTGTCCTATTTTACTGAAATGGGCAAATAAAAATCAACTTCTCCCATGCCAAAGTAGGGATTCTTGCACCTTGGGAAACTGTACAATAATTTCATATTCAGATGATTGTTAATCCACTTAAATTTCTTTAAATATCTTTTTAAAAGAAATGTGATTGTAATTTAGATTTCAAAATTAATTTTAAAACGATTAATTGAGAAATAATGTGCCAGAAGAAAATAATTGTAATTAGTACATTATCAGGAGGAATTATATTCTGAAAAGTATATTCTAATTAGAACCCACGCCATTACATTTCTACATTGTTTGATTAATTTAGTCTATCAAATCACCCACCGTTTAAGCCTATAACCAATCTATAATACTTTGAGTTGAGCAAAAATCACAGCAATCGATTCAGCAGAATAAACACAAATATTTTGTTAAATATCAATTATTAAACACTTAACTATAAAAAAATATAATGACACATAATAATTTTTAATATGAACAATTTTTTAAATTAAAAAAATTAGATAACAAATTTTGAATAAATCTATCATAAAAATAGTATCAATTATAAAAATAACTATTCTGAAATTTCTTTAATATTATCTAAATAAATGATTGATTGAATATAATTTTTAATACACTTAATTACCCATAAGAAAAAATATACTGAGAGAAATAAATAATTAAATGATAATATATCCTAAAACACACCCAACCTTAACAATAAATAGAACTTAAATCGAATCTTAATAGAATACTAAATCTGTTTATTTTTTATTTTTCTCTTTTATCTCTTTATGTGGTACTCCCTGTATTACAAAATAATTTTTAATATCCTAAACCCGTATCAAATGTGATTTTTATATCAATGTCGATGCACGAGTACCTTTCAAATACAAATTAGGTACAAATTTTCTTAATAAATGGCGTATAAATGTCCCATAGGCACACATAGGAAACGATTTTCTTAGACAAACTTAGACGTGCATATATGGGGTATGATCTTTTTAGACGAATTATGCATGTGCATCCACCAAGTGCATAATAGATACTATTCCTCTGGCTAATGGCACACGTGCTCTTTTCAAGTGTCTATCATGCGTTACTTAGTTGAGTCTCAACCAATCCCAGATTGATCATCATTCAAATATCGTACAATTTTTTAACGTCATTTGTCATTCTGATGACTCTCGTATAAATATAACGTGACCATTGTTTGACTTCTTCACCCAAATATTTCACGTGTAAACATCACACATTGTTGTCATATTCATAAAGCTACCATCCAAACCCAACATTTATATCAAAATCAAATCCAATCGAAAATTATTTAAAAAAGAAATGTTAAAAACTTGATAAAATTAGTATAGCTTCTGGGTTATTAACTTAACAATACAATCTATTAATAAAGAAGTTTTCAATCTATTAAACATGATCAATGTCATAAAAAAAAAGTTAACCGTACTTTTAATTATCGTACAAAAACATAAATAGCATAAGTTCTGAATTGATAAGGCAATCAAAATTTATGCAGTTTTTCATATATCAAGTAACTCTTAAGCGTGTGCGCTCTGAAAATTAAAACCTACCCTATATTATAAAAATATAATATGAAGATGAAGTTTATATTACAGCTAGGTTAATATTTATACATAATTATAGTATATTATATAGAGAAAAGTTTCATGTTTTATTCGATTCTGGGCAAAGTGGATATTCACAAAGCACGGTTAATTCATGCATAGCAAATCATGTCTGAGTCTTGAGCTTTTCATCCCGTCTACCCGACACCGCTCCCCAAACTCGCAGCGGTCACAAGGCGGCCCTCACCACCTTGTCTGCCCCCAATCCGTCTGGTTTCTTGCATTTGTGAAGGTGGCGGACCATTCGTGATTTTTTGCATTGATATACTTAAAAATAATTTGTGAATTCTGCTTGAAGTCAGTAGCATGTGTTTAATGGCAAAATAATTTTTAATTGATTTATATATATAAATTATATTAATAATAATATTTTTAAAATTTAAATTTATATTAATTATATTTAATTTGGAGTTTAATTAAAACGATTTAAAATGATAAAAAGATATCTTTATTGTTTTTTGATTGAAAAAAATGAAAGTGTGTGACTCTTTGTATAAAAAAGTAAGTCTTGCCATATATGAAAAGATACAGCTGTTGGTTTGTAAAAAAAAAAAAAAAAGTCTATAAATAAAGTGTGAAAAATTTTATCTCTATATTCTTGCATAAATTTCTCTTTCTTTCGAGGAGAATCAGTATTTATCATTGTTTATTTTGATAGAATTTATTAAAATAATCAATATAAATTATATAAATTAAGGTATTATCGATGTTTAATTTTTATCGTTGGTATTAGAGAGGGTTATGTGACACAAATTCTTTTCTATCTTCTTGTAATTATTTAAATGAAAAGATTATGCCATGGTTTATTTTAAATTTATTTTATTATATATTTTTATTATATAATATTATATAATTATGTAATTGTATTTTATTTTTTAATTTATGACGGAATAGGCCTATTAAAGCAATAAAAAATGAAATTTACCGACAGAAATATACATGGCATTGGGTGGGTGGAAGAATGTTCGAACGCTAAGTGCCCATCTTATGATCGTAAATACATTATTTATATTGAAATTATAATATCTGTTTTGCCAAAAACAAACCACGAGCCGTGGGTAGGAGGAATTGAACCCACGACCCCTAACATACATCCGTGAGGGAACATATATCCGTTAATTGTTAGTGCATGAAATTCAATGGGAATCGAACCCAAAATAATATTTTAGGTTTTGCCCAACATAATGAAAGCCGTCAAGTCCATGGGATCAAACTCGCAACCTTTGAGTGGGGGAATATGAAGCCAGCTGATTTGCCAACCGGTATCTTTTGGTATTAATCCATGTTATATTTAATCAAATAATATTTGTTGGCTTTTCCCAAATCATGAAACAATGGGACTCGAATAGTTGCTTGTTCGAAAGAACTTTAATGTTTTAATTATTGTATTATAGGCCACTTTCGTATAAACTCATATTTATTTAATGTCCCATTCGATAATTCGAACGAAAATACACGATGCTATATTGATACGGATCATTGTAATCTTTGCAAGTGCGAAGTGCGCACAACTTCAATCTTTAGTATAAAAATATGAGGACGCGTTTTTAGAGTTAATAACCTGCAATCTTCAAATCTAAAGAGTGCTGGTTTTGAGAAAAAGAAAAAAAAAATAAAGAAAAAATGGAGAAGAGGGAGATAAATTCGAGTGTTCGAGTAAGTTTCAAATCAGGTTTTAATCTCTACCGACCTTGAATATGTTGTTCCCAATGTTGTGAAAAATATTTTACCAATTGTATTTCTTCTCTTTCATTTTATTACTCATTATTATTCGAGTTATTTGTTATAAGATATCTAATTATTGTATTTTGTAGAGTTTGTATAACCAAACTGATTGTATAGTGGATATATTTCAAACGTATCATTCAATAGTTTTTTCTTCTCATTCATAAGAGAATTTTCCAAGTAAAGTTGTACGTTACTTCATTATTGATGATTGTTGTGTATTTATCATAAATTATTGATTATTTTTTTACAATTTAAATAAACAATTCGGATCCCAACATTAATCACATTACGAAAGGTGCAATTTTATTATTTAAAACCTTTTAACATGTCAACTTATCTGTCACATCTTTTGGATGGATAATATTTATTTATTTTTTACTATTTATTTATTTTGATTTCGGATAAATTTTGTATCTTACATACAATTTTACATGTAAATTAATTTTCTAATAGTTTTAATATTATGACAAAGTACAATATGTACATGATGATAAATCAAAGCATCTTATTTATAAAAAATATAAAGTTGGTAAAATATTTTAGTTAACATTATGGTGATGAGCCAAAAGGTCCCATAATATTAATACTTATAATTAAAATTATCTTAAAGAGTATTATATTTATTTTTTTATAATATTAAATATTATGTCATATTAAATAATGATTTGCCCCCAAATGAAATTATTCTATAAAGTTTTATATGAGGAAGAAAAATAATATTGCTCACGAAATCTAAATTAAATTTTTATCACCCAAATATATTAGATTTTTTTTTCTTATCACGTCTAATTCTAATAGTTTTATTATTAAAATAGTAAATCATAAATGTTATATGTTGATCTGCTCACTATTACAAATATGGGTCAATAAATTTAGATGAAGCTAACATAATTTTATTGTATGTATATTAATATTAAGCATATTATTTTATTAATTTCTAATGTTATGGCCCTAATACTAGCCTAAATTTTAACTATTTTCTAATATAAATTCAACAATTCAGATAATTGTCATTTAAAAAAAAATCAACACCTTAATTCAAATTTTTATATAAATCACAACTTTTCTATATAAATATTATTCATTTAAAATTTTAAGACACTTTTTTATAAAAATTTTACATTTTATAATATTTTATATTTGAAGGGTGTATCGTAAATGGGCTGGCCTAATAGTCAAATGCGGCCTAGATCCACTGTTAGACGGTCAATGTTAGGCGGGCGACCTACTCACGTTCAGGACGATCAATTCGTGCGTTGACCAGAATCACTGTAGTAACAGGCCAATAATAAAAAAACTTTTCACGAGCAGGCGGTTAATAACGACTCTTTTTTCAACTCTGCGCCTTCCATAAATCTAACTAGCTCCAAAAAGGATATTGAAAAGATCGGCGCCTTTCCCATAAGGAATGTGCCAGATATTTTTAATTCCTACCAAGTGGAGTCTTCCAACGGTAATATACTCGAAAGGAATGTAAAAAATTTAAAAATTCGCTACCCGTCAGAGAAGGAAATAATCCCAACTAATTAGGCAACACGTGCCTTCCTCGCAAGAAAGATCGCCTAAACATGGCGCAGGGGATTACACATTTCAACCAATGAAGATCACCCTGTCGCCATTAAAATAAGCTCTAAGGTCCTCGCTCAGGGCATGCGAACAACTACACACATAACGCCTTCTATTACGCCAACTACTGCGCTCTCTACTACACAAACATACGCTCTCAATTATGGATTTCAGGACGATTTCATATTCTCTCTCAGCAAAGTATCCTAACGTGTTGAGAGAAAGAACACAAATCAAATGCATACAGGCGCTCTTCCTGTTGACAGACGCCTGCTGCCTTCACCCACTATCCAAATTTAAAAGACGACATTGCCTCTCTTTCATTTGAAAACCTATGCACTCTTACACTCTCTCCCCCAATTTTCATTTCCAATTACTTTCCCAGATTTCGAAAGCTGTTTACTGACTTGAGCGTCGGGGTATTTTTGATGATACAACTTTTCGCGGACATACTCACCTCCTGTTCGTTATAGTGGTGTGCAGGATCCAAACTCAGTGAACGGAGCGGGAACCAGACAAGCGGATCAGCCCGAATCTGTTCGAAATTCGAATCCAAGGATGTATCAATATTTATTTATATTTTTATATAAATATAAATTTTTAAATGTAAGTCTTACAAATTAAATAAATAATACATTCAATCAAACATACCATTAACTTTTGTAATCTATCCGAATATTCAAATTAAACACGCTTAAAACGGATCGGGCCTATATCAAGGACCTTTGTAAATGGAATATTTTAAGTTACGCCATAGTTAAATTAATAAATCAGAATTTAAGATATAACCACCTATTAATATGGTACCAATATATCAATACTTTAATATATTATTATGCAATACTTAATTTTTAACTATGTAATTATTTATTTTTATATTTTCTTAATTTTCTATGATGTAGTTATCTTCTTGTATATTATAGTTGCAACGTTCAATAATACCTTCATTGTATACACTAATCATAACATTTAATATAAATATTCTTTTGTAACATGGTATTTGAGACAATTTTATATACTCGGTCATTAAAAAAGATAACTCTATGCTTTTAATTATTATAATAAATTATTTTATTTAAATTACAAAAATAGATAACTCCTTACTTAATTATTAAAAAGTGCGGTAATCTAAATTCAACATTCAAATTTTTTATTTTTTATTTTTATTTTAATTGTTGGAGTCGTCGGCCTTCAAAATAAAATAATTGAATTATGAAACTTCTTACAAAATATTTTTGATCCTTTAAAATTTTAATCTTTTTTAGATCTTTTACTGTAAAATCTTCCAAAATATTTAAAAGTTCTAGCTACATTTGCATTTACATAAATAACGTAGAATTACTTAGATAATTTATATTAAAGTAAGGTAAATATATAAATATATCGCCATTTATAAGAATTCAAAGTTTATCATATATAGTGCTCATTTCATTTTCTTATTTGAAAATACAAGCCATTACGTATAATAATGTACTATAAATATGAAAGATGACTTTTCGTCCCAAATAGTACAATAAGATTTTCACCCCGTAATAAATTAGCAAATGTGGTATAAAATTAAATATTTAATACACGTAAAGAATATTTATATTTAAATGATACGAGTAATACGAGTATAAAAATAAAGTAACAATAATAATAAAAATATAGGTTTTTTGGTGACGAAGGAAAAAACTCGATACCCACGATAATCGAGAAAAATCCTCCGGGTTTCAACGGACGGGGAAGAAATGTACTATGAAAATCAACTTACAGTTCGGGTGAAAACGACGTGCTAACCTAGCCGACTTACTTCCGTCTTATGATTTCTACTAATGAATTCCTTGAATTTGCCGACGACAACGAAATCGGATGTCTTTCGGT
Source organism: Nepenthes gracilis (assembly GCA_033239525.1). Lineage (NCBI taxonomy): Eukaryota > Viridiplantae > Streptophyta > Magnoliopsida > Caryophyllales > Nepenthaceae > Nepenthes > Nepenthes gracilis. The sequence continues at coordinate 3,934,201 of BSYO01000001.1, forward strand.
CTTCGTATCAATTTTCTCACTCGTGCCACTTGAATTGCCAAATACGAACAGATCACCTTCTTCAACGTACCAACGTCACCAACGAAGTTCGGAGGCTAGAAGTGACGGACCGATAAAGAAAAAGTGACGAGAAATCGCTAGTACATGAAGCACAATGAGAAAAGATCAGTTTTCTCAATTAGAATACGTTTAATGGAGTGAAAAATGATTTTCTCTTAAGTCGTATGACTCCAAAAATATTAATCAAGAGTTAGGATAATTGATTATAGGTTTATATTTATAGGTGTCTCAAAAAACACATTAAAAAAAGTTGCCTGTCGCCGCAACGCTTAAGCTCGTGGCGAGCGCAGGGCTTCGGGATTTTGAGCTCAAGCTCGTGGCAAGCACAGGGTTACTGAATTTTGGGCTTGAGCTCACAGTGAGCTCACGGTAGGCACAATATTTTTGGAAGCCAGAACGGACAAGTATGAAAATATGTTTTGACGAAACATAATCCGACATCGACACACGATTACATAGAGTCGTGGAATATGCCAATCATAAAAATTATCCTAATAATCTCTCTCTTTGACAATTCCGTGATAAAACACATAAAGTAAAAAAATATAAGTGAAGCACGAGTTCAGATACCACCGAAATAGAATCCGTGTACATAAAAATCTACTCCTAGTGAGAAAAAAAATGCAAGAATAGTACAAAGCCACAGAAATAGTATAAATCCAAGAAGAACTCCCCCTAACAAAAATAATATCTCCCCCTATCAAGATAATCTCCACCTAAAAATAACATCTACCCCTATCAAGATAATCTACCCCTATTAGGATCAATCTCCTCTAAGGAAGTAGTTTACTCTCCCTTTTTATCACGAATTATCAAATGTTAAAGAAGCTCACTCTTCTTAATCCATAATTGTTTACCATATTTTATGGTGTTGTTTAAATTTAACACTTGATAATTTAAGTATTGGATATGGAGAATGAGATGCTCTATCTTAGAGTATTGTCGAGACTAATTTTGTTGTAATGATATGAGGCAGTGGGGATGAATATGACCAATAATTTCACATTCATGACATATTGGAACGAATTTAGTATGGCTGTCAGAAGTGTATATTGGCTTCCTAGTGCATTTAAGACCAAACTGTTTCATACTTATGAAGTTTTGAGATTTTTGTGTATTAGCACTCTTCTTTGGAGAACTTCCGGATAATTTGTTAATATGAGCAAACGAGGGACTGTTTTGCCTTGGGAGGGACATGGGTTGGATAAATATAGTTTTAGAATTACCAGTGGCTTTCAAGTCATTTTCAGAGTAACTCAATCTAATTTTATTACATCATATTTTTTCTAAATTGAACATATCGTCATATTTTTTGGAGCCATTTGAAAATTATTCCAAGTCATTTCGAGTAATCTCTAAATCAGATTTAAGAGTCGTAATTTTTTCAATAAAAAAACTTTTCAATTTCTCAATTTCTTAAACTTTTGTGTCTAATTCGGATTTTAGAGCAAATTTTTCTTTTTCTATTTTAGTCAGTTTGTGTTTGAGTGACACATTCGTTTTCTTAACTTAAAGGCATTCTTTAAATAATTTGTCATAAGCGTCTTGAAAGTCAAACAGATTAGATTCTGGCTCGTTCTCAGAGTTATCGGATAGTTTAAGACTTGCTTCTAAGCGATCATCATTTACACACATTGAGGTCATAAAGTCCATGTACTTGACAGGGCTATCTTCAGAGCATTTTTCAGCTCTTCTTCTTCGCCATCGCTCAATGTCACATTAGCTTTATAGGTTTGGCCTTATTGGCATTTAGAGTTTGGGCATTCAACACGATAATGATCAAAACATTTACACTCATGGCATTGAACACTTTGGATATATTTAGATTTGGATTCTTTAAATTCACGTTGGCCTTTCTTATCAGATTTTAGAATTCGTTTTAAATCCAAACTTGGTAAGTCAGATGAAGATTTATTTTTCTTTAAAAATTTTTTAAAATTTCTTACAAATGTGGTAAAATTTTCATCGCTATTTAACTTATCATCGGAGTCACGATCTCTCTCTTTCCTAACGAATTTTAGGGCAATTGATTTTTGTTTCCTTAACTATGGAAGTGTGTACTCATAAGTTTGGAGGGATTCCATAAGTCCTTCGATCTTCATTTTATCAAGATCTTTACTTTCTTCAATAGTAGTGACCTTAGGTTTAAATCGTTCGAGGAGCGATCTATTCTATTTTTAGGGATTCGTTCTTCTAAATTAAACGTGGAATTCACAATATCATTTAACTGCGCATAGAACTCGTCGAATGTTTCATCAACTTTCATACAAATTTTTTCAAATCTAGTAGTTAGCATTTGTAATTTTAAATTTTTGACAAGTTTAGTACCTTCATGAGTAATTACAATAATATCCCGGGTATCTTTTTATATTTTACACATAAAAATTTGCTTAAATTTTTTAGGTGATGCAGTTATAAATATAGCATGTAAACCCTAATTATTCAAATTGCATGCATCAAATTCATCTTTTGTCTATAAGGATAGAGCTTTCAGCTCATCACTACTTTTGGGTGGGGTCCACTCCGTTTGGGTGCTAGCCCACGCGCGCTCATCTATAGATTTGAGGAAGGCTCTTATCCGAGCTTTTTAATAGGCATAGTTGCTCCCATCAAAGAAGGGAGGTACGAAGAGCAATCCACTCATATACATTTAGATTGGGGGTCGCAGATCGGGGTAAATATCTGATTACCAATTGAAAAGAACTTTTCGTCCCAAATAGCACAATAAGGTTTTGACTCGGTAATAAACTAGCAAAAGTGGTACAAAATTAAATATTTAATACATGTAAAGAATATTTATATCTAAATGATGCGAGTAATACGAATATAAAAAAAGTAATAATAATAATAATAATATAAGTTTTTGGTAAACGAAGAAAAAATTCGATACCCACAATAATCCAAAAAAACCCTCCCGATTTCAACAGTCAGGGAAAAAATACACTATGAAAATTAACTTACAGATCGGGTGGTAACGACGCACTAACCTAACTGATTTACTCCTATCTTATGATCCCTACCAAGAAACTCCTTGGATTTGCCTACGGTAACGGAATTGGATACCTTCTGATCTTCACGTTAATCTTTCTTCTCGTGACATTTGAATTGCCAAATATGAACAGATCACATTCTTCAACGTACCGACGTCACCAACAAATGTAGGAGGCTAGAAGTGAAGGATCAATAAAGAAAAATGGTGAGAAAATCGCTCGCATATGAAGTACAATGAGAAAAGATTGGTTTTCTCAAATAGAACACGTTTAATGGAGTGAAAAATGATTTTCTCTTAAGCGGGACGGCTCCAAAAATATCAATCAAAAGTTAGGGCAACTGATTATAGGTGTATATTTATAGAGGGTTCGAAAAACGCATTCCAAAAAATTGCCCGATGCCGCAGAGCTCGAGCCCTCGGCAAGCGCGCGTAGGGTTTCATGAGAAACCATATGTGCGCTCTAACTCGTGGCAAGCTCACGGTAAGCGCACGGTTTCGAAATTTTTGGCTTGAGTTCGTGGCGAGCTTACGGTGGGCATAGGGTTTCTGGATTTCAGGCTCGAGCTCATGGTGAGCTTATGGTGAGCATAGTGCTTCGGATTTTGGGTTCAAACTCACGGCAGGTGCGATATTTCTGAAAGCCAGAACGGACAGGTACGGAAATATATTTTGACGAAACACAATCCAACATCGACACATGATTATATAGGGTCACGGAGTATGCCAATCATAAAAATTATCCTAACAAAATCAATCAAAAATTATTGGATGAAATTAATGTCACGAAATGTCATACTCCCAAGGTTTTGATATCTTACTAGGCTCAATTATCTTATAATTTTTATTTCTACATTATATATTGTAATCTTACGATAGACTTACAGCGATAATTATATTATGAGTTAATTATATATAATATATTAAAGTTCTAAAATTATATGCTTGTTTTTATGGTATCAAATCATTCAATCTTACTATTTTATTTTCTCTTGATTATAATAAATCTAATTTTTTTCCTTCTCTTATTTTTCTAACAATTTACAGAAAAAAAAAAAAAGTGTGTGTCGAGAAGACTTGACCAGTAACGTTTTCCACCCAATTTCCTTATAATATTTCTTAATTTCATGCATGCTTGTCGTTCAAGCGGCCAAGTCTGCAGGTCATCATTTTGTGAGGCTGAATGACTGACCAGTCCATTTTAATATACTATTCTTCTTAAAATTGTTGAGTGGAAAATTAATATATAATAATATATGGATGCGTGGATATCGAGATTTTTGATATTCGTAGTTACGGCTACCTGTAGCGGTCTTCGTTGATGGGTCGTCCAATTGGACTGAAATTGATCGGGACCATCTTTTAAATTTCCCCGATATCAGCTGCATAATATTCAAATCTCGTGTTCGTTGAAATATCATTAGTCACTATACCGGTGCGATGAATTATTTTAACATGAATTTTATGTCTATTTTTATTTTAATGTCTGCTAGAATTTTATCCGAACGCACACAATTTCACGCAATAGAACAAACTTGAATCCTAATCAAACTCGTTAGTATAATAAATATAATAATTTACAATATTTTTAACGTGAAAAACTGTTTTCAATTAAAAAAAATTACAAGATAAATTTGGAATAAATCCATTACAATAATAGTGCCGGTTACAAATAATTTTCTCTGAAATTTTTTTATTACAATTCCAAGTGAATAATAGTTGATTAAAACCCTTTTAATAAACTTAATAATTTACAAGAGAAAGTATAATAATAAATAATAGTAATCAAATGAAATACATCCTAAAAAGCCACTCTAAAATAATGTATCCAATCATAGTAAATAATAGAACTCGAATCAAATCACAACCAGATACCAAACTTCTTCATCTTCTTTCTTTTTTTTTGCCTCTCTCTGCGTGACGCTCTTTGTGTGAGAAAATTATTTTTTAGCTTATTGAAATCAATACACGAGCGTCCCCTTGGGCGTACCTAAAGTGATCCCAATCTGGAATCAGCGCATAAGTGAGAATCAAGTACTTATTATGCGTCACTCTACTGACTTTTGATCGATTCTTTGCTGATCTTGATACAAATATCATGCGACCCTTCAATATTTTTTATAGTTTGGATAATCTTCGATCGACTTTCGATCAACCCTCACACTAATATCACGCAACTTTTCAATAATTATCTATTTATTATAATACCTACAAAAGAATAATCAAAATTTAACAATATAAAAAAATAAAAGTATCCGATTATAATTTAGATTGATTGAAGAACACAGTTGGGGCATATGGTAAAAAAGAATTTGACAAGGTAGAACTCAGGTTGTCATACCTGAAAAAGTGGAGTTGCAGAACATGATTAATTTTGATCAGGGCATAAATTCTTTACGAATGAGATACTTGAAAATTTTTCTTAAAAAAAGTAATCAATCGCATGCATCAATTTTTCCTAAGATAGATTACCGTGGACACTAGTTTATCCTCAGGCATGTGCCATAATACATTAAATTGTATAGCCTAATTACCATGCATGTTTACTTTATACAAGTTGATACATTGCATTAAATATGACTCTATATCTCTAATTGTTAAAAAAAATGATTTTATACCTCTAATTGTTGAAAAAGCTCGCTCTTTACCCCTAATGATTAACATAAGTAGTTTTTTTTCGATCATTAACAATAAAAATTTTATTTATTTAATCATCTGAGTGTATTATTTTCTGTCATCGGTTGTCAAATAAGATGGCTCTTTGCCTTAATCACCGAAAAAAAATGACATTTTGTCTTAATCATTGAAACAAACTGTCTTTTATTGAAAAAATTATCCCGACTATAATTGATTGTGTGATTCCCCTTTGGCTGTCTATTGTTCCATCCACATGGCCATGGTGATTGATTACATATAGCTGTGATCCCTTCATTATTATATTTTGTAATTTTTGATTTTTTTCTAGTTAGCTACTTGTTAATTTTATCATTGCTATATCTTTAACTAATCTTCTGCTATTCAATCATGACTTAGCTTTTAAATTCAAATTAATATTCATTTAACCTTCTTAAGTTCGAAAGGATGTCAATATATTAACATATTAATAATATAATATTTAGCTTCTAAACATGTAATTATTCATTTTGATATTTTCATTACTTTTGAAAGTGTAATCATTTTCTTCTGTAATATAATTAAACATTTTATGAGTACCCTTATTATATACATTAATTCTAATGTTTAATATAAACCTTATTTTCTAATATGCTCAACCTCTATTGCCTTTTTTTTTTTTTTAATAATAATTTTCTCGTGGGGGTAGGTCTGGATTGTGATTGCCTAGCTAATTTTTCCTCTAATATTTTGGGCACAACTTATTTAAGGTATTTGCAAGTTTAACGGCCAATTTTTTTAATTTTTAATTTTATTTTTGTTAATCCAATCATCGACCTTAAAAAAAATTAATTATAAAATTTCTAACAAATACCGTGACTCATTTACTTGTGACTTATTAAGGTTTTAAGAATATGTGTTTTTGTTCATGGTATCAAATCATTCAATCTTACGATTTTATTTTTACTTGATTATAATAAATCTTATTTTTTTTTCCTTCTCTTATTTTTTCTAATAATTTATAAAAATAAAAAAGGACAGCAATTGTATTCATTCAATTTTTTTTTAAAAAAAAAGCACGTGGGGAAGACTTGACCAGCAATGTTTTCCTCCCATTTCCCTTATAATAATTTTTTAATTTCTTGCACACAAGCGTCTCAACAATTAGAGAGTCTATCTTTTTAAAGAATAGATAAATTTAATTTTTTTAAATAATAATTATTTAATATTAATTAAATAATTATATTATTTAAAAAATTATTTTTTTAAAAAAATCTCTGTCATTTAATACTAATAAAAATTATAATTAAAATACCTTAAATTAATCTATTTTTTTAAAAAATAGAGGTCCCAAATTTGGTCACTCAAGCGCAAGTCTGCCGTTCATAGCAAGATATTAATTTCTAAAGATATGTGAATTAAGATTTTAAAATGGATGTGGGTGATTTAATTGTTTTAAAAAATAAAAAAATAGCTGTTATATGAGAGTTTTTTTAATTTTAATTATATATTTTTAAATATATAGTTATAATTTAATTATTTTAAAATAATTTATTATGGTTATTTTTTATTTTTTAAATAATAAAAATATAATTATCTAAATTTAAATAAATAACTAAAAATAAAAAAAGTCTCTCTCAGTGAAATAGACGGTCCGTCTCTGCCGGTTCTAGATGTGGAATTGCACTACAATGTTGACTAATTGGTACCTTCATAAAAAATTTCCCCGACATGAACGGCATAATATTCAAATCTCTTTTTTTTAAATATCACTGCACACTGAAATATTGCTCGTGGTACGGCACAGTCCAATTTGTAATTTATGCCTTTTTTGAAAATTTTCAAGTTTTAATTGAGAAAAAAAAAACAATTACCTAAGAGTATTTTTAGAATAAGGATAAAAAAATATGTGATTTTCTGATGTAAGTGTTGATGAGTAATGGGCGGTCTACTGACTAGAATATAAAAATAGTTTTTCACCTTTATTAGGAATGGACCGCATTGATAAAGACAATAAGACGATGAAATAGAGATAGGAGAAGAGAAACGAACACCAAATTTTACGTGAAAAATCTTTCTAAATTAAGAAAAAAATCATGAGATACTAAATCCACAAAGAATCATTAAGTATGAAAAAATTATAGGAAGCGAAAATAAGAACAGAGTAAAAGTAAACAAAAGGCTTTCTTACTTTATTTTTACTCACAGCTTTCTTTTTTTTACTTTCACTCATCTGTTACACTCACACTCTCTCCACTTGGCCGGTACCTTCTCATTCTTCTTATTCTTGCCTTACCACCTCTACTGCTCGCTATGTGCAAAGTGTACATATATATACAAGCCCATCACCATAATTTAGTGGTTGGTGCTCAACTTTTAAGATACTCTGCCGCATTATTACACAGGTCCTACGGTTATTATTACATGTCTTATTTTATTACCGATCACCATTATTATTAAGTCTCGAAATTACTTTTTTATAACCACCCGTAATGATTAGGTCAACTTATTTTACTTTTTTATTATTATTATTATTATCAAATTTTTTAAATACAATTATTATTAACTATTTTATTATCTTTATTCAGCTTACTATATTATTATTCTCAACCACACCGTTGATCGGTCAAGAAATTTCGTCTCGCTTCTTCAGACGACTCACAACTTATAACGGTCAACATCTTGACCGGAAGAGTTGATCGGAAGAGTTGACTCCGGTCAACAAAGTTGACCAAAATTTTATCCTCCCATCATATTCGTGCTCTGTTCAAGTCCTAAGAATTTTCACGAGAGTGATCCCAACAGAAATCAATTTTTCAATACTTCGAAATTTGATGGGAATAAATCACCCTCCAACATAACAATATTATGTTTTGAAGCTGTCGACTCAAATATCTCAATGCAACTAAAATTTTATTATAAATATCTGAAAATATATTAATCATATTTTATAAGTTATTTAGAGATAAGACTCTCTCTCATAAAATGCTTTCATCCCGTGATATTTGTACAGGATTATTTTTATATAATTTAATTTTTATATTATGAATGGACTATTATTTTTATGATATAAAGAAATCAATGTATAATTGAAAATCAGTTATAAATAATAAAAAATTACATCATTTCCTTTCTAGAAGCAGTAATAAATAAAACACTCGAAGATAATTGAGGAAGACTTTGATGTTGTGGTCATCCCCCGTGCCGAATAAATTGAGTACATGACAAAGAAAATTACTTTTTTTTTTTTAAGGGTGAATTTATTTTGGTGGTATGATTAAATTCATAATTATAAATTTATTAATGTTATTAAGGATTTAAATTTACGTAAATTATGCTATTTATGAGGGAGAACATACACCTAAAAATAACTCAAAATATTCATTCTAAATAACAAGGATATGAGGAAAAAAATACCCATTTAAAAAAAATATTATAATTCACTTATGATATTTGTAGGCCATAATATAAGATGGCATGTAACTTTCATAACTATAATTTGTGTCTTCCCCAAGCTTCTCCATTTGATTTCGTTCAACATTTCTCCCCTATTTTTAGTCTACTTATTCGGCCTATAGTTTATAATATTAAATCTTATCATAATAATGTGCATATTTAAACAATGGCCTGAATATAATTGTTTCCATACTACCCCAAAAATAAAATCTACAGTTAAATATAATATTATATATTCATGTGATTAGTCGTGTATTTTTTCTAATACCATGAGTTGATTTGCTTTTTATGATATAAATAAGTAAAAGGGTACATTTTTTCTTTTTGCAATCTCGCTTTAGTATTCCACCATTTTAACTATTTTTTTTTAATACTTAGATGTTAAATTTATATTCATTAAAATTCAAACAATTTGAATCTATATTTACAAAAGAAATGTAAAATTTTCAACTCAAATCTATAAAACAATATTATGGAGAAATAATTAATACATTTTTTTTCATTTTACCTTGTATAAATATTTTTTGGAATTTTATGATTTTAATGAATATAAGTATAATTCTTTAAAAATATAGATTCAAGAATATGATTGTTATACAAATATATATATATATATATACTTTTTTTGGGTGGTTGAGAGAAGATAAGAATTGAAGGTTGAAAATTTGTTTGTACTCGAAAGTACTTGTCTTAAATCCTAATCCTAAATAATAATTAACTACGTCGCTTATGTTTTAAACAAAAGTTAGTTTGTGTGCCCATCCACACTTTGGAATGGTCAATTTTCCACACGTAATCCAAAAGCATTATCATTCTTTAAGCATACCCAAAAAGAATTGATTTTAAGCAATATTATAATATAACGTGATATTTTATTTATTAATTTAAACTATTAAATATATAAAAAATATACACATATAAATTGATATAATATTCTTCAAAAGTGTTTTAAATCCTCGTATATTTTTCACTTGAGTAATGATAGACCTCTCAATCATTTATAATTTTTTATAACTAGTTGTTCACGTATGGATAGAAATGAAAAGGGTGTAATTAATTAATTAATTATTTATTTATTTTGTAAAAAAAGTTATTTTTTACCTATACATATGTTCACGTATGGATAGAAATGAAAAGGGTGTAATTAATTAATTATTTATTTATTTATTTTGTAAAAAAAGTTATTTTTTACCTATACATATGTTCACGTATAGATAGAAATGTAAAGGGTGTAATTAATTAATTAATTATTTATTTTGTAAAAAAAGTTATTTTTTTACCTATATATATATATAAAGTTAGTCATAAAAAATTATAAATGGTATAGAAAGTCTGCCATTTCGGAGGTGGGGGCCTACCAGCGATAGCAAGTTCGCAGAAGCGTCTTGAAAGTATTCATGGCGGACGAACAAGCACAGTGTCATCTTCAGCTCTTCTTCCACCCAGGTTGATTATTCACACATAGACAGCCCCGTCCATCGTTTACCAGCGACTTTTCATACCACCAGTACGGACGGAAACGGCACATTCTTCTTATACAGTCGCAGAGAGAGAGAGAGAGAGAGAGAGAGGAGTATATATAGTAGTACTACAACTACATTGAAATGCATCAGGCTCTCATTCCAACGCTGCAGTTGCAAAAGAATTCCTCACCGCAAGACGCCATTGTTGCTGCTGTTCTTCTGAAAGCTACAAGAGGCGCCATCCCTGCTTGACCACCTCGTCGAGAACAAGCCATGGCGTTCATGAGCTCACCAAAACGACTCACTAGCATGATGATCAAGAAGAAAGACAGTTCTTCGCACTACGTAAGATTACCAAGTGACGATGAAAATCGTGAGATCCGCAAAGGACATGTGCCCATGATGGTAGGGAACGAAGGGGCGAAGGAAAAATTCATGGTCCCGACTCGGTTCATCCACCATCCTTCAATAATTGCGCTGCTTGATTTATCTGCCGATGAGTTTGGATACGATCAACAGGGCGTGCTCCAGATTCCCTGTGAACCTGAATATTTTCGAGAAATCATCGGCAAGTTGTCGAAGAAAACATGATGTTACCATAAGTTTTTCTGATCTGTTGTCATAGCATGGAGTTTTAACTTGTTCAATGTAGCTGCACAGACTTCTACTTAGGTGCGCGCACGCACGCACGCACATATACAGTAATAACAGCTTCAAGGGCTTGTGGGAAACCTAGTTTCACTCAGTTTTGTACAAGTAAAAATACATGATGGTTCATCTTCTGATTAAAAGAAGAGGGATGCTTTTACCCATCAAAGCTGCTATCGCTTCCCCTTGAAATGCCGCCGAATGTGCATGCCTTGTTAGGTAATATGTGCAGGTTGTTGATAACAGGTATCCAACACAAAGAAATAGGAGTATTTGTAGCTTATAAATGTTTGTTGATATATGATCCATAAGCTAAGGATTTTTGATCTAGATGTGTTCAACATATGTAAATAAGTCCTAGGATTGGTTTGCCATATGTGGTTTGGTTGGCATCCTACCCAATCACAAGCTTCAATCAATAGGAGTAGTTTCTTGTTGGTGATCCATACAGCTCCCATTAAAGCTATTGATTGTCACAACTACCATGCGTTAGGACTCAAATCACTTATTTGAATCACGAAAAAATATTCAACAATACACAATAAGTAAATAATAATAATTCCTCCTTAGAATAAGAGGAAAAAACTAATAGATGAAATGTCTGAAATATCTCCACTATGCAAATACTCGGTTATACAAACTATAATAAAATATAAGGATTCAACAACTCATATCAAATAAATCGAGTAATAATGAGTATAAGATGAAAGAGTAGAAATATGACCGATAAAACGTTATTCTCAACTTTAAGAATAATAATACCAAAATCGATAGAGATTGGAATACGATTTGAAATTTAACTAGATGTTTGCATATTCATTTTCTTCATTTTATTTCTCTTTCTCTCTTTTTTTTAAAAAATAAAAAATAAAAAACGACGCTTTAGGTCTTAATAAATGCAAATAATAAACCCTAAAACGTGTCAGCATATATTTATACTAAAAATCGGCACTCAAGCACACCTCGAGCTCGGGCGTCACAGGGTTTGGCACCCCTTGAGTAGGCTTCAAGTGCTCACTCACTATTTTCAGCGTATCTGGCGCACCTTAAGTACGCACCTATTGGAATTGGCATTTATGTGCTGGATGTGCACGCAAATACTACAATCCTCTATATTAGTAAAATACCCATGTGTTTTTTCGTTCGAATCATTGAATGACACGTTAAATGGATATAAATCTACATGAGAGTGACTTATAATTCAATGCCATGTGTATGCAACTTTACTCCTCTCTACCCCCTCAATTTTCCCCTATTATGAATATAGTAAAGTTAGTATTAACTATGATCCCCATATCCCTCTATTAATTTTAAAGATAAGCTTATTTGGCTTATTTAAATTATATTAGGCTACTTGTAAAAGAAGATTTAAAATATTAATCTTAGAAATATTTTTAACTTTTATGATATTTGATCCATTAGATTGATTTAGTGAACTCTAATTGGTTAAGAATGCATATCTTTAATTTGATCAAACTTTCTCCCCTTTTGTTTGCGTTAATTTGACATGAAACAAGGCATAGCTCAAGATTGTGAGAACGTGATGGTGAAAATGCCCCTATCTTAAATATGCATCTTCGTAAAGTGACAATAGAGTTACGACAAAGCAATTACAAATTATAAAGGATAGAGGGTGACCTTTTACGATAGAAATAGGATTGGTATCACCACACTACTAAGAATAAATTATTCTTCATCTCCCGTGAACCCCCAAATGATGATGATATATAAACTCAACATCTATTTCACCTAGATTTCCCATCACATTGCGCCGTCCAGCCACATGACATACACCACCTCCTATCCTAGTCAAAAGACCACCACAAATAACCCTTACAACAAGCAGTCTATCTTCTATAAAATTGTCAGCCTAAGCTCTCAAAAATGCTAACAAAAGAATCCAAGTGGACGCTTTTAACTTTGGTGGTAAGATTGATAAAAAAGTTTATAGAGATTGGATTGTCATTATTAAGGTTTTCTTTGATTAGAATGGCATTCCTAATGATTGAAAGGTCAAGTTTGTGGTCACCAAGCTTTGAGGTTCAGCCGTCACTTGGTGGCAGTTTTATCAAAATAGCTGAGAAAAGAGAGGTTATGTCCAAATAAACTTATAGACAGAAATAAAATTAATATTTGATCAGAAATACTTACCAATCGATTACTCACGAGTTTTGTATTGAAAATTTTATTTTTTATAACAAAAGTTTGATCAAGATGTAGTAAATTATAGCGAAGAGTTTTATAAGTTCCTTAGTAAAATTAAATTGCAATAGACTAATGACCAATTATTGGCTTGATATTTAAGTGATCTAAAACCCATCATCTAGAAGGGACTTACTTTACACTGTTTATCATGTATAGAGGAGGCCTTTCAAATGGCAATCAAAGCCGTGGAAACCGAAGGATTGAGAGATTCTCCAAATCAAGAACTGAAAAGTCTAATGCCTTGCTCAAGAAATCCTTTGCTACCTAGATCCAATTTCCCCAACCTTCCCCACTACTGGATGAGTCCCCGAGAGCAAAAGGAGTTACAATGATAAGTGACCGAGCTTCTTTGAAAAAGATATATACGAGAAAGCATCAGCTTGTATGCCATCCCACCCTTGTTAACTCCCGAAAAGGATGGCACATGGCGAATGCACGTTGATTGTCAGGCTATAAGCAAGATTGCCACCAAGTATCGGTTCCAATTTTAAGATTTGATGATATGCTTGGCATATTATATGGTACCCAAGCTCTTTTTCCTAAAATTGACTTATGAAGTGAATACTACCATATTTGAATCCAACCCAGTGACAAATGGAAGATTGCTTTTAATGCGCAACGAAGTTTATATAAATAGCTTGTAATATCGTTTGAGCTAAGCAATGCTCCTAACACTTTTATGCGTTTAATGAACCATATGCTCAAAACCTTCATTGGAAAATTTGTAGTGGTATTAACTTCATATTTAGCACTAACATCGAGCAGCATCTTGAGCATATCAGACAAATTCTACGATGAGAAACATTATTCCTGGCTACTAAGAAATACACTTTATGAAGAAATTAGTTATATACTTGAGGTTTGTCATCTCTTCTCATGACATGGCTATAGATAAAGAAAAAGTGTGAGCCATCATTGAATAGCTAACTCCTTGTACCATCACTGAGGTAAGGAGCTTTTACGGTTAAGACACATTCTATTGGCGATTCATTCAAAATTTCAATTCTCTTGTTGCCCTTGTTACTGATTGTATAAAGATTGGACAATTCTCATGGAATTAGCAAGTTGAGGAGAGCTTCCGTTGGTCAAACAAATGTTGATCAAGGCCCCTACGTTAGCACTTTCTGATTTCACAAAAGTATTTATGATACAACGTGACGCTGCTCACATAGGCATCATCACGATTCTAAACTAATAAGGCCATCCCATCTCTTTTTTTAGCCAGAAATTGAATGAGTCCAAGAAATATTACTCAACTTATAACGTCGAATTCTATATAGTAGTTTAAGCTCTTCAATTTTGGTGATATTCCTAATACATCAAGAGTTAATCTTTTCTTCCAATCACGAGGCTCTCTGTTTTTTTACAAGTTCAAAAGAAATTGAATTCTAGGCACGCTAGGGGGTTTCCTTCCAATAAAAATACATGTTTATCCACAAGTACAAATTGAGAGCTTCCAACAAAGTGACCGATGCCCAAAGACAAAAGGTTTGACTCCTTCAAATTTTATTTTATAAGGTAACCAATTTTAATTTACTCGCTAAAAGTAATCATGTAAATTTATATTTTTAAAAAATTTTGAGCATTGTTTGTATGGCTCCAAGGATGTATTTTGGCTAATGGATGGATTTTTGTTCAGAAAAATCAATTATGTATACCTGAGAAATCCTTACGGCTTCAGATTATTTTTTAGCTTTATGGTGGTAGCCTTAGTGGGCACTTTGAGTGAGACAAAACACTCACTTTGGCATAAGAAAAATACTTTTGCCAAAACTTAAACGTGATATTAAGCAATTTGTAATACTGTGTCATTTGCCAACATACTAAGGGAGGATGATTAAATCACAGATTATATTAACCTCTCCCTATTTTGAGTAACCCATGGAAGACATCAACGATAAACTTCATCTTAGGTCTTTCACGCACTCACTACAATTATGACTCAATCTTTGTCATTGTAGACCGTTTCTCTAAACAATGAGATGACACTCGTGTTAATGGGCATGGAATATGCCATAAATATATGATTAAATGTGATTTCAATTAAGAAATTTAACAAAGAGGACTTTTACACGACGCTTGAAAAAAGCCAGTAGAATTCACCAAAGGCACATCATTGTAGTAAGGGGAAGCAAGTGTCCAAGTTGATATTTGATGAATTCTTCAATTATCAAAGTTAATGCTAATGTGACCAATGGGGATATTGATTAAGGTGACGAAAAGAGAATGTTAAGAAAAAATGTAAGGGGGTGCAACTCTAATGTGTAGAAGAAGTCGAAAGAGAGTGAGAACATCGGCCACAAAAATACAAACATGTTGATATAAAATTACTTTTGACAGTATTCTGATAATCAACAATAAATTTGAGCATAAGTAAAACATCCTTAACTTAATCCTCCAAAATTTTTCCTCCATTCCAATTACCTTGCAAGAGATCAAAGTACACTAATATAAAGGGTAACGAAAGATGTTAATAATGAGTCTAAAATTCAATAAAAAATATATATACATACATGCAGACATACATAACTAGATATACATGATGAAAACATGATAAAGATGAAAATCATCAATACAGGTGTGCGGAATGCAAAATTAAGTAAAAATTAAGGGCTAATGATAACCTCAATTGCTAGAATCAAATATCGAATGTCGGATTAAAGATTTTTACCCCATAGTTTGCACTATATGCCACTATTTAAAACTCATGGGTGGGTTGCTTACGTTGTATATTTTATAGGTAAGGACAAATGTTACTTTTTAAACTTCTGGATATTAGGTAAAAATTTTTGCTTAAAATTTAATATATTAAGACATAATCAAATATATATCATTACTTCTTTATAATAATTCTTATTTAGACAAAGAAAGCCTCCACAAAAATATACAAATTTTCTATTAGGAAACCAGATAATATTTATGTATTTTAAAGTAAAGCTTTCATCAAATATTTGTATAAGCGAGACATGAAAGACTAATTATTCAAAGACTCCAAAATTTCTTAGTAAATTTCAAAAAATTAGACATAAGTCTCCAAAATTTTAAGAAATATAAGCAAATCTACCATGTATGCAAACCAAACTAAAAGAAATAAAGACACTTTAAATGCATGGGTATTTAAATAAAAAATAAAAATAATATTATAAAAATTTTAATAACAAATGAAGAAATGAGTTTAATACACTTGTCTTAACTTATTTTCTAAAAATCCTTCAAACTTTAACTCCAAAATCTTATTCCTCTTCTTCCTCTCTCTCTTCTCCTCTTTTCTCTCTCTCTTTCTTCTCCCAAAATTTTGTAAAAAATAAATTGAAAAAATTGGAAGCATTTAAATGGCAAATTGGTATATATATACCAATCATGTGTAGATCAAGTGTAAAGGTCAATTTTTAGCCTATACATGTGCACCCATAAGACAAACATATCAAATATGAAAATATTAGAATAAATATGCACACGCAACCTTCACATGCACACCAAGTGTGGAGATACTATCTCAAACATATTCATACATGGTTTATACGCCTTTAGACGTCCTCAAATACTTAGTTTCTAAACTAAACAAAAAAATTTTCTTAAAAAAATTACTTAATTGAATTGATTCCCAATTTCATAAATCATGTTTAACATTCAGGTGTTATACCTACAATAATAGAATTATTCTTTTAAATTACCTCAATTTCACCACTCACCTGCTCAATGGTGTCCCATTTTTCCTTCTCCTTTTCTTTTAAATGCTGATACACAGCGTATTTGCAGCAGGCTATAGAGCTTGCTCAGAACTTAAAAAATGAGGAGTACGAAATAGAACCGAAAGAAAAGAAAAGGCATGAATAGAAAGCAATATTCTATTCCTTGATCAACAAGTTCTTGAACACCTCGAGCATTTTAAGATCAAACAAGTCCAACTTAGGGCATTTAGGGAAAAACTTCCCAAGCACTCAGCACATCCCTAACGGAAAGTAAAATTACTCCATTCCCATGGTCATAGCAGTCACAACAGACAATAAACAGCATGATTCCTAATCTTTTTCTTTATGCTTCTTTGATTGGTGAGGAAACCCACACACAAGCAACACAAATGAGAGCCAAACCTTGGCCTCTCCTATGGAACAGCATGAGTTACAGTCATCCTACTCTTTGATATCCCAAACTGATCATTATGTTAATTGCAGGTGCATCTAGAAGATGTCAGACACAGACCTTTCTCCTCTCAAAGCTCGCACAGGTACTCTTCCTCCAACCATTCTGCTTGCTCTGCTAGCTTCTTCTCAGCAGCACTTGTGATAAACTTAACCTTGTCTCCATAGAGTTGGCCATCTTTACTGAAAACTAAAAAAGTTCATCAAAATTCAAGATCCAATAATTCAAATAATTGAAAATAATTCTTAAAATTAATGTGTTTTTAGTTCTTGAATATTCAATTGACTAATTAATTCTTTATATCGTACTCTATTTTTTTTTGACAAATAAGCTAACATCCGTTGACGTTGGGGGAAGCTGATGCATTTAGCGGCAGGAGGCAGGCAAAAAAGCTAAAGCAAAAACATATACATCGATAAGAAGGGGAACTGCCAGAATTCACGGCCATTCATTTAGTGGGAGGAGTCAAACTAAGCAAATGGTTTATCGTGAATTCCTACTTCCTGTATTAAAGATCTTATGGGATGGAGTGCATAATTGAAGTTGCTATTTGATATTGCATAAAGAGAACAGGTGGAAGTATCAGGATAGAATGCTGATGCAAGTACAATTTTATCCTTAAGCCTATGAGGAGATCCCCATCCAACAATTACAGTGACTAAAGAATGAATTGAAACTTTCTAGAACCAATTTTCCATATACAGCTGCATTTCGTAATCACCATAAATATAAAATCAATGCTGCTCAAGTCATTAACTTTTCTTCCCTTTTTTGATCAGTCTCTTAAGCTATTGAACTTGAATTTATATGCTATAAACCCTGCCAAAACAGAAAATCTACAACTAGATACACACTGAACTGCCAGGCCCAAGTGGCACCGTCTTCTGAGATTTGTCTTATCTAGAAAGAAACGAGGTAATAGATCACAAAAAGATCAGATCGCTCGTCCCTGCACTAAAAGAGGGAATAAAGGCAGTTTACTAGTTTGAGAGGGAAGTATTTGGCTTCAGCAGTAACTTAAAGACTGATCAAATAAGGAAAGGGTTGTAAAAGCATTAAACTTTTCTTCTTTAGGTATATATAAGTTGGATAGGTCTATTAGGCAATGGATAATCTAAAGCATTTGGTGCGAATCAAGGGTAGCCTAATGGCAGTCGATCCTCTTGCCCGCTCCATTGGTCTGGGTGGATCAATTTCAACCAATATCAAAATTTACCCTCAATTCCTTCACCAAAAATAACTTTTTGTCATTGACAAAGCGTCTTGCAATACTTGGAGAAAAATTCTGTTCAAAATGAATTTGTTCGGATATAAGTCTCTTTCCTTATTCGTCTTGATATTTTATGGATCATTTGGGGATTGAACAATAATCCCCCAATCAGTTCAAGATACCATTTGACTGCAATTGAATGTAATATAAATATTACAATGTGTTGGGAATTGGCCAACAAGTCAGTTAGATTGAGAGAAAATAACAATGATGACAATGACAAATAGCAAACAAACAATAATAAAGAAAAAATAAAACACACACAATTTTATATAAAAACTCTTTTCTAAATAAGAGAAAAAAATTACGGGATAATTTATCCACAAATTTTCACTGTGAAGAAAATGGTTAAAAAAAGCCCATGAATACAAAAGCTCGACTCATTGTATTGTTCAATAATTCGAGTAACAGTGATGATAATATATAAAAAATGAATGTCCATCTCACGTATCCCAACACAATGTAATTACATTACAATTGGATTTCAGAGTTCAGATGCAAAAATGGGCCATAAAAATTCGAAGTCACTTTCTGCGCACTTTCACTTTACTTGGGAAACTACGTTATGCCCCGAAAATAAAGAAGGGTAATGAAGTTTTCGGAGAAAACTTTACCATATGCTCTGCCGATCCCGAATTGGAGGTCGAGCAATCTTGTCTTTGATCCCATCGTATACAGCCATCATTAGCAAATATTAAAGGGTCCGCTTCTACAGAGTGATCTCATAAACCCCGTTTGACTGCAATTGAATGTAATACAATTATTACGACATAATTACATTACAGTTGGATGGCAGAGTTCAAAAAAGGGGGAGGGGGGACATAAAAATCCAAAGATGCTTTCAGCGCACTTTCATTTAAATCCGGAAATTGCGTTACGCGCTGAAAAGAAAGATGCATAGTTAAGTTTTCAGCGAAAAATGAACCTTGTGCTCTGCATTCGAGGACAAGCAATTTTGTCTTTAATCTCATCGTATACAGCCATCATTGCAAAATATTAAATGGTTATTAAAGGGCCCTCAATTAGAATTAAAAGTTGATTTGAACAGTAAAAAATATATAATAAAATGGATCCCCACAATAAGCGATAGTCAATTTTTACGACGCCGTTTGAGTGCAATTGAATTCAATACAATTATTAAAACCAAAATTCCATTCAATATCAACTAACTTGGACATATTTCAGAGTTCAGACACTAAAACGGTCATAAAAACTAAAACTTCAAACGGATACTTCCTTTCTGCTTCTCTCTCTTTTCTCTTTTTTCTTCTCAAACAACCTAAAAACGCAAAAGCTTTTCATAATGGGATGTTAACCTCGCTCGAGGCCTAGCGAGCGCACGAGAGCGGGCATATTCAAAAAATCCGCCATCAACGGGCGACAAATGAGTTATTTTGAAAAATCCATCCTAGTGGGCAAGTTAAAAATCCGCTCGAGCGTCTAGCGAGCTCAACTTGATCTTTCACCATGCAGTGAGAGTATGCAACTCCACCCTCCACATCAAGTGGGTATGGGCCCACACGAAAGTGACCCATAACCCAACATCCTCTTCTACGGAATGATCCCCCGACTCAGTTGACGATGCCATTTGACTGCAATTGAATTCAATACAATTATTAAAACGTAATTCCATTACAGTCATATTTTAGAGTTCAGACACTAAAACGGGTCATAAAAATTCAAGGATACTTTTTGCTCTCATTCACACTAAACAGCAAAAGCTAGTCAATGGAATGTTAACCGGCTATGAGGAGAAGTTGATCAACATATGGTTGACCATCTACAAGTTAAAGCAGTATGGCCCGAGAACCTATGTACAATATAGCCTGAGGACTTGTGTATAGTTTGGCCCGAGGACTTGGACGCAAATAAAAGGTCGATGACTCTGGGCGAAAGCAAGGAAGCTAAAATCGATCGAGGACGCCAGCTTAGAAAATTGACTTTCGTAGAGCACGCGCGATCTTTGTAGAACAGGCGCGATCTCTGCAGAATAGGCATCGCTTCTGTAGAGAGTGATGACTTGCAGAGCAGTTTTATTTTGTTGACGGTGATAGGTTTTGGCGTACATACAACACCTTTGAAGGTGGTTGCCAAACAATGTATATATATTTACTGTATTGAAATCATGATAGAGAGATTATAAAGAGAAAAACTGTGAGTGAAATAATGCTCTTTGTCTTTACTCTCTCCTCTTGGGGTTTGTGTAACTAGAAATTTTTGTAATCGAAAATTTGTATAGTAAAATTATTTATGGACTAAGTGTCTCTTGATTTTTTCCTTAGTTGAAAAAAATTTTTCACATAAAAATCATCTGTATTATTCTTCTCTCATATTCTTCCATTGTAATTGTGTGCATTCCATTTCTGTCCGGCCTATGTTGTCCGGACGGCAACGACCATACTTTTCGCAACAAGTGGTATCAGAATGAGATTGTGAACCTTTGGCTGTATGACATCGTCATCAAATAACTTACTATTTAGTGTGGAGCAATTTAACTGGCAAAATAATTTTATCAATTTGTAAAAAATGGTGAAAAATATTTTAAACCGAGAAGAAACGGTGAAAGCCCTTTAAAGGAAGGAAGAGAAGCCGAAAAATATGACGGAGGAAGAATGGCAAGATAAGAGGGATTTGCGAATTGCACTATCAAATTGTGTCTGGCGGACAACACTCTTTAGGAGGTCATTTGCCTGATTGACCAGGCGGAAGTTTGGGAGAAACTTACGAGTCAGTACAAGTCCAAATCCCTTACAACAAGGCTTCATGTGAAGAAGCAATTCTACGGCCTTCGATTGCTTGAAAGGAAAAGTTTTGAGAAGCACTTGCATAAGTTTAACTGAATTTCGATGCAAATATCAGCATTTGTTGAGGAAATCAAGGAGGAAGACAAGACGTTTGTGTTGCTGGTTTCTTTGCCGGCCTTGTATGACCACATCGTCACAACACTATCATTCGGGAAGGATACACTCAGGTTAGATCAGGTTATTGCTTCTCTATTCATGAATGAGTCAAGGCGGTCATAAGGGACCTCCATTTTTGCACACTCCGAGATACTCATGATAGAATTACGAGGAAGAAGTAAAGGTCACGACCTAAAGCCTAGAGAAAATAGCCGCAGCAAATCTCGCTCAAGATTTTAAAATTTTGAGTACCATTATTGTGAAAAGAATAGGCACATTAAAAAATATTATTACAAATGAAAGCGTGACAATGGTGAAGATGGCAAGGAGAATAGAGTTGACAAGGGACGAGGCGAAGAAAATTCCTTGGTAGTAGTAGTCACTAGAGGTGATCTTCTATTGACTTGTGAAATGTACGATGTGCTAAGCCTAACCGATCTTGAGTCCAACTGGGTGGTGGATACAGACGATTCACTTCACGTCACGTCACATCTAAAAATGAACTGTTCACATCTTACACTCTGAGAGATTTTAGAGCAATAAGGATGAAAAATGAAGGAACGTTCTAGGTTGTTGGCAGAGATGACGTATTGCTTGTCACCAGTAATGGGACGAGATTGTTGTTGAATGACGTCCGATATGTTCCTAACATCTGATTGAAT
Organism: Nepenthes gracilis; assembly: GCA_033239525.1. Lineage (NCBI taxonomy): Eukaryota > Viridiplantae > Streptophyta > Magnoliopsida > Caryophyllales > Nepenthaceae > Nepenthes > Nepenthes gracilis. The sequence goes on from BSYO01000001.1 coordinate 3,956,610, forward strand.
ATCATTTCAGCCGGCCGACTTGATGATGAAGGATGCTGCAATGTATTCTGTGAATGAGTATGAAAATTGACTAAAAGGTCTCTAGTCATTGCCCGAGGAAAGAATTTCTCCGGCTTATATGTGGTGAAAGCGTCTCTTATAGCGGAGAGATGAACGTTGCCAGCCGTAAGGAGTCATCGAATCTGTAGCACCGCCGGCTGGGCCACATGAGTGAAAAAGGATTATATCATCTGCCAAGAAGGGCCTCATATCAAATATAAATAAAGACGAGCTGAGGACGTGTCCTCATTGTGTGGTTGGGAAGTAGGGCCGAGTCTTATTTCGAGAAGACTCATCCACTAGGAAGAATGAGCTGCTTAACTTGGTACATACCGAGGTATGTGGACCATTCAAGGAAAAATCATTCGGAGGGGCACAATATTTTGTATCACTTATAGATGATTGTTTAAGAAAGTTGTGGGTTTAATCACTTAAGTCCAAGAGTCTAGTATTCTAAAATTTTGAACATTTTCAAGTTCTGATTGAACGACAGAAAGGGAGTAAGTTGAAGTGTGTAAAAAGTGATAATGATGGCGAATATATTGGGACATTTGATAATACCTATTGTTGAAAGCATGGCATTTGGTATCAAATGATGCCACCTAAAACGCCACAGTTGAATGGAGTGGTAGAAAAAATGAACCGCACGTTATTGAAAAGAGTCAGATGCTTGCTGTAACATCCCGAATAATTTTAATTTTATTATTTAGTTAGGATAATTATTTCTAGTGGTTTTAGACATAAAAATTTCGTAATTTGGGCTGAAAATATAAACTTGAATTATATAGACCGTCGAATTGGGCCTAGATATTTGGGCCTAATAAATTTAGAGTGTTGGATTGATAAATTGGGTTAAATATTTGGGCTACTAAATTAAATTTAGTTTAATTAATAAATATAATAATAATTATTATTATAATAATAATAATATGAACGAAGAATGAAAGAAAACAGAAAGAAAAGGAGAGAAAGAAAGGAAGAAAAAGGGGAAGAGAGAGAGAGAGGCGCGGCGGCAGATTTTTGACAAAGGAGGAAGAAAATTGGCATCCCAAATGGAAACCCTATTATTTAAGGAGACAGTGGGGGATGGAGAAGGGCCGCAATCATTACCCTAGCTGTGAGATGATGTCGTCGTCCTTATTTCTCGTCGTTGCCGCTACTAATTAACGGTGTGTGTTGGAACGACGCCGACATTTATGCATTCAAAGTCGCCGCCGTGGGTTGGTGTTGCCGCCATCGTCGATTCACACCGCCATTGTCGTAAGTGGAGCATGAAGTCAAAGCCGTTGCCGCCGATCCCCAAATCAAGGCAAGTAATTTTCCTGATTGTTGCAAGTAAAACTTCCTCTTTGCAAAATAAACTTTTCATTCGTTCTTGTAAATGTCGAATTTCTGATTTTATGTGCTGATTTGGGGAAAAACTGGAGAGAACCAAGGGTTACCAAATTGGGGACTCGAATGAAGGGCCACGACTCTGTGAAAAAACGACCGACCTCTTAGGCTTAATGATGAATTAAGATCTAGTAATTCGCCTAGTGGAGTTCAGAATTATAGATTTCTACACATTATACTTTCTAATTTTTGGGACTTTGGCTAGGTCGTGAAAACAAAGCACCGTGCTCTGTTTCCGATTTTCCATTCATGTCCAGCAACAAGAAGGTTTGAACCCCATTATTTTTGCAAGTAGATCCCTCTTCTTTGTATCCGAATCTTTCCCTTCTAATTATTGTCGTTAATTTGCAATAAAGGGTAAAAGAAGAGGAATTGGGCAAAACAGAGCTTCGTGCTCTATCAGCCGGCTGACGGTCGGTGTTGTGTAGATGCGTGGGTGCTCGGTGCCGGTGCGTGTGTGTGCGAATATGGCCTTACAAATATATGGTATATATATATAAATACTTAACTACGTGTGTATGTGCGTGTATATATACGAGTATAAATGTATGGGATGGCTGTGTAAAGCCGTGTGTGGTGAGAACAGTGGGGTGTGGTGGGCTTCTGCGCACGTGTGTGGCCGAGCACGTGAGTGTGTGTGTGTATGTGGGGGCACATGTGTTCGTGCATACGTATATATGTGTATACTATTATAGTTGGGCGCACACACACACACACACACATATATATATAATTGTAGAAATAATTATATATATACATATATGGGATGAGTACATTGATTTATATTGGTGTTAGAATATGTTATATGGAATTATGCATAAGTGTGGTATGCCTGAAATGCTGATAATCGGTTACATGATTATTCTTGTATCTCATTAATAAAATCTGATAAAAATATTCTTCGCGTAACCTTGGTGGCGTGCATACATCTTTTTGACGCTCTATGGCCAAATTGAGGATAGAGTATAAAAACACAAAAGTGTCGAGTTGAATGGAAGTTTACGGAACCTTAGTGTTGTCTACACTTTTTCGACACTAACTCCATATTTCGAAGGTTTGAGGTCGTTAATATTGAGGATGGACGCTTATAACCTAGTGACCATCGTAGAGGATGATATTTTGGATATCATTGATGAGGGGTATCAGAGATGGTATCGACATGCTACGGATACAACCTCTGGGAGAACTGTGGGGGCAGTTAAATATCATGGATAACCTCGTTGCATTACCCAACCGTTGGGGGCGTAAATACGCGGCCTTTGGTTCACTATGGTAGAATGAGGTCCATGAAGACTTTTATCATTCATACAGTTGTGACCTTGTATTGAGTTGATGATCGGATTCGATAAAATCCATATTGCTTCTTGATGTTTAGTTGTTCATATGGCTTTTGAGTCGTGGATACGACAAGTTATTAAATTTCGGATAATTATTGATTTATCTAATGTACTTATTATGTTATTAACATTTGAAACGTTTTATTGTACTATGTTATTTTATTATTTATTTACTTGTTGGACCTTAGGCTTACTTTTGTGTTTTATTGGCTTCAAAGTAAACAGATTGACAGCGGAATAAAAGAGATCGTGTGTTATTGTGTATACTCCAGGCAAAGGTAATCTCAGAGATCGAGGCTCTCGGGATAGAGATTTAAAGTTTTTATTGGTTCTATTACTATTCAACGTTTATTAGATTTTTATTATGAGGATTGATATTTTGGACATCGATATTATTAAAATTATTTATTGTTACTATTATATATATTGAATTAATGATACATTTATGAGGTTCATTAATGAATTTTTTTATGATGTTGTGTTTATTGATGATGTATAATTGATAATTTTGGATGATTTGAGATTTTTACCGTGGCGATTTGGGTCAGGTTTGGGGATCCGAGTTCGGGTCGTTACACTTGCTCTTTGAAGCAAATCTCTCTGGATCCTTCTAGGTAGAAAGTCTAAGGATGGTGGCCTATGTCATCAATAGATTGCCCAATAGGTCATTAAATGGAGAAATATCAGAGAAGATATGGTTTGGAAAGAAGCCATCTTTCGACCATCTTAGCGTATTTGGGAGTAAGGTCTTTGTACACATTCCTATAAATGAAAGGACCAAATTAGAGCCAAAGTCTGTACAATGCGTCTTTTTATACTATGGGGAATATGACATGGGATATAGATTTTATGACCCAATAGAGAAGAAGTATGTCCAGTCAAGGAATATGGTCTTTATTAAAAGGAAGACCATTGAAAATATTAGTAAAGAGAATAATGCATTATCTGACACCGATCTGACGGATAAGATGATTGCTGATGTTGTCTGGCCGGCATTCTTTTGTGGAGGTCCAGAAGTGACCAAGGTGAACGGTGAAAAAGCTATAATGCCTGACGCAGGCGTGAATGACGTTACTCTTCAACTGGCCAAGGAAGTTATTGTTTGTTGATTTACAAGGGACAGACGGTCGTCCGTCCGTCTATCGTCCAGTGAGTATGTTCTACTGACTGATGGAGGTGAGCCCGAAACCTTTGAAGAGACAGCGAATGATGAGTATAAGAATGAATGGATGGAAGCCATGCAGGAAGAGATTGGTTCGTTGTATGATAACCATACATTTGAATTAGCTGAATTATCAAAAGGGAAGTGAGCGCTGAAGAATAAATCGATATTTCACTTAAAGACAGATGAAAGTACCTCGAAACCAATGTATAAGACGAGACTGGTGGTAAAAGGATTTAACCAGTGGAAGGGGGTTGACTTCAATAAAATAGTTGCCCCAGCTGTCAAAATATCATCAATAAGGGTGGTACTTGGTTTGACTGCTACTCTAAACTTAGAGGTGGAGCGGCTAAATGACCGAATGACATTCCTCCATGGTAACCTTGAGGAAGAAATTTACATTGAGCAACTAAAGGGATTCCAAATTAAGGAGAAGGAACACCTGGTGTACCATTTAAAGAAAAGCCTGTACGGATTGAAATAGGCTCCAAGATAGTGATACAAGAAATTTGAGTCTATCATGGTCGGTCAATGATACCAAAAGACTACTTCTAACTACTGTATCTTTGTGCAGAAATTATCCAAGGATGATTTTGTCATTCTCCTCCTCTACATAGACAACATGCATGTAATTGGGCAAAACAACGCTCGGATAAATGAATTGAAGTAGCAACTTGGGCAGTCCTTTACTATGAAGAATTTGGAGCCGACAAAGCAGATTTTGGGTATTCGGATATCTCAAGACCACAAGAACAAGAAATTATGGCTATCTCAAGAGAGTTACATTGAAAAAGTTCTCCAACGCTTTAATATGAATAAGTCTAAACAAGTAAGCACACCATTGGCAAGTCAATTTAGGTTGAGTAGTGGGCAGTGTCTGACTTTAGATGTTGAGAAAGTCAGCATGAGAAGCACACCTTACTCTTCAGCCGTAGCTAGCTTGATGTACGCAGCAGTATGTACGAGGCTGGACATTGCACATGCTGTTGGCACAATTAGTCGATTTGTATCGAATCCACGAATAAAGTACTGGTTTGTGGTGAAATGGATAATGAGATATCTTTGATGGACTTCTAAGTTATGTATGTGCCTAAAAAATGATAAGCCTCACCTTGTTAGATACACGGATGCTGACATGACAGGTGATGTTGACTCTAGAAAGTCCACAACGGGATATTTGGTCAAGTTTATCGAAGAAGCAGTCTCCTAACAATCAAAGTTGTAAAAGTGTGTTACCCGCTCAACGACTGAGGCAAAATTCATTGCAATAACTGAGGTTAGCAAAGAAGTGTTTGGATGAAAATTTTCATCCAAGAATTAGGCTTCAAACAAGAGAAGTGTATTGTCCTTTGTGATAGCCAAAGTGTTATACATCTCTGTAGGAATCTCTCATTCCACTTGAGATCGAAATATATTGGTATTCGACATCATTGGGTGAGAGATGTTATTGATATTGAACTATTGTCGCTTAAAAAAGTCCAAACGATGGAGAACAGGTCAGATATGATGACCAAGGTTTTGCCAAAGGAAAAACTTGAAGTCTGTTGCAGTTTGGCTAGATTATCAAATCTTGTTCCCCCACGGTCGTGATGAAACATTTGTTGAGATATAAAATAACTCTTATGTGGGACGACCAAATAACAGAAGCCGGTCAATAGGATGTTGACCGGATATAAGGAGAAGTTGATCAACGTAATGTTGACTAGCTATAAGGAGAAACCGGTCAACGGGATGTTGGCTAGATATGAGGAGAAGTCGGTTAACATATGGTTGACCATCCACAAGTTAAAGTAGCATGGCCCGAGGACCTATGTATAGTATAGCCCAAGGACTTGTGCACAGTTTAGCCCGAGGACAAGGCGCAGATAAAAGGCCGATGACTCTGGGCGAAGGCAAGGGAGCTAAAATTGACCGATGACGCCAACTCAGAAGATTGACTTTCGTAGAGTATGCGCTATCTTTGTACAACAGGTGTAATTTCTAGCACAATCTCTATAGAGTAGGCACTGTCTTTGCAGAGTGTGATGGCTTACAGAGCAGCTTTATCTTGTTGATGGTGATAGGTTTTGGCGTGTATGTAACACTTTTGAAGGTGGTTGCCAAATAGTATATATGGAAGTATACTGTATTAAAATTATGAGAGAGACATTGTGAAGAGAAAAACTGAGTGAAATAGTACTCTTTATCTTTACTCTCTTCTTTTAGGGTTTATGTAACCAATGGTTTTTATAACCGAAAACTTGTATAATAAAATTGCTTGTGGACTAAGTGTCATATAGTTTTTTCCTTAGTTGATAAAGGTTTTTCACATAAAAATAATCTATATTCTTCTTCTCTCGTATTCATCCATTGTGTGTGTGTGCATTCCATTTCTGTCCGGTCTATATTGTCCGGACGACAACAACCATACTTTTCGCAACAAAATATACCTTATGCTCTTATCGATCTTGCATTCGAGGATGAGCAATCGATCGTTGATTTCATCGTATACAACCATCATTATCAAATATTAAGGGATCCTCTTCTATGGATTTCTTGTGTTGCTCCACAATCTTTGTAAATCTTAGTCAAATCTTTTGGGATATGGATCACTTTCATATGAAAAGTATTATTATATTACACTTGATTGAAGTGGTACAGTTGGTCGGAGTGAAAGAATGAACGGAGTGGTTACACTTGGTCGGAGTGGAATAAAACCCAGAGTGGTTACACCTAATTGGAGTGGAAGAAAGGCCGGAGTGATTATACTAAGTTGGAGTGGAAGAAATGTTAAAGTGGTTACACTTAACCGGAATAAAAAATTTTGGAGTGGAATTTTTGGAGAAGTTCATGAGGCCGGAGAGAACCATAAGGCCAGAGAAATGAAAATTTGCCAGAGTGGTGTCGCCAGGATAAAGTGACAAGACCAATCAAATACTGATTGAAGGTCGAGGACTCTAATTGATGACTGAAAATACTTGATTGATGGTCGAAGATACTAACTGATGGCCGAGAGTAGCTTGTTTGGAAAAGCTAGTTATCTACAAAGTCTGCACAGTCAACTTTGTAGAAAAAGGAGTTAACTTTTAGAGTTGATAACCGATTTTGTAGAGTAGGTCAACTGTTTTCGATAGAAAGATAATTTTATAGAATAAGTGATAGGCTCTGAATGCACGCAACCGCCTTACAAAGTGAGTAGTCCTCTGGTGCCTTATATATATATGTATGTAAAGTGCGAAAAGGTATAGAGGCCAAAAACATAGAAAAAATAAGGAGTTGTGTTTTACTATTATTATCTATTTTTCGAGGGTTTGTGTAATCAAATTTTATATAGTAAAATTTTTATACACTAAGTGTTCCGTGATTTTCTCCCTCTTATTTAGAAGAAGATTTTCACGTAAAAATACTATATCATTATTGTTTTCTATCGATTTCTCTATCTTACTGACACAATTTTTTTTAACAAAATTGACAAAGAAAAATAAATTCAGCTTGAAATTTATCAGATAATGAAAACAAAATTATGAGATAAAGAGGAACTCCTACCCCCCAAACAAACCCAAACCAGTAGAAGATGAAATAGTGACATCTTTGAGATGGCGATAAATAATCTCTCTTTCAACATCATAGTGGCCAAAACCGAAGAATTTGGAAAGGTGTGGATGGGCAGTCAAGGCATTGCTTCTGCTATGGGAAATTGTAGTCTATACTATTAGATTTTTTTATTACTTCATTGTGGATAACTTAACAAATTGAAAGACACCAGAGATTTACATGAAGCTTGTACGAAAAATTGGAGTGTTTGCCCCGAGAAGCACTCGCGGTGAAAGGCCAGGAGGCAAAATCAAGTCAAGCGCTTGAAGGGCTCGAGCGCCGATTCCAGATTTATGGAGGATTATTGGTACTTGCCTTACGCTGAGCGGTGAAGAGGTGCGGATTCAAGACTTAATGCGTTCGCTTTACGCTTGAGGGGTACTCGAGCATGGAATCTAGAACTCTATACACTCGATTTGTGCTCGTTGGGTGTTCTAACGTCGGTACACGGTATAAAATGTGGCTCACGCGTTTTAGGGTTATGATTCTGAAATTTTTCTTCACAAGAGGTGCTGCATATAAGAGGGGAGAGAATAAAAGATGTTCAGCATTCGATCGAAATCCGATTTAAATTTTTTTCTTTCGTTAAGGTCGGGTACGTTATTCTTAAGGTGATTCTAGAAACGTATTTTTATTTGGCTACTCTTTTTCTCATTTTATTTTTTTCGTAGATTGGCGGGTGTATTGAGAGGTGATTACATTCAACCATTATTCACTAGGATTCAGAGTGAAGGGATTTCAGAGAAAATTTTTATAACCAGTATTATTTATATTGGATTTGTTCAGAGTTTATCTTATGATTTTTTCCTTCGTTGAAAATGGTTTTCCACGTTAAAAATCATTGCATATTGTTTATTTCTTATGTTCACAAATTTGATGGCTGACAGTTAACGGAGAGTTCAGACTGTTGCGACGGATCGGATGTATCCAGATATCAAATTCCCAACACGTACTCCGTCTCTTGGATGCCAACCCTAGGAAGGTTTTAATCCATCTTGTTTGCACCACGAGGGCAAATTAAACGTTGCTAATGGGAAATTGCAGATTGCAGCAGTGGTTCTGCTTAAAATCCCAGACTCATGCATGATTCACAAACGGTAATAAAAACCGGAAGGAAATAAGGGCTTGGAAATAAACGGGAAAAATAATTTCAAAATTCTTATTTTTTACCTTTTTTTTTTTAATTTCAATCTCATTATTTTTTTTTTCTTTTTAAGTAACCTCATTCTTGGTATACTCATTTTACACTTCAATAAATATTTAATTTGTTGTATTTTAATAACATACAAAATTTACGTAACGTTTAAAACTCCAAAATAAATCTTAACAAAATATTTATAAATATCAAGATTGATCTATCATAGAAAAACTCTTTATTTTTGGCACTATTTGTATTTTCTATAAGCTTTTTCCCAATTCACATACTCTATAGGATATTTATAATACCAATGTGACTTAATATACTGTTCATAGTACGAAAAATATTTTAAAATTTTTTTTTTTTTTTTTCAAAAACTATTTACAATAACTTTTATTTTAGTTTTAACTTTGTGTAATATATATGCTTGTTTGTTATGTTAATAATATTACAAGTCATTTGGTAATGTGCCATAATTTTTAAAATATCTAAAATATAAAAGTTAAAAATAAAAAAAAAAACATTTTGGAGTTTTATATATCAAATATTTATAATTATTGTATGTTATGCAATAATAAATGACAAGAGTAAATATATTAAAAATAAAAGTTAAAAATATAATTATAAAATGTATTTTTTATATTTTATGTTAATTAATAATATTAGATGATATTTATTATTGTCCCAATAATCAATAAGGGTGAATTAGATTTTTACCAAATTCTATAAATTTTGGTTTATTTGAGTATTTTGTGTGCAAAGTTAAACAAAATATGATAAATAAATAAATAGTTATTTGATATTGTATTTTATATTTTAGTCCACAAAATCACACTTGAAAATTTAAATCTACTAAATTAATTTTTTTTTATTTGACCAGTATCAAACCCAAATAAATCGACATTCAGAAAATTACTCAAGGGTGGTATATTGATCCCTTCACTTTTTTAATAATTTAACTATAAAATTTTCTCTCAAAAAATGTGTAAACGGGTGAAGTATGATTTATTTGGATAAATATATGAAATTTTTGTGTTTCATAGAAAATTAATATTTCTTAATATTTGATCTGATTTTTTAAATTAAAAAACAGTATCTTCAGATACAAAAGAGAACGCTTGCATAGAATGTAAGAGTAAGAAATTTGTGAGCACAAATGATGATCCTATGACACGTTTAATTATTGAAATGGAAAAAAGTGAGAATAAAATAGTTATTCCCAATGAATAGAATATGATGAGAATAAAATTAGAATTGTTATTTTTATATTTAGTTGTTGAAATAGAATAATATGAGAATTAGTATTCCATTATTTTGTTTGTAGAATAGTATTATAAATAAGGTAAAAATAGTGATAATAGTAATAATAATAATAATGATAATAATAGTGATAATAATAAAATAAAATAATAATAATAAATATAATAATAATAATATTATTATTATTATTATGTGAAAATTGTTATTCTCATGTATATAAGAATAACTATTTTTACATAAATAATGAGTTTATTTATTATTAAATTTATAACTAAATAAAAAAATATTTATTTTTTAAAAATAAAAATTTCATTTTTATCTTATTTTTTCTGACTAAACATGACCCTAATTTTAAATTTTTACATTAAATTTTTTAAAATTATATGTTATCGAGTTTTAGAAAATATGTGAAAAATCTTCAAATATCACCATCATATCTAATTTCACGCCATACAAATCGGAGTCAAACAAGATATTATTTTTAAAATAAAATTTAAATATTAGACTTTTTCTCAGACTGATATTTATTATTGTAATAAAATTTATTTACCATTTTTGAAAATTTATAACAAATAGTTGACAAATTAAAAATATAAATTATACATTTTTAAAAGGCTTGTCCCGTTTAAATTTATTTGAAATTTGAATTTAATTAAAATTGATTTTATACATTGATTTATGTGCAAAATATTAAAACACTAACTGTTTGAATTTATAGCATCTATTTCTATAAATTGTTAAATTTAAAAAATTATTATTATTAAAATATAAGTTTAAATTTTTTGTACAAATATATCCACAAAATGCTTATCATGTTTAGATTGTATAACAAATATATATATATATATATAATTTCATGATCAACATAAAAAATATTAAATTGAATTAAATTCATAATATATATAAATCTCAACACCATGACCATAATATGTATTTGTATCAATAAATAATTTTTTCATAAAATTTTATAAGTTACCACATTTTAAATATATTTGATTATAATAAATATAATTTATTGTAAATATATTTGTTATCATCAAATAATTATATTCCATAATTATATTTATATTTTTTTAAAACTACCCATCACAATATAAAGTTGGAAATAATATCCATAAAAGACACAAAAAATATAAGATTTTCTTCATCCTAGACGTAAAATATAATATTCTATCTAATTTATTAATTTTACAATGAAATTATATATTTTATATTATTTTATTCTGTTGATATTATTTTCAAATTCTATGATAACTGTTATTTATCTAAAAGATTGAATGGTGTGCCAGTAATTTGAGAAAGTATACAACAAGAGTTAGAGATAAAATTAAAATTTAATATCTTATTTTTATTATTAAATTGATGATTAAATAATTTAAATTTTATAATATATAATTATACTGTCTGTGATGAAGATGAAAGTTGGTTGGGATTCATACACATCTCTAGATGAGTTTGCTTAAAATAAAATATCAAATTTTAATTATTTATTTAATTATCCTCAAAATTGATTACTATAAATAATATTATTTTTAAGCTTCATCTATAATTAATATATAGTGGTATTGTTACTTTTTAAAACATTACTGACAACAAATATAAAATTGGAGATAACAATAAACATTAAAAATATATATTTTATTTTATTCATAAAAATTTAATATTATCCGGTATAGTCTATGTGCAACCGATTCGACTTGACCTAAAAAGGGGATTCGGACAACAGCAACTCGTATCCAGACACTAATTGAGTGATGAGGAATGTGTAAAATTGCGGGAATTAATAGTTCAACAAAATAATAAATAAAGTATTATATCATAATGAATTGTTACAATGAACTAGAGGATAATAGTCAACACGTAAATAGTTTGGTATAGGAATGACCTAATAAAGAATAAACATTAATAATTAGATAATTATTAAATAAATATAAATAATAATTATACAATTATTGTAATAACCGACATTCAATATCAATGGATACACCAAATATTTATATTTTTTTAAAACTACCCAATCACGCCCAAAAAATAATATCCATAAAAGACGCAAAAATATAAAATTTTCAACAAGGCCCAAAGGAAAATATAATATTCTATCTAATTTATTAATTTTACAATGAAATTATATATTTTATCATTTTATTCTGTTGATATTATTTTCAAATTCTAATAACTGATATTTATCTAAAAGATTGAATGGTGTGCCAGTAATTTGAGAAAGTATATCAACAAGAGTTAGAGATAAAATTAAAATTTAATATCTTATTTTTATTATTATTCATGATTAAATATCCATCGATAATATATAATTATACTGACTTTCCTATGAAGATTCCCACGATCTCTGGTCCCCAAAGAATATCATAAACATTAACACCTTTCTTAAAATAAAATATCAAATTTTCCCAATCTCCTACCAAATTATCCTCAAAATTGATTAAAAACGCTATAAATAAGATGAGCGATTTGAAAAGTTCTATAATTACCATGGAAGGAAATTATTTCATCCTTTTAAAACGGGCATCAATTCTCAATGGCAGGCTAACAAAAGAATCAAGCAACAATAAACATTAAAAATATAAGTATTTTTATTTTATTCATAAAAATTTAATATTACCAACACATTCGTCTACGAACACTTTCGATTACCTGGCCTCAATCATTGGGATTCGGACAACAGCAAATACTTACTCGTACAACCTAAAAAGCCTAAGGCATATCAATTAGATACATCTCACTGATGAGGAATATGTAAATTTGCATTCCGATTCATAAGTTCAGCAAAATAATCCGAAAATACACACACTCTCTTTTTTCTCATTCTCGATTTTGTTACAATAAACCTTCTTACTTTTCATAATAATCAACACGTAAATAGTTTGATGTAATAATGACCTAATAAAGAATAAACATTAATTTAGTGGTTTAATAATCCATTAAATAAATATTAAACCAATAATTATCATCTCGAATTATGGTAAAACTAATCCATTCAAATATAATATAATATCTATTACTATAAATGATAATTTCAGACAAATAACTGATTGAAACTTAAATTATAAATACAAACTCCTAATTAAGATTGGGGACAGGTCATATTTTGGCATGGTGACACTTGCAAAGAGTGTAATCTAAATGAAGCCCAGCCTTGCATACTCACAAAAAAACTCAATACTCATATACTTTCTTATTTTTTTCATTCTATATTTTTTATATTTTAAAAAAATTATTAATTTAAGTATCAAAAATTATATATATTTAACTTATTGTTCAATTATTAGGGCATGCAAAATTAGAATTATCGGTTACAAATACCAGGTCTATAATCTCTCAAATTAGTAAAATGTTTTATACTTATTCTCTAATTTATATAATAATTTAAATCTAAAAATATATAAAATATTATATTTAATTTATTATTTTTATGATAAAAATATACATATTTTTATTTTATAAATAATGTAAATGTATTTTTCAAAAAAATTATTAAAATTATAAACAAATTATAAGAAGTTTTCTTATTATAAAATGTTTTTAAATTTCCATTCTACCAACTGCAACAGTCGAACTGCACGCAGGCATACGCGCGGCTGGCGCTCCGCACTGGAAATTTCCCTTAACAATTAGATAGAAAATTAAATATAAAAATAAATATTAATTGAGTAAATATTTTAACAATTTGGGCTTTTCCAAGTGCTTCCCTCCACAATTATATCCGAACCAAATTCCCTCCTTCCCTTCTCTCTTCCCTCGTTTTCTTCCATATTTCTCTTTCCCTCTCATCCTCTCTTTTACTCTCTCCGCTTCTCCCATCATTCATCGCCACCGCTAGATCTCCCGTCTCCGATCCCTTTTCTGCCGTCTATCCTCTTTCTCCTCCATTCCCGGCACACTCTCTGTCTTCAATTATTGTTTTCCCTCCAAAACTCGAAAGCCCTCTCGATCCCGAACCCTCAACTCCACAAGCTAAGATCGCTTTCACTCATAAAATCACTAATTTCTAATAGCTTTGAGACTTTGATGTCGACTCCAAATGCCGAAAATCAGAAAACGCAGCAGCAACAGCAGCCTTCGAAGCGTCAGCTTTCATTCACATCGATGAAACCGCCGTTTATGCCGCGGCCGGACTACCACCGCTTCTCCGCCGAACCTCCGAAGCCAGAGGCCGAAGCTATCGTTGTTAAGTCTCCCGTGAGTTTTTGATTAAGAGAACTCGCTAGTTTTTTTTTTTTTTTTGAGGTTCAGTTTTGGTTGTAGTTATACTTTCTAATAATAGAAATTGAATTTTCGATGTACTTAATCCGGCGATTGGAATAAACTCAAAGTTTTCACGTCCTCAGTAATCTGATATTATATCACTGTTTCCGTGGATATTTATGGCGTGGGATTACTGGTCAAAAATTGAAGATTTATGTGTCAAGCTGTGTGCTGTCGGTTGTAGAAAAAAGCTTGACGACTGAGTCTCCTGGTTTTTCTTTTCAGCGATGTGCCCCATGGAATGCGAATTTTTGAAATGTGGGGTAAGGATGAGGATATCTAGCCCAATGCGGGAAGCCTATGACATTGAACCACCTATTTTTAGCTGATTTAGTGCCTGTTGCTCATCAATTCCTGGAAAATTATTGGTGTTTACTCTGATTCACTTACGCATTTGTGATCCTATACTTGTAACTATTCCATGAAATACTAGGCAGCTGAAATAGATGGGAAATGAATTGAACATTTTTGTGGGTTGGGCATATTTGAATTTCGACTAAAATGCTTGCACTGGAACCTGGACAATGGGTGAGCTGCATTAAGGTGTTATTGGCTACTTCCAATGATCTTGAATTCACGCTTACTAAAGTGTTACTTGATTTAGGAACATCCAAAGAGCTGACTCTGTTTTTATAGTGAAATAGGTTACTATGCTTACTATTGAAGACTTGTTTCTTGAACTGGGTTGGACCTAGAAAACATTGAAGGAACCTCAAATAAATATTCTGGCTACTCTGGGGAATCATGATGACTACAAAGTGCTTCGTTTTGCCTCTTCCCTTATCCCAGGAATCTCTGGAGGAACTTTGCAATTCTGGAGAAATCATCATGACCATGATTCCTGAGTTGGGTGTCCTTTCTCATTGTATTTCAGACCTTTTTTTTCACTTGCGATTCATCACAATCTATATCTTGTGATTAGTTATTGTTGTGTTCTGTTGTTGTACAAAATGCTAGAATTTGTTAAAAACATCGGGCTACAATGCCATTTCTCGGATTCTGTTTCTAATTGCTACTTGATGAAATGCCAATCATGCTTTATTGTAACAAACTGGAGGCCTTTTGGTTTCATTCTTATATTTATAGAATATGGTGCCTTTTTATAACATGTTCTAATTAAAAAAAATTAGCATTTCTATAGAGTCGCCACATAGACAACACAATGTCCAACTCTCAGAATACTCCCAATGGTTTTATTTCTCATTGATGCCAATACTTGTTTTTTAGTTTGTTGGTCCTTGATTACAGGTCCTTGTTGACCATGGCCTATAGGAATCAAGCTATCACTCTTAACCTTGTTTCTGTGGGCTCTTTCCCTGATTTAGGTTATATAATTATCATGGATTTCATCTCAACACATCTTCGCTTGTGTTCATTTAGAGCCCCTATTCCATAAATAGGTAGTCCCAATCGTCAACCACACACCCTAGAGTAGACTTGCTACTTGCGGTGATAGTTTATGTACTTTTCTCTTGCTAAACCTAGTTGCCTATCTTTCCAATTGCAAGCTTACATGCTTTCCTTGACTTTACTTTTTAATTGACAAGAAAAACCAAAGGGAGGCATGAATGTGGGAATAAGTTTTTTTGTTAGTGACTAATTTTTTTCGTTGGCTATAATTCTTCACTATAACCAATGTTTCATCACATGAATGATGGATTATTCATTGATGTGCTTATCACTAAATATATGGAATAATTTCTAAACAAATCCCTCATTTTTGCTTTCAGATGTGTATTACAATAATAAAATGTGATTGCAACAGATTTGAGTTGTTTGCTTCTCCATTTACAAGCGTTCTCACTTAATGGCACTCCATCCATTGGGTAACCAGATGGCATCTTCTGGTAGGAACCGTTAGCAGCCATTAATCTATTTGAGTTTATGTGTCCTTATTTTCATGTTTGTAGTGATCGAGTTCCAGCTTGTCTAATTAGCACAATATAGTATCTTATACTTTAGCAGTAGATACATCCTTCAAATAAAACTTAAAGATTTTAAACTGCTTCCCACACAAAGAAATAACCAAAAGGGAAAGCTTAAGATGCAATCTGGGTGAATCATTTATTTGAAGTAGGAGTATTTTGGCTTTTCTTTTGTAATAAGATCAACTTCAATCTGCCCTTTCTCCAATATTTAATTGAATAGTTATTTTTCTTGAATGAGAGATTAAAACAAAGTTGCTGCTCACCTTATTGTATTATCTTAGCATATAACCTGCATTAGTACAAAACTGGATGCATGTACTATATTTTGTGTGTGTTCCTCTCTGTGTAATGGAGGATGCAAACTGTATGGAGATTCTCGTAGATAATTGTTTTACTGTTTAACTCTGTCAATAAAACCCAGTTACCTTACTGCTGTAAAATTACTTGCAAATAGCCCTCATTTGCATTCTGGTGGCTATTTTTTCTACTTTTTTCTGTACATTTCTAAATTTCCTGAGCCAGGAGGGTTTAGTGTTGAATTACGTATTACACCTGGACCAACTAGCCTTTGATTACTATACAATCAAATCTCGGGGGTTTTGTTTCCAAAGAACTCATTGTAGTACTTCCTATATTAGGATTATTTCAATCTGATCATTTAATAGGATTGAGTTTTTACATTTGTTTATTTTTTTCATTTTTTGGTGAGTAGACTTGCCTCCTAACTCCTTCCATGCCTATCAAAGCAATTCTAAAAATTAAAGCCCTACACACCTTATTGCAATTATGCTGGTCTTGTGTCGTGTTGTTTTATTAATTCTGCATTTAACCTGTATGGGCTAGTAGTGACTGAAAACTGTACGGTGTATCAGCCAGTGAAGCGAAAGAGCGAAATAACTGATTATGATGCTGAGCCCAGCGAATGGACAGCCAGTCCACGATACAATGAAGTAGTTAACAGCCCGCTCCAGACACCTGCATCAGGAAAAGGGAGTAGAGGACAACGGGCTTCAAGGATTTCAAAATGCAACAAATCTGTACCTCAGACTCCCATTTCAAGTGTTGGTATGTACTACTGTCAAGAATTTCATTGCTTTTTCATTGATCATTTGAGGAATTCTTAGGTTTCTGCAATTCCCATTTTTTACAATGAGGAATGCACATTGAATATCATGAGACAACTTTATGAAGATCCTTTATGTTTACTAGCTTTGTTTTTTTTTTTCCTTTTTTTTTTTTTTATCAATTTTCAGGTTCTCCTTGCAATAATCTTACTCCCATTGGTCCCTGTCGCTATGATAGCTCCCTTGGTAATGGAATTGGGGCTGCTGTTTCTCTTTCCAATTGCAATTGTTGTTTGAACGTTGATTCTTGTTTCTAAACTAACTGCAATTCATGTAATTTTAACTTGTATTATTTGATGGACATCAATTGTTTTCTAATTCTGATTTAGGTCTTTTGACCAAGAAGTTCATTAACCTTATCAAACATGCTGAAGATGGCATTCTTGATTTGAATAAAGCTGCTGATACTTTAGAGGTGATCTTTTGGCTGTGTTCTCAAATTTCTTCATTATTCTTACTCTCTTCTCTCACATATAAAACAATCTGATGAGCTTCCTTTCATGAGTTTCAGGTACAGAAGAGGCGTATTTATGATATTACAAATGTCCTAGAGGGAATTGGCCTGATAGAAAAAAAGCTGAAGAATAGGATTCAATGGAAGTATGTATATTCCATACAATATGTTTACGGGATGTGTCTGTTCCCTATGCATTTATGAGCTAAGTGGGAAATTTGTCAAATATTCCCTGCTTAATTTTACTAAAAAAATTGATTGATTGGTCAGGGGACTTGATTCAAGGTCAGATCATGTGGATGATGATGTTGCTAGTTTCCAGGTATGCTAAATTGTGAGAATTTTAGTACTCACCAATAGAATTTATGTCCGCGGCTGTGCTTCCAGTGGAATATATTTATGTACCACCTACTTTTTGTGTTGCATAGGCATGTGCAGGGAATTAGGCCCTTGATTGCTGGGTTGGCCGACCGGTTTGCAGTAGATCCTTTCCAGCTCTTCTGGAAGTAATGGCATGGCTTATAATATTATGTGTAAAAGCTTATATGATATTATGAAGTCTTGCAATGTTGAATATGTCGGTAGTCATTTGTATCAAACATTGGATAAGGCGCCCTTCTGTTGAGCTTTGTTAGACCATGAAACGTGTATATCCTGCAGACGAGGAATTGCCTGACAATCTCTGTTTTTGCATGATTTCCAGCATTTTTAATTTTTCCCCCTATCTATGCATGGGATTATTTTGGTCTTATCTATATGACATTCTTTTCCAATTTTCAGGAAGAAGTTGAAAGCCTTTCAATTGAGGAGCATAGGTTGGAGGAACAAATAAGGTATTAAGTCTAATTGTGAGTCTGCATGTGATCCAGCTATAAAAACAAAAAAATAAACAGTTGCCATGAGTCTTCTTGTGAAGCCTTGTCATGTCTCTTGTAAAATCTTCCAGTTAAGCTGATGCTTTGTACTGTTGCAGAGATATGCAGGAAAGATTGAGGGAACTTAGTGAAAATGAAAACAATCAGAGGTAGGATTTTTCTTTATCCATTATTTTCTTCATAATTTAGCAGCTGAATCTATGGCCAATCATTTGGTCCTCACATGTATGCTTTATATGTCACATCATTTAGATGGCTGTTTGTGACTGAAGAAGACATAAAAGGCTTACCCTGCTTTCTGGTCTGTTTTATTCTTCATTTTCCTTTTCAGCTTCCATATTTTGTCTAGCTTTCTTGACACTATTTGTTCTTGATGGTGCTTTATCACTATGCTGACTTTATCTTGTTTTCTTGACGTTAATTGTTGTTGCTTGTGGTTTGCCACGAGGCTATTTTCTCAGACAACCGCTGATTTCTTTGTGGCATATGGCAGAATGAAACCTTAATAGCCATTAAAGCTCCACATGGCACCACTTTGGAGGTCCCAGATCCAGAGGAGGTAAGTTCAGGATGATAATGCACAAGTACAATTGTTGGACATGTCCATTGCTTTTTGATCAGTCATTCTCTTATTATTAGGCTGTTGACTATCCCCAAAGGAGATACAAAATAGTCCTTAGAAGCACAATGGGGCCCATAGATGTATACCTTGTCAGGTATTAATCTTTTGCTGTTGGTTAAAAAAATTCACTTTTTTTCTTTTCGAGTGAATTATTTGGTTTCTTTGCTGCTTGGATAAAGCCATTATAGCACGTATGTAACTTCCTTTGTGTTGAACTTGACTGAATCTACTGTGAGTGTGATCAATTCATGTTTTCTTTCACCCTGTTATTGTAAATTTCTCTCTCTCTCTCTCACACACACACACACACACACACAGATCTATTCTATCATTGGGTTTATTCAGAATCTGGATACAGAAAGGGCACTTGTGTTCTATTCTGATCTTTTTTTTTTTCTTTGGCTTTGTTTTGTGCTCGCACGGTAATTTGGTTCCCTGTCCTTATTTCAGTCAATTTGAAGAGAAGTTTGAGGAGATAAATGCTGCTGAAGCACCCCAAACCCTTCCGATAAATTCAGGCATTAATCAGAACACTGCTGTGAACAGTGATGAGAACAGAGGTGAAGAAATTCAAATTCAAGGACAAGAAGGTCACATATTGTGCTCAGATGCTAATGCTTCCTCAGACTTTGTGAGCAGGATCACGAAGATTGTTCCTGAAGTCAATGTAAGTTAGACCTTTGAGTATATGTCATCATTCCTAATAGTAGATATACCCAATGGAACAAGAAGGAAGATATTTTCAAATCCTTTTTGTGATAGAGGTTGAAAAAGTTGGGTAGTCCTTAATGACTATGGTTTTGATCTTTACGATGTGGAAAAATAAATTATAAAAATATTTAATAGACGTAAATAATATTTTCTTTTCGAAATTATAAATATAAAATAACAATTTTATTTATTCAATATTACCAATGTACACAATAAATAAACTGTAAAAATAAATTAACACATGATGTGGCTAAAAAAGGAAACCTCAAGAATCAAACAGTTTTTTAGTGAAATCCTCTAAACTTCTCAAACTAGTCAAAACAAATTCACAATGAAAAAGTCAACTCACAAATTAGGTAGTACAAAGTTACTAACCTTTAACCAACTTACTCTTGACATGTGACATTTATCGAAGAAGTCATTAAATTTGCTTCATAATAATGGAATCTAACACCTTTCGATTTTTTCTTGGACTTCTTCAATGTCTTGCAAATAACCAACAGTTCTAAAACTTTAGGATTGAAACTGCCAATGGAATTTCAAAGGTTCATAGACTTGGAACAAATGTTTAATAGTGATAAAATGATTTTGTGATGAGAAAATTTTGACTTTTTGATCACAAATAATGGAAGAGATTTTCTCCTCACTTCTCTAGTACACGTTTTCTCTCCTTTCATGTAGGTGATGGCTAGGTTAAGAGAAAGAAGTCTTTATCAATTTATAAGTGAGGCTAAAAACTAAGGTGAAAAAATTTGGAATAACAAAATTTATATACTGGAGTTCAAATGTTGGTTTGATCACCCACGCACACGTGGGCACCTCAAGTGTACATTAGTGCGACCCATTCTGCTTCTTGTGCACATGCGCGGATTAAGTGAGCACGAGTGCAACCCATTTTGTTAAATAGCTCATGAGTGCCTTTTAGACGTCTGTTATGCTTGGAGCCACATTCCTATCTAATTATTTTCATCTCTGAAGAGTTTGTTTGGAGTTACGATTGATTATAATTAATAAATAAAGACTCAAATACAACTTAATTGGGATCAAGTTTTGTTACAAAGATAAATCAATAAAATAGATAGCAATCTCGCCTTGGAAATTTCGTGACAAAACCACTTTCATGACTCAAATAGAAGGTAAGCTCTAAATAACGTCATATTAGAGTTTGTTACATAACAAACATATCGTTCTTAGATAATTGAATATGATGTTCATGACGTGTTGCATTGGATAAACTTGTTTCCTGCAAAGCAATCACTACCAGAAAATACTTGTGATGTATTAACATATATTTGTATTAAAATAGTAGAACATAATGGTAATTACCACAGTAATAGCACAGTTAAAACATATAATAGTAATCAGTATAAGCTTAATCAGTAATAATGTTAATGCTTCTCCTGAAAAAATATAACAATCAAACCCTAGCTACATGTCAGAACATAGGCTAGTCTTACTATTCTCCCCTTCAAAATAGACACATCTCCCCCCTTTTAACACAAATTGTCGAGGGGTGGCTATCTAAGAGTGAGCTTTATCACTTGAAGTCTCGACTTCATTGTTGGGCACTACTCGTCAAATGTACTAGTCTTATCAGTCAACCCTACGCTCAAGAGACATTCAGGGCTTGAACTCGGGGACACCAGTTTGAAGATCTCAGACACTTGTTTAGAGATTTGTCCGAGAGGCGACGACTTGCTTTATCTATTAGTACAAGGTTACCTGAAACTCTGATTGGATGAGGATATTTGCTCCATCTGAAGATATATATGATGTAGGAGACCCGTAACTGAATTAGTAGTCTCATTGGGCTGAGAATGTGAAGGACCTTTAGATGTCTCACTAGCAGAAAGAGGAGGGATAAAGTTATCGGTACGAGATATGTGATTGGGTACATGAGTCATTGGTAGGAGATATGTGATTTTGTACATGTGATTGATTTTGAACATATGTGACTATATTAATGTGTTGTGAAAGAGATACAGGAGGAACAACAGGTAGGCGGATGGAGAAAGAGGATAGAAGGCACTAAATGAGGCAGCCATAGAGCAACTAGTTGTCGGTTGAGATGTTTGTGGCGGCACCTTGAATTGCTTAAGATGGGTGAGATGTATCATACCAAATCAAAAACAACATAATATCCATAACCCAATAGTGGACAAAGGGATTTAGTCAAATTAAATTCCATTCGGCTCCCAAATAATATATGTACTTGTTCAAGTCCAAATTATCAGTATGGAAAAGTATCTAACCAAATATCCAAACTATTACAATATAAAATCGTATAAATCATCTATCTTATACAACATTCTAAAATATACAAATTATGAAACTCAAACTATTCAATAATCAAATATGATAAAATACTAAACATTTGTCAAATACAAATATGAATACTGCTAAATATTAATTTTGGCCAATCTTTTTTTCACATCCTGTAAGTATTCATGGCTTGTTAATTTGGAAGGATTAAAAAATATTGCAAATATGACCCTAAAGCTCAATAAGTTTGTATATATATGATATACAAATATATATATGCTAAGAAAACAAATGGAAGGATAGAAAACCATAAAATACATATGAAAACTAATATGTCAAACTTTTCAAATAATATAATCCAAATTATGATTTCGCATGCATAGTGCTTTACATATATACGGATATCAAATCTTACAAACCGTTCGAAATCATCAAAAGTTGAAATCATGCGAATCTAAAAATCATATCAAAACCTATAAATCTCATAAGGCTAAAATATCTTAAAATATAAAATATGATGCAAGTTAGATTGGAGAACTAAGGATCGGTGATTCACACACCAACTAATCAAGAGGCTAGTTTTGATGACGGGTTACATATATTTTTTGTAACTTTAGGTCGATATATTATTATTCAAGATTTGTAAGTAGGCCGTTTATAAATTACTCCCTATAAAAAGGATCAAACACTCTCTTTTTCACATGGAGAGAGGCGCATTTCTCAAATGTGCCTAATATATTATGATATGTCCGAATATATACTGTTAATTTTGTACAATGGTTCTTAAAAAAATAAATAGAGGATTCTATAATAAATATATAAAACTTTTTCACTATATGAAAAAAATGCAAACTCAGATCAGATAATAAAAAAAAGTCCTTTCCGACACATTTGTATGAAATGTCACATGTAAAGTCAAATATAAAAGTTTTTATGACTTTGTTCACAATATTTTTCATATATGAATATAATCCTTCAAAATATTCACATATTTTATAAAAACAAACAAAATTTTTAAATATTTTGTAAAACTAAACAAAACATAAAAACATTAGGTGAAAAACAAAAATAGTAAGTAAAATCAAAGAATTTACAAAATATACCAAATAACGGATTCAACATCATATTTAGTAAATATAACTTGAAGAGGTTTCAAACTCTCTTTGCTTCTTCTCTTCTTCTTCTTCTTCTTCTTCTTCGCTTTTCTTTCTCTTTCTCTTCTCTCTTTTTCCTGTGAATATAATTAAAAATCAGCGCAAAAGGTCTTATATATTTAATCAGTGCACAAGTACTAGACATAAGCGCACATGCACCACATCAAGTGCACTTTAGGTGCTAATAAATTGTCTCAACAGCGTATGAGCGCTGCAACAAGTGCATTTTTGGTGCCAAACATTCTATCTAATTCACGCATGAGCGCCCCATAGACGCTCATCATGCGCACAACTACTGCTTCAAACTTGCATGAGTGTGAAGATTGGCGCCATTTAGGTGCTAGGTCTAATTCCTTCTTATTCAATTTTTCTCAAATTTTCGTTATACAATTTTAACCCAAATTAACCAAATGCATATTAATAATGACGTCATCAATCATGAATGAAAAATATCGATCGTTACAAGAACCGCTGCCTCTTTGGCTTTTTAGAACTCTTCTTTGCAATCGATTTTGTAGTCTTATGTGATCAAATATTAAAATACTACCTCAACTACGGACCAAACAATACAAAATTTAGCCATACGCGAAATTGTCTATAGGGGAAAAAGAATTTCATGGTCGGTGTTGGAGCGCCGTTTAGTTGCGTTTAAGCACGGAGACTCCAAGCGCACATATCTAATAGAAATCTCATATTTGGATGAATCGACATGGGTTAAGATAAATAACCCACTCCTCAGCATTATTTCAACACTATTTCAAGATAATTAAGCATGATACTTCAAAAATCATGAAAATATAAGTCAAAATGTGAAAATATGCAAAAACCAACTAGATCTTCGAAATTAAGAGGATTTCCTTCAAAAATGACTAGAGAAGAGCTAAATCCGCTAGATTATTGGAAAAAAAATGAGTGGAAATCAAAGAAGAAAGGTAGGAGAGAAGATAGTGTTCGAACAAGAGGAAGAGCTGCGGTGAGTAGTGAGGCCAGGTTTCCTTGGTGGCTTAAAGATGTCGTGGTGCTCAAACATCTAAAGTTGACATTTGAATGTCAGTCTTGGCGTTCAAAGAACAACCTTAAAATGGTGTTTGAATGTCATTTCACTGTGGAAAATCACTCTAACTATAGTGATTTGTATGGATTGCAAGATGAGTTAAACAATAATACAAATAATACTAAAATTTTCAACAATAATTGGCGACATTGATAAAATTTATTAGTCAAATCAAGGTTTTTGTGACTTTAATAATTATGAGAAAAATTCATGCACTGCCTTTTTGAACAAAATAAGTGGGACTGAGGTATATAATATGTTGTATGTGAGTGAAGTATCATGCATAAGAGACTTCAAACCCTTGAATTGCGAAGGAGTTTGGATATGATATTTAATTTCCTAGTGTATTTTGGAGAACCTCTAAGAGAAAGTTAAACCTAACACCACTAGAGCCTATAACTCCTTTCAACAATTTTCTCGTTCTAAATGAGAGTTTTAGCATTGAGGAACTCTTTTGATGAACTTTTCTCCTTTTTTCATAAATCTTGACTAGAAACTCATCTAAATATTATTATTATTATTTATTTAGTGGTGTTTATTTTTTGAGTTTATATTTAACTATTTTGAAATCAATTCAATTTCAGGATAGTTTAAGTACATTTAGAATTGTCAGTTTAAAACACACAAGAGTAGTCGGTGTCTCAATTAGTATGGTACGGTGTGTTCTGTGAATATGTGTACATTACAAGATATAATAGACCTTTTTTATGAAAATACGAAAAATGGGGTGAATGAACAAATTTCATATCTCATTAAATGTATAAGAAACCATTCATCTTCGAATAAGTTTTAAATCATCAACCCATTATCGAAAATTTTCAAATTTTAATTTTTGGTTTAGCTTTTTTTTAATTGAAAATAAAAAATATATGTTTGCTCTCACTCTAAATACACTTTAATTTATATGCACAATGCATAAGGGAGTTACTCGTGATTAGCACTAGATGCCTTGGCATTAGAAGCCAAGTCCTCCTCCTTGATCCAAGCCTATTTCTCTGAATAATGGGTTAATTTGTTTGAGTACACCGGTGTTGAACCAAATCCATTTCCTTGGAGGTCGCATTTGACGGTTATAGCCAAACTCAATATCATTTCTCTTAAGTTTTGCCCCTCACGTGTGTGCTTTATTTATTCGGAGGATTTACCTTAAGCCTTCTTAGAAGAAATCCTATGACAATGGAGCCAAATGTAGTTACGTTGGGTGCATGAGTGCCATGTATGAACGAATCTCAAAGGAGTGTAGGGTGCACGAGAGAGTGATCGAGGCATCGTCCTATTCAAAATAGTATGAGATTTTCTACTTTGGCGCTCAGACTCTTTAGATGTTCTCCTAGAGTTCAGATGATATGTCATCTTCTTCTGATCACTCTTACTCGTCCAAGTTCTTGCATCCAAGTTATGCCTAGATTCATTAGAATTAAGTAGAGGATAATGGGGACGGATATAACTAAAGACAATACAGTGGTTACAAGTAGATCTCTGTCTAATGAAAGTAGAAGACTTAGGTGCTTTATCGGGCCAAATGGAGTGATGACTCTATATGGTTTTTACATGGTTTGGGCGAATGTGCCATCCCTTACCACATCTAGCACATGTGGGGCCAACATTCGTAATGGAGAGATCTATTTTCGTGCTAGTCTTGGATTAAGTCTTAAGAGGGGCTTGTTTAGGATTCTTTTCTTGATGGATCGAATTACCCACCTCCTCTTTAGCATTACTCTTGGTAGTTGGTACGAAAATGATTTTCGCAGGGTGGGTCACTTGTGAATTTATTTACAAAAACCAAGCCCTTTCTTAATAGTAATCGTCTTGCCTAGACCAAGCATACGGTCAAATTTTTTTGTACCTTTTGTGAATATGATTAACTAGGCCTTAGATTTTTCCAGTTCAATTTTAAAGTACTTTATTTTGTCCCTAAGAATAAGATTTTCCTCACACCAGATTTTCAAGACCTCTTCCTTTTTAGACAAATAATTTTTTAAAATTTCCTCTTCACTCTCTAGTTCTTTATCTCTTTTTGAAAGAGTTTTGTTTGTTTATTTAGTAACTAAGTTATCATGATGTAGTTCGTTAAAAGCATTTAAAGGTCATTTAACCCATTTTCTGATTCGGACACTGACATATTAGATTTATTAGACTCATCAAGACCTAAAGTACGTTACCATTGCACACAACACGGGACTCAAAGGTCATATAATTGGAGGGCTTTTCAGAGTCGAAAGCCATACTTTCACACTCCTTGGTCTCTTCATTAGAAAAGGTGATATATAAGGCTTTGTTTTTGTTATGCTTGAAGTTAGGACATTCAGTACTAATGCATCTAAACCTTTAGCATTCGTGGCATTAAATATCTTTAGATTTTCCATCCTTACTCATTTTTTGCATCCTTATTTTTTTTTTATAGTTGGATGAGTTTTCAGAATTTTTATGAGATTTTTTTATTGTTTTTCAAATAAATTTTCAATTGTTTTGCAAAAAAACATCATTTGCTCATCATTCATAGATTCATCAAGTCATCACTAGACTTCTCTTTCAGTGATCTTAGGGCTATACATTTGTTCTTTTTTTTTGTGAGACTAAATCTATAAGTTTGAAGAGATCTAACCAACTTTTTAATTTTTATCTTATCAAGGTCTCTACTGTTTTTAATAGTCATGACCTTCGGTCGAAATCGCTTGAGTAAGGACCTCAAGACTTTTTGGACAAATTTCTAATCAGCAATTTTTTCCTTATAGGATGAAGATAGAGTTCATTATGTCATTTAATTTGGCATAGAACTCCTTAATTGTTTCATCATCTTTCATTTTGAGTTCTTCAACCCTAGCTGCCAGCATTTGCAATTTTGAGTTGTGAACAATTTTTTCCTTTCATGTGTAATTTGTAAAAATATTCTATACTTTTTTAGCTATTTCACACATCGACACCATTTAAACTCATCAGGCAAAATTGCCATAAAAATGGTATGGATGCCTTTATTATTTCAATTATTGTGGCTTAGCTCATCGTTAGACTACGTGGAGTTGAGGTTGATAATTTTAATAATTCATTTGGGGTAGGCTATGATACCAATTGAAAAAATTCGGTAGTTCTTAACAATTACGGTTTTGACCTTTTATGATGTTGAAGAATAAATTATGCAAATATTCAACATATATAAAGAATATTTTTTCTAGAGACTATGAATATAAAATAACAATCTTTTCATTCAATTCCATTAATATATGCAATAAACAAAATGTAGAAATGAATTCACACACGATGTGGCGATGAAAGAAAATTTGAAGAACCAAATATATCTTTAGTAAAACCCTTTGGGTTTATTAAACATGTCAAAATAAATTTACTATGAAAATGTCAATTTATAGATCAGGTAGTACGGACCCACTAACTTTTAACCATCTTACTTCTGATACGTATTCCCTACTGAAGAACTCTTTAGATTTGCTTCATAACAACGGAATTGAACACCTTTTGAATTCTTCTTCGATTTACTCCACTATTGTGTAAATGACCAATGTTTTTGGAAATCAAGGATCCAAGCCATTAATAGAATTTTAAAGGTTTACAAGTTTGAAACAATTATTTGATGGTGGTAAAATGATTTCAAGGTGAGAAAACCCAAACTTTTGGATCACAAATAATGCAAGTGATTTCCTCATTTTCCTCTAACTTCTCTAGCTCATTTTCTTGTTTTTTCACATTAGTAACAGATAAGTTAAGAGAAGGTAGTCTATTTATAATTGAGGTTGAAAATTAGAGCGAAAAAAATGCGGAACAGCGAAATTTCTACGTTGGATTGTATGCGAGTGTGCATGTGCATGCCTCATGTGCCCATGAGGGTGACTCATTCTATTTCTTGCACACATGCACAAATTAAGTACATATAAGTGTGACACTTTCTGTTAAGTAACGCATCAATGTCATTCAAGCATTCATCATATGTAGAGCAACATTCCTAAATGTGTATAAGTATCTTTTGTGCACCCAATTATTTCCATCATTTAAAAGTTTATCTTTAGTCACAATTGATCACAATTAATAAATAAAAAGACTCAAATACAATTTGATTGTGACCATGTTTCATTATAAAAATAAGCCTATAAAATAGACCTAACAGATGCCAATGAGTGACTTGAATATGAGAATTCAATCACTTTTGGTATGGAAAGAAAATCGTACTTGTAATTTAAGGAGTCTTTTGGAATATAATAAACAACCTCTCTAAAATCAAAGGTAAAACTCCATACACCTGCAATCTGTTAGACTTGTGCACTTGGCTGCAGGTGTTTTCTTGGTACGCGAAGCAAAAAATCCTTTTGCTATTACTTTTGTATATTGAATTTTTTGTATATGTGATACATAACTTCAAAAATCTTTTACAGGTAGTGAAAACATTTATATATTTACTTGAAAAGGGAGAAATTATCAAATATATTCTCAAATATTTCCAATGGTACTCTCAACTGTTATTTTTAGAATTATATTACATTTTGGATCTGATGAAATATTATGAATTTAGATAGAAAATTTGTGCAATGACTCATAATTTCTTTTTTTCCCCTAATGTAATGAATAATAAAAAAGAAAAAAAATGGGATTTTGCAATTCTATTTTAAAGTAGTGTCATTGTGGTAAATTTTTTGGGGGAATTTTTTTTTTGGTCAAATTGGCCACATTCCAAGTCATAAAATAGTACACACGTAGGGTTTTAGAAGCTACAATAATAATGATTAAGAATTAGATAGGACGAGATTTTGATGAAAACCAACTATTCAAGGATAACCCGATGGTTATCCCCGTTACATTTTATTCTTTATTTCATTCTCTCTTTTCCAATTTTTGTCGTTCACCATTTCAGTGTACTTGGATTCTGTTCTTAGAGCAGATATTATAAACTGGCAAGATTACAATCTTACTAGCTGTAGAGGAAGACTGTATGGCAAGACTACAGAGTAGATAATAGACATTTATTTTGATGGCTTGACTCCTGACCTAGTATAGGAAATGACAATCTTTTTATCCCATTTAGCGGAATCATGTTAGCCAATGGGAAAGACTACATCTTTTAGACTATGAGTGATGACACCAGATCAGAGTGAGAAATTGTGTAGTGCTAATCCTTGAACTATGGTCTATTCGACATAAATTTTACCCAATTTAGAATTGGGACAAAAATATTAGTCGAAGAACTGTGAAAGTTGAAAATTACTTTGATATTTTCCCTTGGAAGAGCTGTCCTGCAATGTGTTCCCTGTTTCATTTGCAGAGTGAAGCAGATTACTGGTTGCTATCAGATGCTGATGTTAGCATCACTGATATGTGGAGAACAGAATGTATCCTCTTGCTGCAAATACATCATCCCATCATTTAATTGTCATCCGTTTGCTATTCCTCCCCGACCCCATTTGAAAAAATTTCCTCTTTTTTGCCATAGACATGATTGCTGGATTCCTTGACAATCATAGCTGCAGTCGAATGGAATGAGTTTGATAGTCTTCAGGAAGACTATGCTATGACCAGCATAAGCACGCCACAGCCACAAACACCGACTTCCAGTGGAACAGAAGTGCCACCTGCTGAGACAACAGCAAGGTGAATGCTGCTGGAGTGATGAACCGAGGTTCAATCAACACATTCATTCTTAATGAGAAACCCATAGAATCTATTGATCATCCTAGTCATTCTCATGTCCCCCATTCACTCTTAGACTGCAAATCAGACTATCGAACATTTCAGAAAACTGCTGATTCTTGTAGTGGCATGCTAAGCATGAAGCTGCTGATCCATTGTACAGTTCGGCTGGCCGACATGAATCCAGTGATCCTCTGGGGCACTTCAGCTTTTAACTTGTAGCTACATAATATCTCAGCCTAGGATTAGCTTTTACTGCCCAATAGCAGTGCTCATGCTGCATAATGAGTTTGTAGGAATATTTATGCCAATTAAACAGTGTCATTAATATTAAATTCACGACAATGCTCACTTGCTCAAGGTGTGTCATGTTCGAGTTTTGACTAGTTCAGTGGGAAACTTGTAATGGAGATTTGGCGAGGCGGTCATATAGGGATTTGGAGCTCTGCAATTAGAGCAGCTGGGGTCATTTTATGCTGCTATGTTACTAAAATTTTATTCTATCATTGTCAAGTAATTGCCATTGCTGGAAATGTTTCTGGATTTCGATGTAATCTCTGTATCTGCAGGGTTTCGTGCAAGGCTCAAACATGCTGAAGAGACGATAATTCTAATTACTATCACTGTCGAGTTTTGAGAAATAACCTTTGAAGTCCAAAAGGTGGGTTATTTGCCTGTAAGTCTCGAGTAATGTTGGTCTTGGTTTGGTTCAGGAAGCTTAGAAAGGAGTTTTGATATGGTTGTCTTAAACATTATTATTATTATTAATAGTTAAGGTTTGTTATTATAATATAAAAAATTAATATTAAAATAAAATACTAAATATTATTTCATTTTTTATCGTCTAATTTAAAAATAATCTTAATTATGTAGAAAATATGAAAGCTTAATATTTTAAAAGGCCACAATAAAATTTCTTAGAAACAATATTAGAGGTCCCTTATATAATCTTGAGAAATTTGCTTTACCTTGACATTTGTTTGATTTTCGTGCTCGCGTAAATGCTGCCTTGGAAATGTAGGCTTTAGAGGCAAAGTTTTATTAAAATATAAAAATTAACAGAAAAGATTAAAAAAAAAAAAACCAAAAAAGGAGAAGATTGGCAAATTACAGCAAATATGTTGGGGGACCAAAAGAGCCGTATGAATTCTATAATAAATAAAAGTAAAATTAAATAAACATTACTTAAAATAAGGATTATTAAAATTATGATGAGAATAAATATTATATTATTTAGTTCATATAGAATATAATTATTCTAATTATAAATAAAATTTTCATAGTGTATAAATTTTAGTTTTAGATGTACACGGTGGTCGGTAATGATAGTAACCGGCACCGTCGGGGTTGGTAGGTGACGTGGGCTGGGGTTGCTGATGGTGGTTGGGTGATTGTCACAGGCAAGGAACCGGCTGACCGGCAATGGCTATTGACGGCCGATCGGAAATTATAAACATCACTCTAATAATTTAGTTTTTGGATAATAAATATTGGGATAAATAATTATATTTTCTTTAAAGTTTCCATCAAATACAGTAACAAAAATTCTACCAAATAAATTTCTTTAAAAAGAAATATTTAAAACCAACGCCACTAACGAAATGGACTGGGCAGCCGATTCTTTCATAAGTTTAATAATCATTGATGGGTATTATTACAATAAAACCATCCAATAAAATATGAAAAACTCCTAATAACTTTCTACTTCGCTTTTTTAAAATTACCATAACTAACCTGAGGTTGAAAAGAAGAAATTATAAAACGGTTGAAATAACTAATATCTTATCCTAGAAGTTATCTTTTAAAATCAGTATGCCCTATATAAAGGTTATAAACTCTTCTCTCCTAAAAAATTACTATCCGAAAAAAAAATAAAGGCAAGCATATATAAAGATCTTTTTTCTTTTTATTCTTAAAAATAAAAATAAAGTCATCTTTTTCTTTTATAAGTTTAATAATCTGTTTCTTGTCTTCGCTGTTGTCTGAATCTTGAGTTAAAAAAACGGAGAAATTCCAACTCCTGACCAGGATCTGCCAACAATCATCAAAGTAAAAAAAGAGTGAAATTCAAAATCACATTAAATATGAATTTATAAGGATTAAATGCAAGCTATATTATTAATATGTATTAAACTTTTTATCCCTAAAAGCCCTGATATTTAAATTTTATTACGAGAGAGGATATCTTCAGGGGAGATGAAAATATATGTTTTGCCTTCAATTTTGTTTATAATTTTATTCTTAATTTTTGTTTCTCATAATTATATTTTTGATATGTATTTTGAGTAAAATTTAACCATTATAAGGTATTCGATAGTACAAACATGATGTAGAAATTTTTTAAAACTATTAAATTAAAATAGAAGTCTAATTTTAGAAATTTTTTCATTATATATGTATTTCGAAAATTCCAAAAAGTAGTATTAGTATGAAAATACTATTTATACACCTAATTTTATATTTATTTATATTAAAATTATTAAATATAAATATAAATTTTATAATATTTTAATTATTATTATTATTTTATCTCTCTTCATATTAAAAGTAATAGTTTTATAAATAATATTATTTTTTTGCTAGTCAAATGTTTGCTGCCGACTGCTGAACGCTATCTCCCACCATCTTCGGTTTCTTGATTTGATATTTTATTTATTTATATATACATTTTTTATAATTTACTCAATATATATAATACTCACTAGAATTTAATATGATAAAAAACTTAAAAAATTAAAATAATAACGTGTTATATACATAAATAGGAGATGCCGCATTTTCTTTTGATTTTTTTTATTTCTAGTGTGGGGTCAAAGTCAAATTTTCCAAGCCACTGTTTCAACTTTAGTTTTATGAAAACTATGTGGCAATTTTATATTTGATGGAGATATTAGTAGTGGGCTGACTAAAAAGAAAAAAGTGGCCCGAAATTAATAGTGGCCCGTTTACTCCTGGGGCGGTCAACGCCGCTATTGACAAAAAGAGCGCAGCAAGTAGGTCAAACGCGGCTCAAGATTATCGCGGCCCAGATCGAAATCAGCCCACGCTCACCTTCCCAAGTCTCAACGGTCATTTGCCTTAATTCCCCACACCTCCAAAAACAGCAACCTCTTCTGTCACGAAAATCGTCCAGAATCAAAGCACAATTCGAAAGAAGGCTCACAAATTAGCGCGCAGTCCTTAGAGGAAGTTTCAACGGTCACTGCGCGCGGTATCTCCACATGAAGAAGGGAATCCTCTTTCCTGATTGTTACAACACAGAATGGAGCATGTGTCCATATTGAAAAAGGTAACGAATCCGACAGAAGGCGAATATTCTGCCTCGTCACTTAAGAAAGACAACGGATGCCCACGAC
The DNA here is from genome assembly GCA_033239525.1 of Nepenthes gracilis. Taxonomy (NCBI): domain Eukaryota; kingdom Viridiplantae; phylum Streptophyta; class Magnoliopsida; order Caryophyllales; family Nepenthaceae; genus Nepenthes; species Nepenthes gracilis. The sequence continues at coordinate 3,989,945 of BSYO01000001.1, forward strand.
CATAAAAGACCATGGAAACCCATTCCATAGGCATGCATTCTTGCATATTAAAACTCATAAAAACTCTCTAAACTCTCCAAGTATCCCAACATTATGCTCTCTCTCTATTATTAGTTCTCAACGAATTCCATACGTAGAGAAACTGCACTTCTCGAGCATCAACGACCAAAGTCACTGTCCACAAGTGCATCTCTGACCATCATTCATAAGTCCCACATCCTAAATCAATATTTATATTCTCTATATTTACCTTCTTATTTTTAAAAGGCCGTTTACTGATTTGAATGTTAGAGTATTTAACCTCTTATTTAGAGTTGTGGTATATGAGATCCTAGGCTTAAAAGACGGTGACCGAAATCCGATGGAAGATCTTGACTCGAATTCATTTAAAATTTGGATTTAAAATGCATCAATATTAAATAATTTAGCTATCTTATTCATTTAGAAAAAAATAAAATATATGTTAAAATATAGGTTTCTTTTTATTGGTTATTAAAATTTTAATTATTATATATTTTTTAATAATGAGTTAGTATTATAGGTATGTTATCCCTATGGTATATGATATAGTTTTATAAATTTATTAATTCTTATAAAATAAAGGCCTTCAATTAAATATTTTAAATTGTAAATTCTAATATTTTCATATAAAGTATAAGTATTTATCATTGTATACTCAGTCGTTCTCTAATTTCTCCTCTACACATAAAAAAAATAAAATAAAATAATAAATTAAAAAATCTTTTAAGGAATAGAGAGCAGCGTTGAGGTTTCATTATCATCCTTTTTGATACGTCTTAAATCCAAATCTTTTACGAAATTGTGTTTTGAGTTTGTGCTGATGTGGGTATCAGTCTCTGTGCTGCTTGGCTTGGATCTTACGCACCACAATAAAAGGCAAAAAGTTAAAAGAAAACAACGAAACTCACTCTTGAATTTATCATTCGATATTCAAATCAGTTATCCTTATTCTGAAATGAAGAATACAAAGAAAGAAATTGCTAGAAATGATGTAGGGAGAGAGATTCGTGAGTTTGACTCGGAGGTGGCGCCCGGCGTGGAGCGTCTTTTGTGATGGTGTGTTCGTGGAGAGAGGTTTTCGGTGGTACACTCGTGGAGAGATGCTTACAGTGGTGTGCTTGTGAGAAGGGGACGAGGGCGTCCAGTGCGGATCCCCCTCCAACGCCCACGGGGCCGTTGGATTTGAAATCCAACGGCCCCCGTTTTTTTTTAAAAAAATATTATAAAATTTAAAAATAAAAAATATTAAGATTTATATTTTTATAATCAAAATATAAAAAAAATATTTTAAAAAAAATAAAAAAAAACAAAAAATATGTTTTTTTTTATTATAAATTTTGGGCCGTTGGATTTTTCAATCCAACGACCCAAACAAAGTACGCCGTCCCGGCCGGGGCGGGCCTTTTGAATCCATGTGAGAAGTGCCTTTTCTTCCTAATGGATTCGCGGAGAGCAAATAGTAGAAAAGAGAATGTCGCTTAATTCATTTGAAAGCTGGAATGCTAATGTCAGTTTGATCACTTGAAGAGAGCATGTATCTGAAATATGTGTCACGACCCAAGAATACAATATATATTGGTCAAAAATAAAATCAATAATTATGTTTCCATCAACAATAAAAATCTAACACGGTCGTAACAATCCGGAAACATATAGGACCCAATATAACAAAAACTTGTACAGTATTTCATCGGATATAAATCCCGATAAACATAATATATAACCTGCTATCCAAATATCGTAAGGGAGGTATCCAAATATACAACTTTAACATTTTTTATACAAGGATTAAGGCTATCATCCAACCACAAACAATAATAATAACACATAACCGGGATCAGAAATATACCGAATATAAACATCTCCACTCATCAATCGAGACATGCTACATCAAATGACATCCGAACTCCAACAAGCGTATTCGTGCCACTAGTCTGAAAGGATAAAATATAAAAACATGAGTCTTAGAGTTCAACAAGTATCGTGTATATGTAAATGATGCATATAAATCAGAGGGAATGGATAACAATTACAACCGTGCAAAAACAAAACACAAGGTCAACAAAATTCTTGAAAATCAAAGAGATGTCTCGCACTAAATCATCGTTCATATCAAACAGTTCCTCTGAGATATAATCATAATAAATAATGATCCGGTTAAATATTATAAACGATATCATATCATATGATCCGATGTTACACTACATAATCGCGACCGTCACCATATCCGTGTGGGATACATATCATCGTCTGGATCTAGATCTCATATATTATATATTGAAATCGAAAAAATCAAAATCAAAATATATAAATATAAAATATATTTTGAGGCTTAATACATTAATATGCACATGACATTCCTATCGCCCATTGGATCAAACCGCATATCTCAAATCATAATCCATGTAATATATGTAGAAATACAAAATATGTACAAAATCGGAGAACCAAAGATTAATAATATCAATTTGATGAAGGGTTACCCTCATCCGATAATCACGGTTATATCGGCTACGATTTAAGCTAGTATCTTAAGGTTCGGCTACGGTTTAGACTAGTAACTCAAAACTATCTAAATACTCTATCTCCCATAAATTAAGAACTTGCTCATTATATTTTATCACCCCCGGCTTTGGGGCAATATCAAAATTTAGTTATATATTAAAAAGTCTGAATATATTATTCCGTTAATTCCTTATGATGTTCTCATTTAAATATACAGTCAATAGGTCAACTACTAAATTTCTCAACTTTCCTACCAACAAAAGTAAAGCAACATATCACATACGTCCCCGTCGAGAGTGGTACCAAATATCTCATGCCTCGGATTACATATAAGAGTTCATCGGGTCTTGAATCGCCATTGTCCCGTAGTGACCTTGCCCCCGACACTATGCATGTTGATCGATGCACGGCTTGGTTCATAATTTCACAATATATGGATACACAAATATACATATATACCGTTCGGGCATTTAAAAACCCTCCAAATCATAAATACCAATGTAAAACCATCACGCAACTAGTAAAATATATATGCATATACGTAATAAACGAATTGGATATATATAAAAATACATGTATATTAGTAAAATCTTTAATATAGTCAAAATATATCAAAAATTAGATTAGACCAATAATATGGTTAGAGGATACTTGTATCGACTTTATACTTCACAAACCTGAAGAAAAGATATCCCGAAACACCTGAATCGGGTCTTTTTCTCTTTTGCCTCATGCGCGCCCTTGCCACAACCCTGTCTCCTCTGCACCGCCCTTTGCACCGCACGCCACCACCATGCCGCCTTGAATGACTGTCGCTGGCCTTCCTGGCGTCGTCTTGCCGGCATCGCCATCGTTGCTCTGCCACCTCTCTCTTCTCATGCGGCTTCTCTCTTTGCGCGACCTTTCACCGCACGTGCCGTCGTCACCCGCAACCACCGTGACCTCATCCACGAGCCACAATCACTGCCATTCACCTGCACCACCACCACCTCCTCCTTCCCCTCTGTTCTCCTCCTTCTTCCCTCTTCTCCTCCTCCTCCTTCCCCTTCTCCTTCTCCGCATTGAAACCCCCCTCCTTTCTCTCTTTTCTCTCTCCCCGATCTCCTTTCTCTTTTTTATTTTTTTTTATTTTTTAAATAAATATATTATTATTATATATCATTATTATTATTATTATATATATTTATATTTATATTTTCTATTTTACTTTTCTTTTATTCCAAAAAATTCAATCAAAATTCAGACAATAACACGAACATACTCCAAAATTCTTATCATTTCTCAAAAATTATAATATTTTAATTTATTTTTATCACGTTTGAAATATCCAAAATTATAATAAATATTAAAATAATCTAAACGGGATCCGACATATTATAGTATGCCCCCAAGGCTTTTTATAATTGTCCGACCGCGTCACCATTCCTTAAGTGGTAAGGTTGGCTGCCAGCCGCAAAGAGAGATCCTTTCCATTCGTTGAGAAAATATTAGTGCTATTTAGGACAGCAACGATCGAAAGAAGCCCTATCAAATTGTTCTTTTTACCGCGCGCGGTGGACACTGGAGTTTCCATCGGGGGATATGGGCTGAGTTGGAAATTTTTATTTCAGAAGAGATTGCTATTTGGAGAGATATTCCACATTGTAACCCGTTAGGGTAAGTAATCTCTTCCGCCCATGGACGGGTTCATGGGCCGTGTCTGATTTGGGCCGCATTTAATTGTCTAAAGGTCATCTCCGATTAATTGAGGTGTTGGCCGTCCTCCGAGTTAGCAAGTTGCATTTCTCCTGGGCTGAGCCCCCTTTTGTATTCCTCCATTTGATTATAAATTTAATAAAAAAATAAATATTTTTTATATGTAAAAATAATAATTCTCATATTTTATTATTATTATGTTTTATTATTATTATTATTATTATTATTATTACTATTTCATTCTAGTGATGAAACGTATCATAAATATTATCTTCGTTTCTTAATTTGTATGGTTAAAATTATTTTAAAAATATTAAAATTTAAAATAATGTCATAATATATTATTTTAATTTTAATATTTTATGTTGTAAAAAATTTCAACCATAAGTATCTTTAATTTAACGAAGATCACACGCCACTTTGTTGAAAACCTTGAATGATCTTTCTCTCTCTTCACGGCCAGAAAAACTCTCCCTCTTCTGCATTTATCAACAGAGCCAAACCCCGGCGCCGATTTCAATTTGTCTCTCCCTATCGGGCTCCTTATGATCATAAATGTCTCCAAACAAGAGAAGAATCCTAAAATCTCTATTCGCCGCCGGCAATTTAAGGTGTGGCTGCGGCCGGTCGACGCTGCCTAACGTTTATCAACCAAAGCCAAAATCGGAATCAGCACACGGAAAATCGACCGATTTCTTGTATCCCTCATCTTCAAGTTCCTGCGATAAATTATTCGGCGGAGATGAAGGAAGAGGAGACGACAATTCCACCACAACATTCTCTCACAACATCGACAGCAGCGAGTCACCTGCACATTGCTCTGACGCCGAGAACGATCCCAACTGCTCCAGGACGGTGAGCAGCCCTACCCCTTCTTGCTCGAAGATCAGCGAAAGCATCGCCGTCGTGAAGGAATCAAAGGATCCGTACCTTGATTTTCGGCAATCGATGCTTCAGATGATATTCGAGAAGGAGATTTACTCGAGGGAAGATCTTCAGGAGCTACTGACTTGTTTCCTTCAGCTTAATTCGCCTTCCCATCACGATCTCATCATCGAAGCTTTCACGGAGATCTGGAACGGCATGATTTTCGTAAATAGTATTACTGAGCCAGAAGAGTTTAAAAGCCGAGTCACCAAGTGTTCGACGAAATGACCAACTGTTTGAATGCAACAGATTGAAGACTCCATGAAGGTAATTCTTCCATGAATGATCACAGAAGCTAACTTGAACAATGAGCCCAGAAAAGTGATTAGGAATTGAATGTAATAATTGATAGCTGTGGCCACGTTCTTGCTTGATTTGGTTATCTTAATTTCAATACTGGGATCGTTCCCATTTAATAAGATAAAATTATTAAAACACTTTCATTATTAATATTCTGAATTTTATAGTAATTTCTCCACTCTCAATTCATTGTATTAAATAATTTTATCCTTTTATTCCATCAATTATTTTCTTCAGAATCTATGCAGCTTAGCTAATAAACTTTATCGGTTGAACATTTCAATACATAAAGTAATGTCTAACGGTTGTTATTTATCAATTATTTTCCCCAAAATTAATCTATGCAAATAATTTAAAAATAATTTTTTAAAAACAATAATTAAAGATACATCATAAGTACTTCCAAAAGAAAATAGTATAACAAGATTTTTTTTTTTTTTTAAAAAAGTGGGACTTTAAAAATATCAATCTTCTTTTTCAGAGTGCCATAACTACGAACTGCAGTTCGATAGTTGTTGTCACATCACATCATGGACGTCGTCGTCATTATCGCGTCGTCTCAATGGTTCGTGACATATCACAAGTTCAGTTAAATGGAGTCGGCAAGATTCAAGTGCACTCTGCAACAGCTTATTTTTCAAAAATAAAAATAAAAATAAAATGCGTAACCAGTTTTGTAATCCTTATGTAAAACTTTATTGCAAATTTTTATTTTGATATTACTATTAATCATATATAAGTTTGTCAAATTAATCACATATCAAATCATATAAATATAGATACGATATCAGAAAAAGCTTAACTATATATTAATGTAAGATATCTTACATGATAGTAGGGGTAAAGTATGTGATGTAGAATATTGAGAAAAAGTTTAAATTCAAGAATGGGTATTGCTTCTAAATTTTCCATAACTACATATTTAGAGGTGGATTGAATATTTAAAACCTAGGTTGAATTAAATAAACATAAAGAAATACGAATTATCTGTTATTAAAAAATAATTTAAAATAATTTATATTTTAAAAATATATTATATTAAATCAAGTTAATATAATTTACAAAGCAAATTTCATCTAAAGGGTTATAAAATATTGTTGTTATTGTGGGTTTGATTGGAGCAATTTATACATTAGAGAAGATGCAAATCTTCTCTAGTGATCCGGACCCACTTGAAAAAGGAACAATGATATTTGCTTTGCTTTCATGTCACCTGTTCCCTTATATCGCAAAGGCACGCCTTCTGTTATAAGATGATACATGTCACATGAACAACTAACAGTAGTTGCCTTTGTATAGGCAGCAGGGCCCTCTTGATTCTTCCTTTTATTATTATTATTAAGTAAACAAATTAAGCACTTTATGGTTGGTGTTGCTAATTCTATCAACACTTTCATATAATATAGGGTAAGACATAGCATGTATGAGATTTCCTGTTTTATAAGATCTTAAAATAGTTTAATATATATCATCTTATATATATATATATATATGTTTTAGTGAGTAAGAACTTTTATTTATGAGCAAGATTATTTTTGTATATCCAAATTCAATTCAATGGAAGAAACAAACTACACAAAACACAATGCCTAATAAAAAAAAACTGTAACACTCAAATGAGATTAAAAAAAAATGGACAAGCCACACCAAAACCTGAAAGAACCCGTTGAGACCCACGACAATGGCTATCGGGATCACAAAATTAGATCATTCACATTTAATGATTAAATATTATCAAATCAAATGCGAAGTTATCACGTCACGGTCTAGGTTATCTTAACTGAATTGGAGGATCTTGCTTCGTAAAGTAGGATTTTTATCCCAATAAAATTAAGTGCTTTTTTTTTCTTCTTTTTTTTTACGTTTTGTGGACTTTGAAAAAAAAATATATTTCTTTTAGAGTGAAATCTTGCTCTGTGGAGCAGGATTCCCTGTTTATATCTTAATCAAACACAACCCTATTACGAACCTTTTAAATCAGGTAAATTGTAGCTTGGAGAGTCATCTTTACTTTTAATTACTATCATCTTTACCATTCTATTTATTTATCCTCCAACTAATTATCATATCTTAATCCTTGTAAGGCTAAAAGTATCCAATTTTACTATAAATGTAGCCTCAAATCTAATTGGCAAACCTATGGATGAAGAAAAAATGATCAATGGATTTAATATCATTCTTATAGAATATACACCTAGAAGGAACAAAAAAAAAAAATCGTGAGTGTTCTTAATTTTTAAACACTTTCTGATATGCAACCAAAGAATTAAAGTATAAAACGGGCGCTGAGAATGACTTCAAGCAAGATGAGCCTTGTCAATATTTGGTTGCACAGGTTAGAAGAATCTCTGAGCAGATTATATGGTGAATTTATCATTGCTTTCCGGTGTCCAAATAATAGATTTTTAAAATTTTAAATTGAGATCGTAATCAAGATAAATCTAAAAAAGAAACCTATAACTACCTTGGCACAGTTAGGCTAACACTAAATAGTATCACAAATGATAAAGTCAACTCTCATTTTTCCTTGGATGCCCCGATCCCAATATGATTTGATAAGAAAAAGAAGTTGTTAGGGTCCCTGCAACTGCCTCCAATTTAGCCAAAAAAAGTACCCTTTCTATTACCAATTAAGTGATGTACGACTAAAGAGAACTATGTACTCTTTTGAAATAATACTCGATTAGAGATTTTGTTGATGAGTATTTCAAAATTACCGGTAGATAAGTGGGATAAGATAAGCGGTACACGTAGATATATAACAAGAAGCTCACCAAATTTGAATCCGGTGATCTCCAAAATATCCTTAATAATAATGTTTCCATCCAAATAAAAGAAATATTTATTTTTCTTCTTACTTAAAATGAGACTAGAAATTGTTGTAAATTTTATAAGATAATATTTCAAAATAAAGACCAAATCCAGATAAACCTTAGAAAATAAAATTAGATCATTTGTAAGAGTGAAGATAATCATTTGCATGCCCTTACATATTCAAAAAATTTTGAGATCAGGATTGTTCATGGTCCAAACTCTTATTGTTCATGCAAGAACCTCTATATAGAGAACAGAGAGATAGTATAAAAGGCAATCACCTTTATGGGAACCTTCTTACCTTTAAAGAATTCCTTGGATGACCCCATTAATAAAGATGGAGAACAGGTCATAATGCACTGCTTAATCCAACCTACAAAAGTAGATGGAAAACCCATCAAAATGAGGGAGGGTAAGACAAGTACTTATTCCACAGAATTATAAGCTTTAATAGTCTTGGCCTTTATAGCCCACCCCTTAGGATCTTTATTCAAATAATATTTCTTTAGTAATTCTTGAGTGAATAAAATGTTATTGGTAAATAGTTGTTCTTCACAAATACAGTCTGACATGAGTCTACCAGATTATTCAACACAAATTTAATTTGATTTGTTAAAATTTTGAAAATGACATTGTTAATAATATTATAGTATAAAATGGATATAAATTTAGAAACACTAAATGCGACTTTCACTTTTGAAATGAAATAGATTGTCATAGAATTGATCTACTTAAGGATATGATTACAGAAAATGAAATTAATGAGAGTAGCAGAGATGTTAGGCCCAACAATATCCCAATATATTTTGAAAAAGACTATTGAAAAGTCATTTGGACTAGAGGCCTTGCAATCACCAAAATAAAAAATCATGGACCAAATATCTTCCACTAAGAGAATAACTAACGGCAAGAACACAAGGTGAGGAGGCACCAATTTATTCTTATAATATAAAGTTTTTGTTATTATAGTTTTAAATGCATAACTTCTAAGTTGTAATATAATACCTTATCATTGCATCAAATGTCAATCTCTTGTTAGTCCCTTAATAGATGCCAAATAATTACAGCATTTTTTTTCCCTTAAAAGGTTGGACCAAGGTGAAATTTTGTATAATAAATAATCCCCACCTCCATCATAGAAAAATCTAAGTGCATTCATGTGTTACATAAATATTTACACACGAGGGGTTTTACACACACTTTATTTATTTTTTGTATAACATCTTAATGATGCGAATTAATTTTCAGTACAATAAATAATAGATTGACAGTAAATCATACAATTATGTTAAAAGATAATTAAAATTAGCCTAAAATATTTCTTTTTAATATAAACAAATACAAAAGAGTCTTGGATGAATGTCAGAAGGGAAGGAACATACAATTTATTTAGAACCCATAATACTTTACACAATATTTTGACTGTTTTCGAGAATTACGAACTCTTATATTTTGTCATAAGGTGACCCTTTTTTAGGTATGCTCCAGATAAGACCTGTCCTCCACCGGAAAAAGGATGACGGATTAGTTTAGATCCAAAACGTCGTGCCAATGTGCTAGGAATTGTCAACAGTAGAGAACGAAGTTAATGAATTCAGGATCTCTAGTTTTTGAAGAGATTGGTTGGTTTAATCATTATTAATTATAACCGTTCGATTAATATTAAACGGTTAAAATCTTTTTTTTAAAAAGTAAGAACTAATTAGCTTTTATTTTTTTAAAAAAATAATATAACTATTAAGAACTAATTAGCTTTTATTTTCTTAAAAAATAATATAACTATTTGATTAATATTGAATAATTATAATTTAAAAAAATTAAATTTACTTTTTTTTAAAGAGATAGACTCTCTAATCGTGAAGTTGATACTTTATCTGTTGTATCAACACAAAACCTATGTGCAGTAATTATGCATGGATGCAGAAACTTTTACGTGTTGAACAAATTATTAATGCATAAGTCAATCTACAATTACAAGCTACTGTACATTTTTTGAAATGAGATAACTTATTAATTCATAATGTATTAGAAAATGCTAGATATACATTTGGAATTGGGGCTTATAAATAGCTAACGAGAAATATTTGTGAAATATTTATTTTTAAATAATATGATGCCTATCTATTTATCTAGTGATATATATATTTATTAATATCGATCGGTAAATAAGAGATAATAACATTAAAAATATTTTAAAAAATATAAAGTTTTTTTTCCAATATCACTCATAGCTAATACTCGAATTTGGCCCCCTCCCCCCACAACCAATATGCTGATTTTTAATTAAGAACTTTGGTTCATCCCAAGGGGCATTTTGTTAAATAATATAATTTAAAAACCTATTTTTATAACCATATAAGTTTTAAAATTAATGCGTGCCAAAGTTCGAATTGTCGTATAGATTAAGGACTCATTCGATTTTTTATTACGGGTTAAACTAGAATGGATCCGGTCTCCATTTCTGTTAGTCTGAAACTTATGCACCATAAACAACGAACAATAAATCAGATGGTTAGTGGGACTCATTGCCCAATTTATTCTCCAATGGTCAAGTTAAAAATTTTTCTTAAAAAATAAAAAGTTGTAATAATGATATGAGAGAATGTAGAGTTGCGTTTATATGGGGAATGTAAGAGAAAAATTGGGATCTTGTATATTCTCAATATGGTGCGGCATAGAGAGACAGAGGACTAGACTCTAAAGTGTGGCACTCGATGGGAAGCGACTTAGAGAGGAAAGAGGGCATTGAATTAGAGTGACTCACTAGGGATGCGCTCAATAAGCGGCTTGCTAAAGGGCATCTGACGATGAGTGGCTTTTAGGGATGGAGAGGAAGAACTGTGGGAAAGAAAGAGAGCTTGGTTCTTTCTTAGCCCCTGTATCTTGCTTGAGAGTTTTTTTAGTTGCAGGTCCTCTATGTGCACGAGGATTCTTGTGAGTTCTAAGTTTTACAATTATGTTAATTATAATTAATTAAATTATTATATCTAAGATTGAAGTTAAAAGATATAAAAAATTATGTCAAAAAGTCAAAATTTGGATTGGATTGAATATGGACTTGACACGTGCTTGAATTTGGGCTTGAGCCTCAATTGGGCTTGACGCAGGCTTAATAGGGCGCTCCAGCTCTGAAAATAGTAACATTGCAAGTAAAGCACGCTCAAGCTATGTTCAAACTCGAATTCTAGAAGAGTTTACGTCCAAGTAGCGCTTAATGGGCGCTTGAGCACCAAATGCCGAATCGCAGTGCTTGATGCACGCTTGATCAGCACTCGAGTATTGGGTTCGTATATAAATAGTGCCTAGCATTCGATGACCGCCATTTTTGAGCAGTTCAAGAGAGAGAGAGAAAGAGAGAACTGAGGAGAAGAGAAAGAAGAGAGAAGGCTTCCGGGTAGCTCAAGTTAAGATAATCGAAGTAAAGATCTGAGTAAATCAGGTCAAAACAAGTGTACCCTAAACTCCCTTTTTCTCTTATTGATTTTGTTGATTTCTTTGAGTTTTCTCATTCTAATACTCATCTCCGCTAAAATTCTAAAGCTAATATTGTATACATGTCAATCCCTCGTAACTTTATGAAGAAATTTTATGTCTAAATATCTGTATCATATCATATGTGATGTATTTTAATTTCTAAACCTTATTTTATGCCTATAAACATGATAATTTTTTCCTGTAAGCTTGGAATTCAAACCCAGTACCCATGTGTGTTATAAATTGTTGATTTTAAATTATTACCTATAAAATTATATACTACATTTTTTGAGATTAAGAAATATACATTGTATATTTGTTAAACTTGTATTAAAATTTCCAAATTTCTTATGCATGAACTGTTACTAGTTTTGCGTAATTTTACTAACTTTTGTCAAAGTTTATCACAAAAAAAAAAGAAAATAGAGGATTATAAGGTAAACTCTGTAAATGTTAAGAAATGATGAGCCATCCTCCAAAAGGATAAGAATTGAGAATTAAGAAATAAAGTGTAGAGTTTTTTTTAAATCAATAAAATAAAAAAATTAGACCAAGGATTATGATTTAACAGATAATATATTTTGAAATGCTTTAATATATTACGGTGGAAGATCATCGTTTGACCCTATTATCCGCAGGGTTAAAAAGCGACGTTTGACACCGTCTATAGGGTTATATGTAAACAGCCCGCCTTCGAATTTTGAGTAAAAGTGTAAAGGTTTTTTATTGTGTAGAAACAAATATAATTCAAGTATCGATCAACTGCTCACTTATCTAATAAGGCCTACTGGCCATGGTTCCTAAAAAGAATAAGTTTTTAGCATGTTTTAATCGTTAAGGCTAAAAAAGAATAAGACAAAAAATCCAAAAGTGCATCATGAAGTTTTTCTTGCTCATGTTTCATATCATTGTATTCTGTTATGATTCCTATTCTTTCTAATATTTTAAATTTAAAGTATGCATGTCTTTGTTATATATTATACATTATTAAGCTTTTGACTCATTTATTACTATTTTATTAATATCTCAGATAAGTCACACGAGTTTTTACCTGATGAGTAGGAGTGAAGATTGAAATATTTAATTTATACTTCTAAAAATATTTGTTTTTGCTAATCCATATTTATGTATAGTATGTGCTGTATTTAATTATTAACTTCTAGTTTGATTTCAGTCGAAAATTTGGTAGAAATAATGTAGAGTTTTGGACAGTTTTCAATGCCTAGGATAATATTGTATGGTTTGGTATCGGTTATTATGTTAAATATGTATATCAGTTTACTTACAAAAAAAAAAAAAAAAAAAACGTATATCAGTTGATGAAGGTAAGAAATGATTTACCTCAATAAATGATTTTAGTTTCGGATGGACAACTTTTATGGGCGTTTATTGTTTATTGCTTCTGCAAGGTAGTATATGATTGATTTTGATAATGAACATGCATTTTTTCTTAATAAAAGCATGACATCATATTATTTTTGGGCTAATGTCAGAGTCACTGATGATGTGACGATGTAATTGGAACATGTGTATAATGTTGTATTGTTTATGTACAGTCGATTGGAATATCAATAGGAAAAACTCACATCCAATTGTCAATTAATTTATTTATTGGTAAAACTCGTAATTGAAAGATAATTAATTATAATTATTATAAATGATGAGTTTTCTGACATGATCCGCCACAATTCTTCTTCTCCCTTTTTCTTTCTCAATGGTGAGGAGTATTTATAACGCTTCATGGAGAAGGCTTTTGGCGCTAAGATTTGTGACAGGTGTCCCGTCAAGATTCACCAGTTGATGGGTCACTGATGGGAGTCACTGTTATTAGTTGTCGCTTTGTGACGGTGAGGAAACTACTCACGGTCCTCTTAGCACATTTGTCAGACTGTTGCGATGATGGCTACAGATAGCGCCTGTATATACATCTCTGACTATTGTATGCATATATTTTGACTGCTTGGTCGGCTACCTAGTCGAGAGACTTTCTGATTGGTTTGCGCATCTGCATCTTTAATTTGGCCATTGATACTTGTCCCTTTGGCTCATTGTTCTCTGAGCCTGATCTTGGACACTTTAGTTATGATTGGGTTGGGCTAGATTGGTCTCATTCGTTGTGTGTTATTAGTTGAGCTCGAGACTGGATCAACCCATTGTACTATTAAACCCATCAAAAGTATTTGTAAAAGTAGTGCAAAAAAGATATCTCATGATTTTTTTAGATATTATTGATATGGTGTCCACTCTACCTTTTTCACACTACTTTCACAAAACTTACTCTATTTTCAGAAAGAATTTATAAAATTATATTATTTAAAGAAAACCCCAACCCACAGGCGAAAGTATCAGCAAACGGCATAACTTTTATTATTGATAGTTTTAGTATCCACTTTATTTTATATAAAGATTATTATTGAGATCTAATACACAAAATTATAAATTTAACTTTAAATATTATTTTTACAAATCAAAAAGATATTATTCTATCAATTTGATTAGATTTTTTCATATCTAATAAGATGAGCACTATAACGAGTATTAGAAATAAAGGTGTCAGCGCATGACTTGAGAGATAAACTTAAAACTTTAAAAATATTATTGGTTTTTGTTCTCAATACATATATGTACGTCAGACTGATCCCTATTAAATTATACGTTTTCTTACTTTGAACGAATAAAAGTGGAAATCAAAAGGTTGAAGAAAGGGGCCAGGTGGGATTTCAGCCTAACTACCCACTTATTTTGGGCAACCCTTTGGGCCCAATTCAAAAAAGGCCTAATTAAACTCTTAAGCGGCCCACTTATCAGCTCAGCTTGGCAATATATATTATGCTACGCGTACGGCCAAAAAGCACGTTTTTATTATTAATATTTTTTTAGTAGAAAGAAGCACATGTTTTAAGTCAACGGCAAAGTCCGAATTAATCTCTTTCAGTCAGCCATTCAGTCTAAATATTTCTACTTTATCCTCGTTAAAAATTATTAAATAAAAAATTAAGATATTTTATATTAATAATTAAACTGAAATTATCATTAATTTTATTAAATTTTAAATTAATTATTAATTATTGTTATCCAATTATCTTTTTAATGCTAGTCAATTTTTTTAAAAAAATTTTTATAATTAAAAAAATAATGACCCCATAGGAAGAAATCTACCATCTAGCCGTGACAAAGGTCTAACTAGGCAGCTTGTTCACACAACTAGCTTTCAGCCCTCAATAGGCAATCTTCACCTCAGATAAACTTTCGTTAGCCGTATAAACTATTATTATTATTAGTTTTTTTTTAATTTAAAAAGTTTTTCAAGATAGTTTAAACAATATCTGAATTATTTATTGATTAAGTATTATTTGAAATTATTTTTCTTACTTCATGTAACATACAGACTAAGGCATTGTACATTGACGTAATGATCAACCCAATGTAAAAATACCACACCAAAAGAGAATTTAACCAAAATTACCTCAGAAGGTATTTTATTTAATAAAATATGTCAAAAAACATAAATTCACAAATAATCTATATTTGGTCATTAAATTGCAATAGAAAATAAATAATATTCACTGAAAAGATCTCAATTTATAGGATTTAATATAAAAAAAAATCAAATAAAACCCAACATATCAACACTAGGAAACTATATAAATTAGGAAATAACAACCATATATAATATCAAATAATGTCGATCATAATTATCAATGGACTAAATTTAATAATTCCTTTTGAATTTATTAAATGTTTTATATAGATATCAAACTTTTTATATAGATAAAAGATTAAATTTCAGAATAACAGATCAAAAAAATTGAGAGAATGTACTTAGAGGTAATTTCATGTACCGAGCTAACTAACGTATGTACTAAGTTCAATAATCATAATAGCATAAGAAAATTTAATAAAAGTTTGGGCACACGTTATTGCAAACTTTAGAAAGCCTCTAGGCCATAAAGAACACCAGCATGCTTCTCCGGTCCATCATTCACAAAATAAAGCTCTCTCATCTTATGGAAAGCCTGCCACGTCAGCAGGCTATCGGAGCCGGCCTGGTGGCACTCTCCAACCGCCCGGTCCACCTGAAGCGTCTTGGCAACCCGGTCCAACCCGCCATACAAGCAATTGCAAAACCTCATCAGATACTTCACATCATAAACCCTGTTTCCGAAAAACACCTTCATGATCCCCAAAAACTCCTCCAGCCCGGCCGGCAGGCTCCGGCGGGTCAGGATCTTGACCAGGTAGCCGAAGTCGTACGCGCTGTGGAAAGTCACCCAACTCACCGAGTCATTACACACCAGCCCGGACGACAGCATCAACTTGGAGAATCGCTCCGAGTCGACCCCCTCCCTCCTGTTCCTATCGAAGTCAATTCCGTGCCGCCTCAGCAATTCGATAGAGTCAGGGGCGTGGGCGTCACGCTCCACGTCGAAGTCGCTGAAATTGAACTCCCAGATGTACCGGTTTCCAGTGCCCAAGTCGGGCAGGTTTCCGTCGGAGTCAGACAAGGTTAGCCCCACCTGAATCAGATTCAACGCGTCGACGTTTGATTTGAGTAGAGTGTAGAGTTCCGACGGGCAGCGTTGGAGGTAGTGGGGCTTCTGCGGGCGGTAGACGACGCCGGGAAATTCAGTGTCCATAGAGATAAAACGGTACCCATCGATTAGGTCCCTGATCAAATCAAATTCAGACTCCAAATTAAACGACCATACTTTCCGGATCACGATCGGCTTCTCTTTGTCTTTTGGGTCTTTGCTCAACATGATTTTCACTTCAACAGCGCTACAATTTTATCTGGGATTTGCGCTCCTTGAAAAGAGGGGTGCTTCTGATGGGAAGTTAGGGGGAAGGAAAGTAGGTCCTCTTATATAAGGAGAGAGGAGGAACTTGCTTGGAAAAGCGAAGCCGGTGCGTGTGTATCTGTGAGTGTAGAGAGAGAGAGAAGGCTGCTGATGCAGTGTAAGAAGCGAGGTTCAACGCGCTTGGAATTTGACCGGGAAAGTAACGGAAGAAGGGCGAGTGGCGTGTGAGAATCGGTCCAAGTTCGGAAACTACGAGTTTAAATTTGTTAATTTTAAAAAAAGACGGCCTAAGCTTTTATTGCAGAAAGATACGGCACGATTTTTAAATTTTTTAATTTTTAATATTTAATTTTATTTGGTTAATAAATCATGTTAAGAAAACATAATTTAAATTAAGAATGACGGTTTTTTCTGCCCCATAGGGAATCGAAAGGACTCCCATTTTATATTCTTTTTTTTTGTATATAATTTAGAAATTACTAGAAAAAGAAATTACCAAGGGATAAATAAAATCCTTTTTTTTATAAGGATTTATACATATTCACAGACATTAAATAATAATTAGTCAGAGTTATTAAGAGAAGAGTGTGAGTGTGAGCATTTTTATAGTTTTTCTATTCTAAAATTTATAAGTTAAAAAAAATTAAATAAATTTTCTAAATAGACTTTGATTTTTTTCTTTTTGTAGTCTATGGATAATCTTTTTAATTAAATTAACACATCTTAAGTTATACTAAATTAAAATAAAAAAATATTTAGCCACATAATTAAATTTAAATATAATTTTATTCTATTGTTTTATATTAACCGAAGTTTTAATAATTCAATCCTTATAAATTTGCACCCAATGATGCAAATTTGACGGACCATCCATCCTTCTGTGTTAATTATTTGCTATGAAATCAATTAAAAAATTTGAACAAATAAGATTCTAAAAGATTTTTCCATGACGTGCAATAATTGTTAAGATACAAAGTTATCAAATATATTTATATGGATATTTATATTTATAAAATGATGCAGCACTTAGTTCTCATTAATATATTTATATTAGTTCTTATATTTATATTTAAATTATTCATTTAAACAGCTTTATTTATTTGTTTATTTTTAGAAAAAACGCTTTAATTAATTCTACACGTTCTCATTTATTTCTTTTTATACATCGCCGTTTAATATTTAAAAAATACATTCTACTGAGTGTGGCAAGAAATGAGGTTTATGAATTTGGAATTTTCCCCTGGATGGATCAAATTTTTAGCATATACATGCTAACGAAATCTCACTAATTTGACTCCCTTGCTAATTCAAGGGTCAAGATTGATTGACTGTCGTAACCCTAATTTTGAATAATCATAAATGACATTACAAAATATAACCTAAAATTAGATCAAAATACAAATAAAATATTTTCTAGCAAATTCTCTCAAAAATTCTTCCTATTCAAAAGCCTATAAATAATTTATACTCGTTAATCTAAAAGGTGATGAATATAATAAGATTACGGCTAAAATTCATCAAAACATGTATATGTGCGTGTATTTACAAAGAAAAATATGAGGATAAAATATTAATAATCATATCCAAAAAGTAGAATAATCAAGAGTCAAGAGTTAATGATAAACCTCATTAGCAGGAAGTTGAACATTGAAGGTTGGATAATAAATTATTATTACAAGGTTATAATTTGTTATTTATAATTTATTAATAGACCGACTATATATTATATTACATAAATAGAAATAAATATTACTTTTATATCTCATGAATGTTAGGTCATAACTTTTGCTTACAAATTAATCTAATAAAATATATTTAAATACATTATATTAGTTTTATGTAATGATTTTTATTTGGACAAAATAAACTCTTTATAAATAAATAAATTTTTAGAATGTGAAAAAAATAAATAGCTTGGTTTAAACTTAGTTGTAGAGTTGTTATCAAATCACTGGATAAGAACATTCAAGACTAAGTACTCAAATATTTTGAGAATTTTTTATAATATAATTAAATTAAGATAATAAGCCTTCAAAATTTCATAATCTACAAATAAATATAATATACATGAAAATCAAACTCAGGAGAAGTAATAAAAAATTACATATATGTATATTTAGAATGATAATTAAGAAGAACTTGACTTAAAATCTAATGACTTAATATGAATAAAATTATTTAGAATCACTTACAATCTAATTTAAAATCACTTCAAATCATCTTCCTCCTCCTTCCTATCTATTCTTCTCTATATTCTCATTTTCTTATTCTTTTTTATTTTCTCTAAAAACTCAAATAAATGATTCAGAATCAAAAGAAATTTGTTTATATACAAATGAGTGCTAATTGTATGCCCATCAAACATGAAGACTAATCATGACCTACGCACATATACCTATTAAGTATATATCAGGCATAATCTAATATGAGCATAAGTTTGGGGAAAAAGCTCACTCTAAAAGGATGTTCTATGAGGGGGAGAGCACTCTAAACCTATAAGTTGAAAGTTCTGCCTAAAACTTTTCGATGTAGAATTCACATCAAAATTCTATGTACTTAATTACCGAAATAAGCGAATAAGTACCATTCATGCGTATATCTAGTACAAAAATATATTCTCAAACATGTTCATGAATGGCTCATGCGCCCTTAAAGAACAAACACTATTGCTATCCACGCACAAGCGACGCTCTTGTGCCTATCAGGGTGGACATCATTACTTATACTATTTGATTTCTTACCTGAACATATAATTATCATTATCAAATTATTTAATTTAATTAATTTTTAACGTCATGTATCATATTTTAGTACTCGGATATTACATTAGTAATAAAGTAAAATGTAAAAATTAGAACAAACTATTAAAATACAAGATAAATTTTAACTCTTTATTTTTTTATCAATTAATCTAAATTCTTGGGATCCAAGGGGCCAATTGTGAGGGGTTCGTAACAAAAATGCCTTTCCAAAAGGTATCTTTCCTTTCTATCCTTTCATTTGCCATAAAAAGGAGACAAGTAATTCAGCAACACCAGAAAATAAAACATCAAGAAATAATGACTCGAGTTATATAAAGAGGTGACTCAGAATAATTACGACAAATAAAAATTATTAGCCAAAATTGCTTAAAAGAACGGACAGAGCCCTCCAAACCATGCTATGAGTCCATTATGTTGCTCTTTTTAGGGTCAAAGCCTAGCTAGAAAAATAGATGACTTGATCGAGGAGTTCGTGGTGGGAGGTTAAAAGACCAAAAAAAAAAAGTCTTTGCGAGAGCCTTGATGGTAGAAAAATAAAACAAAAAATTACAATTATTCGGACAATAAATAATAGTAAAGAAATACTCTTAGATAATGTGACGTTTCATCTATCCACTTATACTGACAACACACACAAGAATATATGACTTAATAGGTACCACATTATCGGAGAATATCTTCAAACATTTCTCTTAGGGCAATACCAAGGCACCGGATTAAAAAAGGGATCTCAAAATCACAAAAGCATGTATAAAATCCCATGTCCAAGGTATGATAAATAGGATTAAACCCAGCTAGTCCTTTAAGAATGAGCATTTGCTACTAAATTGCCCCAACAAAAGCAGAACAGCAATTATCCCATATCCTGCTAGTCAAAACCCGTAATGTAAACTTATCAAACCAGTACAGCATATTTGCACGCAAGCAGCCCGAATAAATTGGCCATATTGATCTAATACGACCCATTTAATGCTACTAATGGCTAACTAAATAAAAAGAAAACAAGTAGGACCCTAGTTGAACACCACTACCGGCGGCACCTCTCTAAACCCTAAATATCCCACTCCTTTGTATTATCCTCCTATCCTCTTCTCTCCCACTTTAACCAAATTTCCTAGTGGTGCGGCATATTCAAATATTTTTTTTTAAAAACGTATTGATTTGACCCCATAAGCAGGACCGGCACCCACTAGAGAGAGAGAGTTTTGGCCAAGAGAAGAATAGTGAGAAAGAGGGAAATGAAGAAAACCCTCCGCCATTCTAGCCTCTTCATCCCTCGGTGCGGAGCTTGGTGATGGTATTCTACGTAATCCATAGGTGAAGGTGCTGTTGGTGGTCTTTGGTACTGCAAACCTGCTGTAGCATGCATTTCAAGGCAAGTGAAAATACCCATCTTCTTGGAAAACCCATGTCTTTCTTATTGGTCAGAGAATCATACTCTTCACCTCAGTGTGGAATATATGTGTGTAAATTTTCATTATCATTTACATCACTTTTGAGACAGCATTTGACTAGCGTTTGAGCTATCATTCGATTGTTATACTGTGATTTGGCAAACATTTAAATAACATTAAAACGTCATAATTGTGATGGCTAGATTAATGTATTCTTGAATGTTTCCTTATAATTATACTATTTTAATGAGTAAAGGAATGATATAAACCCATTTAATGAGAACTCTAGTATAAAGATCTTTTATATTATTATTTAAATACTTGTTTTATGTTAATTAAAATATTTATAGATTAAATTATTCAACATGTGAGGCGTATGATGCTACATTCAAATACTAGGGCCTCGCTTGAGGTAGATCTCTGGATCTACGGGCTTGACCATGTGTTTTAATAAGACATCTCAGTATATGTATTATGAGTGGGTCGAATGCCTTAGAAATTAAATTTCATAGAAAAATGGTGACATTTCATAAAAATAGGAGCCGACATTTAATCAACATTCAAGGCCGATTTTTTGGATCAAAACTCCCCAAAAAAAAAAAAAAAAAAAAAAATCATCAGCCTAACCAAAAGAAAAAAAAAAAAGGGGCATCTTTAGCTTCAATGTGCAAGGCTTCTTGGACCCGCGTTGTTGTTTCAAATAATTGAAATTACAATAGGATTTAACTAACATTATTAAAGCTATGGATCAAAGTTATAGGTTACGTTGTCTAATGTGCATAGCTCAGTATGTAGAATGTACACAAGTATTATTTTCCATAAGAGTATCATCAAAAATAACTTTTTTTAATACATGGCACACCGATACTAGCACTCGAAGGGTTCATGAATTCCGATAACCATAATATGAACAACATTCATAATCTATGAGACAACTACGTAAGTTCGAACAAAGGTTGCGTTGGAGTCCAAACTATGGCGCAATTGAAATCTAACATTACTAGTGAAGCGTACCTAAATCAAAGATATGACTTAGAATAGAGGCTACATGAGGAAGGAGTTTAGTTCAAATAATCTGATTTTTTGGCACTACATATCACAAATAACAATAAAGAATCTCGAGTTGTGTTCCTAGAAAATTTCTTTGATACTTAAATTAGTACTGACTCAAGCTAATAAAAGAGTGATAAAGAGTTACCTACTCTTTTAAGACAAATGATAAGATTATTATTTTAGGTATAAATTAAAAGGTGAAACTACTTAAAAGGGCTTAGTTGAAAAAAGAGCTAGTAGGGTGATAGTCTATTTTGACTAGATAATAGCATAGATTCCGTGCAATTCTTACGATAACAACTACAAGATATTTATTGTGGGGTGAGGCGCTCAGGCCAAGTGAACTATTCAAGAGAGTGCACTACATTTCTTAAGACAGACACCTAGTTACAAGCTTGTAGGAAGATTTTGTTGAAATGTGACAGAAACACGCATATAACCGGTGCAGTAGAATAAATCCAAATCCTCTATTAATTACTAACTATCAAACACTTAACCATAAGAAACAAACGTAACTAATTATACACACACTCTCAATACATGAAGAATTCTTCAAAATCAAAGGAAAAATTATAAAATAAATTTTGAATAAATTTACTATAGAATAGTAACCAATTACATATATAACCTTCTTTAAGAGCCCTTCACCGCAACTCAAATGAATAATCATTGAATAAAACTCTTTCAATACACCTTACAATCCATAAGAGAAGAATATATCATGAATAAGAACAACCAAGATGAAAATATATCCTAGGAACAATCTAAATCAATATGTTCAAATTTGATGAAGAATGAAGCTCAAGTCTTCCAACCGGATGATGAAAATCTTTCTTACATCTCTTTTCTCCCTAGTTTCACTTCGTGTGGCATCCTTACATTGAAAATACTCTTAGAACTCACCCTAAAATCACTTCAGCACACTTTATAGCAGTATTAGTACACAGCACATGTTAGACACACATTAAATGTGAGCAATCTGGACAATTCATGCACGAATACTCATTGGATGCACATCAAATAGGCCCATTCAATCCTAATTGCACGTAGGTGCTCATCATAGATCTATCAAGTGTAGATACTTTCTGTTTACTTAAAATGGTTTTCACTCGATTGCACCTCAAATGAGCCTTGCACAACTCTTGCTTGACCACTATATTCGAACATGCCTAGCACGAAATCACGCATCCTCTAGATAATTCATTCATTGGGTATATGACTCACAATAGGTGATTTAAAACCCAACAAATTCATCTTCATGGCCTTGTGCGGAACCCTCCACTTTATCTAACCGGCATCTCTTGTTCTTTAACAAGTTTCCCTCCATAAAAATTACGACATCAACATCCGTAAGATTGAAGGACACCCACTTTCACTCCACCGAACCTGGAGTATTCCTACTACCCTTTGCCTACTTCTCAATGGTAACGTTAATACCCTTACACTCTTTCTTGACCTCCTCCCACCAACTTAATTAATTCGTCTGTTGGTCACCTTAACATCATTCTTGACAATCGAAACCTCCATCAAGTATTGGATTGCACACTTGATTTCTTTTACCACAACCAAGATACCTTTAAACAGTTTTTATTAGCCTTTGCAAATGCCATATAAAAGCCATCATTGTCAAGCTTTTTAATTGAAATCAAATTTAATCGGACATCTAAAACATGTTACACGCCCCTCAACATGAATTTCGTCCCATTCCTTAACTGTAAGCTAACGTCCTTAATGCCAACTACCATCGACAAGCTAGTATTACTCATCTTTAATACCCCATAGTCTCCAAGCATATAGAAAGTGTAGAGGGATTTTCTCGATGAAGTGTGGAGTGAAGAATCATTGTCCATCACCCAACTCATATCGTGAGCTATGAAACTCTATATCTTCTATGCGTGGACGGTTAGGTCTCCATAAGTAGTGATAGATGTCTAATCATTACTGTTATAATCTCTCATCTCTTGTCACTTGCCACCACCTTCCTCTAGCTTTCACATGAAGCAATCCCTTTTTATGTAACCCTTTTTGCCACAATAAAAGAGCTCGATATCCTAAAACTTGGATCAACTATTGCTCTTCTCTAACTAGCTGCCTCTATCTTTCTCGATCTCTCATGTCCTCGACTGCTAGTGAAAACTAAGACACTCGGCTCCAACGATACGGCGTCACTTTTCTTTCACCTAGAACCATTCATAAATAAAGAAACAATAACCTCATTAAAGCCAAGTGTATCCTTCCCAAACAATAACGTCATAATAATATTATCGTGCAAGGCAAACAAGAAACTAGCAATACCAACACCTTCTTTTCATCCTTAATTTTCTCATTAAGTGTAGAGATTTACGTTAAAATTCAGTTGAACTTGTCCACGTAATTTTCAAAATAGTTTTCTTCCGACAAACGAATGCCATAGGATTTCTTCTTTATGTATAATCTCATTGTTAAGAACTTAAATTTATACAAGCCCTCAATCCTCATCCAAATCTTCACTGGATTCAACAAACTGATGACTTTTTAAATAGTATCATTCATAAGATATAACTTAATTGTGCAATTATCATTCATCTTATCTGGTTTGTCCTCTTTTTTAGTGTTTTTAATATTCTTTTTCAAGTCAAAATATTAATCACTTTTTTTTGTCAAATAATAAAACTATTTTGTTCATTAATTTGCTCAACGTGAAATGACAAACTTTTCAATGTTAACGCTATCAACTAAAAGTTTTCGCAACCCGAAAATGCCTACTCTCTAATACCACTTCTTGGGATTTAACGAAAACAAGCAAACAACCAATGCAGCGAAATAAACCCGAATTCTTCGTCAATAGTCAATCACCAAATATTTGAGTACAATGAACATCCACAACCAAGTACACACAATTGCACAATAATATTTAATATAAAAAAATTTAAATAAAAGAAAACTCATAAGATAAATTCTGAATAAATTCGGTATAAAATAGCGATCAATTATAAATATAACATCTTCATAAAGCTACTTATTACAATCTGAATGAATAATTATTAAATATAACCACATTAACACACTTTACAAACCACAAAAGAAGAATACACAAAAAACAAAAGCAACTAAAGTGGAAGTATGCCCTAGGAACAAATTAGAGTAACTTAATCTAATTTAGCGAAAAATGAAACTCAAGTCGGACCATAATAAAATATCAAAATTCTTCCTCCTTCATATTTTCTTCATTCTCTCATTTTGTGCAACTCTCTTGTGCTAAAAATACAACAAAACTTGCCCTAAAATCGCGTCATGACACTTTATTGCAATGTCGATGTACAAAGACTTTTTAGGTATGCATCAAACGCAAACCTCCTGGACAATCGCACACAAGCGCCCATCGAACACACGTCAAATGCGCCCATTCTGTCCCAAATACGCACAGGCACCTATCGTATACCTATCAGGTGTAAATATTTTCGATTCGTTAGAAATCGCTTCACTTGATCACACTTCGCAAGAGCCTTGCATGAACCTCCAATGAATCCCGTTGATTGAGTGACCCTCGCATGAACATTTTATAATCATTTTCTAACCACTTTACTCAAATGTACCTCGCACGAACATCGTATGTCTTTCAGATAACCTATTCATTGAGTGTGAAAACTACAGGAGAGTGAATCAAAAATCAACAAATTTGTGTATTTATTACTAAAGCGGAAACTTTTCCGGAATAACAGATTGCTCGAGTGGAAGGTTTTCAATGCTTCACATGGTATAAGAGCGGAGTATTTACAGACGCTGAGGGTAGTTTCCGGGCCATACAAATGCCGCATAATCTGCCGGGTGCTGAGGGTATGCATACGTGCTCCTAGCTCGATGCCAAATGCTGCCAAAACGTATCATCAATATGCCACGCTGCTGTGGCGGACAGGCCTCCTGTGAATCTGCTGGCCATCAGGGAGTCCTTGCCCATTGGTTGGTATTGATGCAGGACGTTGGCATAAGAGATCCTTCATGCCCTGGAGGAAACTGTTCCATGAGCCCATTCCTTGATTGGTCGTTTGGGTAGAGCTAGTATCCGGGCCAAATGCCTCCAAACAGAGGCCCCATGGAGGTCGGTCCGTTTCTGCTTGAGGCATCACGGTACCCAACAGCTAGCTTTACATCAATTGTAGGTTTTCCTATCAACACAGGATGTGCTATGCATGACATTTTCAAACAACATGAACACAACAGTAAAAGGAAAAATTAGCCACGTTCAACGGGTTGTTTCGTAAGTTCAAGTCTATGAGAAACAGCACACAGAAAACACTAATAAAAGCCATTCCCGAAATAACATACCATGCATAGCCCCGAATGCATTCAATAGTCCTGTACAAGCAATAATTGGCTATGGATGTGCAGGATACAGCAACGAGCTATCGAACTCCCTCTCTCTAATATTAAAAAGGAAGAAATTTGTGCTTAACAAACAACAATATTAACATTGAGGATTATTAAAATCAAAGATTTGACCCTAAACTAAATTATGTTCTAAATGCAAATTATATATAATCTTTTATTAAATTATATATCTTATTGAATTTTTAACTCATTTATTACTTCTATTTTATTAACCCCTTCAAATGAGAGACTCGAATACATATAGAATAATCTAGACTGATGGATGTAGCTGTTTGAAGAGTTTAGATTAGAAATTATGAAATTTTGATATTGTTTTATAGTTTCGGACAGCTTTAATATGTTATATTGATTTTTTAGATAGCTTTAGAATATATTTAATGATGTACTTTAATTTGAGTTTAGATTTCAGACAACTTTAATGATACTCTAAGTTAATCAGACTGTATTTATGTATGTAAGATATTATGAGTCATCTGATGTAGTTATATTTTATATGGTCTGAGATATCGGGTTGTTAGTTAACCCGACCATGTTATGGGTTTTATTTCAATAGGTTGTATACTTTGATATTTGATGATAAATATAACTCCTTATATAAGATTTAACGTTATGATTAAGTCGATATTAAAACTACATAATAACATGACACATTTAGATCTTGTGTACGGTTTTATTATATTATTATAGTCGGTTGAGTTATCAACGTAAAAATCACATTCGAATATTAATTAAAAAGTAATTTGGTTA
Source organism: Nepenthes gracilis (assembly GCA_033239525.1). Lineage (NCBI taxonomy): Eukaryota > Viridiplantae > Streptophyta > Magnoliopsida > Caryophyllales > Nepenthaceae > Nepenthes > Nepenthes gracilis. The sequence goes on from BSYO01000001.1 coordinate 4,016,804, forward strand.
ATTGATAATAATTAATTAAGTGTTAATGATAAGATCAAAATATAAAACGTAACAATATTATTTCTAAAAATACTTATTTTTTATATTATTTATTTCTAATATTACTTACTTTATTCATAAAATTCTATTCCATCAACCATATATAGTGATAAGTCATTCAAATACTCTCCGAGTCTTATCCACTAAATCCCGATCATATTTTTTTATCAAATAATTATAAACCATTTCATTTAATTTTTTTATCTTCATAATTTATTTCATCTTAAATTATAAATATTAAATATAATATATTTTTTCGTAAAAAAATATGCATCATTCTCCCCGCAAAGAAACAGTTAATTGAGAGACGGACGGCATTAGCAAAGCACCATGAATGGTGATCATTATATGATCTTATATTGGAGAAATTATTAGAATATGACAGAAGTTCTATATAATTTTCAACACGAGTCGTTCATCCGTGACATCTGAATTTTTAAAATTTTAAATTACTATTAGTTTTACTTATTTTTTGAATTTCTTTTCAAATGATTATATTTTAATCTTATTTATTTTTAAATAAATAGTTAATATAAAAAAAAAAGGCAAAGAGTGCTTCTACTCCTGTAAAAAAACCATGGACTCTATAGATAGTTAGTAAGAATACAGTATTTAGTGATAATGAATTATGTGCTATGGTGTTATGTACGCGTTGTTATCGGCTTGATCAATCGGAAAGTTACGGCATCGACGGAGTCACAAACTACAAGGAGGAGCTCCCGGACTACCCAAATGCACCCCTTGAATCTATACCCTTTGGTTTAGTTAGTAAAATTACGTGTGGATTTAGAATTTGATATGCTGTTCTGAATTCTCATGTCCCACTTAAGTGTACACGTGGGCTGTTTCTTTGTTTGTTTGGTTGGTTTGTTTTCTGTTTTGATTACTGCACTTTGTTGCTACATATACTCATGTGAAGTCTGCAGAAGAAAGCAATGAATATTTGCTCTACTTTCTCTGTCTCTCTCTCTCTCTCTCTCTCTCTCTCACTCTCTTCTCTGCTTTTCTCTCCCTCGATCCCCTCTCCCTTCTTCCCTAACTTTCTCCCTCTTTCACGGAAAACTCGTCCGTTTCTCTTCCTTCCTCCGCTATCTTCATCATCGCCGCGGCGAACTGCCACCGTCCATGGAGACAACATTTGGTGCTTTCATTGAGAGAAAAGCGGAGGAGAAAGAAGCGCAACGCACTAACGGCCGTCGCCGACCTATATGAAGGACCTCCGAAGAGCTACTGACCGATAATGTCCACCGCGGTTTCAAAATAATTAAATATCTCCGCATAACTCCGCAAATCACTCCACAAAGATCGAGCAAACCACTAGCCGGTTAGTAAACTCTTCGATTCCTATAGCTTCCCCTACGATGGCTTCCCATTGTCACGTTCCTCTTCCCGCATTCCTTCCTTCACCGGCTCCATACCTCAACTCCCTATTTTTGATGCACATTAATGATTTACTATAACCGATACCCTCACCGATTAATCCTCCTGATCTTTTCATCTATCACGGCTTCCACCCCCGACTATTCTCTACCAACCGCCATGACCAGATCTTCCCCCATCAAGGCAACATGCCGTGAACTTTCATCAAATTTCTTCCTCTCGTGTCTCACATCGAAAACAATTTGTTGAACCACCGTGATACCTTGCTTCATTCTCCTCACCTTCTCAGGCTTCCTTCTACTCCTTCCCCACCATTTCTACAGTTTCCAATCGTTTCATATCGCCACTCTTCCCAACCGAATTTTTCCCACCGTGTGTGCCGTAAATCACACTTACCTCAACTCACCATTTGTGCTTCCACTTTTGCAAATCTTCCTCAAATTACTTCGAGCAATGCGTCAACAATCCCTTTCGACACCTTCATCGTTTCGCCACCACACAGGGCAAGGTCACACCTACCTTTTCCCTCCCTTGAACCAAATCCACCTACAACATCCTCGATCCAACCAATTGTCACCTACAACCGAACATCTCTAACGCTTTCCACTACACGAACCAATTCAAACCTCCATCAAAACTGCTTCAACCATTGTCTCAAGGCGATTCGTCCGAGTAAATTCCAACCATCGATTTGTCCACTAAACCAACCGAAATAATTTTCACTAAACCACATCGAGCACCCGTGACCGTGAAACCTCCCTATGCTTCACGTTCCGTCATTGATCATGATTTATGTCCATCACATTCCTCTTTCCTGTTAGTCTTCACAAAATTTGCAAACATAATTGGTTCGTAGTCCTAACCTTAATGGGGTGGTCCTCGGGTGCGGCGCCAATACAATTGTGCATTATATACTTCATTATGGATGCTGGAGTTAGAGGTCTTGTCATGATAATTTTCTTCGGATTTTAGAGCCAAGCTATGCGGCAAAGCTGGGAAGACCGGTGTGATTGAACAACATCAACCCAAAGAGGAATAAATTCATGTCAAGATTGGAATAAAGACAAAAACCAATCTTCCGGACTCAAAATATTTGATGACACTTCTTGGACTTATCTCGTTGTTTCTCTAGACAATGGAAACGCCCACTTCTATATCGCCCATGGGTGTTTTCACTCCCAAAGATGACAATCAGGGAGTTCCTACAACCATTGCTACACACAAATGGCCATGACTCATCCGACAGAGAAAACTAGGACAGCATGCAGTCACATTCCCAAGCAAGCTTCCAGGTGTTTCAATCATTCATTCCTTTCTATTAGTGCCCACATTTTGAGTTGGAATTGCTGCGAAGCATTGCCTGTATTCACAAGAAGGATCCTGGACAGTCTGCTAGATTTTTCAACCAGGGAATTTCAGGTTCATACTGCAATTATTGCTGCAACCTTGAACGAAATTGGTGGTCTTGATGAGATTACTATTTATGGTAAAGCCTCACCCGTAAGAGGAAGCAGGACTTCTCCAAAAATAAAATGCAAAATGTTGCAAGAAAATTCCACAAAGACCGATGACGTTACTGGAACTCATGCCCAAGGCTCCCGAGCAATATGGATAACGGTGGCCTCGTATGGAAAGAAGCTTAAACTTGATGCATTGTGATGTGCATGATTTAGCCAATCACATTCCCTCCCAATGCATGAAAAACAGCAAACGCTCACTTGATGGAAACCACTATAATGGTGAAATTTCATGTCGACAATCCCACGTTCCTTATAAAGCCGTGAGCCGAGTGTGGCCAAAATGCTTGTGTTGATGAAGCCAAAGGTGATAAGGGCCTGTTCGGGGATGGAAGTGGCTGAACCAAATGTGACAAAGGGAAAGAGTTCAAAGGCGATCCGTGATGGAGTCCTGGGAAAGTCACTTATTTGATGATGCAATCACATACTTAGAGATGGAAGTGGAAACCAAGTCTCAAAATGGCTTCGTGCATATTGAGAACCAATCAACTAGTCTTGCTAATATTGATTTGATGCCTAAAATCACTTGTGGTTCCTTTGATGGAGAGGATGATACAAAAAGTTCGCTTCCTGGAACTTTGTTTATTTCCCGAGTGCATCTTGTTTATGCTCTAGAGGATGATACAAAAAGTTCGCTCTGGAACTTACAATGGGCTGTGCATCAATTGTCTGCTGTTGCTTATCTCTTCACCAAGGCCCTGTTACAAGGCTTGCGAAAGCTGGAGTTGGAAGAACGACACGGGCGGTGGGTGATGCATGCTTATTATGATGTTTGGCCCAGTTGTGCAAAAATCAAAGCGCTTTTATTGCCATTACCATTCTCTTTCTCTCAAATGGGGATGCTCTCATGGTCTTTCAAGTCTTCTATGGTCTAGTTGGTAGTTGGACTGCCTACATTATCGTTGTTTATTACAATATGTCAGTAATGGAAGAGAAAGAGAAGGCGCCCGCTTTCAAGAATCATGTCATCCAATGGTTTGAGGTATGGGTTATCTGTTGGGGCCCATACTTGGAAAGGGGTTGGATTGGCCTCCAATTACATTTTGCTTCTCTTTGGAACTGTCATACAATTAAGAGAACTCGGGCTCACAATTTTGGGGCATGTTTGTGTCACCATAGTCTTCATACCCTCAACAATTACAAGATTGGGTCCTTCCTTGACCTTGGAATGACCACCTACACAGTACTTGACTATCGTGGCACTTGTTCATGGGCAAGTGCAAGGTGTGACCCATCCTACAAAGATGGTACCCTATTTCAAAGGAGCCACCAATATCCTCCACACTTTTGGTGGGCATGCCGTGATCAGGGCATTCATGCATGGTATGTGGAAACCCCAGAAATTCAAATATAATTATCTACTTGCAACCCTTCACTTGATCAACCTTGAGGACAAGGTTGTTTTGATGGGAACGGCAATGTTATGTACGCGTTGTTATCGGCTTGATCAATCGGAAAGTTATGGCGTCGACGGAGTCACAAGCTACAAGGAGGAGCTCCCGGACTACCCAGCCACCCCTGAAATTGCGGAATTATACCCGGGCTGGATTTAGAGCTACTGAAAATGACGTGGACTAGTTACCTGTTTAATTGATATGCTGTTCTGAATTCTCATGTCCCACTTAAGTGTACACGTGGACTGTTTCTTTGTTTGTTTGGTTGGTTTGTTTTCTGTTTTGATTACTGCACTTTGTTGCTACATATACTCATGTGAAGTCTGCAGAAGAAAGCAATGAATATTTGCTCTACTTTCCTCTGTGTGTGTGTGTCTCTCTCTCTCTCTCTCACTCTCTTCTCTGCTTTTCTCTCCCTCGATCCCCTCTCCCTTCTTCCCCTAACTTTCTCCCTCTTTCACGGCAAACTCGTCCGTTTCTCTCATGGGATCTGGCTGATCTCCTTCCGTCGCATCTTCATCATCGTCGCCGGCGATTACTCGTCACCGTCCATGGAGACCGTAACATATGGTGTGTAAGAAGATGCTATAAGAATTATCATATAAAATATAATACATATTTAATAATTTATTAAAATAATTAAATGTTATAATCTTATAAAATTTTATAATATTTTATTAAAAAAATTATTTCATCAATAAAGTCCAATATTTGATGACATTAATGATTTATATAACTGATAAATTAATTATTTTTTTATTTTATAAATAATATAATAAATCATTATTCGTAATGAATAAATGGTGAGTGATTTTTCAGATATGATGGACAGTTTTTGATAATTTTAAGTCAGTAGATATTTTTAACTTCCTTTTAATACTATTTAAGAACAATACTTTAGGAAATTAAAAGGGATAATAACTCCTATATGATAGGAGAAAGATAACCATTAAGGGAGAAAATATGATTCTAAGTTTTTTGTGACAATAATTTTAGATATGAATTTAAGTATGTTGATTATATTTATTTTTATATTATAAAATTATAAAATTATATAATAATTTTAATAATTTATATAAATATTTTAATCTTATAAAATTTTTTTTACATATGCGTGATGAAAGAAAGAGGACGGTAAATTCCTATGGGAGTCACTGCTCATACTTTCTCTATTTACTATGTATGCATAAAAGATGACATGGTATGACCACATTATTCCACTATAAAAACAATTTTTTTAAAAATAACTAATTGTTTTTTTTTTTAGAAAATAACAAGTTTTCTTTTATTTTTTACACATTTTTTATAAAATAGTTATAGGAAATAAATACAAACATTATTTTTCAGCTCTTGTGTTAACGACAAGCTACTCACATAACACATACTCTCTCTCTCTCTAAAAAATACTAAAAATATTACCAGGTTATCTTATTTTCTAATTTAAGTAGTTTTAATTAATTTTATGAGGTAAATTTTGAGACCAAATTAATTATATCTCAAATTTTACATTTATACTTGTGAGCTGAAAAAAATTATGAATTATATATTTATTTTAATCATCGTATAAGCTTTTATATTAATGATACGCTGATTTATCTAAAAAAATTTATTGATAATCAATCCTAAATCATGCCATGCTTACATTAGACTTCGTAAAATTCAATCAACTTAGTGATTATGCATGATTTGATTTTTCCATCTACAACAATAGAAAGATTTACCAAATTAAATAAGTTGCTTTGATATTTCTTTAAAGTTCATCTTTATTTAAGTTGAAGAGAAAATTAAAAAGTGAAAGAGTTTTCAACTAGTATTTGATGAGAAAGGTAAGATAATAGTTTAAGAAATTAACTGACTTATTTTGTGATTAGGATTTTGAAACCAAAGAAATAATATCTAGTTGGGCTTGATGGTGATGGGAGACTAGTCATCGAAAGGCTTGCTAACTTGCTCTATTAAGGTTATCACGAAATATTTACTCATGGGATTGGGTAAGTACTTCTATCTGTTGGGGAAAGAGGGCGGACTACTTTTCTGATTAAACAAGACAGTAAGAAAAGTGAATGAAGAAGAACAATGAACACAAGTATTTTTACGTGGAGAACCCTTATCAATTAAGGGAAAAACCACAGGACGATCCGTTCATCGAACGTATTTTACTATGTGGGCGATTTGAGAACAAATTCCCCGTTACACAGTAGAGAACAAGGAAAGATTGAAGAACAAAGCAATAGCAACACACACAATTACTATCGGTTTATGCTTCCTTCACCGTTTTTCTCTCCTACTCTCTCTTACTCTAACTCCGCACACACACATATCAAAAAAGATATATATAGCAATATTCAATACATAAAATGACAGAAACGGTTCCTTCTAACAATATGAATATTTTCCTATCCAAAAATATGGCTCCTGCAAAACCGTCTGAGATCATGTAGCTCCAGAAGATCTGCTGAGTTGGCGCTGTTCTGTATTGCCGGGTGGGCGGCCAACCGTTGGCCGTCCGCGTTCTTCATGAGACCAGTCAACGCCCCTGTTGACCGTCTAAAATTTGTTCTTTTGGAATCTCTCAGTGAAACCGACTTACTTGACCGCCAAACCGGTCAACTCCCCGTTAGCCGTTTATCCGGTCAACAACATGTTGACAGTCCATCCGGTCAACTCCCCGTTGACCGGAACTTCTTTTCTTTATAAAACAGCACCTTTGTACTCAGCCCAATTTCTTCGATCACAAAAAGCTTCTTCACGGGAGTGATCCCCAACACTATCCTGGTGAATGCATTGATTCTCTTATTAACTTCCTTTCCCATTTTCTCTGTTTGAAGTTTACCCCTTCAAAGGTAAATAAGTTGATTCACCTTCAATAAAAGTCATCTTCCTCTAGGAGTATGCAAACTTCTTTAAGAGAGTTTTTTTCTTGAAAATATATGATTGAGACCTTAATTTGTGTAATAAACCAAAATTGGGGTGATTAAATTTGTTCTTGAACTAACTTTGGGTTCTAGATACTTCCTAATGGCCCTAACATTTTCAAGATCTGCTACAATACCATATACAAAAATAATGAAGCTTAAAAAAAACGTTTGAGATTGTATAAATGTATACTCCTTTGATAGGATTTGAGAATTGCATTTAACAATAAATTTGACGACTTAACATTCGATTTATACAAATTTCAAGTGGATGTGATAGATCAAGTGATCTCAGTTGGAGATGGAATTATATATGCTTATGGATTGAACGATTGAGGTATCCCCTACTTTCATGGATCCTTGATTTGATCTTCTAATAAAAATGCTTTTCCACCTATTTCAAAAGTAGGTGTGCCAACTCCAACTTTATCATACATATGATACTGTATAGATGTGAGAGGGTATGGCCAACAAATGTCTAAAGTGCCGACATTTTGCTTGCAACCAATGCAATCATTTCAACCAAAGAAAAAATTTGATCGATCTTTTCAAATGTCAAAAAATAACTCAATATTTATAAAAAACAGTAACTCTTTTTAAAAGAAATAAAATAAATTATAAAATATATAAATAAGTTCAAGCATTTTTCTACTTTCATGAATGAATTGTAATTTTTTATCTTAAATTGAACCACGTCAACTGTTAATCTATTAAAGTATATAGTGGCCATTTTAAGTTTATAATTAACTTCATACTATATTATAAAAATAATGATTACTAATTAAAATAAGAAACTCAAAATCTTAATATTTTCTCGTCCCGACAATGGCTCCCTTTCATTCCATTTTGAATGAGAGTGTAGAGTACATATATAAAAATTAATTAGTAAATTTAATTTATTTAGTATGAGAAATATCAATTACAAATTCAAATAAACATTTGCTTTGAACATTTTATATCAAGCGTGTACCACATGACATCAAATTTTGAAATTTTGATAATAAAATAAAGTTGAAAATAGATAACACTAAAAAAAAAATTAATCATATTATGGAATATATTTTAGTAGCATTGAGTATTTCAACACATTAGAAACCTATTCATATGGGCCTTTAGAGAAAGTCCACATCACTCGAGCACGTGGGCCCAATTAGGCCTTATACGGTTGTACCTGTTGAAGATTTTGAGGATCTATTATTAGGCATTCATTTGATTTATGACTAAATTGAGGAGAATTAATTGATTAGGCTGATTTAAATTATTCGATTTTTATTTATTGTGCTTTCTATAATTTTGAACGATTCTATTTTTTTTAGGTAGGATCTTCCCTCTCTAATGGAATTATTAGAATAAAATTTAATAGGTAATATTTAAAAATATAAAAATATTAAAAATAGTTATATTCATAAAAATTTATATAATATTAATATTTATCAAATATTAAATTTAATAGTTAAAAAAGTTTTAATACTCTTTTATATTTTTTATTTTTTCTTATTGATTTGTTCTCTATATTTATATTTTTATTTTTTAAATATTTTAAAACCTATTCTATAATTTTTATATAATTATTTTTTCATTGCATAATTATTTTATTTTTAGGAATTATTTTAAATTTTTTTATTTTCTTTTTTTCTCTCTTTTTGATAAGCTTAGTGAATTGTTTTGAGTCTATTCCATTTCCAATTATTTTTCTTGTAATTATTATTATACCTTTTATTAGAATGATATATAATTCTAATAAAATAATATTATATATCTATATAATTCTAATATGAAAATTTTAAAATATGAAAAATAGAAAAATGAAAAAAAAATTCATATTTCTTGAAAAATAAGTTTGATTTTTCAATCTAATAATCCAAATAAAAAATTAATGTCGTATTTTTTTTAATAGAAGTAAGATTTCTTATCTGATTTAGTTGAGTCTTTTATTTTATCATGGAAATGTCCTTCAATGTAGGTTGGATCAATGTGATATGGGTTGCTTTCGGCTTAAAATTCATTTTGGCTCTATTTATTTACAAAAATATTTAGCAGATAAAAATATAATTTATTAAAAATATCTTTTCAGAAAATAATGTATACGTGTAATATTTTTTATGTTTGATAATTATGAAATTATAAATTATCATATAAATCAATCAATAATAACATACACTTTTAATTATCAACAATGGTAATATGTTTACGGTGTTGATATTTTAATATCAATAAACTATTCAGATTCATCATTTATTGATTATTGATGTAGCAATTTTTGTTCATTAGTTAGATTAATAACGCCGTTTGTTAGTAACCGACGCGATTGCAGACATCAAAAGCTAATGACTTATAGCTGGGACTAGGATAATATTGCTCCGGGCATCGACAACTAGTAGGCTAGGGTTGGGTTGGGTTGGGTTCTCTTGCAATCGACACGGTGGCTTTAGATGTGCCCACTATGAATAACGATTTGTTTAAAGGTGTCGATGGCAAGCAACCTGTGCATGAGGGCTCGGCTAGATGACTAGTAGGCTAAAATCAAGGCATGTCGTATAATAATCGGCAAGATAATGCAAGTTATCTCATATTAGTTAGTGGTCAATATGTTATCATAATATTAATGGTAACAATTAAAAATATCGCTGGTCAATGACTAGTAATATATCTGGATGTCATAAGTTAAAAAATGTATAATCTTTAATAAAAAATTTTATTAATAAGTATTAATAGTGAATAATAAATTATAAATAAGTTTTAAAAAATATCATCATATTTTAAAATGAGATCATTTTTAAGAGCTTAAGATTAGCGTTTTTTCTTGAGAAAAAAATTTTTCTATCGACTTCTTTTCATACACACTAATTTTTGAAAAGAATATAAAAAATATTTTTTTTATGCACAACAAACACTAAACAAATAAGAAAAATATTTCTAACTATTTCAAATTTTTTTAAAAATTACAATTAATGATAATAATATTTTTTAAAAAATGATTAAGTTTTTGACACTATTTAATTTACGATTTAAATTAGAAAAAAATAGCATTTGTTATGTTCTTCTATTAAGTTATCCTACAAAGCCTTGAATTAATGCTTATTACCTTCGTAAGAATATTAAAAATATTTATATTTTCAAATAAAATTTCATCCTTACTTTTTATTTAAAAATTTTCATTCTCAAATTTTATATGGCGATTTTTTTCGGCAAAGGTTGTCATAATTTATATTTAATAAATGTATATTTATTAAATATAAATTTAACAATTAAAATATAACTTTTTAAAAAAAATCAAATTTAATATAGTCATTTACTTCTTAATAAAATTTATAAGGAACTCGAAATGATGAGGGGATCTTGCAACATTAAATATGTGATTCATATTTTATAAAATATTTTTTCAAAATTCATTTTTAAAAAAATAGTCAAAAAAATATAAAACACATATTTCGTCTTACGGTATTTCCGGGGTCATAAATGGACTACGCGTTATAGTAGTCCCTTGACTGAGGGGTGGGTGGAGGTTGGTTAGAAAGTTTAATAACTTTTATCATTTATATCAATGTGGTATAATTTATTTATATTTTATATAAATAATTTATTTTAATTATTATTATTATTTTAATTTATAATAACTCTTTTTATATAAATAAAAAATCATAAGAAAGTCATAAAATAGAAAAATAAATATTATTTTATTATGTAATGCAGACTTGTCCCAATTTGTATCACGTATACTAGCCGTCATTTTTGAACTTCCAAACCTTACAAATCTCATTCATGTTAAAATCGAAAGTTAAAAATAATTAATATACTTTTTTTAATATATTAAAAAATGTCTTCGTCTTATTTTTTTTTCCTGAAAAGTTTTATCATTAATCTTTTTTATGATATATTTTATACTATAAACATTTATTGATACATAATATAAAAAAAACTCTCAAAATGACTATTATTTTTACTTTTTTTTTATATTATTCAAATTGAATTCATTGTATAAAACGACTTAATATATAGCTAATTTTATTTTATTTAGTATAATAAAACTAATACTAAAATAATAAACAATAATAAATCTATAAATAAAAAAAATTGTAAATATGTTTTTAATAATTTTCGTATTATATGGTGATGAATTATTTGGCATTTTGCAGAGTTTGTATTTTAGCCAATACATTCAAAGGCAAAATTGTCACATTTGCATTAACACACATATGCTAGGATAACTACAGCAAATATAATAGAATTATTTGGGATGTCCATTCAACAATTTCGAATAATATGTTATTTATTCATTTATTTTTATATAATATTATTATTATAGATTAATATGCTATTTAAATATTTGATATCCCATAAAACTCCTCCACATATTAATAGCCTTAGCTATTAATAATAGCATAATAAATAAATTTAGCGCACCAACTAATCATAAATTCTAGATTTTTATTGGATATAAAATATAAAAGGCCCAAGTCTCATAAAATAAATAAAATGTTTATTCTTCCAAAGCTCATCGGCTAAAACAACATAGCAGTATATATCATAGCTACTAAATATTGTATAAAGTTCTATAAAAATGAGAAAAAAAAATTCAATAAAAGGGACAAAAAATGATAAAAAATGAAAAAAAAAAAAGAAAAATCCTAAAATTAGAGAAGGCATGAGCTGACTTCCATATACGAGGGCCGCCGGGAAAGCCGCCGGGATCCATGGATTCTAGATCGGAGACTTTTTGTTGACATCTTCTTGGAGAAATTCAAGCAAGGCAGTGCTTTTGCACCTAGGGCACCGGGGATCAGACTCCGCCAGCATTATGTACATCAGACATCTTTGGCACCCAGCAAGCACCATAGACGTCGCCTCCGGGCTGCTCGAGTACCTCAGGTTCTCCTCCGATGTCACGGATGACCTCGGCGGAGATGCCTCTGGCGACGACACTTGCCCTGTTTCTCTCGGCGGCGACAGGTTCAGTTTCAAATCAAGCTGGGGATTTTGTGTGTCCTTCCTTCTACCCATGGTATGCTAAATCACCTTAAACTTTTTTATGAACCAGGGATAAAGTTAAGAAGAGGATCAGCAGATAAATAAGCAAAATCATTTTCGTGTAGCAAATCATAATAATATAACCAGGTAGCGTACCTTCCAGCGGAGGAAGGGATGACTGGCGGAAGTAGTGGCGGCGTGGTGGAGGAGCTCGGAGGATTTTGCAGACTGGTTGGTGACAGAGTTATGTGAAGCTCATGTAAAGGTCATTATATAATGAGCTGAGCAATAAGGAGATGGGGGAGAGAGAGTTGAATTGAACGGGAGGAAGATAAGAGGAAGAAGACGAGTGTAAATTAATGCTCGGAGAATTAATGATTGTGGAAAAATCCCAATGAATTGTATAAATGGGGGAGTTGTTGCGCTTGCTACCGTTGATTAGTAGTAATGTTAATTATTCAGTGATGTCAGAAAAAAAATAATTAAATATACTATTACATTCTATAATATTAACTAGTTATAAAAATATAATAATCACTTTTATGAATAAACTATTAAATATAATATATATACATAAATGTTAAAAATAAAGATGATTTTTAAAGTAACTAATTAATGTTATAGAAAGATAATATAAGACATAATTATATTATATAAATTCCAAATCTAACTGTTAATAGAAGAAGTAAACTGAAATTGAAGAATTCAGATGATTTAGCCAAACAGTCAAATTCAAGTATATTATTTTCCTCTTCTTTTTTCAAAGATATCCTTGGTGTCTTGTCTTTATTAATTAATTAATCTGCTTTCTTGCTCTGTTTTCTCTTTCAAGTTATTGCGTTCACATAATTTACAAAGCTGAGATTTAAAGTCAAATCTACAATCCAAATGTGAGAACCTTATTTTGACATATTAATTTGGTTTTGCTTCAGTTCTGACAAATGGGGCATTTGGTTTATCTTTCTGAATTCCTTAAAAAAAAAAAAAATTGCCAGCAACCAGAAATCAGTGTTTGGATTAACAAATAATTGATTTTATAAAGTTCAGTAAAATGTAATTACAAGTCATCCAAAGTGCACTTAGATCATTTATTTAATTTAGTTATGTTAAGTTTATTATATTGGTCAACTTTAAAAAAAATAACTCTAATCAAGCTATATTTATAACTTTTTATTAGTTAGTGCTTTAATAAAGCCTAAATAGAATAGATTGTGGTGTGTGATAAATACATGATTAATGTCCATGTTAGAATGGACAAAAGCTAATATAAGATTCAAATATAAATAAATACATCTTGTCAATATAATACGAGATTAATATATGATATGTGCATGACTAATATACATATACTAACCCGTGTGGGATACATTAGCTTGTATGTTAAACCTTATTTTTTAGACACATTATAAATAAATCTATTTTCTTTTCAAGAGTTATTTGCATGATCAAAACTTATTTATTTTGAGAGATTGAAAAGCGTAGGTTTTTTCATTCTAAAACCCCATAAACCTCTTAAATTCTTATTTTACACGTAAGTCTTTAGAATTTTATTAATAGTATTAATATCGAAATTTTAGTAACACTAGAGGTTCATAATGCAGTAAAATAAAGTTCATAAAAATAATTAAAATTTGTCTGGTTTAGTTATTAAAAGTAACTTTAAATATTTCTTAGAATGTGTTATTAATTCAAAGTAATTTGGGCATGAGTTACTATGCTTCAGCGACTTTAGTTGTAAATTAATTTTAATTAATAGATTTTCTTTTAATATCCTGAGAAACTTTGAAAATTTTCTTCATAATTGTTTGGTTTTTTAACTTTCTTTTTATCACTAAATATCTATGCAATTTTATCTTTTGCATTGCATTACTGTTAATATTGGTAATAGTGCATGTGTTGGCCAATTGAATTGTATCCGTACTATCTAGGATCATTTATTATTAAAAGTAACATTTCGTCCCAAAGTACACAATAAAATTTTAACACCTTATCAAATTAATAGAAATAATATAAAATTAAATATTCAGTACATAAAAATATTATTTATATTTAGATGTCAAAAATAATAATATATATAAAACATATATCACAATAAGCAATAGTAAAAAGAGAATTTTTTTGTGACGAAAAAAAATTCGATATCCACAATAATTGAGAAAAATTTTTTGGGATTAAACAGTCAAAAAAGATATCAACTATGAAAATCAACTTACAAATCGAGTGATACAGATGCGCTAATTTAACCGATTTACTTCCTTCTTATGACCATTACCAATGAACCCCTTAGATTTGTCTGTGAATAACGAACCTGATACCTTTCAATCTTCATGTCAGTCTTCTCTTACGAACCGTTTGAAATAGCCAACATCACCGAAACTCCTTCTTCACAGTACTAATGTCGCCAACGAATGTAGAAAGGTAGAAATAATGGATCAGTAGAGAGAAAATGGTGAGAAAATCGTCAATATATGAAACACAATGATCTAATCACGATTTTCTCAATCGGGTTAAAATTAATAAAGTAAAAGATAAATATTTCTCAAGGTGGGGCGCTCCAAAATATTACTTTCAAAAAAAGTATGGCAATTAAAATAAAGAGATAATTTATAGAGAGCTCAAAAAACCCGTTTAAAATTAAAGACTATTGCTGCAGCGTTCGAGTGCGTGGCAAGCGCATCGAAGGTTTCAATAGAAGACCCCATTTGGGCTCGATCGAAAATGCGGCAAGCGTCGAGCAGATAGTTATTGAAATTTGGGTTTGAATGCCAGGCGAGTGCACAGAAAGCACGGGGCTACTAAAATTGTAACTTGAGCGGATGGCAAGCGCAAGGCAAACACGAGACTTCTGGAATCGGAGTTCGAGCGGATAGCAAGCAAACAGCAGCGCGTGTTGCTCCTGGAATACGGGAACGGACAGCCGTGAAAATAAACTAATGTAATACTTCGATGAACACAATCCAATATTAACCCATGACTAAATATGGTCATAAAATATACCAATTATAAAAATAACCCTAACAATTATTTTAGCGTATTAAATACTCGTGTATCTCGTATTTTTGCGTTGTCTTAAAGTTTAAACGTAGTTGATTTTAAATAAATATTTGGTAATTATATGTTAATTTGAGGTCCAATACTAATGTAATTCAGTTAGATAATATTTGGGCTCCAAACAATTATAAATAAAAAAGAAAAATTTAAATTCTAGTTTCGTTCATGCTAATATTAATTATATTATTTGTACTTACCATATATGTTATCATCTAATCCATTATTCAACAATTCTTAACTTATTAGTTAAAGATGCAATTTTACTCATTTACAAACTAATTGGGCGAATAATTTATACTTATATCTATAAAGTTCAAAGAACTATATATATATTGGTTTTTCCCATCCCAAGTCCTGGCAATTTAGTTAAAGTTGAATATAAGAAGAGGGATATTGTTGACATTTTCTACATATTTTTGTCGGCATAATATCTTATTTATTAGTATATATTATGACATCACGTAATAATAAATATATTTTAATAAGGGTGATTAAAAAAATCTCTACAGTAACATTTTGTTTTATTATTGTAACGTATGCATGGCATGGCTTACCTCTCGAAGACTAACTATCTTATCGACAAGTGACATGGCAACAGCCTTGGGATAGTCCCACGCTATCCCATCTAATATACTAACGGTATATTTAGTTGTTAAAATAGAATAAGGTAGAAATAAAATAGTTATTTCAGGAAATAAAAAATGATGGGAATAGAGTTGTAATTGTTATTCTTATATTTAATTGTTTGAATAAAATAAGGTGAAAATTAGTATTTCCTTATTTGATTTGTAGAATGGTATGAGTAATAAGGTAGAAATAGTAATAATAATAATAATAATGATAATAATAATAATAATAATAATAATAATATGTAGTAATAATAATAATAATAATACCTAATAAATAATAATAATAAATATAATAATAATAATAATACATAATAATTAATAATAATATAATAATGTGTAATAATAATAATATATAATAATAATAAAACAAATAATAATAATAACAATAATAATATGTAGGAATTATTATTTTCACGTATGTGGGAATAACAATTTCTAAAAAATAATAATTCTCATCCTCCCACTAACTAAACGAAAAAATTTTTATTTTCGTGAGAATATAAATTCTATTCCCTTTCAATTCCTGCAATCAAACACAACTTAACCGTCTTAATATTTTTACATTATTTTTAAAAATAAAATAAAATAAAATAATACTTAAAAGAAAACATCACTATATGCAAAATTGAGAGCATCAGATTATTTTTCAAATCTAAGTTTTTACAGCGATTCAATCCATTATTATTATTATATTACAATGCTTCAAAATTCAACTTCTTGTAATTTTACGGCTATTATTTTATCAATGTTTTACGGCTGTCTATCATTTATTTTATTGTTGAATTTTTATTTATTTTATAAATGTAAATTTTTGTTACATTCTTTATCTTTATTTCAAAAGATGAGAAAATAAATATTAATTATTTAATTGTTGCACTATCCTTATTACCATATACTCACGTTACAATCACCATCATACAAGACGTGCGTCTCGTCCGTCGATCTCAAGACCTCACTCGGTCACTATACAAATACGCATCATATACCTACCGATTTAACCCTTTTCTCTTCCATTCATTGCCACAATCTACCATTAATTTTAACGTGATCAGTCTTTGTTTATATATATATATATAAATGCACACACATACATGCGTATACGTTATTTCAGCTTAAATAACTTATATTAAAACAATAAAATTCCAGATTTTTTAAAAAAATGTCTGCAACAAAAAATTAAATAATCTCAAAAAACGCAGCTGATTGATTTACTTACGATGGTAAATAGATGGGTCAGTGGTATCTGCCAAAGCTTTAGATGGATCAAGGTCTCCATCTCTTTTAATAAAGGGAGACCCTTCTTTTATAAATTTAAATTATATATTTTAAAATAGATAATTATTATTTTAATTTTTTAAAAATAAAAATTAGTTATAATTAATTATAAAATTATAATTATTTATTTAAAAATAAATAATTAAAATTAAAAAAGCCGACCCCAAAGAGAGATGGAGTCCCTTCGTTCCTGCTTTGGATAACCTGTGAACCATCATTCAAAAGAGGACTTTGCGAATTTGCTAGCAATTAATATAGCATACGTGAGAAATTGTATGATATGTTAAAAATAATAAGTTATTGTTCTAAATATTATTTGAATATTTGAATGATTAATTTTAATAATTATAATGGCATAATGTTTTTAAACGTGTTAAAAATGCCCTAAAAATAAATCAGAATTTGGCCTCTTAAATGGAAAAATCAACCGGTCCGGACTTTTCTCGCGCAGGTTCCCTTCCCTTCCCGGAAGTGGCAGACAGGCAGAACG
Organism: Nepenthes gracilis; assembly: GCA_033239525.1. Classification (NCBI taxonomy): domain Eukaryota; kingdom Viridiplantae; phylum Streptophyta; class Magnoliopsida; order Caryophyllales; family Nepenthaceae; genus Nepenthes; species Nepenthes gracilis. The sequence continues at coordinate 4,034,462 of BSYO01000001.1, forward strand.
GGACCCAGCACGGCTGCGGCCGGTGCCGACATTCATCGGCGGTGGGCCTTCTCTTTAATTTTGAATTGTCTTTACTGTTTTATTATGTTTATGTTTTCTGCAGTTGTACTGAGTTGGCCAGGCGTTTCGCGTAGCGTTTTCCGACGAGGGAAGAAGTCGTGAAGATGACTTTCATGGGAGAATTGAAGAAGGAGCTTTTACTGAGGGAAAGATCAAGCATACATGAGATCGACGGTAAGATCAAGCATGAATAAAATCGACGGTGGACTCTTGAATTCGCCGGAGATCAGCTTTCTCAAAGAAGCGTGCATGGCAGATCAGAACCCAAATATAAATCACATCACTCAATTTAAAATTTAATGAGAAAATTAAATATTAATGATATATTTAAATTTATACTTAATATTTAAAAGAAAAAAAAATTGGAATCAACTTTCTTCGCTTACTATTATTTTTCTTTGTTAACAAAATTACAAAATTTTTACGTAATTAGTATCTGTGAAGGTTTTCGGAATGCCCTTTATATCAAAATTGAATCAGAATTTAATAAAATTATCTTCAACTAAATCTAAAAAAATCATCTTATATGATGTAGAAAATTACCCCTTATTATTTATAATAAATAAGAGATAATTTTATTATTTATAAAATATTAAAATAATCATTTTTTAATTGTATAAATGTATTTGTTTTTTTAAAATTTTTGGCTTATCAATAAAATAATTTTTCCAATACAATTTTAAAAATTTATATAATATTATAATATTAATTATTTTAACAAATTACTAAATATATAATAAATTATATAAAATAATTTTAATAAAATTACCACCACTAGTCCAGACCTAACTGACCTAACATGCACCGGAAATAATAATCGCATAACATTGACATATTAAATAAAAGTTAGAAAGAAATATTAAAATATAGATTATTAGTGTATAATATTATATTCAATTTCTATTTAAATAATAATTTTGTAAACAATTCTTCCGTATACGCTCTGACCTTCACGCCGGACAAGACGAAAACGACATTTAGATAGTAATTAAAATACTAATGACATATTTAATTGATAGAATAAAAATTTTATTTTTATATTTAAATAGTAATTTTTTTACATAAAATAATTATTTTTAAAAGAATAAATATCCCTTTAACTTAAAAAATAAAAAATAATAATATATTTTTAGATATTTTTAATTCATTATATATAAGAATAATTTTTTTCACAATTATTATCATTTTATTCATCGTCCTTTTATCATTTGTTTGAAATCCTAGTTGCTTCATCATTTGTCTTTCATATCTCAACTGTCCGTCACTCTTTTTTTTTATTTTATATTGTCCAAATTCAAAACCACTACCCTTATGCAAAAATTTCTCTTGTACAACCGTGAGTCTAAACACAAAGATGAATTCAATTTGAACTACAACCCCTACTCCTTTGACTAATTTCAAATATATGAATTCAACGTTCATCATTGCATCCACAACTGCAGCCACGACTAGATTAACTGTCAATTCGCCCATTTTTGCAAGAACGATAGTGGGAGGGAATCGTAAAAGTATCACTATTTTGGCACTGTAAACCTAGAGTACCATCGAGAAAATTATAGCACTTGAGACTATTTTGAGTTTTTATATAAACCCTTATACCATACAAAGGTTAGAAAAAACTATAAGTAATCTATTCTTTTTATAAATTGAGGATTTTGTCTTTATAGTAAAAAGGTTCCAGAAGCTGTGGGGAGAAAAATAATTGCCCAAATTTACTATGCATAATATTAGCAACAATTATTATAGGTATTATATATATTCTTTAACCTTTAAAATCTTTTTTATTTAAATAAGGATAAAAAAATTATTAATATAAATTTATATAATATTTTTTATATTATTACTATATACTAAATATTAGAATATTAATTCTTAACTTATTCTTAATTATTTTAAATAAATAATCAAATATAAAAATAAAAATTATTATATTTTTATATTATTTTATTCTACTAACTAAATTTTAATTTAACAAAAACATTTAGTTAGACTATGATATTGTTGGATCCCAATAATAAAAGGACAAGTACTTGACTCGAGAGGTCCAATTTCTCATTCAACGCGATAATTTCTTTGGCCGCGTGAAGCCAATAGTACGCGGACTCGGTCGGACTACAAAGTAAAAAGGGACGAGGACTATCCTTCCGAGAATGCCACTCGAACATGGGGCCAGTGACACGCAAATCGCCACCACCTAATTCAGCGCCGACATTCCTGAGTATTATCACATATATTTAAACTATTTTACTTCTCTATAAATATAGAGCCCAAAAGAGGGCCCCCGACCTAACATCCTTGAATTTTTTCATCTTTTGAGATCTTTCTCTAAACCAGAAAAAAGAGATAAAAGAAGGAAAGAAATTTCCTCCCTACTTGTATTTTATGATCAATAAACTATAGTGAAGATCTTTCTTTTTCAGCGCCGTGTTTTCCTCCTCATTTTAAGGAGAGTTTGTAAAATCCTTCTTCTCTATTTTTCCAAACTCTCATGTTGCTCCGGACCAAAACTAAATTTATAATGTTAGACCATTGATAAATACCAGCCCATATATATAAAGTTAGACTATGATTAATTTGGTTAATTTTTTAACATTGTTGATCAATTCGGTGATAATTTCAACAATATTTTGAAAATTTCAACGGAGCAGTTTAATCCAATGGATAAATCTCACGAGAGAGTAGATTGAGGCCCGCATTAATTAGGGCCCTAATTTTAATAACATGCAATACATAGTCAGAGCCTCTTAAATTGTTGGTGCATGCACATTTTGCTATAAGCAGCTAAGAATCATTCATTGGCTTTATTAAAATTAAATTAAAATCAAATACAGATATTAATTTTAAAAAAAAATTACTATTGATAATTTGGATAAGACGAAATAGGGCCTACTCACCTATCCATGTGTCGAATTAAGCCGATTCAGTTTAATCTATAATTTATTATTATATTTATTTAAAAAATTATATTCACACAAAAATATAAAAATATATAAATTATAATATTTAGAATAACATATTATCTAAATATGTATTTTAATAAATAATATTTATATAAAAATTATTAATTATATAAAAATATGATATATTAAAATATTTTTTTAAATTTAATATTTAATTAAAATATAAAATATATTTATAAAAAAATTATAATTCAAATTGGGTCAAACTAAATCAGATACTTCTGCTAGTAATCGTGCCTGGCTTAAAATTTTAAATCGGTCTAATTTTATGATCATATATATTTAAACTACTTTTATATATTAATCAAATTTTATAAAAATTAAATCAATTCGATTGAACTAGTCGAGCGGCCCAATTTTACTCTTATGTATTCAAAAGGTTGTTATTTATTAGAATATATATATTATATAATACGTGTATGATATAAAGACTTTAACTATGTTCATATTAAAATTAAATTTCACATAATTTAAATTTGATGCTAAAATTAGAAGAACACGAATAATTTTCGTGTTTTTCTCATTTATTTCGGATCCAAAAAAGATAAAATGGACAAGAATAATTACCATTTACTTAGAACATCGTACGGCCACAGCTAATTCAATTTTGTGGTTGAACTAAAACGGGAAAATAAAAATTGCCTTGGCAAATTCCGTGTCCCGTATGATAATTGAATGGTATTTAAATGTGCTACAATGACAGCAAAACTAATCGTGGAAGAAGTGACATGTGATGGAGAAATATTTAGGAATATATTTAATTATTTTTTAATAATATCATATTTGTTTGATTATTTATTTTATATAAATATATTAAAATAAATAATTAAATAAAATATTATATTATTAAAAATGTTACTCATTCTAATAAAAAGTAAATGTCTCATAGAATCAATTCAATTTTAAAATAATAAAAAATTAAATAATATTTCTTTCTTAAAAATATTAAATAAATATTTTTAAAATATTTTTAGATAATAAATTATCTTATTTATTTATTTATTATTAAATAAATATTTTTCAGATAATAAAAATATATTTGATTTGATTTTTATTTTTTTACCCTTAAACCTTTCTTAAACCAAACTTATTCTCCATATAACTTCAATTTATAGTAGTCTAAAACCCTGAAATAAAAAAGGAGGTTGTAGCTTAGTGTACGTTAATTATAACGTTGACATATAGGAACAATAACAAATTAAATATAATAATAAATTTTAATTAATTTAAAATATGAGAATATTTTATTTTAATATTTCATCTACCAATGACAATGTGATCTCTCTTAATTGTTGATAAAAATAAATCGTTTATTGTTTATTATCAGTTATAATATAAACTTAAATTTTATTTTTTGATTTAATTTCTTAACAAATTTTAATTTATTTTTTAAAAATATATTTTAAAAACACTTTTAATAAAAAAAATATAGATTATAATTTATCCCCACGGAATCCCAATTAAAAATAATAGCTAAAAATATAATCTTAATTAAATGGTTAGATTATGCTTGTTTTAATAAACCCTAAATTGAACTTATCATTAATTTGATATCATTATATTTAATATTATTATATAATAATTTGATATTATTATATTATTATCACATCATAATTTGCATTTAATTTCGCTTTGATTTTATGTGATATTGTCATTGACTTTTTAATTTTGCCCTCTTCCCTGACTTGCTTCCTTTCTACGCCACCATGGAAGCTTCTCACGACGACTAAGACTAGCCGTGACAGTGGATTTATCATAAATTTTTATAATATTAAATTACAATATAAAATATTAATATTAAATATTATCTTTAACTTAATCTTTTATTTTTAAAAATAACTTTAAATATTAACAATATTAGAGAGCATAGTATTTAAACAGTTATTTTTTTTTATTTTTTTAGTTTTTGATCAATTTTTTTTTTTTTCAAATGCTATTCTAAACTCTTATTTTAATAATAATTTTCTATATTCGCGTGGTTCCCAAGTGGCATAAAACAATATTAATGAGGACTTACATTGATTTTTAACATCTTTAGATTTGGTCAAATTGGCTTATGTATTATCATATAATTTAGAATGTAGTTAACCTAACTTTAAATTCTATACAAAATTAAATTAATATTAAAATAAAAGTCAACAATATATTTAAAAATAAATAATGCTAATAAAACTCAAAAAAATAAAATATTAAAGGATGATTTTATTTGTTTTTTTTAATTAAATATATTATATAAAATAAAACAAAAACACAAAAGTTACACTATAATATTTACGGACGGATCATTATTAGCAATTGAGCACAATGCATCGTCTCCGGTTACTGAGTTAGTAGATTTGGGCAGTCTATATCTTTTTAAAAAGTTATATTATATAATTTTTTATATCATTCGTTAGTTAAAAAAACTAATAGGCAATATTTAAAATATAAAATATTATTTAAATAATATTTTATTTTTTATTTTTACTATTAAATTAAATATTAATATTTTATAAATAAATCTATAAAAAAAATACCCCTGAGGTGCTGACCCCCCAATCCTATCCACCCACCTAACATTGAAGGAATATTTCAACACTAACCAATTATTGGAGTATAAAATCACTTTCAACCATTGTTTACTAGTTTAAATTTTTCGATATGTTAATTTCATAGCATAATAATTTAACTGATTTGATATAGTAATGTTTATTTTATAATACAGAAGGGATTTACTTAATTCATACTTTAAATATAAATGATATTTGTAAGGAGTGCGTTTTAATTAATTATAAATCATTGGTGACACTTAGCTAGGAGTTTACTATGACTAGATTTGATTTCCATCATTTTTTAAAGTATTTTTTAAGTTTTAAATATCTCCCGGGTACCCCATAAAAATATGGCGGTCCATTTGGTTGGATAGAAATTATAAATATAGTAAAATTAATATAAATAATACTAGGATAATGGAGTTTGGTAGAAATGAAATTAATCATATCTGATTCATTATTTGATTAGGTGAGGGGAAAGGGTGATTTATAATGGTTGGTTGGTTTTGGTTTCATCAATAAAAGCATATTTGGTAAAATATAATTATGATTTCATTTTAATAATAATTTTACCATTTAGTTGACATACATATTAAAAATTATTATTGTATAAAAATACTAATTTTTTAACAATAATAATTTTAATTTACTGTTCTCAAAGAATAAACAGTTCTGGAAAAAAAGAGTCACTTGGGCTAATGATTTTGTTATATATCTTGTGTTGGTAATGGTAACAAGAGGTGACAGTTGTTGGCGCTGAACACGCGGAAGTTATGGTGACCGAGCGACAAGACTTCGGATAAAGAACAGAGAAAAGCTCGGACAAGCAAAGAAAAAAACAGACCGAGAACACACAAAGAGATTTTGGCACGAAGTACCCTCCTTTAACCAAGGAAAAACCACCGAAAAATACACTATAAAAAATTATTACAATCGTTAGCTACTCAAGCTTCAAACGAAAGAAAAAGAATCAAGTGTATGCCTCTCTCTCTTACAAAACTTGCCCACACAGCTCTCTCAATGCTCACACATTCACAAAGTTGCCACACGCATACACACTAGCAAGCGCCACAAGAGCTGAATATATATATATATATACACGTCCAGGATGCCAGCGTGGATTGCCAGCCAGGACGACAGCCACCCTGCAGCCACCATTCTGTCGGCAGGGTGGTGGGAAAATGGCGCAGATCGGCTGGGCAGCCGCAGCAGCTTGCGTGTCGATGACATGTGATCCTGCCACCTAAAAATCGCTCCCTCTGCGGCGTTCAATCAGGCCGCGATCTAAACGCCACCGCAGCCCACGTGAGCAGAGTCCACGCCTCGACAATAGGCTCCTCGCCTCTCGTGCTCGGACATTACCAAACAAGAGTCCTCGTCCAAAGAAGCAAAGAGTACTCGTCCATTCCTTCTCTGGAGTCCGCGAACACTCCACTCGGGAGTGACCCCAACAAACTTCCCCTCACGACCGAGTGGGAGTAAAGTCAGTTAGACCAGCAATGTCACAACAAGTTTCTAACTTTCCCTTTGGCAAAATCTTGGTTAACATGTCCGAGCCATTGTCTTCCGATCGGACCTTTCTAATGGATAGCTGCCCATTATCCAAAACCTCTCTCACACAATGGTATCGCACATCAATGTGCTTTGACCGAGAATGGAATGAGGAGTTCTTACACAAGTGGATGGCACTCGACTATCACAAAAGATCTCGTGACGCCTCTTGCCTTAGACCCACTTCTTGGGCGAACCTCTTCATCCATAGCATTTCCTTGCAGGACCTCGGTCACGCGCAATGAACTCGCTTCCGTTGTAGAGGGCTACACATTTTTGCAACTTGGACTGCCAGGAGACCGCTCCTCCTGCAAATTTCACCAAGATCCGGACGTTGATTTGCGGGAGTCAACGTCCCCGCCATATCTCAAGTCCCTCGTACGCAATCAATCGAGGCTTTTCATCCCCAAATCAGAAACCCGTCTTGAGGTCCTGCGTAGATATCTCAAAATCCATTTCACCGCTGACCAATGCTCCATACCTGGGTTTGAGAGGAATCTGCTCACAAGGCCAACCGCATGAGCAATGTCCGGCCGCGTATACACGGCCGCGTACATTAGGCTGCCAACGGCCGAGGAGTAAGAAACCTTACTCATACGCGCATTTTCAATGTCCGAGGACGGACACTGCTGTTTACTCAGCCTAAAATGGTTGGCCAATGGGGTACTGACAGGCTTGGACCCTTCCATGCTGAATCTCTGAAGCACCTTTTCAAAATATCCTTCTTGGGACAGCCAAAGCTTCTTGCCCTCTCGGTCGCGAGAAATTTTGATCCCCAGAATTTGTTTCGCCGGTCCGAGGTCTTTCATGGCGAAAAACTGTCCGAGTTGCTTCTTCAGCTCGTTGATCCGAGCACTATTCTGTCCGACCACCAGCATGTCATCCACATAAAGGAGAAGGATGACAGAGTTGTTTTCCGAGAACTTCTGCACAAAGACACAGTGGTCCGAAGAAGTCTTATGGTACCCTTGTTCAACCATAACAGACTCAAACTTCCGATACCACTGTCTCGGAGCTTGTTTCAGCCCATACAAGCTCTTCTTCAAACGACAAACAAGTCCCTCCTTTCCTTTAACTTCAAAACCATCTGGTTGCTCCATGTAGATCTCTTCCTCAAGGTCTCCATGGAGAAAGGCCGTCCGGACATCCAGTTGCTCAATCTCTAGGTCCAACGCTGCAGCCAGTCCGAGCACTACACGGACCGAGGACATCTTCACAACAGGTGCGAAAATTTCATCAAAGTCAACACCCTTTCGTTGACCAAATTCCTTGACCACAAGTCTTGCCTTGTGTCTTGGGGCGCTCGGGTCCTCGGTCGCCTTCAGCCTGAAGACCCATTTATTTTTTAGAGCCTTCTTCCCCTTAGGCAATTCTGCCAGCTGAAACGTATGGTTCTCATGAAGGGAGGTCATTTCTTCTTCCATGGCCTCAAACCATTTATCCTTCTCAGCACTGCTCATGGCCTCTTCGAAGTCCTCTGGTTCTCCAGCATCAGTGAGGAGGACAAATTCACTGGCTGGAAGGCGGACGGACGGACGTCTCACTCTGGACGACCGTCTCACTTGGGGTACCTCATCCTGCTGAGGTACCACATCTTCAACCTGATCCTGAGGCGCTGTACTCGCCTGATCCTAGTTGGCAGTTACTCTTGATCCGAGGACTTTGGATACAAGAGGTACAGGACGGACAGTTTCAATCTCAACTCTGTCTGTCCGAGAGGTACTGGAAAGAGACGTCACATCTTTCTCAAAGTCCTCAAAGGTCTCGTCCTCAACGAAGATCACGTCGCGGGAGCGAACCAGCTTCTTTGTTTTTGGGTCATAAAATCTGTACCCAAATTCTTCCTCACCATAGCCCAGAAAGACACATTGTAGTGTCTTTGGCTCCAGTTTGGTCCTCTCATCTCTCGGAACATGGATAAAGGCCTTGCAGCCAAAAGTCCGCAGATAGATCAGATGCTGGTTCTTTTCCTTCCAAATCGGCTCGAAACTTCCCGCAGAGGCTTACTGGGCGAGCGGTTAATAACATGGGCGGCCGTCCTCAAGGCCTCGGCCCAAAAGGATCCTCGCAGCCTTGCCTCAGATAGCATGCACCTAACCCTTTCCATGAGGGTGCGGTTCATCCTCTCGGCCACTCCGTTTAACTGTGGCGTCTTCGGTGGAGTCTTCTGATGTTTGATGCCATGAGCTCTGCAATAGGCATCAAACCGTCCAATGTACTCGCCACCGTTGTCGCTCCTTACCGCTTTTAGTCTCCTCCCGGTTTATCGCTCAACAAGGACGTGGAACTGTTGAAAAGTTTCCGCGACCTGGTCATTGGTCTTCAGCGGGAACACCCACAGCTTCCTCGAGCAGTCGTCTATGAAGGTCACAAAGTACTGTGCACCTCCAAAAGACTTCTCCAGGAGAGGGCCACACACGTCCGTGTGTACAAGCTCCAAGATCTCGGACTTCTTGGAAGTTACGTCTCCGGAGAAGGAGACTCTTCTTTGTTTCCCGCCATGCAAGAGGGCACGTCCTAGGCATGTCTCCATCCACCTCGGGGATGAGACCCTTCCCGGCCAAGTGACTCATGCCACGCTCACTCATGTGTCCGAGCCTCTTGTGCCAAAGATCCGAGGACTCGTACTCCTCGTGGCATTCACCTCGGCTACTTGATCCGAGCTTTCAAAATATAAAGGCCGATGCCTTAGTTCCTCGGCAATGACCATGGAGCCCTTGGTCATTTTGATCTGCCGTCACGTAAGACGCCGCAGAACCTTCATCATCCACGCCTAACCGAGATGATGTTCACCTGATGTCGGGGACTTGTCGGACGTCCTTCAAAGTCAGTGGGCTCCGGTGACTCATCACCAACGTGATATCTCCACGTCCGATGAACTCGGACATCCGCTATTGCCCATTCTCGCACTCCGGGGCACAAGGAGTATAAGTGGAGAACAGATTCTCTCTGGAGGTAACATGGGTCAAGCGCCGAGTCCACTACCCAATCCGAGGACTGCTTCGCCACGACCATCAAGTCCTCGAGACTCACAGTTTAAGAGGAGATCCTCTCCTGTCACAACAGACCGAGGACTCTTCCGCCTCGTCTCTTTTCGCCCTTTTGCTTCTCGCCGTTACGCTTCCATTTGTGCGAGAACTTTTTGATGTGGCCCTTCTTGCCACAATGGTGGCACTCCATATCTTGGTACCGAGAACGTGACTTACTCCGCCCTTTGTCTTCGGACTTTGGGCCACGTCCTCGGCTTCTTCCCCGATTCCGTGACAAGGACCTCGGGGCCGCTGAGAGGCGAGACGTACCCCGAGAAAGCCGTCGTACTTCCTCGTTCAAAGACACTCCCTTCACCATCTCCGGTGTCACCACACTTTGTTCGAGTCAGGTTGGCGATCGTGACCCTCATGGTTTCCCATGAGTCCAGGAGGGTTGCTAGGAGCCAAAGTCCCAACACTTCGTCCTCGAACTTAATGCCCATACTATTGAGCCGGTCCACGCATCCCTCAAACTCGTTTAAGTGGTCGGCAACAGAAGATCCGTCCTTGTACCGGATATGGACCAACCGCATCAAATGGTAAATTTTATTGTTACCAGATTTGGAGGCAAAGAGCTTCTCCAGCTTCTCCCAAAGGGCTTTGGCATTTGTCTTTCTACGAACATGGTTGTACACATTTTCGTCCACAAACTGCCTAATGAACCCGCACACCTGTTTGTGCTCCAACGCCCAGACCTCGTCCGTTTTCGTCGACGGTTTTTCTGAGGCGAAGACCGGATCGTGCATAGACTTGACGAAAAGCAAGTCAGACATTTTGCTCTGCCAGATATCAAAGTTTGAACCGTTCAAACAGACCATCTTGCTGCCAAACTCCATTTCTGATAACAAGCAAAGATCACCGTGCAAACAACTTTGTCTCTGATACCACTTGTTGGCGCTGAACACGCGGAAGTCACGGTGACCGAGCGGATAAGGTACTCGGATAGCAACAGAGAAAAGCTCTTGGACAGGCAAAGAAAAAACAGAGACCGAGAACACACAGAGATTTTTGGCGTGGAAGTACCCTCCTTTAACCAAGGGAAAAACCACCGAAAAATACACTATAAAAGATTATTACAATCATTAGCTACTCAAGCTTCAAACGAAAGAAAAAGAATCAAGTGTATGCCTCTCTCTCTACAAAACTTGCCCACACAGCTCTCTCAATGCTCACACCTTCACAAAGTTGCCACACGCATACACACTAGCAAGCGCCACAAGAGCTGAATATATATATATATATACACGTCCAGGATGCCAGCGTGGATTGCCAGCCAGGACGACAGCCACCCTGCAGCCACCATTCTGTCGGCAGGGTGGTGGGAAAATGGCGCAGGACTATCATGGCAGCCGTAGGCTTGCGTGTCGATGACAAATTCCCTGCCACACTGAAAGCCGCTCCTCTCTGCGGCGTTCAATCGCCAGATCTGTAAACGGCCACTGCAGGCCCACGTGAGCAGAGTCCACGTCTACGACAATAGGCTCCTCGTCTATTGTGCTCGGACATTACCAAACAAGAGTCATCGTCCAAAGAAGCAAAGAATACTCGTCCATTCCTTCTCTGGAGTCCGCGGACACTCCATTCGGGAGTGACCCCAACAACAGTGAGGCGGCAGGGGCGGTGGGTGTCGGCAGTGGCAGAGATATGGTGGTGGTGATGACAAAGTGGAGGCGGTGTTATGGTAATGACGAGTGGCATGATGCGAGAGTGGCGGGGTGGAAGTGGTGTAATGACGGTGGCAAGGTGGTTTGTAGTGGTGTGGTGGCGGTGGCAGTAGAATGGCAGCGGAAAGGGCGGTGGCATTTGTGATGGCGGCAGCGTGGTGGTGAAAGCCGTGGCATGATGGTGGCGGTTAAAGAAAATATAACTCGTTGGAATTTTTTTTTAAAAAATAAAAATAAAGATCATTTAACATCAATTTTTTTTTTTTTGTTTGCTTTCATATTTCCCTGTACATAACAAATACTAAAATATTAACTCTAACTCAATTCTTATACCTTCAAAATTACATCTAACACATAAAAATATAATTTTTAATTATATTTTACACGTGATATATCAACTCAAGTAACTTTTCTCTGTATTATTCTTTTGATTTTAGGGTTCATTTCTCTAAGAAAAAAAATAATTTTTTACTTTTATTAATTTTAATTATTTATTTAAAAAATAAACAATTATAATTTAATAATTTTTTTAAAAAATCAATGATATTGCATTTTTCTAAATGATTGAATCTAAGCCATGAATGGCTAAAGTTGTGAGAAATAGGGATTGTTTCTCATAAAAGCAGTAGCATCCCCACTTCAATAGTCACATACTTGCCCCTGGAACACCAAGCTTTCATTCATTTCTTTTACGGCTCCGTCGGAACTCGTAGCTCAAAAGCTGAGTGAATGAATTCAGAAAATAGAGTCAGAATTTGAGATACAACAAAATTGACATTTCATTTTCTGCTATTTCTTCTGTAATAACCAAGCATGATAAAATTTGTTAAGTTTTCTAGACTTCCATACAAATTTAGACGCTAAAAGGGCAGAAGCACACGCGGGGAGAGCACAGTTTGAGGCAGGAATAGTTCCGGGAAGTAAAACTGAGCTTAGGGAGTGAGCTTCACAAGGCCTTTTGGTTCCTCCAAACTGAAAGACGGGTTCTGAAGACATAATCAAGAGAAAAAGGGAGTTGAAATCACTTATCACTCCGCAGGAGCAACCAACAAATTCAAGAATTTAAACAAAGAGAGGACAGTAAACATCGAATAATACATTTGGTGACCGGAGGACTTGGGCTGCATTGCCTCATGTTTTTTATTGTGATTTGATAGTGATGCATCGTCAATCTGATCAACAGAATGAAAGTCAATAACTGCTGCTGGAATTCTTTGAATAATCTGCTCTCTCACCACCGCTCATGCCCATGGAATCCCAAGCACAGCCAGATGAGGTAGCATTACTGTCTGTTGAAACGGGGTTTGGACTTGGAACACTTTGGTTCAGGCTATCATTTGCAAGGAAGTCATTATTCCTCTCGGCACGGCAGATGAACCGAAAATCCTACAGAAGTGCGATGAGAAAACAATAATATATATACACCAAAAGCAAAGATGGACACACAAATGTGTCATGTCCATGATCCAGATTTGTAATTCACTCTTCAGCCAGTTGATTCCTAATCCAAAGTTACTCATTTTAATTTATGCATCCAATTTGATGGGAATGGTGAGCTTATTACATTTTCTAAGAGAATACTTGTATTTCGGGGAGTTTTCCAGTTTTTGAGTTGCAGCTCTTCTTTCCTATTTTAAGTCACAGTTATTGTTGGCGGACAACGGGCGGCCTACTTATCAAAATATAGGAACAATTTTCACCTGTTGGCTGGACTAGACGGCCAACTAATAAAGCACAATAAGCACTGTGAAATAGAGACAGGAGAAAAGAAACAGACACAGAATTTTACGTGAAAAACCCTTCTAAATTAAGGAAAAAATCACGGGACACTAAATCCACTAAGAATCACTAAGTATGAGAAAATTACAGGAGGCGAAAATAAGAACAGAGCAAAGCAATCAAAGCTCTCACACTTGTTTCACTCACAGCTCTCTTTCTTTTTCTTTCTTTCCTCTGTTACACTATCTCTCAACTTAGCCGGTGTCTTCTCCTTCTTCTTGTTCTTACCTTGCACCTTTTCTCACTTCTGCTATTCACTATGTGCGAAGTGTACATACATATACACACACCCATCATCATAGCTCAGTAGTTAGCGCTCAACTTCCAATGTCTGCCTGCATGCGCATGCCTGGTTCTGCAATAGGCGGCGCATACCTGCTTCTGTAGACCGATCAGCCTTTAGAGTTCCGAAAATGACTTCCACCAATCACCCAGAATGGTAGGTCAACTGTATACTTTTTGGGCATGACAGTCATTCAGATCTCCCAAATATGGTATGTCAACTCTAATATCCATCGCTTCATATTAGCCGGTTAACCACACCGTTGACTGGTCGAAATAGCTCGTGTCGCTTCTTTAGACGATTTACAACTTATGACGGTTAACACATTGATCGGAAGAGTTAACTCCGGTCAACAAAGTTGACCAAAATTTCATCCTCCCAGCACATCCGTGCTCTGTTCAAATCCTAAGGACTTCCACATGGGAGTGATCCTAACAAACTTCCCCTTACGACCGTGAGGAAGTTCAATCCGTTAGCTCAGCTATTTTGCAGCATGCCTCATTTTTTCCATTCGGTAGAATCTTGGTCATCACGTTTGCTCCGTTCTTCTCAGTATCAACCTTGTCCAGAGACAGTAGACCATCTTCAAATATATTTCTTACCCATTGATATCGCACATCAATGTGCTTTGATCTGGAATGAAATGGGGAATTCTTGCATAGATGAATGGCACTCTGACTATCACAGAGTACCACATATCTCTCATATTCAATGCCCAATTCTTGAACGAACTCTTTCATCCATAAGATTTCCTTACAAGCCTCCGTTACTGCGATGTACTCAGCTTCAGTAGTTGATAGGGCCACACACTTCTGCAACTTGGACTGCCAAGAGAGTGCACTTCCCGTAAATTTCACCAAGTAACCTGAAGTAGACTTGCACGAGTCTATGTCGCCGACCATATTAGCATCCGAGTAGCCCACTAGTTAGGGCTTATCGATTCCAAGACACTAAGCACCTCTTGGAAGTTCCTCAGATGTATCTCAGAATCCATTTCACTGCAAACCAGTGCTCCTTCCCCAGATTTGACAGAAACCGGCTAACTGTCCCAACAACATGAGCTATATCCGGTCTAGGCATACATCAGGCTTTCCACAGCTGAGGAGTATGGTACATTTCTCATGTATTTCTTCTCGTCATCTGAGAACGGACATTGGCGAGTGCTTAACTTATCGTGGTTCGCCAATGGTGTGCTCACAGGCTTCGACTTGTCCATATTGAATCGTTGGAGCACCTTCTTAATATAGTTTTCTTGCGACAGCCACAATTTCCTTGCCTTTCGATTGCGTATAATTCTGACTCCCAAAATTTGTTTCGCCGATCGAAGGTCCTTCATAGCAAATGACCGCTCAAGTTGCTATTGAAGCTATATACGGAAATGTATAAGGAGTTGATCTACTTGTTTTGAGCATCTAGTTGACTTATCTCGGCATATATGGATAAATGACTCGCAAGAATGTGGACAGGCAGCAAAAACACCAGAGTTTTCAACGTTCACTGTCATCCTACTACAAAGACATTTTCCTAAAATTTGGTTTTGGCATAAGCAAATTGCATAGCTCCACTCGTAGACCACACATACCAGATAAGCTTGAACTGGAGGCCACTAGGGGGCAAATCCAAGGCTTCCAGCTCAGCTACCTCCTTAGGTTGAAATCGGAAGCCTATCGCTAATAATTTATATCCATTGCGGATTCATGATAAATGAAAACCCCTAGCATTTTATTCAAGGGTTTCTAGTAGCTTATTAATGCACCGCTAGTTTAGTTCCCTGTCATTGAAATCATTTTAGAGGAATAATGTGCCCAGAGTCACACTGGAAGTTTCTAAAATAATTAAAGAAGCTTGAGAACATTAAAAGGGGAATAGAGAAGCACTAAAGGAAGATGAAAAGAGGAGAATCGTCAGAGGAATCTGAAAATGCATGCTTCTTGTCTTCAACATTCCAATGAGCATCTAAATTGCAACTGAAAAGAATAGATAAGTTCAGGTGATGATTCATGCAAAGGAATAAGGTGCTAGAAGCCGTATCTGAGGCTGCACACAGAATTCAATCCGTTTTTGAGATTTACCACACTGGGTCTATCATTTCTGATGAGTTTCTCACCCAAACTCAAGTATGTTAACAGACTTTCAAGTTGCTTCGCTGCTGACTTCAGAAGAAATATTAACATATTTTAGCATGACTATGCATTTACTACACTATTTCTACTGTTACCCAAAATTTCCCAGTTTTCTCCTTTTTTTTGTACAAATTGAGTTTTGATTACTCGCTTGACTATGTATCATTGCTGCATTTTGGCAAGTAACAAGAGATACCGGCAACAATCACAGATAGATTAAGCAAATCACCTGAGAGTTTCCAGTCACACAATACTCGTGCATAATCCATTCAGTCCTCTCGCCTGATTGTGCACAGCCAATATGGAACACCAGGGTCCTTTTTGTGCCAATCAAATCCGACGTAGACTTGATATCACGTTCCTTTCCAGTAACCAACTTCAGTTGCCCTCCTAGTTTTAGAGACATGTAGATTCCCCGTGGTAGAAAAAAGAACTACTCGTGATCAGACTTAATAACAGATCTGGGTGCTCATAAACAGGAAACCACAAGTTAATCCGATTAAAATTTTCTTTTCCTTTTTAGTGGGACAAAACCCAAATTACTGGGTCAGACAGGAACAAAATCAAAACTAAAACAATATAATACCCATGATATTTGACGGTGGACACAGGACCAAACCGAAGTATTTATTTTCCGAATATTTTATTTATTTCATACCAGACACAAAATATTATAAAAAATATATTATATTTTATTTATTTTATTGAATATTTTTTATATTAAAAATTTTAAAAAGTAAAAAATATATCTAATAATATTTTGACTATTTTTAGGCATCACTTATATTTCTACCACTGATATTTCTTGGGTCATCTTCTTCACTAAACTAAAAATGGTTGGATTTCTAACGATCTATTACGTTCAGCCAATTATTGAAAATGATGCACAATTCTACGATCTTCAGTGGAATACTACTTTCTTTTTCAACTACTCGACCCCTGATATTGAAAGTTGATTCCGATGACACCATCCTTACCGGTGGGATTAAGAGGTTCCATACTATTGATGAGAGTATGAAAAATGTGTGCTCATTGGCTTTTTACCAATCTAAAATCTGAAACTCTGAATTACTACCTATAATGTTGGAACTTGAAAATGTTGTCCAACTGTAAATAATGAAAAAATTCAGCCGACGTTGTACTTTCACTAAGTGACCATATTTCACATCAAGTCTGTACCAATGAAAGTAAATCCCACTAACCGCCTCTGCCACTGCTTGCTTCTGCTATTAGAGTGGACAGTTCCTATCACATCCCAAAACCAAACTCTTTTTTTTAATTCGAAATTTACTTAGATCCAACTATAACCCCAAATCGAGGTAGGACGTGAACGAACAAAACCCGAAAACAAAGAAGGATTACAAATTACAATGGACACATAATCTAACTAAACTAATTCTATCCGATCTCTAAACAATAATAATAAAACTTGCTTAAAATACAAATAAACCTGTAAGGAAAAGCTTCAAACAAAATACTCAACAAATATCATATCAGATCTGCACAAATCTAAATACAAAATCCATATACAAATATATCTAAGCCAAATCTCTAGCCATCCTTTGGCTGAATCTTGTGAGTTTTTAAATCCTTATAATTTGGAAGAGTTAGAAACATATGAAAAGTGTGAACCAAAAATTCATCAAATATATATATATAAACAAATACTGGTCAATAAATCAAAATAAATATGCAAAAAATAATAAAATATGTGTGAAATCCAATACATCCAAATGCTGAACGTCCAAATGTCAAAAGTTCAAACACAATTTCATACACAAAATTCGTGATCTATATATGAATATCAAATAGTCCAAAGTACAAAATCATCAAGACTCAAAAGTTTATAATCCAAATCCAAAATCGGATAAACCCAAATATCAATTAAAGCCTACAAATCTCAGAAATTATATATTTCAAATATCAAATTATATGCTAATAAAATCATAAAAATTCAAAAGTATATTAAAATAGAGAACCAATGGCTAAAAGATTAATTTTGAGGAAGCGTTATACATACATTTGATAACCTTAAACCAAATTATTACTATTTAAGCATGTAGGTAGACCGTTTACAAATTTTTTCTATATGTAGGGTCAAACGTCACTTCCTTTTGTTACTCATAGATGATAAGTGTAATCCTTAAATCTATCAAAATATATTAGGATGACCAAATATATTATTCTGTTTAATTTCTTATAATGGTTCCAAAAAATATACCAAATCGAGAGGCTTTATAGCAAAAGGCTCAAAACTTTTCTTCTCTGTAGGAAAGTAGAAAACTTTTCACATTGTGAAAAAGTATAAATATCAAATTAAATAACAAAATGGAATCCAATCCGAAATACATACATAAATTATCTCACGCAAGGACTAAATGCGCTATTTGATTATTTTTATTTCACAAATATTCATATATATGAATATAATATTTTAAATATTTACTTATTTTATACAAATCAGACAAAATTCTCAAATGTTTATTGAAAACCACATGCATACAACAATATTCAAAGTGGAAAAAATTAAAGGCTACATGTATGTATATCAAAAAATCCAATTATTCATTAATAAACCAAAGAAAGGGTATAGAATACTTGCTTTAACTTTTTGATTTAGCAGGTCTAACTTTCAAAGGCTCCAAAATCTTCTTCCTTCTCTCTCTCCTCTTCTTCTTCCTCTTCTCTTCTCCCTCTCTCTTCTCTCTTCTTCTTCCGCAAAATGACCAAAAACAGTGCTTGCAAGTCCTTTTAAACACAATCTGTACACAAGCGCACAACAGGTGCATATCAGGCGCTGCTTATAATCCATAGGCGCGTACGAGCATTGCATCAAGCGCAGAACAGGCGCCAACCAATTTTCTCAAACTGCGCATGAGTGTTACATAAGCGCACATCAAGTACCACTCAATCTGTCCAAAATACGCATAAGCTTGACTCGGGCACCAATCCTAATTTCGAATCCGATCTTCCTTCAAATTTTTGTTACAAAATTATTTTTAAATTGACCGAAAATTATATTAATGATATTATAAATCTCATATAAAAATATAGGGTGTTAAAGTCCCGGTGTTGATTGTGGTGCATACAAACCGTATATTGCATATAAGTTATAATAGACACATGCCTTCATTTCTTTTGTGTAGTTGATCATCCTTGTGTTGTTGTAAAATTCTTCAAGGTATATATATACTTCATATAAATTCATATGGGGGTCCATAATTGTGGCAAGGCAAATTAGTATCAAAGAATTTATTCAATATTTTAATTTTTTTCCTAAAAAATATAGTTAAATATAATATTAGTAACTATATTATTTTTAATAATTTTAATATTTACTTAAAATTATTTATCTAAACCTTATATAATATATTTATCTTCATTGCCAGTATTATATGACGAAAATCATAATCTTTCCAAAAAATGCAAATCATGTTAGTAAATTACAATAATTGGTTAACCAATAAATTCTGAATAGTATAATAAGTATCTACAAGTTCGTTAATAGTAAAATAAAATATTTATAAAAAAATTTTAATTATTTCAACAATCTTTTAATCAATAATTGTAAGTGGCTCGGCCGTTGAGATACTTTCGATGTGGAAGATGTTTAAAAACAGAATGAAAAGTATATATGGCTTCCAACATCTTGTATGTCAAATTTTATCTTGTTAGGCAGTTGATTTTCATCTTATTGTAACTTAACTTGTTTTGTCTACATAATATCTATAACTGCTGCTCCCAAAAAGAAGATATTCTAATAAATAAAATAATATTATTTATTTTTTTCATATAAAAAAAATAAATTGCAAAACATTTTTCCAACAAAGGTTAATATTTATAATATGACATACACATCTTGTATGAAATAATTTTTTATTTAAAATTTAAAAAAATATTATGATTTAAATAAAGAAATAATAGAATTATTATTTAAACCATTGTCAAAAATAATAAAAAACCTTGTTAAATATTTTAAATTCATTTATAATAATATTAATTATTTTTAAAATTGTGGAAGCAATATATGGGCACTCAAAAATTATAAAACTAATAATCATTCTTTGTAATTCTCAATTTTCTGAAATTTAATATGCTGTAATATAAATATAATGTGAATTGTTAAGTGATAACCATACATCACTAGTTAAAAAAATAATAAATTATATACATATTAATTTTAAAATTAATTCTTATTTGAATTCTGGAAAAAAGGTGAATAACATCATCTTTAACAATTTGTCGGGACATTGTTATATACCTAAGTTGTAAGCACTTTTGTACATACCTTTTGAACTTGTAGTTTTCCGCTATATGAAAAAGGCTCTCCGACTAAACTATATATTCCGCTAGTCCCTCCCTATTTAGACGCCAATCGTACTAAAAAACTTCTAACTCTATACCACCTGAAAATGTTAGTTCAGTTTTGGTTAAAGATAGTTGTTATCTCTTATATTTTTTCATACGTAAGTGTCATGTATCTTTAGAACTTTCACACATGCAATATTTTTACATTTTTTTTTACAAAAAAGTCAATTCCTAACCGTTAACTAATTTAATTTTAAAAAAGTTGTCATACATTATTAGAATGTTTTCTAGGGCGAAGCTAGAATTAAGCAATAGTGTTATCTAGGATAGAATTAGATTGTAATTTTGGTATTTCAGAATCACTATTAGTATTGTATGTGATATAACCAGTATTGAAATATTAGAATAATTTTTTCATAATCATTGACTATCAAAATTAGAAAAAATTATATTCCATAATTAATAATTTACTTATAAAATAATAACATCAATATAAAATTTATAGATAAAAATTAATAAAATTGATATAAATATATTAGCAAGTATCATAGTAATATTACTTATTATATTGTAAAAGAGTAAAAGGTCGAGAGTAGAGAGAGGAAAGAGTGTGTGTTGAGTGTGTGTATGTGAGGGGAAAAAAGGTATATATAGATTTTTTATAATATATATTTTTTTAATTTCATTACTTGAAAGTCCGAACAGAGTACCAAAAGAAAAAGAAATTTGGGAGGACCCTCGGTTTTTCATGCTCCCTCCTGCTCTCCTCTCTCTCCCTCTCCCTCTACTCCCCCAAACAGAGCCCAGCTCTGTTCTCTGATTCCCCATCACTAGAAATTCATTTTTTTAAAACACACACACACACATACACACATATAATTTTATTTTAAGCCTAAATAAAATCTCCAATCACTTTTTAACTTCAGGAAAAAATCAACTTTACTCTCCTTTTCTCTATTCCTTTGTTCGGCTGTTTGGGTTGTCAAAATAAAAGCTTCATGCAATCCATTTAAATGTTTTTAGTCCAAAAATCATTCTTTTAGAGTACAAATCCGTGCAACAAAAATATACAACTTGATTACGTAAGTTAGATAAAATTGTTAGAAAACAAAAATAAGTAAGATAAAAAAATATAATAATCAGTATTCATCCCTTGATATAATATATTATCACGGAATTTACACTATAAAAGCAATAACAGATACGAAGAAGCAAAAGGGAACAGCAGAGTGTGGTGCGTAGGTCAGTCTCTCTTTATGCAACAAAGTTGGGTTGGATGAGGCGCAAAGAGACAACAATGCCTCCACTGATGGGGAAGGGAAAGCCAGGAATGATTCAATCCATGCAAGAAGGGATTGGTAATTTGTCCTGTCTGGGAAGCATTTGCCCTCTTATCCTTCACAAAAAGGCATCACAAATAAAAGAAAGACATTCGAGGGCAAAATACCCAAAAAAGAGAGATGGATAATTGTTGCATCAACTGTGTTGCTAGTGTTCCTTTGTCATAAAGTCTTATTCGATATTTTAAATTAAACCGCATTACAGCAACTTGTGCATAACTTATCAAAAAATGTCTAGTGCATCTCCAATGTTTGATTATCTGGTTTGAATTTGGGTTCTGGCCCCTAAATATGGCGTGCAGAATTACCAATATCAACCAAGGGAAACACTGTTAAAATTGGAAGTAGTATTCACCTTACTTTGCACATTTTTACATCTTCAAAGAGGTGCTTCACATCTAAGAATAATTAAATTTTCCCAATGTCATGAGATAAATATGGAAAGCTTAGGATATTTACATTCATTAACCCATATCCAATTAAACTCTTATTATGGTTGGATTCAATTTTCTTGAAGGACAAACTCTTGCTAGGCCATCACTTAAGGCTCCTTAGTTCACGACCAACAGTCCCAGTGCTCAATGGACAACCTTATACCATATAAGTGTTGGGTTATGGGTCACTCCCGTGTGGGCCCATACCCAATTAGATGAGGCGGGTGGAGGTCCATATCCTCACCGCATAGAGAAAATGTTTCAATGTCTCGGATGCTCGCCAGATGCTCACTGGGCGCTCGAGCCATATTTCCAGAATGTCAGCCGCTCACCAGGTGCTCGCTGGCGCTCGAGCGGATAATCCAGAATGTCGCCCGCTCGATACCCGCTCGATAGGCGCTCGAGCGGTAAAGCCAGAATGACGGCCGCTCGCTGGATGCTCGCCAGCCGCTCGAGCGGCCGCCTGCGATATAAAACGCGCGATTTTCTTTTAGGGTATTAGTCTGAATATTTGGTGCGCCGTTTTCAGAGAGAAAAAGAGAGAAACGACAGAGAAGAAGGAGAAGAGGAAGGATTGAGCCTCCGTTCGGGTTGTCAATCGATTTCCAGTCTTCGGTGATCCCACGTACGTGACTATTGCTACCGTGAAGCTTGTCTACCGGGTTCCATCTCTTCTCTTATGCTTTTTACTCATTGTACGGGCTGTCCACTTTAGTTGGAACTGATATTGGTTGATTTGGGGTTTGTGTAACCGGGTTTGTGTAACCGACCAACGACTCATAGTGGAAACTTTGGACTCCGTGTCCGTGGTTTTTCTCCCTCGTTTCTTAGGGAGTTTTCCACGTAAAATCTCGCCTTTATTATTGTGCTTGCTGTTCGTGTGCTTGACTTAGCCTATTGCATATTTTATCATGATTCAAACAATCTTTTAGAACTAACAAGTGGTATCGAGATATTGGTTTGTGTTGGGTCTTGTGAGTTGTTTGAATCAATGGCATCTTCTTCGTCAAGAATCTACCTTTTGGTATTGAGCAATTCAATGGACAGGGAATTTCATTCTCCTGCAAGAGAGAGTGAAGAATGTTTTGACGAGAGAAGGGACAAGAAAGGCTTTGAAGAAGATAGATGAAAAGCTCGAAAAAATGACCGATGAAGACCGGCAAGACAAGAGAGATCTTGCAAATTCTACTATTAAGTTGTGCCTAGCGACAACACTCTTCAAGTTATATGGCCTAACCGATCCGGCGGAGATCCGGGAGAAATGGAGAGCCGCTACAAGTCGAAATCTTTGACAACAGTTGCATGTGAAGAAGCGGTTTTATGGGTTGAGGTTATCAAGGAGGGAGCTTTGAGAAGCACTTGGATGAATTCAACCGGATATCGACGCAGATGGTCGCTCTTGATGAGAAAATCAATGAGGAGGACAAGGCACTCGGGTTCTTGGCCTCTTTGCTTAGCCACTTATGATCATATCGTCACGACCTTCTTGTTTTGGCAAGGATACCTTGATGTTGGATGAAGTTATCGCCTCTTTGCTTATGAACGAGTCCAGATTTATCACGGGGAACATCATCGCCTTCTCACTGAGGTGCTAGTTATCAATCCAGGGAAGGAGTAAAAGCGCCATCGAAATCGAGAGAAAGGACGCAGCAAGTCACGGTCCGGATATCGAATTTGAGTGCCATCATTGTGGCAAAAAGGGCCACATCAAGAAGCACCGCTCTACAAATGGAAGCGTGAGAATGTCAAGGTAGTGAGAAAAAGACTGACAAGACTCGGGAAGAAGAAAGAGCTACTGTTGTTACCGGGGCCGATCTTTGGCTAGTGTGCCAAGAGGATGAGGTGGTGAATCTAGCAGATCTTGAGACTAGCTGGGTGGTGGACAGTGGTGCTTCACTTCACGTCACGTCAAGAAAAGAGTTTTTCACTTCATACACTCCTGGCGATTTTGGAGTGTTGAAAATGGGCAATGAAGCTATGTCCCGTATTGCGGCTTACGGTGATGTGTGTCTCACCACAAGTATTGGAACCAAATTGCACTGAGGGACGTTAGACATGTTCCGGATGTCGATTGAATCTAATCTCTACCGGTAAGCTTGATGATGAGGGTTTTTGCAAAGACCTTCTCGCGCGGGAGCATGGAAGTTGACTAGAGGGTCTCTAGTTGTGGCTCGGGGCAGAAAAGTTTCTAATTTGTATATATTGCAAGCTTCGATTGCAATGGGAGATGTGCGTGTTGCTAGAGATGAGGAGCTTTCAGACTTGTGGCACCGTCGATTGAGTCACATGGGTGAGAAGGGGCTGAACTGTTTGGCGAAGAAAGACTATCTTCGGGGTATGAAGACAGCTCAATTGAAGACTTGTTCTCATTGCATGGCTGGAAAGCAACGACGGATTTCATTCAACGGCAACTCATCTACAAGGAAGACGGATCTTCTTGAATTGGTCCACTCCGACATATGTGGTCCATTCAAGGTGAAGACTCTTGGAGGTGCACTCTATTTCATCACTTTTATTGATGACTGTTCTCGGAAATTATGGGTGTATCCGCTGAAATCGAAGGATCAAGCTCTCATTTTCTTCAAGCACTTTCATGCCTTGGTTGAGAGGCAAACGGGGAAGAAATTAAAGTGCATCCGAAGTGATAATGGTGGGGAGTACATCGGAGCTTTTGATGAGTACTGTCGGTCACATGGAATTCGTCATCAAAAGACTCCACCAAGACACCGATTGAATGGGGTAGCCGAAAGGATGAATGGAACTTTGATGGAGAGGGTCCGATGTGTGCTTTGGAGGCGAAGTTGCTGGATCGTTTTGGGAGAAGCCTTGAGGGCCGTGGCTCATGTCAATCAACTTGTCTCCACATAGTACCTTGAATGGTGAAGTTTCAAAAGATATGGGCCGGAAAGATGTATCCTACGATCACTTGCGTGTATTCGGATGCAAGGCTTTTGTTCACGTTCCCAAAGATGAAAGGACCAAGCTAGAGTCAAAGACCGCATAACGATATTTCTCGTTATTATGGAAGATGAATTTGGGTATCGTTTGTATGATCCAATTGAGAAGAAGTCTGGTTCGATCTAGGGATGTTGTGTTTGTTGAGCACGAGACTATAGAGGACATCAAAGAAAGGTTGAGTTTGTCTCCAGGATGATGACAGTAAGACACGTGAATCGATTTTCTGCCGACACCTGTTAGTCACAGAACGAAGGTCAAGGCATTCTTGGCAAGAAGATCACGAGACCGCAGCGGTGCCGATCGCTGATGAGGATGAGGCCATTCATCCCGACACCTGCAGAGTCTATCGAGCCTATTCCACTCCGACGATCCACGAGAGATCGAAGACCTCCTTCTCGTCTCATCGGCCGAGGAGTATGTTTTACTCGCTGATGGAGGAGAGCCGAGAATGCTTCGAGGAAGCTGGAGGATGAGCACAAAACGGAGTGGATGGAAGCAATGCAAGAAGAAATGGCATCGCTGCATGAGAATCATACTTTTGAGTTGATGAGGCCGCCAAGGGAAGAAGAGCATTGAAGAACAAGTGGGTCTTGATTGAAGACAGATGAAATTGACTCAACCAAGGTACAAAGTAAGATTGGTTGTGAAGGGCTTTAATCAACGGAAGGGTGTTGACTTGATGAGATCTTTGCACCGTGGTGAAGATGTCTTCTATTCGAGTGGTGCTTGGGATTGGGTCATTGTTCTTGACCGGAGGTAGAACAGATGGATGTGCGGACGATGCGTTTCTTCATGGTGACCTTGAAGAAGAAATCTACATGGAGCAACCGGGAGGGTTTCCTTGTCGGGAAGGAGAATTTGGTGTGTCATCTCAAGAAGAGTTCGTATGGCTTGAAGCAAGCTCCAAGGCAATGGTACAGGAAGTTTGAGTCTGTCATGGTCAGTCAGGGCTATCAGAAAACTACCTCGGATCATTGTGTTTTCGTTCAGACTTTCTCGGAGGATGATTTTATTATTCTTTTGCTCTATGTGGATGATATGTTGATTGTTGGGCGAAATACCTCTCGGATTGCGGAGTTGAAGCGACAACTTGGGAAATCCTTTGCTATGAAGGATTTGGGACCGGCGAAGCAAATTCTGGGAATTAGAATTTTTCGCGACCGAAAATCAAGAAAGCTATGGATGTCACAAGAAAGGTACGTGGAGAAAGTGCTTCAACGTTTCAACATGGAAAAGGCAAAATCAGTAAGCACACCGCTGGACAATCACTTCAAGCTTAGTACTCGTCAATGTCCATCTACTGAAGATGAAAAGGCACGCATGAAAGGTATACCTTATTCTTCAGCTGTAGGTAGCCTAATGTATGCCATGGTATGTACGAGACCGGATATAGCCTTTGCTGTGGGAGTGGTTAGTCGTTATTTATCAAATCTCGGTAAGGAGCATTGGTCCGCTGTAAAATGGATTCTGAAGTATCTTCGGGGAACTTCCAAGCAGTGTTTGTGCTTTGGAAGCAATGAGCCTCTGCTGGTTGGATATACTGATGCAGATATGGCGGGTGATGTTGACTCCAAGTCCACTTCGGGTACTTAGTTATGTTTGCAGGAGGAGTCGTCTCCTGCAATCGAGATTGCAAAAATGTGTTGCTCTCTCTACTACCAAGCGGAATTTATTGCTATTACGGAAGCAAGCAAGGAGATGCTATGGATGAAGAAGTTCGTTCGGGACTTGGTCTCAGCGAACCGGTATGTATTGTTTTGTGATGATCAAAGTGCAATCCATCTCAAGAAGAATTCATCTTTTCACGCTAAGTCAAAGCACATTGATGTGAGGTATCAATGGGTGCGGAATGTCTTCGACATGGGTTCGTTGGTGTTGGAAAAGATCGGGGCCGAGGAGAATGGTTCGGATATGATGACCAAGACATTACGAAGGGGAAGCTTGCAACTTCTTGTCTATCACCGGATGATGGCGTATGGCCCCCCACACAATGAGGGAAGTTTGTTGGGTTATGGGTCACTCCGTGTGGGCCCATACCCAATTAGATGAGGCGGGTGGAGGTCCATATCCTCACCGCATGAGAAAATGTTTCAATGTCTCGGATGCTCGCGGATGCTCACTTTGGGCGCTCGAGCCATATTTCGAGAATGTCACCCCACTCACTGGTGCTCGGCCGCGCCGAGCGGATAATCCAGAATGTCGCCCGCTCGATACCCGCTCGATAGGCGCTCGAGCGGTAAAGCCAGAATGACGGCCGCCATTGATGCTCGCGCCACCAGCCGAGCGGCCTCGCGATATAAAACGCGCGATTTTCTTTTAGGGTATTAGTCTGAATATTTGGTGCGCCGTTTTCAGAGAGAAAAAGAGAGAAACGACAGAGAAGAAGGAGAAGAGGAAGGATTGAGCCTCCGTTCGGGTTGTCAATCGATTTCCAGTCTTCGGTGATCCCACGTACGTGACTATTGCTACCGTGAAGCTTGTCTACCGGGTTCCATCTCTTCTCTTATGCTTTTTACTCATTGTACGGGCTGTCCACTTTAGTTGGAACTGATATTGGTTGATTTGGGGTTTGTGTAACCGGGTTTGTGTAACCGACCAACGACTCATAGTGGAAATTTTGGACTCCGTGTCCCGTGGTTTTTCTCCCTCGTTTCTTAGGGAGTTTTCCACGTAAAAATCTCGTCTTTATTATTGTGCTTGCTGTTCGTGTGCTTGACTTAGCCTATTGCATATTTTATTGTGATTCAAACAATCTTTTAGAACTAACAATAAGGACACTCCTTTTTATCTGATTTGATACTCATGCTCACATCTTAGGTGCAGGCATGAACTTGCTAACCATCTTGGTGCTTTCCGTTGGATTTCATTTGCTTATGAGCCAAATTGAGCAGGGTGGGCCCATCCTATACTCGAAAGTATGGCATCAAACAGGACGAGGGACTACTTCCTTTCCATTAACTAAGCCTAATTAACACTGGTTTCTTCAATCTAAGGTGAGATTGCTTTTCAAATTGGTTAGACAATGCTTGACATCAAAGTATAGAAGAAGGTTTTAGAGATGCTATTTACAACTTGAGAAAATTCGATGCCATGTTTCATGTTCTCAACAAATCATTCACTTCAGGAGTGATAGTTGGAGGTATGTATTCAATTTCCACTCCATGCATGCAAAGCAACTCGTGTTATTTTTCTTATTGACCATAGTTATCCATTTGACAATGTTATTTCAAAAACCCCATCAAATACCCAAACGTTAAAGGGAGGTTTGCAGTCATTACAAAGATTTCAAAGTTAGAAACATGAGAAGGTGAAACCATAAAATAGAAACAGAAAACCTGGTCGCCTGTTTGGTTACTAGCTTTTATTCATATTAAAAAAATAAATAAATCATCAATTATGAAACAAAGTACAACTTTTATGCGCACAAAAACAATAAAATTGAACCATAAGGAACTGCACACACACACACACACGGTTAAAAGCCTGTGTAGGATTTAAAACTTCAACCTTTGTGCCAGTGCAACAAGATTCTACCAGCTGAGCTTATAAGATACAAAAAGTAGACAACTTGTACAAAAAAGTTATCAATGAACCTATCACAAATGTCGATGTTACTTCTGGTTTTTGGTCAAAAGCATACTCTTTCCCACTATCTCCACTTTCTCCACCTCACACCTTACATTACATAACTCATTGGAGATGAAACTGCCGCTCAACATTTTCTTTTCAAGACAATTGTGCTTGATCTCTTTATATGTGTGTGTGCGCATGGGTGATCTCAATTTTTTTTTTCCAGAATATACGAAAAGGAAATATAGAAGCATATGATGTTAGAGCATCAAATCAATAGTTTGTGAGTGAGAAGACTAAATATGTGTGGGTTTTATTCTTTTTTTTTTCTCTTCCATTACTCAAAACTCGGTGTATTTGGGTTGTGAAAAATGGGTATTTTCCATGTGTGATTATACCCCAAACCCCACAGGAGTCATTACTGCAATACAGCCGATCGTAGTATTTTCACTATTATTTGGAACATAAATAAGTTAGTCTTATTTCATTTTTTTGGATAATTTATGTCCCATATTTATCTTCATTGGTATCAGAGCCTTTATAGTTATTTCTTCGCATATTTTTGAATATTCTATGTTTGTCGCATTTTTCATAAGTTAAATTTTATGAGCATTTCTTTTGGTAATATTCATTATTTCTCTTTTCAAATTTAATTGCCGTAAATATGATGCAATATTTATGCAATATTTTTGAATGTCATCTCTCTATATTCTAGTGGAATATTCTAACCCGATTTGAAAATTCCGAAACTTGAGGAGGCCATAACTTTCTGCATATAGTTTTTCATGTCATGAAATTTAGTTGTACGCGTAGTGCTCGTCATGAGCTCTCCGGCGGTATATTATACAAAATTCATTTGACATCCATAGCAAAAGTTATAGAGGTCCTAATTTTCGAATGCTTTGGGTTAAAAATCCACATTTAGAAAGTAGAAGTAAAGAAATCATTGAAAACACAGCAATTTTATGTTTTGGACTTGCCATGACACTGTGTCTTGACTTTATGAGTTGCTTTCCCACCGTCCCACTCTCGGTCACCTTTGTGGGTGCTTCGAACTCCGATTTTAGTTGTCCTTTAGACAAATTCAACTACATTAATAGATTCAGGAAGTTTCAAAAATAAAGCATTTATTTATAAATTAATTAAAAATTCAAATTCCCATATATTTAATAATTAATTTTCTTAGGAAAATATATATAAAATTATCAGAACATTATTTTCTAGGGAAGAAAATTCTTGAAAATTTTCTTGTAGACTTTATTATATATGTTAGAGGATGTTGTATTACAATGAGAGTATTTGAGTACTCTAGCACTGCATACTCTCCTTGGTGGTGACTAAAATTATTTACTTCACATTTTCTGATTTTTATTAGAATATCCAAAATAAATTGTATATATGTCAGAAAAATGTGATTGCAGTTTTAAAATATGTTTAGTTTTTTGCTCCATATCATCGTGTATGTGATTTACATATTAGTGTTGAAGAAACAATTATACTGTTTTGAGACTTTGCCAAGTGGTTAAGACAAAATTTATGGGTTATTTAGAACATCAAGGAAGTGAGTATTTGTTATAAACAATGGTCATATTAAATATATAATAGTATGTTTATATCTTGTCGAAAATATGAGTAGTATTCCCATTATTAGTTATCGTATCCTTGATTCTATAGAGTTGGGACAACGATAGTATGCCATGTTTTGGATAATACTCTTTCATAATCAAACATTTTAAAGAGTATGATAAGAATTTGATTCTTTATTTATTTGCAAATACAATATGTTTCTATATGCTGTGTTTGAGAGCTATTTTATAACTTATTATTCTATTGGATCAAGATATTGCATTATGATGTGTACATGTCTCATATGTGTTTATCTATGCTCATGTATTTGTTGTACATTATATAAGCAAATGCAAACTTTATTTTTGCCTTATATGCACATTTTTGAGTGGGAGTTTTGAGGTTCGTCCTTAAAAAGCAAGACTTTGTATAGTGGAATTGAGTCGACAATATTTAGACGTACAAATTTCAGATGATGCTTAGGAATATAGTGAACTTTCCATTTGGTGCCATATCTTAAAATATCATTAATTTAATTTATGTATATTAGAAAATATTGTGTATCGTGTTAAGCATTTATACTTTATTTAAACATCTCTATGACAAATTAGCCACTAATTTATAAAACTATATCGTGAATTTGATATATTAAGATGTATTTATTACAGTGAAAACTTAGTGTTTTAACACATTTAGGATGCATTGTGATCATGAAGAACATGAAACACTAGAAACCATCTTCCACACAATTTGTGACTCTAATGAGCGTAATTGCTCATAATGTTACAAGTACCTAACCACAAGTGATATGTGGATGACTTTGAAAGAAAAATTCAAGTACTATTGTCGTGATATTTATTGACTAATAAGTTTTACACTTACGAGTTACATCCTAATATTTCTATAGGATAATTTTTTTAAAAGATTTGTCTATAATGATTAGAGTTATAGTCGGCTATACTTTTGAGATTTAGTTGATATTAGATTCCTACGTGATATTGGGAGCATATGTAGGCCTCAATCTTTACGGAAATTTTTTAGAATTTTACTAAGATTTCTCTAATATAATATTAGAGGATGAGTGGCTTAAATTAGCTATATCTCTGAGACAAATTTCTTTGTTTTTCACACTAGTTTCGCAATGGCCTATGTGCTCTAAATTCAAGAGAAATTGGAAAATGAACTTAAAAGATAAAGTGAACTCATATCAACCTAAGAAGTACAATACTAACCATAAGTATTGCAAATGGTTGGGTAGAAGAAAGATGAAGCAAAGATGAAATGTTATTGTGTGACCAATTGGGTTACTTAGTTTGTAAGTATTTTGAAAAAAAAGATAATATTTTGATCAGGATTTTTTGACATTGTATTTCTAGGATAATAGTGCTTACTAAATTATCATTTTGTGTATTGTGTATTTAGTAGCAATAGACTATATAACTAAAGATATAGAAGCATATCTTGGATACCATTGGATCTTAGTTGGGACAGTATAGAATTTTACAAGTCACAACTATAGAGTTGTTGTGAAAGATTTCACATGATTTTCATGGTGCCAATTTTTTTTCCTATATGATGTTTTATATGCTCTAGAGAATCAACAAAACTTGGTTTAGTGGTCATTCTTCCTATTTTGAGTTACAGCCTAAATTACTATTGTAATAGTATCGATATGCTTTCTATTGCCAACATACTTGGACTTGGTAATATTCGAAATGGATTTATCGTACTAAGTAGTGTATCTAATACATGAAATTATACTGATAGTAGTTTTTCTTCTTTGTTAACTCTTCTAACGATATGACAGTAAATTTATGAATTTGGCATGTTAGATTATGATATATTGAAGAAGATCATATAATTAGATTGGCTATAGAACATTTATTAACTCATTAGCCAAATATTTTTGTCCAATAATGAGTATTATTAACTTGATTAAACAACTAAAAACCATTTGAAACAATAACTCAACCTAATTCCATCATGTTAATTTATTTGAATTCAATTAATATAAGAGTGAGGCATGAGGTATTATAATTCACAAAGTTTTATAGATGATTCATGAGTTATGATCGTGTCTATTAGATGTCTCATAAGTCAATAATACTTGACTATTTTATATATTATTATATAATTTTGAGAATCAGTATGATAGAACTTTTGAGAGAAGTTAGAACTAAGGGCATAAATTATTTATACAAGCAATTTGATGTGCTCTGCAATGAATAAGAGATAACAAGATAGTTCGTTATTTTTAGATCTCCACAACAATGTGGTATAACAGAAATAAATAATAAAATTCTCTTGAAATTGGTTAAGTTTGCAATGGTAAGTATAATTTTGTTAATCTCTTTTTTTTATTTAAGGTAATACTTTACTAATTGATGCCTACATACTGAACGCTCTATATAAGTAACTTCTATAATGAATGACTTACAAACAAGTAGAGAATTTGGTCCAAGTCATTTTAAACTTTGATAGTCAATTATAAATGTTAATTAGTAAACAGATAAATAGAAGTATTACTAATATTAAAGTTCAATATGTCACATTCTTGAAGAATTTTTTTCCCAGCAAGGGCAAAATGTGTAAGGATGTGTTCCTAGAGATTTTTGTGGACTCTTGTTATAATAATTCTTGGCATATAAAGATTAACCAAAGATGTCTTGTATTATTATGTCAAGTGGAAATAAGTCACTTCTATATGAGAAAACTCCACTAGAATTCTTCTTACGAAGAAGTGCTCTAATGTGCATCCTTCGTTGTTAGTGTACAACTAAAAAATAATTTTTTTCATTGTAACACTTTGATATGATTAAGAACTTAAGTTTATTGTCAAGACTCTTTCCCTGCAACTGAAATATAGAAATGCAATAGAATAAGAAATGGAATCTATAATCTAAGTGTGGAAACTGTTTGATTCACACTCGAATAAAAATTTATTGAGGATAAGTGAGTTCTTAATATGATGTGCTAAGATTAATAGATCCATTTGAGGTATAAAATCACCTTATGGCAAAAGAATATCCGTAGTGGGGATATTGTTTTTGTTAAGAAACCATGTATGCCATTTATTTTGTTTGCATTGGATTAACTAGAAATGATTTGGAATTCCTAATAACCATTGAGAAATGATTGTCACTTAATTTTAAAATAAAAGGCAAGCTATATGAATTTTATTCTCAGAGTTAAAATTCATAAGAATCAATCAAGAATTTTTCTTATTTTTGCAGCAAGAACTATATATATTCTTAAATGATTCATTTTTAAAAGCTACAAACCCAAAAAATATTGTGTTTCATTTGTAAAATGTGATGTTCTAGACTATGGCATGAGTTCTCTAACCCTAGACGAGAAAGAAGATATGTTAGATGTTCCATAATTTAGTGGTAGTGGGAGCTTAGAGTATGTTTTAATACGTACTTGCTCCAATATTTATGTTATCCATGAGATTGGTAATTTGTTACCAAATAAAATCCAATACTGAAACATTGTATATCTATCAAGATGTTAGTAATATATGAGAAGTACTGTGAATTATTCCATCTATCATCAAGGCACAAATTTGAGATTGAACTAATATATAAGGGTTATTTTGGAAGTAAATTTCGATCACAAGAAATGAAATTTTACTTATGTGCTCTTACATGATATTAGCGCAATATCTTAGAATAACAAGAAATAATATATATATATATATATATATATTATTCATTTGTCAATATTTATAGATGAATTTGTGAAATATTCACTTCCAATACAAAAGGTCATTTGATTAGGGAAGTTCCTTTTGCTTTAGGAATTCCAAGTGATAATATAGGATGATAATCAACGGTGCTTTTATTGATATGCAGGGCCTGTGAAACCTATTGTATAGATCCCAAAATACCACTGTTAAACCAAACATATAAAGACCAATTACAATTCTATGAAAACCTTTATGAAAAATAGATGTTTATATGATTTATATTTATGCATAACATCATTGTTGATCCCCTTATAATGGATGTCAAGTTACACAAGTTTTCTTAGACATACCAATCCTTGGTAAACCTAGACTATAAATAGAAGCATGGGTGATGAACAAATGTTGTGTATTTATAGTTCATTTGTATAAATTATGTTATGTTTATCCAGTTAGTTTATGATTATGTGGTGATATAAATACACACACATAATTATAATATGTTGAACTTATATATCATAAAAATGTATGCTTGAAAGGCTTAATATTGGTCCTCTCATACGAATAATTGTCTCTAACACTTAGAATGGTGTAGAGATAAGACAATTTTAATTATATGATAATCTTAAAAAGAGTATAAGATCAATTAAAAATTTGTCGCCTTAATAGATGATCAAAATAAGGTCACTATATATATATTTTTATTTTCTGGTTGTGACTAGATGGATTTCCCCACCATCCATCCTACCCGTCTAAAAGCTAGATTTGAGTTCTAAGTCAATTTTGAGACAAATGTGGCTGTAGGGAGCTCAACTTAGGTACTAGCTGTGTCTAAACTAAAATTTGTACAGTATTATTTTTTGAAAAATGACATACACTTGATAAGGGGAGAGCATAATATTATAACACATGCTTCATACCACATATACTAGACGACCTATAAAGAAATATGAGTGAATAGATCCTTATTTTCTCACAGTGTGAGACCATTGAGGTTAATTAATAACCTCTATTAGTACCCTTACTGACTTTCAAATGCAACTTGAGGTTGTAGTCCAATGTTTGCTACTTTAGCAAGTCACCAATGACTATGAGAAATTCAATTTTATAGGGCATGTCTAGGAAAGTAGTTGGAGTGGAGTTGAAAGGTTCAATTTGGAAAGGAAGACAATATTTTTATCTTTACATTCATACTTTTATTCATCAACCGGACAATTATATTACAACTTGTGAAAGATTAAGTGCATAATTGTGGATAAAAGAGAGTGGAATAAGGCTAAGCATGATCTTTAATATGGAATGAATTCATGACAGATTAGAGATGCTTGAAACCTAATATAACAAAATATGTCTAGGACATTACTAGATCTATAATTCTGTTTATTCTTTTTAGGGTTGAGCCCACCATGTTTTCCTAACAGATGCATAGCATTGTGCTCCCGCATTACCCATATATTCGATGGTCACACGACCCATTTAATGTATGCATGGTTTTGAATAGAATTGAAAGAGAGTTTTTCATCCAGTGGGGGTTGTGTTTTGACCCATCATGTGTGAGTGGGAGATGTTAGATTTTTTGGACAGATTGGGTCCGCCCATGACGGGTCGACCCTAACTCGACCTATGGTCTTCTAACTTAAATATGGAAGTTACTTTTGGTTTTTGGTCAAAACAATACTCTTTCCCTACTATCTCCGCTCTCTCCTCTCTCTCCACCCCACACCTCACATTGAATGACTCATATGAGATGAAACTGCTGCTCAGCAGTTTTTTTTTTTCAAGGCATATGTGCTTGATCTCCTTATATGTGCGTGTGTGCATGGAGTGATCTCAATTTTTTCCAGAACATATGAAAAGGAAATATAAAAGCATATGATGTTATTAGAGAACCAAATGAATGGCGTGAGTGAGGAGACTAAATGTGTGGGCTTTATTTATTTTCTCTTCAATTACTCAAAACTTAGTGAATTTGGATTGTGAAAAATTGGTATTTTTTGTTTGTGAGTGTACTCTAGAACTAAAGCGAGTCATGGTAAGTGATTCAGGCGATCCTATTATTTTCGTTGTTATTTTGGACTAAGACATGTTAGCCTTATTTCCTTTTTTTTATATAATTTATGACCCGTATTTATCTTTAAAAGGGAATATCAAGAAAATTGCCCCCTTCAATGCAATTTTCAAAGCTGGTTTGCTTAAAAATATCATCCATGATTGTCCAGAATACATTTTCACATAGTGATGCAGCCCAAACAAATTTAGGAAAAGTCAAGATAGGGATACAACACGTTCTTCGTCCGAAAGAAAATAAATAAAACAATCCTCCTCAAAAACCAAAAAACATAAAATGACAGAAACTGGGGAAAAAAAAAGAACTGGAGACACAAAAAGGAAAAAGCAAGTGAGAAAATAAGAAGAAACTTACCTTTTTAGACAAAAAAGCTTCAGTCGCCCGTAACTCACTGACTAGGTCTCCGACACGGGTTCCTGTGATCAAATAGTTGAAAGCGTAGATTTGGTTGAATCTCAATCTTCTTTTCTAACCCTCGGCCTTGATTCCTCTCGAATTTCGCTATCAATATCTCCTCCGCCGCGTCCATCTCCATGATCGTCCGGCTTCCTGAGCTTTCTACAGCGTACGGGCAAGGGAATGAGGCGATACGGTGAAAGAAGAAAGATGGAAGATCAGGTTTTTCGCAATCGGAATACGAATACTGGAAACTGTGTGATTTCGTTTGTGATTTTCCCGCCCTTCCTCCCGACGATGGTGTTGAGATTGGATAAAATATTAACTACCAAATTTTTGAAGACAAAAAATGTGTGTGTATATATATATATATATATATTATAATATTTAACATAAAAGTTTATTTATAAACTAATAAAAATTATAAAATAATATCTAAATAAATTTATTATAAAATAATCATTTATTATAAATATAATCCCATTGATGAGTCATTTATTATAACCGAATAAATAGCTATTAAATTTAACATTTTTAATATATTTTATGACTCACATTAAAAAAAAATACACTAATAATACGAATAACTAAAACAAAAATATGCCTTAGGAACAAACAAAAATAAATTATCTGAATCGGATGAATAATAGAACTTAAATGAAACCTCACTTATATGCCAAAAATCCTTCTTATCTGTCTTAAATTTTCCTATTTTTATATGACACCATTATATTAAAAATACTTTTAAAACTACTTATATCACCTTAAATCGCTTTTTACAAACCAAAAAATCGTGACAAAATAACTTATAACAATAATAGCGTATACATTCCACTCATGTGCATCAGTTGTGACCCATTTGGATAATTTACACGTATAATCTTGTTTATTGTTTATAGGTCCTATAATAAAGTGGCCAAAACTTAATAAATAATTATATAGCGTTGTATATATTTTTGAATATTTGATGTGTGCTTTTTGACCCTAGTTGGGGTTATGATTTATAGTTTTGGAGTCAAATTATAATTGTCAATTTGAATGTGTGCTTTTGGGTGAATTGACTATTTGCCTCCGAGATTGTTTGGTTCTAGAAATTTAAATTATATATATAGTGAACATCGATTTTTTAATATTTGAATTATAAAAATGTGATAAAAATATAAAATTATAAAATTTAATGCGTGTAACAATTTCTCTCTATTATTGTCAACAATCAAACAAATAAAATATTATTATTATGAAACTATTTTTTCCCATGTGATTTTTTATAAATATTTAAAATAAACATATATTATATATTATATTTAGTAATTTTTTATCAATCTTTTTAATAACCAAACAAAATTTCAAAATTTTTTATAGAAAGTAGATACAATAAAAGATAAATCCATGTCAAATTAATTTGATATTTTGGTAGTTTTGACTATCTAAC
Source organism: Nepenthes gracilis (assembly GCA_033239525.1). Lineage (NCBI taxonomy): Eukaryota > Viridiplantae > Streptophyta > Magnoliopsida > Caryophyllales > Nepenthaceae > Nepenthes > Nepenthes gracilis. Next base: position 4,072,199 of record BSYO01000001.1, read on the forward strand.
AAATTCGCCTTTTAACATTTAAAAATTTTAATGGCCTAAATTATCTGTTCAATATTTTATTTTTTTGATAATTTAAATATTTGACAAATTAGATTTTAATAACACTGATTATAATATAACGAACGTTTGTTGGCTCAATTTTGGGTTGCATTTTCTTATGACAATTTGGCTTTTATGTGACACTTCAAACTATGATATTTTAGGATTCAAATATTATTATTTTAACGTTAGACGGTCACTCAAATTGGGTTATATTTGATACAAAAAAAAAATATCCACTTAATGTTAAACTACCTTAATTGTCTAATATTAAAAATTAATATTTAACATTAAATATTAAATACATTACATATCATTTTTAAAAAAAATATAAATATTACGTATCATTACATATTACGTATCATATCATTAAATATCATTATATATTTAATATTTTGAAATAGTTGTATAAATACATTAAATAAATATAAACATTCAAAAAATATATTTACATAATATATACAAATTTACATTACATATAATTTTCAAATATTTATATTTACATACAAAAAAAAAAAAATCCTCTTACTCAGTGTGAAACCTATGCTCATATTTTCCATCATTAGGATTTGAGTGACTCGTTATTATTTTTTATTTCTAAAAAAATTATTTGTATAAACACGTTAAATACATATAAACATCTAAAATATATACATTTTTATTTAAAAAATTATTTAAAAAATTGGTTTCACCCATCATGGGGTCTTTTTTTTTTCTTTTGTTTTTTTCAGAAAATATATTCGGAAAGAATATTGCATTGTATAAAATTAATTTTCAAGTAATTTGAAGAAGAATTATTACAAAAATTAAAATAATATACATAAGTATTATAAGATAATATTTTATTAGAATTTATAATTTTATTAAAGAACTATGAACAAATTATTAAGGAGGAATGATAAGTTCTAGAAAGCTCAGTCTGTAACGGCCAGCCACTTGAACGACGACAGTGTAAAAGACAGGCGGAAAGCTCCGTGAGGTCTGTTTGTCAGATCACCGTCGACCGACCACGACCACAGAAAGATATGGCGTTAGTGCCTGCTCCTGTCAACGACGGACCAGTCTTCGCCGAAGTGGATATGGGCGCCGACTCCTCTGCGCTGACCGTCAGAGCCACTGTCGTCCAAGCTTCCACCATCTTCTACGACACTCCTTCGACTCTCCGTAACCCTCCCACTCTCCAAGCCCTCTCTCTCTCTCTATTTCTCACTTTCAGAAGATTTCGTAGTTCTGGCTGACGTAGTAATTCCACATCTATGCAATTTATTCCTCTTTATGCAATTTATCCTGATACTCGATTACAATTATGGAGTTATGCGAATTGTAAAATGATTCATCCTATAAATTGCATTCTTCTTACTATGACTTGACTTTGTGGATTGAGGTCGGATAATGAGAATTATTTGAGAATGGAAAAGACAAATTGTGGCTAGAATAGTGCTTGTTTGACAACGAGGAACTACTGCTAGACAAATAGTAGGCTTTCTTACGTTATCAGCTGCCGGTGGAGGTAGTTGTGTATCTCACGTCATTCCTGTGTTTCGTGATCGTATGCGGCTTCTGTCTCACTGTAAGCCTGATAAAAGTAAAAGTTTATGTGAGCAGGATTAAGTGCGTCGCGTATCATATTTTCTAGGACTAATTTGGTTTTATGCTTGCATTTTTCATCTGTTTTTGCTGCCATTTTTTTATTTAACATCCATTCAATTGAATTTCAGTTCTAGTTGGAAGGTGGGTAAATATTCAAGTTCAACTAGGTTATTTTCTTTTTCCTGTGTGTTGATCATTTCAGTTTAGTCTACAGTATGCATAACGTGCTCAATTGTATTCAGATTTTGGCTATCATGGTTTAGTTTGCTTGTGGGTGACTTCTTGCTGTGCATCGTTTATTATCATTTCTAAGGCTTATAAGATATTGCTGCTGGGGTGATATGAGTACTAGAAATATCCATCATAATATTGTGATCCATCTTCCTCAACATGATCACGTGAAGTTGTTGTCATTAATGTGGTATGTGAATCATGTTTCTACTTTGATTGAATGGGTTGTAGTATTACAGTCTGCCCATCATATTAGTCGTAGTCTTGTGGGGTCAACACCCTTGTATAACTATTCAGCACCGACAAAACCATAGCAGTCACAATTATTTTGTCATCCATCAGCAGAAATCACCATTGTTTTCACCTATCACTGGCTTATATATATTTTTTGGTGCTAGAAATAACTGCTTTACAATTTATGCCAGCTTTTAGCACCCTCATAGCTGATCTTGGCTGTGCAGGGGTTATTAATCAGTTGGATTTTTCTGATACTTGGATCTTATTGGTGTCTAAGACAGTTTTCCAATGCAAGGTGTCACTGACAAGATTGAAGAATATGATATTGTACTAATTCTAACTTTATGCTATTATTTCAGTTAAGGCTGAGAGGTTGCTAGCTGAAGCAGCTTCATATGGAGCCCAGCTGGTTGTGTTCCCTGAAGCATTTGTAGGTGGTTATCCTCGTGGCTCAAATTTTGGGGTCACAATTGGTAGCAGGACAGCAAAGGGTAGAGAAGAATTTCGAAAATACCATGCCTCTGCCATTGATGTCCCTGGTCAGATCCCTTTATCTTTTTCTCTGATTAGGTATAAAGCTTAGATTTATGGACAGTGGGGATGCAAGTGAAATCATTGGTGTACACTGTTCAACTATCCTTGGTTTATGTGTGTCTATTCCCTTGCCAATCAAAAAACTATAGCAAGAAATTTCCAGACGCTGTTATTCTATCATTTGTGGAGCCAATAAATCCTGAACTGTGCTTCTGAATAATGTGACAGCAATTATTAGAAGTTGGATATACTTCCCTTTTGTGTTCATGCAATAAAAGTTTGAAATGATGGCATGGATATTCCGGGGAATTCAAATAACAAATTAATGTCTCTCTGTCAAAACCTAGATTTGAATGGGCCTCTCTTCGGAAGTCTGACTGGAAAGCCAACCTTGTTTACCAACACTATAGAGAGATGGATGGTTGATGTTATCTGAAAGGGCTTGCTGTGACTGGTAAGAGTAGGTGACCCAATTTGTGTCCTCATCTTCCCCTACTTTACATTAACTCATGGTTCAATTGATATTCAATACCAGGGATTCAAGTATGACAACCTTATAAACGTGTATATATAATACCTTACAACATAAATCTCAAAAATGTTGAATTGGCAATAATGCATTAGAGAAGTCAAACTGTATTATAAGCCAATGTGAACATATCTCATCACATTCTATAGGAAGTTAATTGTTGAAGCTTACATTTTGAGAAAAAAATATTGGAATAAAAGTGTTAAAGCAATTATTACCTTATATATCATCAAACGATTTATATAATATCCAATAATCTTAATGACTGTATAAACGTTGACCATCAAATGATTTACATATTATGGGCATATCCACATTGAATTTCTGGGTGATTCTTGTTCCAATGATATATTTTGGCGATATCCAGCAAAATCTTGTTGCAATATTTTCCAAAATTCTAGTCAAATAATTTGATGTTTTATAATAATTGCACATGTGAATATAAAAATTATCTTAAAACTCATACAATGGGGATTTATCCAAAGTAATTTGCAAACTATCATGAAATTTATATAAAAGTTTGTTTAAAACTAATCACTTATGGGCATAAATGAAAATATTAGTATTGATATCAGTTGTGCCAATATCAATATCAGACATATCGGATAATACGTATCAATGTTGAACATATTGGAGTCAAAATTTTCATTGAATTGTAAATTGATAGAAAAATAATGGCCGATATATCGGCCAATATGAAGTATATTGGCTGATATATCTTGATATGTTAGGCCCCCTAATACTGATATCTTTATCTTCCAATATTTCATTGATATTGTTTGAAATGGAAAGAAGAGTTTTGAGAGAAAATTGAAACAAGGGAAAAATACTGAATTAATTTATAGGAGATCAAGTTTAGAATTTTGGTAGAAGAACAAGATTTACAATCCACCAAACGAAAAGTTAGAGCTCTCTTGGAAATTCTTAATTATTAGTTGATCATAAAGTTTGTGGTGGTTAACTAAACAAACTACTAATAATTTATAGGAAAATAAGACAACTAAATAATTAATTATACTATAATAATTATTTATTCTCAACCTTCTTGAACCGGTTATGGAGGTGGCCTAAGAGATGGGATGGAGTAATTTAGGGTGGCTTGTCCTTAATTGTGACTCCACATTTTAATTTTATCTTTAAGGCTTAGTAGTTGAGAGTTGCCTTGAATACTTCTTGCCACTTTATTAATATTTATCATGTTACCATAAATAGTGATTATGTTATCGACACAATGGTTATCTTCCATCAGGATCGTATCATTCTTCCCGAATTGGAAAGAACTCGCCCCCAAGTCTGATTCTTGAAAATATGGTTGGAGATTAGCAACATTAAATTTCGGTGATAAGCCGTATTTTCCCGGAAGTTCCACTTCTTATATATTGTCACCAATCCTTTTGAAGGTCTTGAATGACTTGTTCGGACGTGAGTAGATTTAGAAAATTTAGTAGTAGGGAACTACTCTTTTTGCTAGTGAACCTTACAAGATCGCCTACCTTGAATTCTTGTGCCTGTCGGTGCTTGTTTGCTTGATTTTTATACTTAGCAATTTGTGTGCTATGTTGTTGGACATCAGAATGCATTTTATTGATTTGTCGAGTTCATGTTTTGGTGTCTTCTTTAAAAATTGGTGCTAACAAAATTGGAACGAGATCGATTAAGCTAATGGGATTACTTCCATAAACCACCTCAAATGGTGTTCTTCTCATGGTTTGACTTCGAGATTGGCGATAAGCAAATTCAGCCTGTCCAAGTGCCAAGCTCCATTGTCTGATATTCTTCCCAAAGATGTTTCTTTATAGATTCCTAGGGCTCCAATTTGTATCCTCAGTTTGTTTATCCGTTGGTGGGTGGAGGATGTACTAAATTTAAATCGAGTGCCTATTTTCTTTTGTAAGTGTGCTAAAAAATATCCTACGAACTTAAAGTCCCTATTCGAAGTAATCGTTTCAGAAACTCTATGAAGTTTCACTATCTCTCAAAAATATAAATTGGCAATGTTTGAAGCATCCATCGTTTGGTGACATGGAACAAAGTGCACCGTTTTGGAAAACTAGTCAACTACCACCATGATAGAGTCTTTTTTTTCATTGTGGTCGTGGTAGCTTGAACATAAAATCAATACTTATATATTATCAAGGAGCCGTAGCAATTGGAGGGGTTGTATATAACCCTGTGTTTCGGCCATGAGTTTTGACCACATGACGCGTTCAACATCGTTCAATGAGTTGCTTTACTTCTCAAACCATCATTAGCGGAAAGAATCTGTACAATTGCTAGAGTCTTATCTTGATCAAAGCTCCTTGCTAATCTTTTTGTATGAACTTTTTGTAAGATGGCCTCCTTTAAAGAACATTGAAGAACACAAAGTCAGGTTCCTAAAAAAAGACAACAATTTTAGAAGTAAAAATTGTTTCATCGGGCCGGTTGTGCACTCCACCACATGATAACTAAAGAATAAATCTGTCATGAATCTGGACTAAGTAGGTCAAATCAATATATAATTAAATCCCAATAATAGTTAAATAAATTTTACTCTAGCGTGACATAACTAAATCGACCATAAAATTTTGATATTTATTATTCATAAATCAACATACCTAAAATTCAATCACAGGACCTCATCGTACAATCGTCCGGACAATATAAATATAACCTACTCTACAATTATCTCAAGAGAGGTGTCTAATTTACAATTATTATATTATTATAATAATATAATAACCAAATATCTAATGATATAATCCATATAGACCCAAATAGCAATCTAAAACAAAATCCATGCATAAATCAATATACAATTAATGCCATCTATCTAAATAAATATGATACTCACCAAAGAATGTGATGTTGCGTCGAATCTCGATCCTGCTCCTGCAATATGGTCCAATTATTTACCCTGAAGGAATAAAATATAAAATATGAGTATAGAACTCAGCAAGTATCATATTTATAAACAATGAGTCCAACAAATCAGGGGCAGGGGTCCAAAACAAATGTCAAATTAGAGGATAGATATAAATTTAAATCGTGGATATCCAAAATCCAATTAAAATCTAAGATCCAAAATCTAATCAAATTCCAATATCCAAAATCTAATACTAGTATCGTACTTAAATCAAATATCAAATTCAAAATAAATATCCAATCCAAAAACAGTCCCATCGTGACAGATTTATATATATTTAAAATGGAAGTGATCCGAACCGATTCTAATAAGTAGATGTCTAATCCAAAGTCCAATCTAAGTCTAAGTCCAAATCCAAGACTTGATTAGCTCGTGATCCGAGGCAGAATTCAATAGTCAGATGATCCAATCATATGTGCAAAAGCTAAAGTAGCATCGCAACAAATAGTCCAAAGGTCCAGATTAAACATATATTTAAAATCAAATGTACAAGATATACCAAAACCCATTTGTGGGCAAAATCGACGAATCTCAAATCTAAGTCCAAATATCCAAATCCAATACAGAAATACAAAATATTCACCAAATTTGAGTTTTGATTATTTAAAGATTAATTTGAGGAAAGGGATTGCTTCTGACTCTGTAATTTTAGGCCAAATCAAATACAAGGCTAGCAGGTTAGGCCACCTATGTATTCTGCCTTCCATAGATAAGGTTGCTTACTATGTTTTGCTACTCGTAGTTTTGGGTATAATTTCTCAAGTTGTCAGATATATTAGGACGTCCGAATATATTATAAATTTCTATTAAATATCCAAATGTGTGAGTCACTATGTCCAATCCTTTCCTGTCGGTAGAAAGGAATTTCCAATAACAAATATTTTCCTGTCAAAAGTTGGCCAGAATATCCAATAACAAATCTAAATGTAGTGACCACAACCCTATACATACATGTGAAAATACATGGCCTATGTAAAGTTTCATGCTCATTTTCATATAAATATACAGATATAAAAATACACAGTGTCCAATAATTTTTTAGGTTTTCAGAAAATAGCAAAATCCTCCAAAATTACAAAGTCCGAACCAAAAATTCTCAAATCAACCAATAAACTAAACATGCATGTTTAGTGTAAACAGATCAATTATATAAAAATATATGTATGTTAGTAAAATTTCTAATAATTAGTCAAACACTATCAGACACGAAATCAGACAAGGGATAGGCTTAAAGGATACTTGTCTCGACCTTATACCCTGCAGATCGGAAGAAATGATACTCTGAGGTATCCAAATTACACTGTCTCTCTCCTATTGTGCGCTCTTTCTTTCTCTTCCGTCGTGGCTTCTTTCTCTTGTTGCTCTACTCTGCCTCACTCGTGAGTCGCCGCTGCCTTTGCCTCCTCTCTCGGCTGCCGACCTTTCCTGGCACGCTCTCTCTGCTCGTCATGCACTGCCGCTGCCTCTGCCTCTGCTTCTCTCGGCCGCCGACCTTTCCTGATGCATTCTCTCTCCCCGCCGCGCGCCGTGGCTGCCTTTGCCTCCTCTCTCGGCTGCTGCCTCCTCTCTCGGCTGCTGCCTCCTCTTCTCCTTCTTCCTCTGTTGCGCACGAAACTTTCATCCTTTCTCTCCTCTCTCTCTCCTCTCTTTCCTGGTTATAGCTTCTGCCACACGCCTCCCCCTTTTCCCCTTTTATTTTTCTTTTTTTTTCATTTCCTTTTTCATTTGCTTTTAATATATATATATATATATATATATGTATGTATGTATGTATGTTTGTATGTATATGTATGTAAATATCATATTCAGCTGACGCTCGGGCGCCAACATCGGTGCACCTCGAGCAACAACCGATCAATCCGAATATCCTTCAAAATTTTTATAATATGTAATTAATTTTCATTATATCCAAATTACGTAAAATCATAATTAATATTAAAATAATCCAAATGGGAATTTGGGGTATTATAGGATCATCTTTGTGTAAGTCTTTCACTCCTTCAAATCCAATGATATTAACATACAAAATGGAAAGTAACGAGGATCTTTAGTTTAAGGCGTCGGTCACTTTATTTTGGATTCCAGACTATTACCGAGTGAGGAAATCAAAGAATTGAAGGATTTTAACCGAAGATGCATCTCTTGAACCAAGTTTTTGTTGCTTGTTGGTAAATTTTAGTGCTTTATATTCAAACAAGAGAATAAATTCTTTTGGTAATAAATAATTGTTCCAATGCTTAAGAGCATGTACGATAGCATAGAATTCTCTGTCGTTAATACTATACTTACGATACTCATTAAGGTTTTTGCTAAATTATGCAATGGGCCATCCTTCCTGAGCAAGAACCGTGCCAATGCCAATGTTAGAAGCATTACAATCAACTTCTAATACTTTGTTAAAGTCGGGAAGTGCCAAAATTGGTGTAGCTATTAGGAGGTGTTTTAGCTGATTAAAGCTTGCGTCTACCTCCATCATCCATTTGAACAAACCCCCCCTTCAAGCATTCAGTTATTAGAGGTGCCACCATGCTAAAGCCTTTGATGAATTGTCATCAGAAAGAAGTCAAGATGTTAAAACACCGAGTTTTGTGTAAAGTTGTTGAGGTCAGCCAACTTAGTATAGTCTTAACGTTGGTTGGATCCTTCTTTATTCCCTAATTTGAGACAATAAAACCAAGAAAAATAAGAGTGATAGTGAAGAAATGGGACATGGCCAAATTGTCGTAGAGTTGTTGTTCTCGGAGAACTGAGACTGCTTGCTGAAGGTGCTCCCAGTGTTCCACTTGATCATTGCCAAAAATTAGAATATCATCAAAATATATCACCATAAATCACCCAAGGAAAGACTTTTAGACATGATTCATGAATCTTATGAAGGTAGAGAGGCGCTAGATAAACCGAAAGGCATGGCCATTCACTTGTACAAATCTTCCTGCGTCTTGAAAGCTTTCTTCCACTTGTCATCGGGCTTCATTTGGATTTGATGATAACCACTTTGTAGATCAATCTTTGAGAAGATGACTGCACCAAGAAGTTGGTCTAATAGATTGTTTAACCGAGAAATAGGAAACCGATATTTAATAGTGATTTTGTTGATGGCCTTGCAATCAATATACGTACACCACATGCTGTTTTTCTTTGGGACAAGTAGAGCAAGGACAGCCGAGGGTCCTAGGCTCTCATAAATTAATCCCTTAGTCAATAGTTCGTTTACTTGCCATTGTAACTTCTCATGGTCCTTAGAATTCATCCGATATGCCAGTATATTTGAGATCACCGATCTCGGAACAAAATCAATGCAATGTTGAATATCCTTCTAGGGGTAAACTGAGTGGGAGATCCTTTGAAGTTACATCCAATAATTCCTCCAAAAGGGGTTGGACTATTGTTGAGTGCTCAATGGGATTTGATCTGTTGTCATGGTCACAAGGATCTCCAATTTCTTTTAAAACTTGGTTGAAATCCGAAGATGATAACAGTACATCCCTAGCATTGCTAGCCCTTGAGATGTCAGATTGGACATGGGGGCCAAAGTAACCCTTTTCCCTTGTTTTACAAAAGAATGTGTGCTAGTAAACCCTCATGAGTGGATTTTTCGTCATATTGTGAAGGCCTCCAGGGAAAGAGATGACAAGTATCCATGGATATTACATCAAATGTAATCTCGTCTTTATACCCCTTTCCAATTGAAAAGGTAATCAAACACTTCTTATCCATCCGTATTTTGTTGTCTCGACATAGCCACGACAACTTGTTTGGGTTTGTGTAGTCTTCCGTGGGTGGTTTAAGTTTGTTTACCATAGTAGTGGACAAAACATTGTACAACTCTCATTATCTATAATGAGATCACATACATTCTCGTACGCTGTGCATAGAGAATGAAAGATGTTGTTTAGCCTCGAATTGAACGCATCTCTCTGAAGGATTTTGGTTTTGAGGTAATACTAGACGACAAGAAGTTCTCCTTTGCCCCCATAGGTGATGTCCTTCTCGATCTCCTTTTCATTGAGTTCTTCCTCCACTTGTTCTTCTTTCTTTGCCTGAGCAACTATTTGGTGGTTCGGGAAATTTGAAGCAATGTAGCCAATTCCTTGACATTTGAAACACATAATGGGAGTGCTTACTGGTATAGATTGAGCTGGATTCGGAGTTGTTTGGACCTCCCGTGTTGGTGCCAAGCAGGTGGGGCCTTGGGGCTAGTTTGTGGAGAGACCTCAGGGTTGTGCCGGTTTGACTAAACCCTTTCCATATGTTTCTTTGAGTTATTTCTGTACTTTTATGGCCAGCTTTTGGACATTCGTGAGGGTCCAATATGGTTGTAGATTTATTATGTTTTGAATCTCCCTTTGAAGCCCGGCAAGCTACAGAGCAATAGATTGCTCTTTGGGTTCTCACATCTCACAATTCATCATGAGTTGCTTGAACTTGCAAGTATACTCCTCAATTGTTAAATTTCGTTAATAGGAATTATGTAATTTGAGAAATAAGTCTTACTCAAAATTTTTGGGCAAAATTTTCTTCTTAAGTTCTTTTTTCACTTCTTTCCATGTTTGAATTTTGCTCTTTCTTCCAAAGTTTGTCTTTTTCGTAGGTTTTCCTACTATATAAAAGCATGTTTCTTTAATTTGTTGGCCACAAGTTTTACCTTTACTAGATCTATCATCTTTTTGAGTTTGAAATTGAGCTTCTCTATAGTCATCCAATCAATGAAATCATTGGGATGGAGTTTTCCTTTAAACTCTAAAATCTCAATACTGTAGTTTTATGATTCACTGTTATGTTGGTATTTCTTTAGGGGAAGGGGCGGATACATCCTCCCTTGTTGCAGCCGAATGGTAGTCATGTTGTGAAGGATCATCATTATTACTAATTGACCCTGAATCATGTTCTCAGGATGTTCTAGGTCGCCCACAAACCTCCATTTGTTTGAGATGTTGCTATTGTTGGACTTGCCTTCTTAATTCGGATATCTAAATATTGAGGAGGTTGTATTATCTTACAGCGGGCTCCAAGATGTTATTCCTTCGTTCTCTCCCATGACTCGCCACAGCTCTGATGCCAATTTATACCGTGGAAATGAGAAGACATGAGAAAAATATAATTAATTTATCGAAGATCAAGATGACAATTGTGGTAGAAGAAAATTTGTAATTCACCAAATTGAAAAATTAGAGCTCTCTTGGAAAATCTTGATTACTAATTGATCATAAAATTTGTGGTGGTTCACTAAACAAACTACTAATAATTTATAGAAAAATAATACAACTAAATAATTGATTATACAATAATACCGTTTCATTTTCAACCTTCTTGAACCGGTCATGGAGGTGGCCTAAGATGTGGGATAGGATAACCTGGGGTGACTTGTCCTTAATTATGGTTCCATTTTCAAATTCTATCTTTAAGGCTTGGTAGTTGAGGGTGGTATTTGAAATACTTATTACTACTTCATCAATATTTGTCATGTCATCATAAATGGTGGCCATGTCATCAACACAACGGTCATCTTTAATTAGGACCTTATCATTCATTCCTTGTTTACCGGCCTTTGGTTGAGTCATTAGAACAACCTGAAGCTTGAGGAATGACTTTTCCATCGTAATTCAAAGAGATGATAAAATGACCGAGTTCTATGGCATTTACGAGACAGATCATTGAACTACTGCATCTTCCCCTTTTTGCTTCTGCAGATTATGGCTGCAGGTCATTGTAGTCATGAAGGATCATAGAATGCTGTGTTTCATTCTATGTGCTGATACTCATACTACTAATCAATGTAGGTCCTGAAGTCGACCACTTGGCTGCAATGGCTGGAAAGTACAAGGTATATCTGGTGATGGGTGTAATAGAGAGAGATGGATACACACTCTACTGTACTGTTTTGTTTTTCGACTCTCAAGGTCATTACCTGGGAAAGCATCGAAAACTCATGCCGACAGCTCTGGAACGCGTTATTTGGGGTTGTGGGGATGGTTCAACAATTCCAGTTTATAACACTCCGGTTGGGAAAATAGGTGCAGCCATTTGCTGGGAAAACAGGATGCCACTTCTGCGGATGGCAATGTATGCCAAAGGTTAGATGCTTCTCAGCTGGTTACAACTCTTTTTCTGAACATATTATTACTTTGGCATCATTTATTGTTGATAGGATTGACAAAATGAAATAAAAAACAAAGAAATGCTCTTAAAAGTATTATACCACTGAAACAAACTTCCGTTTTCTGTTCTCAAGCTCCTTAGAAGTTGTAAGTGTTATAGTACACTATTGTTACCTTTACTACTTTTGGATATCCTCATCCCTCCGCCACCACCTACCTCTTTTAGTGCTAACTCTTCTTCCTCAAGATCTGTTGATACAATTTGCCATTAACCCCTGAATTCGAAGGGCCTATGCAAGTCATTCTAGCATAATGAAAATGCATTCTAAACTGATGAACTTGAATCTTGTTCCGTTTCTACTCTCCTTGGCTTGCCTGACTGAATGTGTCCCTAATATGCTTAAAATCCCTAGGCAACCCTTGTGAATAGACATATTGGCCCCCCTTTTTTGTACCTGTTTTTGATGCTTCTATCCAAGCCCAGGATAGTGGTAAGCATGGAACAATTTGACGTTAAGTCTGCAATTTGTTTAGATTACACATGATTGCGTATAAAACAGCCCTTTCCTCAATCCAAGAAGCATGGCCCTTCTCATGACCTAGCATGTTGGTACCCAACACTAGTCTGACATCAACATTTAGTCGACACTCCCCGACAGGTGTCGGAATATTTTATCATATTTTTGACACCAGCATGCTCGGACAAATTGAGCTGTATTATAGTTTTTAGAAAAATGGGGAACTTGATAAAATTTTCAGAAATTGGTGCTACTTAATAAGTTTGAAATAATTATTTAGAAACAAATCTCGTGCCTTGTCTATAACCTGTGTCGGTATCCACGCTTCTTATTTCTCAATTTTTAAATGGTGCTCCCTAATGGAATCATTGCCATGTTGTATCAATAAACGGATAATGCTGGAAAATAATTTAAAACAATCTCTAAGCATTGCAATTTCAATAACGTATTGTTTAGCTGTTTACAGGGGCTAAATATCTAGTAAATCTGCTGATCTACTTACAAACTCATGTTTTCTGTGCAAGACTTCTGCATGAAATTATTATTAATTAATTACGCTGTCATTTATGGGTGTGCTTATACTTGACAGGCGTTGAAATATATTGTGCGCCAACAGCAGATGCAAGGGAGGTATGGCAGGCATCAATGTCCCATATTGCTCTTGAAGGTGGCTGTTTTGTCTTGTCTGCCAACCAATTCTGCCGACGGAAAGATTATCCTCCTCCTCCAGAATATATGTTTTTTGGGGCAGCAGATGATCTGAATCCAGATTCTGTTGTATGTGCTGGTGGCAGTGTCATAATATCACCATTTGGGACTGTCCTAGCTGGACCCAACTACGACGGGGAGGCACTCATCTCAGCTGATTTAGGTATGTTTAATTCTTACGAGTTATTTTGATGAACATCCTCAGCGTATGCACTTGCTTTATGGACAATTTAGGGCGTGTCAATTTATTTTAATGGGTTGTGCTCTTGCCATATCGAGATATGAGTATACGGGATTATATGCTAGAACTAACATGAAACTAGTAATGCTTGTATCAATAATCCAAATATGAACATGATGTTGGTTATTCTTTAAAAAAAAAAAAGGATTAAAACCAACGGTTGTGATCTAGCTTCTCGTGTAACCATTGCCCAACTTCATTTAATGGTAACCACTTTACTAAACAGTTTGATGGAAATTGTTTATAAATTAGGGTGATGCTTGGTTTGATCTCTAAGTATAATACTCTGTTAATATATCATCATTGAGGAGTATAAAAGTTTAGAAGATCAAAACCAACGAATAATTTTACAGAAATTTGAGTAATTACAGTGCTCCAATAGGGGAGGTTAGTTTCGATCATTATATTTATTTATGCATTCTATCTTCATTTGATATAATTTTAAACGTGGAAGACCAATTTATATCTAACATTTGGCATTAGAACGATTAAACTTCCGGCCTTGAACTGTTCTACAACCTTTTCCACGTACCTAAATTTTCAAAATTTTTTAAAGTTTAAATTTTTATCAAGTTTTGATGAAAACTAATATAAAAAATCATTAGAAAATTCGATTTCTAACATTTTCATAATTTTTACATCAATTTTGATGTAAAAATAGTATAGTTTTTATCGTATTGGATAATCTGGTAAAACGGGTATGGGCAAACTCGTTGAAGGTTAAAGACCACTCAAAATGGCGTCATTTTGACGCTATAGTAACAGTAAATAAAAAAAAATTTAGGCTTGTTTATTTTTGGCCTACTTTGTGACGCCCTCTCAACTGCGACCCAGGCCATTGCCATTTCGAAGCCTAGCGTGCGCCTGGCACGGCCCACTTTAGCTAGATTAGGCCCAATTCAAAAAGTCGCATGATACGCAAGCACCACTGTTGGCGCTGTGAATCGAACCCGCGATTACCAAGATACCAAGATGGAGCGGCAGTGACTGCGCTGCTACGCGCAATTGCTAACAATAATGGGCGACTAATTATTTAATCAATATTTGTGTATTATTATTTTGTCATACGTGTGTATATATATATATATATATATATATATGTATGTATGTATGTATAATTATATTTATTGTTATATATATTGTTGTTGTATGATATTTAAAATATAATTATATATGTGTGTGTAATATCCAGTGATTAATATACTTTAATTAATTAGTTATTAGCCACAGTGCCCTTAATTAATAAAATTATATATTATGATCATATATGGTATAAAAATATTAATTGTAACTAATCATATTTAATATAATAAAATTTATCCCACGAAAAATTTTATTATATTAAAGTGATTAATTATGATAAAATGTCAAATTATTTTTCTTAATTTTTCAACAGGAATTAAAAATTGAAATATAATTTGACAGTTTTATCATAATGATTTGACATAAATTTATTTGAATTAAAAATTTAACCTATAAGTAATTTTAATATCAATTGATTTATAATATATGTTTTACATTAATATAACATGTTCAGTATTTATTAGCCTTACATATTGTTTGTTAAGTATATAATTTTATTTTTTTATACAGTTGTACAATTTGTAAATATTTCTGATATTAGATATAATATTTTCAAATTAAAAGGTGATAACTATAAAGTCTGAAAGGAGATAATTCTTCATCTAGGGTAGATGGACATTGATTATGTTATAAGGAAAGATGAACCACCTCTCACTAAAACCAGCACTCTAGTTAATGTTACTCTCTATGAACTATGGGAGCAATATAATCGTTTCAATCTGATATTCATAAAGACTAAATTTTTTTTGGTATTCGTGGTTCTATCAATCAATATAATGTGCTGGATTTACAGAAAGTTATTGATGAATAATTTGAGATTTCAAATAAAGTACTTGTTAGCGTCCTAATTATGAAGTTTTCAACTTTGAGGCTTATCGGTGTTAAAGGTGTGTGTAAACATATCATGCAAATTAGGGATATAAAGCTCAATTAAAAAATCTAGAGGTGGATATTTTGAGTCTTTCCTTGTACACTATATTCTAAATATACTTTTACTATAATATGAACCCTTCAAAATCTCTTACAATATACATAAGAATAAATGGTCAATTAATAAACTTATAACTATATGTGTTCAACAGGAAGAAAAGCTTGTGATAGAACACGATGAAAGTGCATTCATAGTTAAAGAAAGAAAGAATAATGCTTAAGTTAAAAAGAAAGGGAAAGGTAAAATATCTCATCAATCTGACATTAAGAAGAAATTCAAGTGTTTTTCTGAAAAAAGAAGGGATACGTCAAGAATGATTGTATCAAATATCAAAATTGGTTTGAGAAGAAATGTAATCCATCTTCATTTGTTTATTATGAATCTAATATGGTTAATATTTCTTATGATACATGGTGGATTAATTTTGATTCTATAATTCACATTACAAATTTCTTATAGGGTTTGCAAAACCTAAGAAAATCAGTGAAAAGTGAACAAAGTATCTTCTCTAGAATAAAATGCGTTTACATGTAGAGGCAATCAAAACATATAATTTAATTTTGGGTAGTGACTTTGTTTTAAATTTAGAAAAGACTTTTTATATTTTAAATTTTTTTAGAAATTTGGTACCAGTTTTCATACTTATATATTTTAGATATTCCATTATATTTTTAGACTAATCTTTTAGTTTATATTATGAGTTTGATATTATTGAGAATGATACATTTTTTAAATAGTCTTTATTACTTAAATTTACAAAACAGTGCCTCTTATAATATTGTGTATGTTGATATTAGTATTAAGCGATATGTTGTGAATGAATATTCCTTTACATTATGGTATCGAAGATTATGACATATCTCCATTGAAATGATCAAAATATTAGTAAATGATAGAGTATTTAGTACTCTAAATTTTACTGATTTTGAGGTTTGTGTGAATTGTATAAAAAGAAAGTAGACTAACAAGATTAAGAAAGATGCTAAGAGAAGTTCGGACATATTAGAAATCATATATATAGGTATTTATAGTCCAATTATTGACTTATATAGTCTAAAATATTTTATTACATTTATTGATGATTATTCACGATATATATATCTCAACTTGTTTCATAGTAAGAATAAAGTATTTGATACTTTTAAAATATTTAAAGTTGAAGTAGGAAAACAATATGAAACACAAATTAAAATCATGAGATGAGATAGAGGTGAATATTATTATAGACGATATATTGAAGATGAACAAATGTCTGGACCATTTGTAAAGTTTTTTCAAGAGTATGGGATAGTTGCCCAATATATTATGCCCGGTTCTCTAGACCAAAGTTGTGTAGTAGAAAGAAGAAACCAAATATTATTGAATATGATGCGGAGTGTGCTTGACAGCTTCAATCTTCCAAAATAATTATGGACAGAAACTTTTGAAACAGCAGTGTATATATTAAACCATATTCCGACGAATGTTATTCTAAAAACTCCTTTTGAGTTATGGAAAGGTTGAAAACCAAGTTTGTGACATACTCGTTTGGGGATGTCTATCTGAAATAAGAGTTTACAATCCACAAGAAAATAAGTTGGATCCAATGACCATAAGCAGATATTTTATTGGATATGTCGAATGGTCTCAAGGATATAGATTTTACCGTCTATCTCACAACACTAAGATTGTGGAATTAAGAAATGTAAATTTTTTTGAAAATGACTTAATGAGTGTGAGTAATCAATCTAGAAATATAGTTTCTAATAATGATTATTTAGATTCACAACCATCCACTTCATATAATAGATTGATTATTATACACGATACCCCTCAAGCTCAAATTGGTGTTGAACAATCTATCAATGTCGTTCCATAAATTGTCGATATTATTTCAGTAGATCATAATATTCAGGATTTGCCTAAAATAGTTGAACAGCATGCTCCTGTTGAAAATGTTGATACAACATTAAGAATATCTGCTAGAATGAGAAAATCATAAATTTTTAGTGATTATATTGTATATTTATAAGAGTCTTACTATAATATTGGAGCTGAAAATAATTTTGAAAATATTTTTACAAGTTATGAGTTACAATAAATTAGAATTATAGCATAATGCCACGAAGGAAGAGATGAATTCCATGGGTTGTAATAAAATTTGGATTTTTTGAGTTGCCTAAAGGGGCGAAAGTCATAAGGTGTAAATGAGTCTTTAAGATAAAAAAAGACTTATTAGGCAATATCAAAAGATATAAAGTAAGATTCATTACTAAAAAATTTACTCAATAAGAAGGAATTGATTACCCATAGATTTTTTCTCCTGTATCTAAGAAAAATTCTCTTCGTATTATTTTGGTATTAGTTGCCCATTTTGATTTAGAATTATAATAAATGGATGTGAAAATGACATTTCTAAATGGTGATGTAGAGGAGGAAGTTTATATAAAATAATCAGAAGGATTCTCCTCTAATAATGGTAAGCAATTGGTATACACGTATAAGAAGTCCATGTATAGATTAAAATAAGTCTCCCGTTAATGATATTTAAAATTTAATAATGTATGTTCATTTGGTTTTGAAGATAATATTTTTGATCAATGTATATACCAAAAGGTTAGCGAAAGTAATATTTATTTTGTTACTTTATATGTGGATGATATTCTATTTGTATTTAATGATAACGGTTTGTTGTATAAAATGAAATAATTTTTCTCTGATAAATTTAAAATGAATGATATGGATAATTCATCTTATGTCATTGACATTAATATTCATCGAGACAGGCTATAAGAAATTTTAGGTTTGTCTCAGGAAACCTATATCAATAAGATTTTATAGAGATATCGAATAAAAGATTGTTTACCAAATGTAGCACCCATTGTAAATGATGATAGGTTTAATTTGAACTAATACCCAAAAAATGATTTTGAACGGGAATAAATGATAAACATTTCGCATGTTTCTGCTGTTGGAAGCTTGATGTATGCTCAGGTATGTATAAGACCTGACATCGCTTTTACGGTGGGAATGTTAGAAGATTTCATAGTAATTTAGGCATGGATCATTAAAAAACTGTTAAGAAAATGATGAGGTATTTTCAAGGTACCAATGATTACATACTTATGTATAGACGGACTAACAATTTAAAAGTATTGGTTTACTCTAATTCAGATTTTGTTGGATGTGTTGATTTATCTAAATTAACATCTGAATACATATTTATATTTACCGGTGGAGCTGTATCGTAGCGGAGTGTAAAACAGACCATAATTACTACTTTCACTATGGAGGGCAAGTTTGTTTCCTGCTCTGAGGCTAAAAAGTATAGTGTGTGAATGAGAAATTTCATATCTGGATTTAAAGTGGTGGATTTCATCTCAAGATCATTGAAGATATATTGCAATAATTCAATTGTTATTTTCCTAACTAAAAATAATAAAAGTAGTAGTTAAAATAAACATATCGAAATTTAATTTTTAGCTATAAAGGAGCGTATTAAAGGAAATGAAATTGCTATTCAGTATATTAGCATTGAATTAATTATCATTGATCTTTTGATAAAAGACATGCCACCATTGAAATTCAAGGATCATTTAGCTAGAATGGGATTGAGTTCTATTATGTGATTTTTATTGTATGGATAATGATATTTTAATGAAGTTTCTATCTGTTTGTATGATTCTCAAAAATTTTTGTGTACATATTAGTTGATTTTTTTTAAAAAAAATTTATCAATTATTGAACCTGGAATAAATATAAGATTTATTCATAAAATAATGTTATCATATTCAGATAATGTTTTGAGAAATATGATACATTATAATTATGGAAAATACTACTCATTCATAGAGGGCTTATTACCATGATTTATGTATTTGTTTCTTAATATTGAGAATTGATCGGTTTTGATTATCATATTAAGTGAAATATGGATCAAGTAGAAGAATGTTGGTTACTATTAAAAAGGGGGATTAGAACTAGCGGTTGTGGTCCAGTTTTCCATGTGACCGTTGCCCAATTTTCTCGAATGGTAACCACCCTACTAAAATAGTTTGATGGAAATTGTTTATAAATTAGGGTGATAATTGGCTTAATTTCTAAATCTAATAATATGTTAACACACCATTATTGAGGAGTATAAAGGCTTAGAAGATCGAAATTAGCGGGTAATTTTTCAGAAATTTGAGTAATTATAGTGCTCCAATGGCTGGAGGTTAGTTTTGATCATTATATTTATTTTCGCATTCGGTCTTCATTTGATATAATTTTGAATGTGAAAAACCGATTTATATTTAACCCATGACCTAATAAATAAACAAATAACACGACACGACACGCGCATAACTCATTTAATAGGCAGGTCGTATTCACGTGACATAACAAGATATAATTAACACTTATAATACGATAAGACATGCCTATAATACGTGAAGAAACATTAAAGATGTTAACTCATAGTGCAAAACGCATTACCCAATGCACTTATTATTCATGTTATATCATCATATTTTGAGGTTGACACAGTAACAAACAGATATGGCATGATTGTTTCGTATTATAAATGTGTCAACCTATTAATACCACAAACCCATTTTAACACACCCGATTTCTCTTATTTCATAGATATCCGAGTTGTGCTTTCCTATGGTGTCTAATAGTGCCAACCTTATTACGGTAAGATGGATGTACCTACTCAGCAAAAAAAAAAAAGAAAAAAGATGGGTATATACCTAGAAAAGTCTCTGGTGATTCAAATCTTACTTCCCAGAAGACACAGGTTGTGAATTCTCTCATTCGGATCAGAACTTGCCGTTGATTAGGATTTCATCTGCCTGGGAAAAAGATATTAACGGAGAATTCAAATTTCTAGGGCTTAACAGATGAGAAGACAGATTGGTAGCTTTAATAGGTTTCCAAATACAAGTCATTGATATTTAACATCCTTTCCAGTTGTTAGAAATGTTATGTTTGATTATCAAGGGATGATGAATTATGAAGTAGAAGTTTTTGCTTGAATAATGTATCCAATGGGACAAATGTGTTCAGGCCTTTTAAGTTTGCTTTTGTTTGATCGGAATTGGAATGAAAGAACCAAATTCCTATTGTCATTGCATCAAAAGGAAGTGTTTGATTCCATAATTCAGGTAGGTAGTGAGCAACTTGTGAATCTAAAACCATAATATAGATAACCTGATTACCCAATATAAGGTTGGTTATTTGCATACCTTACAAAGTACAACAACAAAACTTAAGTCTCATTAATTGGGGTTGACTGTATGAATTTACTTTAGCCATTCTATTCTATTTAGTTTAATATCATTCAAGAGGAGAAGCAGTTTTAAATCATTTTTTATTATCACATTTCAAGTTTACAAAGTCTATATTATTCTTTATTTTCTTTGAGTATGACTGTCTTATGCTTTTGTAAATGTGCTTTCTCTAACGTATGTTTTACTCTCTTTTAATAATTGGTGAATCGTTAAAAAATGGTTATTGCTATTCCCAGTATGTGTAGATCCACCATGGGAGTCTGATCCCTCATACTGATGCTGGGGTCATATCCTTAATTTCTAGAAGTGATGCACTCTTAGATTGATTTTTCTGGGCTGTAAATCTTGGCTTATTCCCATGCATTTAGGCTGTAAAAATCATCTTCTACGACGATATGCTCTTGGCTCACGATCTAATCTCTCTGCATTCTTGAAACTCTTGCCGATATGGAAGATTAGAACAGATAGAGCTCTAATATGTATATATTTTTCTGCTTGAATCACCTCCCTAACCCACGCACCAACAGATCTGGGAGAGATTGCACGGGCAAAGTTTGATTTTGATGTGGTTGGTCACTACTCAAGACCCGAAGTACTCAGCCTAACTGTGAAGGACCAGCCCGCATCCCCTGTTGTTTTCTCATCGGCATCTGAAAAATCTGAAAGCTTTCCCAGATAAATTCCGAGTTCTTAACCTGCCACTCTTTAATGTGCTCTGCAAAGGTATGTCGATCACGATGCAGTAAACGTTGTTAGTATAGTAAGTCGATCGCGTTTTAAATAATTGATGTTACAAAGTTCAGTAATCTTCAGATGCTTGGAATCAATAGCATATCAATAGTCTTTTCCCTCTAATTTTTGAAATAATGCCCAAAAGTGCATGATATATACTGCTAAAGCCTAACATTCTTATATGGGACACTAGTAAATTAATTTTTAATTTAGTTTCTATCTATTTAATATGACTAATTAAATATGTGAATAATAGTTCTCAAATGATGGGTTGGGTTTATATCTAGCTGGGCGATTCTTTGCTCACTTGTACTAGTTAATGAGTTCAAGTCGATTTTCATTAACTCGATGTTAAAGATGAGGGAAAAAGTTAGTTTTTAATCATTTTTAAATCCCTATAAATTACATAACGCCCAAAAGTATTAGAATATGTGCATGCTTGATTCTACGTATTACTTTATAATTCAAATGGAATAATTTAATCCCAAATAGTATAATTAACCTACAATTTATATGAACTTATTTAAGGCTGAATTTAAGAAAATTATGCCTGATAAAAAAACACCCTTATTCTAAAAATGAAAAATTCCATTGATTCCAAATAATAGGTGCTCCATATGTCCAAATGTTATCAGGAAAAAAATTGGAATATGTAAACTTTAAATGCATTATTGTCATTTTAAAAGCAGAATTTGTATTATATAAAATAAGATAAAATATCAAGGTTATGTTCATAGTAGTGTTAGGTTAATGTTTATATATTATTTTATATGATATTACATAAATTATATAATATGCATTAACCTATATCAAATTAAAAATTAAAACTATTATTCAAACCTAAATTCATTTGTAATAAATCCATATTAGATAATATTGACTTTGGCTTTAGGCTTACTCTTTGTTTGTTTGTTTTGTAATTTACAACGATATTAACTATTAAAAGGGAAGAAAATGAGACTTGATGCGACGAGGGCCCCAACAAACAATGGACAAAATCTCAGGAGAAATATTGATTCAGCCCAACTCAAATGCCATTATAACAACCAAAATGAGGCCTAGGAAGCAACGGGTCAATGGGACAAACGTGAACTACCTAATCGGCAATACAGACATACTAATCCGAAAGTGTCGTCAGGCAACCAATAGAGTGATCAAAATATGCACTTGCGGCGATTGGAGTATGCACATGCAAGCGTTGCTTGAAGCCGTCTAACGACTAGGTCATGGAGACCAATCATGGCCTCCTCATCGTAGCAAGACAACGTCTTACAAAGGCGACTCTCGTTAATGTCCTAACAACCAGTGAATCCAGAGGTAACACCGGTCACAAACCTTGGCTCCAAATTCTTCTTTGCGAAGTATTACAAATACTCACAATCACAAAGCAAGGGGTCTGGCCCTGGCCCCTTTGTCGCATCATTGGAGAGCACTATTCAAACTTTCAAAAGCCTTTTCAAACCAAAAAGGGGAAAAATTCTGATTTAACTAGAGAACCAAGCTCTCTCCCCTTGATACACCCCTCTCCCTATCCATATATAGTGAGCCACTTTATGAGTATACCCCTAGTGAGCCACTTGTCAAGTGCACTTCCAATGAGCTACTCACCGAATGCAATCCTATTGAGTTATTTATCGAATGCAGCCCAGTGAGTCACTAATCTTGTGCAACCAAATGGAGCCCAATCCTCCATCTATCTAAGCCGCCTCCCGTTGGGTGTACAATAAGAATCCAATCCTCCTCTTACATCCCCCACATACTTGTAACTCGGTATTCTCACACATCTTTCTTAAATCTTTTTATTTCATTGAAAATATTTCTAACTTGAGCATCGAAGGATAAATTAGGAAGTGAGTTCCGTCAATCCTTTGATCTCTTATTTATAGTTTGTAGTACGCATGTTTCAGGTTGACAGAGATGAAAATCGAATTCGTTTCAATTCGACCACAACGGAAGATCGAGTAATTTTCTAATCTATATCACAACTCAATCCGTACCACAACCTGGACACCAGAGATGCATCAAGACTCAAATTCATATTAAAATACATGTTTGTAAAGATTTGACTCTTCATAATGATAACATTATTTCATTATAATCATAAAACTTACATATTTGAATTACAAAAATGATATTTCTTCAAAATAATAGTAAAATTTCATATATTTAACTCTTTTTATAATAATATAATGTTAGATACCTGTAAAACTACTGTAGCATGCAATGCCTGTTAATAGTGAAATCGTCGTGTCATTTGACATTAGTAATTGATAGGTAACTTTTAAAATTTTTGTTTTTCTAACTAACAAAATCATTCTGCTATAAACTACACAGCAAACACGTTCATTTCAACCACCAATTTATCATAACTATCAACAATTAAATAAGTGCAACTGCCGTAACTTTCTTGAGAGTAAATCTACAAAAACGGATATTTATGTATATGACATTTGATATGCCACATAAAAAACCATTTAACATGAAATTATTTACTGTAGAGAATAATCCCTCAGTTTTAGACAATTCTATTTCTAAGTTTAATGTTTTAAATTTTAATTTTATTAGTGTAGAACAGACTTATGTGTAACACATCATTATAATTTAGTGACATTTTGTAATGCTCGTTTGCACTGTTAAGGGTTAGTACTACCTTGCATTTAGGGTTTAGTTCACTTAAATGCTAACATATTCTCCCAACAAGAAAGATGTGCAGATGGTTTCAGATAATTGGTTGAATTTGGCATTAACCTTTGAATTTATCTTCATTGCTCTTACCACACACAATCGTAGGGCCCATGACCCCAGCCAACCTTGGGTGTACATAGCTCCCAAGAAGAAATTTGTGGTGGATTTTTCGTGTTATTATTCATGGATAATGAACATATAATCTTATATCTATATCCATAAATATACTGCATTAAATATCTTTATTCATCATCTCATTCTTCATTAGAGCAATATTCAAGCATAAATAGTATGGTTTTATATCCGAGCCAAAGTTTTAGTACAAAAAAGCTAAAATATATACTTTACTCTATACACCATTGTTATGATTATATTTCGAGCCTTTCTCTTTATTTTCTTACGAGGAAGTAGAGTGTTATCACTAGTAAACTCATTTCTTTCTCGAGTATCGAGAATCTCAATGGAATATCGAACAATTGCTATTGCAAAAGGTATATAATCGGATAAGCTTGGTACTCGATATTTTTGGTAAATTCACAACAAAAAATTTAACCCGTTAGCTCTCGGAAATAAGTTTTTTAATATTGTCTGTTTTGGTGTTCTTATATTAATACTTAAAAAAATGTAAACCTTGTGAATTGTCAATATCATGGAAATCTGATGGTGTGTTATCACTGGCATGGCCCTCTGACTTGGAAGACTTTAGCAATTTCCTGTTGTCACGTTCTCGCTAGTTTGTTTCGTCCCATTACTCTATGAACAATGATATTTATTTTATTCTTCCTAATCTTTTTCCCATGCATAATTTGCACATGGTTTGTTGGAAATAAAACAGAAAAACTCAAATTCGTATTAAATAAATCAGAAATATTTGATAAAAAATATCATGATAATATACACATAATAAGACATATTTAACAATAACATGATATTCGCTTTTGATAATGTATTTTTAACACAATAAGAAACATTATAGATATTATCTATAATAAGATGTGGTTCAATTAATTTTCTAATTCACCATTAAAATAAATTTATCATTAAAATTATCATAAATTGCCTTGGTCCGAAACAATATACTAGTGAGCCTTATATTCCAATTGAGGCAAGATCCATTGAAGGGCCCCACCATTTTGATCCTACGGCAGCAAGCTGATGTGCCAGCCCCAAGGATATGATTTCATTTTTTTTTTTTTCGAGGTGGTGGATTTGTTCCTAATGGGTCATGATGAGGGGTGTGGGATTGTACGAGTAGATTAAATTTTAAAATTTAATAATATTTGAGTCAATAAATAAATTTTATTTTATTAGTTAATAATCATATTAAGTAATATCTTTATTAATTATATTATATCATATTATTTTAAAAATAATATATTTATATAAATTATAATATGATTATTTCATATTAAAAATGTGGGTGGGTGGGGTTTGGTGGCAGTGGCGGCGATGGCTGTGGTCAGAGTCTACTTAATATAATTAAATAAAGCTTAAGTTTAATTTAAATTAAACAGCTAATTAACCCACATGACATAGATAATATTATTTGGGTACTTCATTTTAAAATACTATTAAGGAGGAATTATTTGAGGGTATACTTTATCACAATAGACCTAAAGTACTTATAATACCCCTAGGGGGCACATGCTGTTCTGCCTCATTAGGGCATATACTGACCTTATTCAACCACTTCACGTGCCAACTGGTCCATTCAACTGCTTTACTTATAATACACAATTTATTATTTTATAATCAAAAAAAGAAAATAAAAATGAAGGGTAGTTTTATCTACAAATTCCAATTATAATAATAAAGATCATTCGGTATGATATATTATTTTAAATTATGATATTTATATCATAATGAAATAATCTTACTATTATATCGAGTCCGATTATTTAATAAGTTTTAATGTGTTATTTAAATTTGGATATGAGTATTAGATGACTGTTTGTAAGGTAAGATTTTACAAAAATATGATAATTATTTTATTATGATATTGAGGTCATCATCTTAACCATTAAAAATGATTTTTTTAAATATATGGAAAAAAATAAATTTAATAATACATATTTAAAAAAACTCAGACAATTTTATGCCGTTGCTTTGATGGAAATTTCTTTTTTAATTTTTTTTGTCTTCTACAGCCATAAATTTTCATCATCCATCGGTTCGCTTCACACATTGATTTTCCTGAAGGGAAAATCAAAAGCCTGATCTCTCTCTCTCCCCCCCCCTCTAATTAGTTATCTTCATCGCTGATTCACGTTGCAGACTGATTCCAGCATTTGCAAGCTGGTACCACTGTTAGGTAGAGTTCGTCAGAGAGTTTCATTTTTCACTCTAATTTCTTCTAGTCTGCAAAAACGGCTCTGTCATCTTATCATCACATCTCCATAATTCAATCCCGTCCATCACATTCTACTGGTTTGATTCACGTGCATTCTCTATAATTTAGTTGGATTCAAAGATACTCGAAAAAACTAGATATATTTTCTCTTGAGCGAATTTCTTTCGCCAGAAAATTTGGATGATCTAAATGAAATATAAGATCCTCATTGTTGGTATTAGAAGAGACTTGACCGTCTCTGATGCCACTTGTTGAGGCAAAACTAATCGGTCGGACAAGATGCACACACATAGTAGCAAATGAAGTAGAGAAAGAGGAGGAATATACTAAGATTTACGTGAAAAACCCTTAACAAATTGAAGAAAAAAATCGCGGAACATTTAGTTTACAAATATATCCATTATATGAGATTGGTTACACAAACCACATGACTACACAAATCCAAGAGGCAAAACGAAGAACAGAGCACGATAATATAAAGACCCCACACTTTGTATTTCACTCACTATTCTCACTTTCTTCACTATCTTTATCTTTTTTTCCTCTCACTGATGGTGCACTCCTCTCACACATTTTACAATAGTGTCTTGCTACACAAGCTCATGGCTACACAAGCCCTGGGATTACTCGCCCATGGTGATTGCTCACCCCTTGGCCTTTTTCCGCACATCCTCTCGAAAATCCTGGTGTGCCTATATAATTTCTAGCTCCAAGTCTTCATCTGCTGACCTTGCAGGATGATCTGTCAAGCCGTCCTTCAGCAGGTCAATTCCATTGACCTGAATCCACAATCAGCTATTTGCCTTCCGCCGATCAATCTCTGTTGACTGGTCAGTGTTTTTCAGACTTCTCTGCCAAATAAACTCCGTCATTTGCTCTTTGGAAATCCTCTGGTGACAAATTAGTATGTTGGGTTATCATAATGGAGCAACCAAACCCAACACTCACAACATAAAATCGATCATAAGAAGAACACGAAGGAACGATGGTGGCTGCCTGTGTATAGCTGGAATCACCAATAAAATCAATCAGCAACTAAATAATTGAGCCAACAGGAACACGTGAGAAGTTTTGTCCTTGGAACTATCTTAATCAATGTGCAAGGAAAATGAGAAATATGTTCATAGCCTCCGTAGACTGCTTCCATGCTGTATGGGGTTAGAGATGGCCTGAAGCTAATCCTTTGGAACAGAATGAAGCTAAATCAAAAACAAGAAAGTAGAATACATAAAGAAGCAGCTGTAAATTGACCCAGTTTGTTTTCATACAATTGGTGAATAATTATGCAAAATTCTATTCTCATTATCGGTTAACAAAAAAAAGGGCAAAAACTCTTCTTTTTCAGAGGAAAAGGCGAACAAAGAACTTCAAGGGAAGATCAGAAATGAAGAAATAGAAAAGGGAAGATCATAGCTATCGGACTGCTAAAACCTTCCAGAACTGAGTTGCAGGCCTCCTGCAATGGAGGGCTCTATCAATGGACTGACAGAACCTTGAACAGATGCTGATCTTGATGCATTTGTGTTTCTTAGTTTGTCAATGGCAAAGTCCCACTCTATACAGTCTGAAGTTTTCCTCTGCAAGCAAATATTTTCCCATTGAATTTTCTCAGAAAGTGACTTTCTTCCCTTGAATACTTCATCAGCTGAGGCTCTCCTTGAATCACCCTGAGCAGCAGCACCACTACCATCACGAGCAGAGCTCCATTTGTAGATCTTATTCTTGTCGTCCATGTTCAACTCAATTGAATGAAGTTCACTGTCCCCCGAATCGACTCCTCCATCGTCCCCTTCATCTTCCCCGTGCTCTTTCTCTCCATTTTCACATGATCGGAGTTTTATTTTCTTGAGAATATCAGCAAACTCACTGTTTGGGTTGGAATTGGGAGACTCATCTCCATTTTCTATACCAATTCTATTCCCAAAGTAGTCTTCTAGCTCGCTTCTCAACCTCTCCAAAGCTGTATTCTTCTCCTCAAATTCGTACTTGGCTTCTGCAAGCTTCATCTGAACTCTCTCCTCACGCAACACATCAGCTAGTTGAAGCATTTGCCTTTCGTTCTCGACCTCTTGTTGAATTCTCGTGGACTCTCTCTTCAACTCCTCTACCTCGGCTCTGTCTTCTCCAATCCCCCTCGCAAGCTCATCACAGGTTTGCTCCAGTATCTCCCTTGCCCTTCTCTCACTGTCGAGCTCTTTACTTGTCTTTGACAGATTGGCCCTTGTGTCTGCCAATTCCCTGCCGAGCTTCTTGTTCAACCTCTCGGTTTGCTTCCTCAGTTTTTTCTCTACCTCAACCTCTCTCGCTATTGACGAAATGGCTTCATGAATCCTGTCCTGCTCTTTGCTCTTCCAAGCTGCCTTCTCTGCTGCGAACTGCTTCAAAACTTCATTCACTTTTGCGTGGTTGAAGCAGTGTTCCTGGATCAATTGATCTACTTGGAGTCTCATTCGATCAAGCTCAAATCTAAGTGCTGAGACAAGAGTTAATCCTGATGAATGCTGCCCTTCCTGACTCAACATTCTGAATAATACTTTAACAAGCTCTTTTGATGCAGTCAGGCCGTTCCTAACGTCCTTCAATCCGGACTTGACACCGGCCATATTTTCAGCTGCACTGTGGCTCATGACCTGCATGACCGAGCTCAGATCAACTACTTAGTTCCTTCTTTCTTCTTCGCTCACTATTAGAAAAAAGTTGGACGAAGTATTAATTGGTCCCAAAAGTTTAAAAAATTGGCAGAAATTGACGACAAAAACATCATTTTCCTACACTTCCATCGATGCTATGATATTGTAGGCACTGTGAAGAACTGTGATCTCAGACCCCAGTTTCAGTAATGATTGCATGATCAATGAAAACAACTTACCAATCGGTAAATCAAGACTATATCCAAAAATAAAGTGCGGAAAATCATATTATTTGATCAATACAGCAGGATTCATACAGCAATAGAACTAAAGATTACATGAATGTTCAAGAAAATTCAAGGTAAACAAATTTTCAAGCTGTAAATCAAACTATATCAAAACATAAAGCACGAAAAACTCATTGTTTGATCAATACAGCTATAAAACTCACATGACATAAATATCTGTCATTAAAAAAAAAAAAAGCGAAGTGTTGATATAGTGAAGTAACTGTTAGTCAATTGAGCTAACCTCAATTGAGCTAGAATTGCCAACAGAGTTCAGCGTTGATATAGTGAAGCAGCTGTTAGTCAATTAAGCTAACCTCAATTGAGCTAGAATTGCCAACAGAGTTCAGCCCTGCTGCAACGTATTCAGTAAGTTGAAGTTTTTGTGAAGTAACTGAAGATCTCCTTCGCTGACCAGACAGTTTCCGTCCATCCATCTGCTGCAAAATTCAAGAATGTCACAGGGGCAAATTATCATACACATTCAGAGCACATTTCGTTACCCGCACGCTATTTTATTCATAAAATACATATGACAGACTTCTCACACTAGAAGTTGCAAACAAAAATCTCAAAAAACAAAAAAAAAAAAAAAAAAATCCCACCTCACAAACGGGGCTACGAGACTGATCTAACAAATGTGGCTTCACCGACTCTGCATCAAGCAGCTTTCCAATCTTTTCCATACTTTTCTTTTCTCCCTCCTTCTTCTCCTCCAAACTTCCCTTCGGTGAATTCCCCCCATTGATCTCCCACAAAGAGGCAGCCAACTTTCTCGCCGACATCAAACCCTCTTTCCTCTTATCGCCACCGCCTTTATACTTGTAATTTTCCCCGAGATTTTGCAAAGCTGGAGCCGGCGATCTAGAAGTCATCTTCCAAATGGGCACCGGCGTGCTCGACCCTGCTCGTTTCCCGACGAGAATTGCCCGTTTGAGCCTGTAATTCTTGGCTAAAGAAGACGACGAAGACGACGAACAGCCCCTCTTTCTTATCTTGCAGTGCCCACCAGCCTTTCTTTCTATATTGCGACTATGTCTTGGCATTGTCTACACACCGAAAGTCTCGGTGAATTCTGAACGCCGGAAATGGGAAATTTTGAAATTTGTTTTTGGAAAGCAAGAAATGTCGAAACTATTAAAGGAGTAATTGCTAAGTTTTGAACTCATGGACTTTAGAGAGATATACTTGAATAAATTGGTTAAGATCATTGCCTTTTTTCTGGGCACATAATAAAGTGCGATTATGAAGATGCAGAGTAGCAGTACAGCAAGCATTAAAAAGCGTGGAAGATCAAATCCCAGATTTTGCTAGAAGAATTTTCGACATTGCTTTAAAAGAGAAGAATATGGCTTTGAGTGCATGGAGTGAACTGCGGAATGGAAAACTCGAATTGGAATCTGCCTTTGTTTTGGATGTCTTGAGAGGGAAAGTAAAGGTTTCAGAGAAAGAGAGAAAGAGATGGGAGGGGGGCTGATTCAAAGGGGAGAAGAGTACGTGGCATACACGTCGGCAAAGCTGCGACTAAGACCTCTGTATTTATCAAATAAAAATTTATATAATCTATTTTTTAAATCATATTATTATATGATATTTTAATAATTTATTAAAAAATATATTATTAGCATCTAATAACTAAACATATAAAAGTATAGTAAAAATATTTAAATATTTCAAACTTTATAAAGTTTCATATTTTCGGTCTGCCGCCTTCCTCAGCTGTTCCTCCTCAACGTGCATCAGTTTCCTCGTCTTTTTACAGCTATCAACGGCGTAGTTCTGACGTCAAAGATTCTCATGTTTTCACTCCACACATACAATTTTTTTTTTTTTAAATATTTTTATAATTTTATATTTAATATGAATTTGAATTTTATTCATTTATTTATTTATTTATTGTCAAAGATTGCCTTAACGTTGCCCGTATTTTTGATCAAATAATAACACTGAGTTTATGTTGGTATAATCAAATAATTGACGATAAAAATAAAATATGTCATATAATGATAAGTTTTGAGTCTAATGTGCATAATGTAGCCTACCATTAGCCTTTTATGGCATTTATTGCTAAAAAAACCCCTAAGATATCATTATCAAACCAAATTTTAAGGGTAATTGAAGGGGGTTTGAGAGAATTTTATTACTTATAGAGATAAAGAGGCTTAATTTTATACCTTAACAATTTTTTATATTAATAAATAATTATAATTTAATAATTAAAAAATAAAAAATTAATTATTTTAAAATAATTAATTTATAGTTATTTATTTAAAAATAAAATTATAAAGACTGAGTAAATAAATTTTTTTATTTATTTAAGGGACAAAACATCTCTCAATTCAATTAATAAGTACTTGCTCCTTGAACTCTCACGATTTGATATGATTTACATGATAAATGAGTATTTAGTAAAGTTTAAACCAAGTAAAACGCTCAACTTAAAAGTATTAGTAAATTGATAATATTTTCTATGTTAGTATTGTTTTAAAAATATTTTTATTATTAAAAATATATCTTTTTAAGTTTTCAAATAATATATTTATATAATTTCTAAATAATTAATGTAATACCATGGTTAGTATATCTTTATCACACAAAAATAAACAAAAATATCTTATTATTTACTATATATCTTTGATTTAATTTTATTATATCTAATTAAGACATATTTTTATATTAAAATTATATAATATTTTTTTTAAATTATAAATTATTATCGCATACCATATTTTAACTTTAATGAATTAAAAATGGGATTAGAATATTAATTTTACATATAACATCAAATAATAAAATTAAAATTAAACATATAATTTTAATTCTAACACTAAATTTTAAATTTATTTTTATAATCTAAGTGGGACCTCATTATTTTTTAGATTAGTATTAACACTTTCTTCATTCAAGGAGACATAACATAATAGCTCCATCGCGAGAAAGTGACTAAGTAGGCCACCACATACAAGTAAACTCACCGCTTTGTTTTTTTTTTCTTTTTCTTTTTTTTTCCTCCTCGCCAGCTTTTAATCCAAAACAATTATACCTAATTAACTTTTTACCCATTTACAAAACGGCACCGTTAAGCCCAAATGCGCTTTGCTTTCATGATAGTTTTATTTCTTTATAATAAAAAAATCAACAAAAGAGACAAGCATAATATTTTTTATTTTAATATTACTTTTATATTTAGTAACTTTAATTTTAATTGGTGATATTTCGATAAAAGTTTTGAAAAAATAATTGCCAGCTTACTTACCAAAAAAATAAAAAAATTAATTGCCTACCATATAAAGTGCATTGGGCTGGCAGCCGATTATGCCAGTACATCTAAATAACGTAATCAGACCGGCCCATTGGATTTGGGACCCACCCTAGGGTAATACTGTTATTTATTGGCCGTGGGGCCAGAGCGGGGCCCACGAACTCTGGCCCCACCTTTCAGCTTTAAAAGATCCGTTGGAATATATTCGTTGTATTCGGGGAATTCAAAATAAAATACCGTATTATAGTTTGTAAAATTATTAAATGCCTTATTCTTTTATAAAATATTTATAACTTATTATTATTATTATATTTTTTATTTATTTTTTTAAATTTTAATAATATATATATATATAATAAATTTTTGAATAAATTATATGTAATTAATTTTGGTTCCGCGAGTTCTGTACCAATTGTAAGTCAGTCCATCCACCCCCTGGGCCCCATCTGTCAGTAACATCAGACCGACTTTTTTTTTGGGAGGGGGGAGGGGGGGCTCCTCGTTCATCTCACTGCATTTTCTTTTATCTTTTTTCGTTTTTTTCTTTAATTTTTCTAGACATAGAGTCCTACGAACCCTACTCCAATAGGAGTATTAGCCCTACATGTACCCAACAATCTAGAGTCACACATTAAATATTACTTAAATATTTTTTTAATAATATAATGTCTTATATATTTATTTTTATTAATAAATTTATATAATAAATAAATAAATAAATAATCTTATTATAATGGGTACCTTCAATATGTCTAAATAATCATCATATAATATAAATATATATAGATTATATTTTATATTAGAAATGTTGAATAAAAAAGATTATCTAACTTTTATACTAACTATTGTTATTTATATTAAAGTCATTTGTGGTAACCCCATTTATTATCATTTACGTAAAAATAAATAAAATTAGGTCACAAGTGAGGAGTCCAACCCCATGATCGAAATCCTAAAACTCAATGCTCAAAGGCCACCGCAGAAATCGTTATTTACTTAAAGCACACGCCAGCATTTATTAATATGTGTAATATGTCACGCATATGAAAGATATTCTCTAAAGAACTGTACATAAAATTTATGGCGTCAAAATGTATTAAATGTGCTAGACATAGGCAGGCAGCCCGCTCACTTAAGCTAAAGAAAATTGAATATTTGGTATATATAAAAGATAAGATAGTAAAAGGATATTTTATATAATATATATAGATTTAAAATATAAATTAAATAAATTATTTTTTTAAAAAATCCAAATATAATGAAATAAAAAAAATAGACCTATAAAAATATAAATTGACATAATAGAATAAATTTAAAAACTTATATTCTTAAATAATATTATATTAAGATCTAATAAAATGATAAAAATAAATTTATATAACTAATATACCCTGTAAAAATTATGATTTTATATTATTTTACCGTATGAGAGGTTACTAACTTATTATCTAGGTATTACTATTTGAATTTTTAAAAAAATAGCAATTTAAAATTTATATCAATGCCTCTTATAAATAATTTTTTAGAATATGGGTCATTATTGTATAAATTTATATTCGATTGGTAGGCCGACAGGTTTAACCAAATACACGTAGGTGCTATATTAAGGCGAAATAAGTGCTCGCGGTGATATGGCCTAACAATGAAGTGCTAACTGGAGTAATGATACTTAGCCAAAGTAAAGTGTCAGTCAATGTGGTCATACTTGACAAAAGTAAAATATTGGTTGGAATGGAGATGCCAGTCGGAGTGGTGCACCCGGATCGGAGAGTGATGAAGCCAATTTGATCTATAATAATACAAATGTCAACCGAGGGTGCTGATACAAAGGTCATCCAAGGACATTGATACGAAGGCCGAATGTGACTTGCATGGAAGGTTGGTTATCTTCAAACTTTAGTGTAAGTAGCTGATTTCATAGAGTAGATAATTAATTTTTTAAAGTTAGTAGCTGACTTTATAAAGTAAATCACCTACAAAGTTCATGGTAGGAATAC
This sequence comes from Nepenthes gracilis, assembly GCA_033239525.1. NCBI lineage: Eukaryota > Viridiplantae > Streptophyta > Magnoliopsida > Caryophyllales > Nepenthaceae > Nepenthes > Nepenthes gracilis. The sequence goes on from BSYO01000001.1 coordinate 4,107,038, forward strand.
GACTTTACAAAGTAGGAGGCAGACTTTACAGGGTACTCGATCAATTTGCAGAGCAAATGCCACTCTGCTAAAAAAGACCCATCTATTTATATGTACATTGCTGCAATTCATTCAGAGTAAGAAGCAGAAGATATAATAAGTTATCTGTTTACTCTTGTACTCTATTCTTTAAGAGTTTCTATAATTAAAGAATTTTATAACCAAAAATTTTACATAATGAGATTTTTTTGGATTAAGTATTATATAATTTTCTCCCTCTTATTCATAATAGGATTTCTACGTAAATATTATGTATCTTGTTCTTCTCTCTTTTTCGTATATGTGATTATTGTTATTATTTCTTCTCTTAATTTCATTATTCGACCAGCGCTCATATTTTTAACACAATTTACTGATAAGAAATAATCAATATATCTATAATAATTATATATTTATGAAAATATATTTTCAGTTCATCCCATTTGAGCGGGGGACAGGATGTGCATTATTGCTATGAGCTATTGCCTTATGCATGGACGAGTAACCTCGAGTACTTGGGGGAGAACCATTCTATTAAACCTTGTTGGGAATTTATGGGCACCACTGCCCTATTTCCTTAGGGCATAGAGCCTACGATTACAAAAGAACCGCCCAAATTAAATTATTAGTGGTCCTTCCTTAGTACATATCCTGGCAAGACATTCACTGTTACGTGACTTTCTACCCCACACTAAATACAAAAAATTGTACTATACAATAACATGTTAAATTAATTTATAACATTAATTGATTATCAAGTGATATATAATTATTATATATCTTATTAATTTATTATTTTTAACACATATTTAAAAAATAATTATTCACCTTTTAATAAATTAATTATAGTAAAGATAATCATTTCTAGTGAATTTTTTAAATTATGTATTTATATATTTTTTAACTTAGCAATTTATAGTTATATATATATATATATATATGAAAGGTATTTAGACTATAATGCACCTCTAATAAAATTGGCACGATTGACCTAACAAAAATAGCCTAACTTCATTTTTAAATAAAACTAATTAATTATAGCAATGATTGGAAAATATCTCCACCTCTTGGGATATCTTGGACTTTATAATAAATATGCTGATAATTCAGTTAATCAATCGCATGGCAAATAGGAAATTATATTATTTGATTGGTATCATATACAGTGTGGATTTATTTTCTTCTTTTTTCTATATAAGTAATATATAGCCACTAAAATTCATTTAAAATATAGATTTATGATAAATTTGATTGGAAAGAATATAACTTTATAATGAACTAATTGTCATAGGATTTTTTTATTATATGTTTGGCTAATGTTTTATTGGTAATATGTATTATTGTGACAATAAACATTGTCAATACTCCAAAAACTTTCAGCCCCGTGGCTAGTGGTGCCAAAAATTGATAGCACCAGGTGAGGCTACCGGCATCTATATTAGTACCATCATAGTCGAAGGTAGCTGAAAATTTCTGAAACTAAATTTAGGATATTTTTTTAATAAATGACGTATAACTTAACAATACCTATATCACTGATCATGTAAAACTTGATATTTTCATTTATGATGCTTTTATGAAATATATTGAGTCAGTTTAAAAAATAATTACATAACAAAATTGAGAAAAATTGGATTACTGGAAAATTAGGTCTAATGCTTGACCGATGTATGTATTTATATTTGTGTGTGTTTGAGACAATAAAGATACACCTGATAGGAATCTATAGGGCGCTTGTATGCATTTTTAGAGTAATATTGGTGCATGGGTTACATCTAATACGACACTTATATGCATTTGCGTAAGTTTGTGGCACTGGATGCGTACTTGTCTAGTACTTGTACGCCAACTGTGCATAAATGGGTTGCTATGTTATTTGTTATTTATTTTGTGCGGGAGTAAATAGAGGAAAGATAAAAATATGAGAAAAAGAAGAAAAAAAAGAAAATCGAAGGAAATTTTAGAGTTTTTTTCAAATCAAATCTACTATATTAGAGGTTTAAAGTAGTTATTTTTAAACCCAATTTTAATTTATTTTTTTAAAAAATAATTTTAGTACAATTATTATTGTACACGCATATCCTCTTTTTGTATCATTATTTTGAATCCTATTACATTTAGGTGTTTTTTATTGAACATTAAAAAATTTGTAAACTGCCTACCTATATGTTTAAAAAGTAATATTTTGACATAAAATTATCAAAAATATGTGTAATTTTTTAAAAAATTGACCTTTCGATCATTGGTTTTCAAATTTTGACGTAATTTTAGATTTTTATGATTTTAATTTGTATCATATTTTATTTTGAAATACTTGGCATTTGGTGATTTGTAGATACTGATATAATGTTTAGATTTATCTAACTTTGGATATTTAAAATTTTTAAAATTATATAATTTAAATTTTGGATGATTTTATATAATTAGATTATTTAATATTTGTATATTACTACGAACTTTATACACGAAATCATAATTTTAGATTACAAATTTGGAATATTAGATATATTAGATTTCAATGTGTATGCAATTTTCAGTCATTCTATTTGCTTTATATAGATAATTTGTATACCATATGTATATACTTATTAAATTTTAAATTCATAATTTATAATATTTTTTAATCAATTCTGAATTAGAGCACCATTTATTACTTACAAGATTTAGATAGGAGATATTTCAAAATTTTGTTTATTTATTTTGCATTGGGTATTGCATATTGTATTTATATTTGGGACTTATGTTGAAATATTTTATACATTTTAGTTTATGTTGGTTTACATGATTTTAAAAAATTATATTAGTTGGATTTTAATACAGACTATATAGTTTGATGGATTAGATATTTGTTAGTTGTTTTTTTATTATGGGCTTTTGCATTTAAGCATGTGGTTATAATTTATATGGGGGCTAAATAGAGTTCTGTTCGGTTAGATTATTATGTTCTTCATCTCAAAATCTAGTTATCAATTTGTTAATTCATAATTAAGTTTGTTGGGTATGGATACCCAAGGCCCAAGCTAAAAATTTGCCACCATTGAAATGGGCCTAGAAGCTAAAAAAGCCCAGGAAGCCGAGGTGCATAAATCGGCCCATAAGGTACAGTGGGCCTGAGAATTACTATAGGCCGCGGGCCCATTATGAATCTTAGACGCTGCCTGGTCTGCAGGGACCATATGAGAAGTATTAGGTGGTTGGTCAGTTAGGTTACGAGAAAAATGATAATCTACGCAGTATGCGATAAGCAAAACGGACATTATAGGAAACGGCCGCGCACGCAACCCCCGTTGATTAGACAAGAGAGACTCGCAGAGTTGGTGGCAGGACTCCTAACGCACACCAACTCCACATGAATAGAACTCACAAGAAACTCAACCATTATAAATACCTTAACTATTCATCGAGCAAAGGATCCGAACATTAATCACAGCATTAACTCTTGTTACCTTCAGTATAGAGAGAAAACTAAAGAGAGAAGTTTAGAACTTGTATTGTAAGGGTAATTCTTTGAGTTTTTAGACATAAGGCCCTCGATCTGACGCACCTGGGCAGGTTTTGTAAACATCTGTATTCAATAACAATATAATGGAAGCAGTTCTCGGATTAAAATTTCATGATTTTTTCATCTCATTCACGAGAAGGTTTCCACGCAAAAACACTTATGTGCTGATCCTTATCCCCTCAAATAATTTTAGTTCTTGTCCTCTCGCCCGTTTCTGGTCCTCGTATTATCTCTCTATTTCTTGCACAAGTAAATCTTTGGTGTTGTAATCGGATCCTCGTTCCAATTCGCGTAAGGATCTGAGGACGCAACGAAATTAAATTAAATTTTTATTATTAATACTTAAAAATTAATTATATATTCTAATGACTTAAAAATTCAAAATGAACATCACAATATGAATTTACAAATTAAATATCTTTATACAATCAGAAATAATATAATAATTAAATCACAAGACCTGAATACTACACCTAAAAATAATTTTAAATATCCATAATTATTTGATCTTAAAACAATGAAAACAAAAATGTATAAATTAATATAAGATTGTTGAAACCATAAATATATAAGAAATTATTATTTAACTATTATAATTTCATCGTCATCATTATCAGCACCAGATAATGTAGGATAACATATATAATATTTTTAAAATAAATCAAAGATAAATCTAAATATAAAAAACATCTAAAAAAAATTTAAAACTTTCTTTATCCGTTTCTATAAATTAATTTGAGCTTCCTAATTTAGAAAGTTGGTAAAAATAAAGATAAAAGTGATATATTTTTATATATAAATATATATCAATAAAATATGTTAAAATTATGTCATGATTAAAAATTTAAAATGTCAATAATATTATTTTTTAATAAATCATTCAAAACCAAATAATAATAATTAATAATATCAAAAGTTGTATAATAACATAAATATTCCAAAATCCAAATATTCATAACCAAACATACTAAATTATATAAATATACAAAATATACTAAAATAAACTAACATACAAAATAATTAATGATCGGTAATGACCTAAATAACAAATGACAAATATAAAAATTTAAGTTATAATTATTTTCATACAACCAAAGATATATGTTATTATTTGTAACTCATAGATGGGCTAATTATATATAATCTATATAGTTAGGACCGAACGTTGATATTTTAACCTATGAATAATAGGTTCCATGTTTAATTTACTAATAATATATTATGATATATTTAAATATATTTTAATAATTCTCTATAATGATTCATACTTAATCAAATTAAAAACTTTATTTAAATATAAATTTTTCTTAATTTTATTCATATTGGCAAAAAATACATTCTTTATTAACATTTATATAGAATTGTTTTTTTTAAAATTTTTTTCAAATATGTCACATTGTAGCAAAATTATAGATATGCAAAAAATGATGACGTAAAAATTAAGGATGTGTAGGAGTTTAAATGTATAATTTGTATAATTATAAAGATTGTGATTACAAAGAATAAAAGAAATTAACATAATTTAAAATTTTTTAAATATAAAACATGTATAAATGGTTATATAAAAATTTAAAATATGTAGAAGTATATATATATATATATATAATTTAAAAATATGCTATACATAATTTAACGATATGCAAGCATATTATTATAGAAATTAAACACTTAAATATAATTTAAATATATTTAAGATATATATTTTATAAAAGTTTATTAAAATTTCATGCACACAAAGTCTAAAATAACTTAGGTATAAAATTTAGACATTAATAAGTATTTAGAATAATAAACATTCAAATAAATAAGAAATGAACAATAATAAAAGAATGAAGAGTTTGAATATATCGGTCTTTATTTTAATGTTATTCAAAGATCTCTTAATTCTTTCTTAATTTCTCAATCTCTTTCTTTTTCTTCTTTTATTGATTTTACTTTTTCCTTTCTCTTTCTTCTTTCATAAATGAGATAAAAATGATCAAAAATTGACTAAATAACTTATTTATAGAAAATTAATACACAAGTGCCCAAACACACATTGGGAATTGAGGCACAAACTATACCATAAATGAGCATCTCCTAAGTGTGTATCATGTATCAGTATTCTATCCTTAAACATGTATGTGTGCCATTCGAGTGCACCTCTTGTACAGATATTCCATTTAAAATGTACACATGCAAGGATCAAACATAAATCAAGCACTACTCAACTTAACTTAGGGTAGCCCGAAATTTAATTTTTTGATCCAAAATATCAATTAATCTTAAAAATCTATTAATTGAGTTTAATTCAGTATCCTTAAAATAATCATTTGGGATCTATACAAATACATTTCTCAAACTCGAATTGTGGTGCAAATTAGAGAGTTAAAAAAATCTCTCGAATGATCCAAAAGTCTGCGGGTTTAGTTTTCATAACTAAAAATCTTGGCCTGCGTACTATAACAATTTAATGAGAGATTAAAAGTATACAGGAATTCACTTTCGATATATTTTTTATATTCAAATCAGTGATTTTTTTTTAAAAAAAATTAGAATATGTGGAAATAGAAAAGGAAAGTGAAAAGGGGATAAGTGTTGAGTCTTTGTGAGTATGGAGAATTGAGCTCCGTTTTGGATATATTCTTTATATGTGCTTGTATATTAGAGTATGTTTTACCCTCGTTTTAGGTTGGAAATTTATAATTATAGTTAGGGATCTAATCAATTGGTCAATATAAAACCGTTGCTTGTAATGAAAGACATTATATTGTATTAAATACCGACCGTTACTTCTAATATGTAATGTTATTTAGATTGATTCAGTAACCGTTCAATTATTAATGATTAACTTTTATTTAGCCATTACCGAATCGATTGTCTGCGTACAAATATTCATTCTTCGATTAACTGTAACCATTTATTAAGATTTAATATTTTATTTATTATTTTATCGAGTCATTATTTGCTTCGATTTTACACGCTCTCCCGCCATCCGGTCGCTCAAGAGGTTAGCGTAATCTTCTACATCTATATTGAAATTGTTGACATTTGGGCTCCGTTCTCAAGCTCGGTTTGATCAGTCATAGTTGAGCCTACCCAACAGATACCTTATATAGGTCCTATGTCCACTATCAATTATTATAGATATTATGTTTGTTTTAGATTTATTTTTATTAAGTCTAATATGATATTTGAGTTACTTGGGTTTTAATTATTTTAAAAAGTTTATTTAAATTTATTTATTATTATTTTATTATCTATTCGTATTAAAATTATAACAGATAAAATCATTATTTTTTAAAAAAATAAAATAATATTATTTTGATTTTTATTAAAAAAATACAAATAACGTAATTAATAACACACACTTTTTTTAAATTAAAATTCTACCTCTCATCATAAACACCTGCCTCCCTCTTCCCTTCTATTTCTCTATCTTCATCATTTTCATTCTTCTATTTTTTGCATCTTTAATAAAGGTTGAGGTCAATAAACCCTAACTTTACAAATCAGATACGAATATATATAATAATTTGTTTCTAATTTGATTACTAATCAGGTATATTTGTAGAAATTCTCATTTATAAAATAATATATTTATAGTAAATTTCTAAAACTATTTTTTTTTTTTTTTGGAAAATTGAAGTCATTTTGTAACTTATAAATTTTTTTCATAATTTATTTTGTGTATTTTCTTAAATATTTTAGAAAAAAATTATATTTTTGTTGGCAATATTAAAAAAACAGATACTTTACGAAAATAATACCGATAATGAAACTACTTTATAGTCCAATTCATACACCAATATTGATACCAATCCCATTATATTGCCTTAGACCCTAATTTACAGCCCCAAACTTTTTACTCATTCTCACTGGTCATGGCATCTTCCCGTGCCATCAATGGCCACCCCACCCGCTCGAGCTACCTACAACCCCACTGGTTTCTTCGACATGGAGTGGTGGAAGGGCCTTCACACCCGGTAACCAATTGATCATCTTTTTTGATAAAAATAAAATTATTAATCAATTTTAACCCTTTCGACGACAGATAGTAAGGATTAATAAATATCTTTGATGATGGAATAGGACCCACTAACTTCAATCGATCGACAGCCGATGACAAAGACCAATCAATGAACTTTCAATGGTGGTATCTTTGATAACGGGATAGGAGCAATTAAATGACTCAATTTCGATCATATTTAATTTGAAGAAAAAAATTCCAAGTCTTCTTTTTATGTCCAACTGATTTTCCCACCTCTCTCTATCCCGCAAAAGGGGAGTGAAAATAGATTATCTCCAACATAGGCACTTTGCTTTCACAAAATCACAAAAGAAAACAAGATAAAAAAAGCCCTTGGGGGCCCAACCATTTCTGTGTGGGCCACTACTGAGTTGGCCAGAACCAGAGATAACAGATGTCCAACTTTTGCAAATATAAAAGGCAAGAAAGATGACAGGGAGGTTGTCACAGATTACTACATCAGATTGGTAAAAGAGACAATTTCACTTTTTGAATGGAAAGGAGAAAATGAGAGTTCTTGAACTTGAAGATTACCAATCAAGTGAAAGATCATAAGATGTGTGACCGGAAAGAGAGGAGGAGACACCATTTCAAATGTATGACCTCAGTCCTCCCGTTAAAGGCAATGTGCCCTAAAGTGCGGCAAAGGAACAGCCCCACCCCAGATGCCATGTAATCAGCCATACCCTACTAATCCATGAGGGCAATCAAAGGTCAGAATTGCAAATGTCAAATTCTATTTTACCACAATTATGTCTAAGCTAATGAACAAGAAACTATATTAATATTGCTATATGACTAGATTTATTTAAAAATATGATTTTTACTAATGAATTTACGTGATCGAAGTTTTAGACATTATTAAATGATATGATAACTTTCTATTTATTATTAGTTTAAATATTTAAAAAGGACAAATAATTATCTTTCACGTGGTCCGACCATATTAAAAAAGATATATAAGTAATAACTCACTTACTTTAAACTCTTATGTGATATTAAATAGAAGGAGTTAAATTTAATATCCTTGCATGTTTATATGGGAATTATACAAGCAACAAGTCACACCTATGCTCTTTCAATTTTGGGCCATTTATCTAAGAAAAATGTCTAAAATACAACATTGAAATGTTGTCAAATAACGTAATATATGCCTATCCACTTATTATTCTATAAATATATTTATATAAATAAAAGAATAAAATATCAAGTCACTTTAAATTTTCAAAAAAAAAAAAAATCAATTCTGAATGCCACCCTTATAAGAAGTTAATGAAAAGCAAATAGTCGGCAGCCATAATTCTTCTTAACAAACCAAATACTCCTCATAGTAGCAACTGACATCAATTATGATTTTCTTAAGTCTATATAAAATTTTGACTAGCTTTAAGAAGAAACAGAGATCCTATTTTCCTTAAAAAAAAAAAAAAATAAGAACTCTACTTTTTCAATGTAACTATAAATTCAAAATTTAATGATTTTCTTTAAGTCTATATAAAATTTTGACTAGTTCTAAGTAAAAAAAGAGATCCTATATTACTTAAAAAAAAAAAAAAGGTAAGAACTCTACTTTTTCAATGTCACTATTAATTCAAAATTTAATGAGTAAGGTTTAAAATTTTAAAAATGATTATATTTTTTAAAATTGTTTAATAATATTAATATCTATTAAATATTAAATTTAATAAAAATAATTATTTAAATGATTCATTTAATGTTTAAATTGTAGCTTTTAATTTTTTTTAATTCAATAACTCAAATAAGAGAAGTCAAATTCTACTTTATTTTTTTCAAAAAATAAAATCCCTAGATCTGTTTTAAAAAATATTCTATAAATATTCTTAAAACATTTTTAAAAATATAATATCTCATTCATTGATACATACTAATAGTTATGCATTGATATAAATAGATGTATATTTTATAATTTTTGCTTTTATCGACTCTGACTTGAAATCAATCCTATATGATTTTTTGATTTTTTTCTTCTATGATCTTTGAATCTAGGTTTTTAACTCCTAATTTTTTCCACCGTTTAACAAGGTGGCCTGTCACCAATCAATATATATATATATTTGATACGTTTTTGGATCCGAATTTCGAACAGATTCGGATGATTTTCCTGTCTTGATTAGAACTCCGTTCGCCGAGTTAGATCCACGCACCACTAAATGAGCAAGAGGTCGGTGTGTTCGATGGAAAGTTATCCCACTTTGAAACACTCCGACGCTCAAAAGATAAAAGCAGTCTTCAAAAGGAAGAAACTGAAAATAGAGAGATAGAGAGTTTGAGTGTTTTATCTAGATGTAAAAGAGACGTGAGGTCTTCTTGAATTTGAAAGGTGGGAAGGCAGTAAACGGCCGTGAGAGGCGCGCTTGTGTGCCTTAGAGTATTTTAGAGGATGAAGGTGGCAGAAAAGGTAGACTTCTGTGAGCACCCAATCATCCTCGGAAACGTATGCAATTGGATGCCTTCAAGAAAGCGTAGGTGGTCAAAAGTATGGAAGAAAGCATGCCCTTGATGGTGGCTCAAGGGTTTCTTTTGTAGTTGAGAGGTCGATCCTCCTTCTTTTGAAAGAGTGATCGCCTTCCTAATTTGT